>JAPVLO010000084.1:2400000-3600000 GCA_027257055.1 Cephalopachus bancanus | reverse complement strand
TACTTGTATGTCTTCTTTTGAGAAGTATCTATTCATATCTTTTGCCCACTTTGTAATGGGGCTGTTTGTTTTTTTCTTTTCGACTCCTTTGAGTTCCTTGTAGATCCTAGATGATAGGCCTTTGTCAGATATACAGTTGGCAAATATTTTTTCCTAGTCTGTGGGCTGTCTCCCTGCTCTCTTGATGGTTTCTTTTGCTTTGCAGAAGCTTGTCAGTTTGATGAGGTTCCACTTGTCTATCTTATCTCTTATGGCATGGACACTTGGGGTTTTGATCAGAAATTGGTTGCCAGTTCCAATTTCCATAAGGGTCTCTCCTGCATTTTCTAATGTTCTTATAATTTGAGGTTTATATTTAGGTCTTTGACCCATTTTGAGTTGACTTTTGTGTCTGGTGATAGGTAGGAGTCTTGTTTTAATCTTCTGCATGTTGTCATCCAGTTTTCCAGCACTACTTACTGAATAGTTTCTCCTCTCCCCAGTGGTTGTTGAAAATGAGTTGGTTGAGAAATTGAGGTTTTGCTTCTGGAATCTCTGTCCTGTTCCATTGGTGGGTATGCCTGTTCTTATGCCAATACCAGGCTGTTTTGATTATTATAGCTTTATAATAAAGTTTAAAGTCTGGGAGTGTAATAATTCCTGCTTTTTTGTTTGTTTGTTTGTTTGTTTGTTTGTTTTTGCTGAGGATTGTTTTGGCTATTCGTGGTCATTTATGTTTCCATATGAATTCCTGTATTGTTGTTTCCAGGTCTGAGAAGAATGCTGCTGGTAGTTTAATGGGTATTGCATTAAATCTGTGGATTGCCTTGGGTAGGACACATCTTAACATTGTTGATTCTTCCAATTCATGAGCATGGAATATTTTTCATTTGTTTGTGTCATCTTTGATTTATTTGAGCAATGTTTTGTAGTTTTCATTGTAAAGATTTTTCACATCTCTGGTTAGGAAAATGCCAAGGTATTTTACTATTTTTTTGTGGCTATTGTGAATGGGATTGTGCTTTTTGTTTGGGTTTCTGTTTGTTTATTGTTGGTGTATAAAAATGCGACTATCTTTTGCACATTTATTTTATACCCTGAAACATTGCCAAAGTCCTTTATCAGTGCAAGGAGGTTTTTTTGACAGATTCTCTTGGATTTTCGAGGTCCAGAATCATGTCATCTGCCAAAAGGGATAGCCTAACTTCCTTTTTTCCTATTTGGATATCCCTGATTCCTTCTTTTGTCTGATTGCTCTAGCTTGGACTTCCAATACCATGTTGAACAGGAGAGGTTAGACTTGGCATTCTTGTCTTGTCCCAGTTTTCAGGGGAAATGGTTCCAGTTTCTGTCTGTTAAGCAGTATGTTGGCTGTGGGTTTCTCATGGATGGCTCTTACTATTTTGAGATGTCTCTTACTATACCTAGATGTTCGAGGGTTTTTATTAAGAAGGGGTGCTGAATTTTATCAAAAGCTTTTTTTGCAACTAATGATATAATCATGTGGTTTTTATCTTTACATCTGTTGATGTGTTTAATTACATTTATGGTCTTGTGGATATTGAACCAGCTCTGCATCTTGTGGATGAAACCTAATTGGTCATGGTGGATGATTTTTTTTTTTTTTTTCGAGTTGGAGTCTTACTCTGTCAACCAGGCTGGTGTGCAGTGGCACACTCACAGCTACCCCAGCATCGATCTGCTGGGCTATTGCAATCCTTCTGCGTCAAGGTGGATGATTTTTGAGATGTGTTGTTTGCTAGAATCTTGTTGAGAATTTTAGCATCTATGTTCATCAAGGATATTGGCCTGTAGTTCTCTTTCTTTGTTGGATCTTTACCCAAATTGGGTATCAATGTGATGTTAGCTTTTTGTAGATTTTGTAGATTTTTTGCTGAAAAACCATCTAGTCCAGGGCTTTTTTCTTTTTCTTTCTTTTTTTTTTTTTTTTGTAGATAGTTTTCTTATGATGTAGTTGATTTCCTGGTTGTAATTGGTCTATTTCGGGTCTTGATTTCTTTTTGTTTCAACCTAGGGAGGATGTGTGATGTAAGAAAGTTCTCCGTTTCCTTCAGGTTTTCGAGTTTGCTTCATACAGGTGTATGTGGTAATTTCTGATAATCTTTTGTATTTCTTCAGGGTCAGTTGTGACTTCATCTTTTGTATTTCTGATTATTTGAGCTTTTTCTCTCTTTTTCTTGGTAACTCTAGCTAGGGGTACATCAGTCTTGTTTATCCTTTCAAAAAAAACAGCTTTTGGTTTCACTGATTTTTTGTATTATGTTTTTATCTTTGATGTCCTGAGCTTGAGCTTTTATTTTGGTAATCTGGATTTTTCTGCTGAAGTAGGGGTCTTGGTGGTCTTGCTTTTCCAACTTCTTTAGGTGATTTGTTAGGCTGTTACCTTGTGATCTTTCCATTTTGTTCATGTGTGTTTGTAGAGATATTAATCCCCCTACTACTGCTTTCATGGCATCCCAGTGGTTTTGGTAAGATGTTTCTTTGTTTTCAGGTGTGTTTTAATCTTTGTTTTGATTTCCGTGTTGATCCAGGGGTTGTTTAGCATCATGGTATTTAGTGTCCATGTCTTTGCAGGTTTTGGGGGAATTTTGTTGGTGTTGATATTTATTTTTATTCCACTGTGGTCGGAGAAGGTGCATGGTATAATTTCAATCATATGGAATTTGTTTATGCTTGATTCATTGCCGAAGATGTGGTCGATCTTATAGTACATTCCATGTGGTGATGAGTAGAAGTTATGTTCCATATTTGTTGGGTGGAGTGTTCTGTAGATATCAATTAAGTACATTTGGTCAAGCATCATGTTGAGGTTCCAGATCTCCTTGCTGACTTTTTGTCTTGATGATCTGTCTAGGGTTGTTAGTGAGGTGTTTAAGCCCTCAACTATGACAGTGTTAGAGTCAATATCTTTTTTTAGTATACCTAGAAGCTGCTTTATGAAAGTTTGTGCTCCTGTATTGGATGCATATAAGTTTAGGGTGGATATTTATTGTTGATGGATTGAACCTTTTAACATTATGTAGTGACCTTCCATATCTTTTTAAGTTTCCAGTAGCTTAAAGTGTATTTTGTCTGATATTAATATCATGACTCCTGCTTTCTTTTTTTTTCCGTTCACCTGAAATTTTGATTCTTATCCTCTTACTTTGAGTCTGTGAGTATAAGTTTCTTTCTGGTGAGATAAGTTTCTTGGAGACAATATGTTGTAGTCTTATATTTTATCCAATTTTCCATCCTATCTCTTTTCAGTGGTGCATTTAGTCCATTCACATTCAGGCTAATTATTGAGATGTGAGAATTTATTCCTGTCATGAGGTTCTTATAGAGTTTTTTGTTGTTACTGCTGATTATTTATTTGTTTGTTTTCTTTTGATTTTTGGGTTGATTCATGTGTGTTTTTACTCTTTTTTTCTGCTTTCTTGTGAAAGTCATTGTCATACTTTTTTTTCTTTCTTCTGTGTTGAATATGTTCTTAAGTGTTTCCTGTAGAGCTGGTCTGGAGTCAGCGTAAGCTCTTAGAGATTGAATATCTGGGAAGGATTTTAATTCTCTATCACTGATGAAACTTAGCTTAGCTGGGTAATTCTTGGTTGAAATTGTTTATCTTTGAGAACTTTGAAGATTGGGCTCCAAGCTCTCCTAGCCTGAAATGTTTCTGTAGATAGATCTGCTGCTATTCTAATTGATCTTCCCCAGTGGGTAGTCTGATCTTTCTCTTTTGCTGCCTTTAGGATTTTTTCTTTTTTACTTACATTGTGTAGGCAAATTACTATGTGTCTGGGAGTTGGTCTTCTCATTTGTTTCTTGCAGGGGTTCTCTGAACCTCTTGTGTTTGAATGGTTGCATCACTGATAAAATGAGGGAAGTTTTCTTGGATAATTCATGGAATGTTTATTCCAGGGTGGACTCTGTCTCTCTATCTGCCTCAGGAATTCCAATAATCTTAGGTTTAGCCTTTTGAAATAATCGCTCATCTCTTGGAGGTTTTGTTCTGTCTTTTTAAGTTTCTTTTCTATGTTTTTAACAGTTTGGATTAGTTCCATATTTTGGTCCTCAAGCTATTAGATCCTTTCTTCTGCTTAGTTAATTCTGCTTCCCATGAGTATCAGTTTGTTGTTTATTTCATTCACTGTATTCTTTATTGCTGTTATCTCAGTTATCAACTCCATTCTTTCCTCTTTTCTCTTTTTAAGTCTATTTACTCTCTGTATTAATGTCTTGATATCTCGGTTTTGTAGTTTGAGGCAGTCATCCTGGGTGCTCTTTATTGTTTGAATTCCAGAGTCTGTATTCTCAGGGCTGACCTCCCAGAGATCTATGTGAGACTCATATTTTTCCTTTGGTTTTTCTTCATTTGTGTAGGTTTTCCTCCTTCCACCATTTTTTTAACCTCTTCTTTAATTCGGTTTTTCAGTGATTGGGGATAGCTTTTATTTCTGTTTGCTCAATCTCCTATTCTTTCTCATGTAAATCCTCTGACTTTGTTCAATCCTGAAGCTGTACTAGAAGTGGGGACTGTGCTTTTTGAGGTTTTAAGGCTTAATTGAGTGGAGAAAACTGTAATTCAGAAGCTATCTGCAGATCCCAATATCTGCTGACTGGTGTGTTGGCCTCCTGGAACCCACTTCCCAATGCCTTATAATCTGTCCATGCTGTAAGGGTTTCTGTTTGCCCCCTGGAAGCAAAATGAGATAAGAAAAGGGAAAAGGGCGGAAAAAGAAAAGAAGATGAAAGGTAGGTTGAGAGAGAAAAGAAGAGGGAAATCAGACAGGTGTACCAACTAATAGGAGACAAAGACAGAAAAAATAAAAAAAGACAAAAACATACAGACAATCATACAAACAAACAAACAAAAAACCATTAGTGTACTCTCTCTCAAAAATACCCATACATAAACAGAAAATCTTAAAAAAGTAAAATAACAGAAACAGAGCAGTACAAAAACGTAAACAAAAACCGAAAGAGAGTAGAAAACAAGCTAAAACAAACAAACAAACAAACAAACAAAAAACCTTGCTCTTTGGCAATTTCTGAGTCCAGGTTCGACCAGTAATTTAATGGAAATAGGTTTATTCAGGTTACCCATTTCATCCTATGTGCATTTTGGCAGTTTGTATCTTTTGAGTAATTTGTCTATTTTATGTAGGTTATCAAATTTGTAAGCATAGTGTTATCATAGTGTTTCTTTATTATCTTTTAATGTCTATGGACCACTAAACCACTCTCTTGTTTTTGTTATTGATAATTTAAGTCTTCTTTCTTCTTTTTTAGTGGTTAGCCAGACTAGAATATTGTCAATGTTAATCAACTAAGAACCAGCTTTTGGTTTTGTTGATTTTTCTCTATTGTTTTCCTATTTTTAGTTTCAATGTCTCCTGTAATTTTACTGTTTCTTTTGTTCTGATTGCTTTAGATTTAAATTGCTTTTCCTTCTACAGAGTCTCATGGTGCTAAGGTTAATACTAGGTTATTGATTTTATATCTTTCTCTTTTCTAATAAATGCATTCAATGCTATAAATTTTTCTGTAAGCACTGCCTTTGCTGCATCCTGCATGTTTTGATGAACTGTATTTACATGTTTATTTAATTCAAAATAATTTTCAGTTTTTCTTCAGGCTTTTTCTTTGAACCATGGATTATTAAGAACTGTATTGTTTAATTTACAGATATGTGGGGATTTTTCCAGCTTTTTACATAACTGATTTCTAGTTTATTTCCTTCGTATCTGCAAATATACTTTTCATGGTTTCTATTCTTTTAAATTTGTTAAGGTGTATTTTATAGACCAGAATGTGTTCTGTCTTGATGGATGTTCTATGTGTGCTTTAGAATAATATGTACTTGATATTGTTGGGCAGTGTATTATATAAATGTCAATTTATATCAAGGGATTGATAGTGCTTTCTGGTTGACTAAATTCTGCCTGCTTGATTTTATACCTATTTGGCCTGTCAGTTATTAAAAGAGTGGTGTTAAAACGTCTATCTATACTAACTTATAAGTATGCCTGTTTCTTCTTTCTGTTCTGTCAGTTTGTACCTTACATATTTTGACATTCTGTTGCTAAGTGCATACACATTTAGAATTATTATGGATAATTGATCTTTATAATAGATTTATTATTATTGGAGAATTGATCTCTTATGCAATGCCTTCCATTATCCCAGATAACTGTGCTTGTCATGAAGTCTTCCTTTATTAAAATTAAAGCTATGACATTTAAAGATTTTGATTAGAGTAAACATGATATATCTTTCTCCCTCTCCTCCTTCTTTTATAAGCATTTGTAAGTCTTTGTATTTAAAATTAGTTAGTTATACACAATGTATAGTGAGTCATTTTTAAAAATTTACTTGGATAATCTCTTCTAATCAGTGCATGTATAATATTTATATTTAAGGTGATTATTGATATATGTGGATTAATATGTATTATGTTTGTACCTGTTTTGTATTCACTGCATTTGTTCTTATGTCTTTTTCCCTTGTTTTTCTGTCTCTGGTTTTAATTGAGCATTATGATTTCGTTTTATCTCCCCTCTTAGTATATCAACTATACTTATTTTAAAAACATTTAAGTGGCTGCTCTAGTGTTTACATTATACATTTAAATAATCTAATGCCATCTCCAAATTTCACTCTACTGTTTCTTTTGTAATGAAAGTACTTTAAAGCAGAGTATTCCTAATTTATCCTTTTCTTTCCTTTTAACATTGCTGTCATTCATTTCACTTATTCATATTTTATGATCACCTAATACAGTGTTACTATTATTTAACAGTTATATTTTAGATAAACTAAGAATAAGAAAAGTAAATTTTTTTAACCTTCTTTGATTCCTTCCCTGATGTTTTTTATTTACTTATATATATCCAAGTTTCTGATCTGTATCATTTTTTCCCCCTGAAGAACTTCTTTTAACATTTTTTGCAAAACAGATCCACTGGTGATATAGTTTCTGTTTTTGTTTGTCTGAGAAAATATTTATTTTTCATTTACTTTGGAAAGATAATTTCACTGGAATTAGAATTCTAGGTTGGTGGGGTCACTGTCAATATTTCACTGCTTTTTTGTTTTTTGCCTTCTGATGAGAAGCCCACTGTAATTCATATTCTTGTTTTACCATAGGTAAGGATTTTTTCTGACTTCTTTCAAGAATTTTTTCTTTGATTTTCTGCAGCTAGAGTATAATATCTGTAATTTAATTTTTTTTTTTTTGGTGTTCTTAGCCATTATTATTTCAATGTTTCTTCTGCTGCACTCTCGAATTTTCTCTTCTCCTGGTATTCCAATTATGATATGCTACACCTTTTGATACCATCCCAAAATTCTTGGATGATCTGTTTTGTTCTTTCTGTTTCCCTCATTATTATTACTATTATTTGAACTTAAGTTTGAGAGGTTTATATTAACTAATCTTCAAGCTTACGGATTCTTTCTTCAGCCTTATGTAGCCTACTAATGAGCCCTGTAAGACATTCTTTATTTCTCTTTATTTTTTAATTGCTAGCATTTTTTTAATTCTTTCTTAGAATCCCTCTACTTACATTTATCATCTAGTCTTGCATGTATTGTACTTTTTCTATTTGACTTAACATATTAATTAAAGTTAATTTACATTTCCTGTCTGATAATTCCAACTTTTGTGTCATATCAGTATTTGTTTCTGACAATTGTTTTATCTCTTCACATTGTCTTTCTTTCTTGCCATTTTGCACACCTTATAATTGGTACTGAAAGTTGGATATCTTGTATCAGTTAATAGGAAGTCAGGCATTTAATGTGCTAATGTATGGCTTGATAGTTAGACTGTGTTTAATGTTTGCTGTAGCTAGGGATGACAGAGGCTTCAAATTTTCCTAGTGCTTTGGTTTAATCCCCTCTTTGACTTTAGGTTTCTACAAGTATGCCCCCTCCGTGTCTGTCTTATACCTTGTTCAGCTGTAATCTGTTGTTATTATTCTGGAGGCTACAGATGTGGTGGTTAGGTGTTAGGGAAAAATATTTTTATAATATTCCAATTAAATCCAATTAAAGTGGGTCTATGTTTTGGAACTGTGACTTTCACAAGTATTCTTCATTGACATAGATCCTATCTCCTTATCACTATCTTCCCTCCCTGACTGTAGCTTTCCCAAACTATTTTATAGAGGCTCTGTCCCTGTTAATTGTTGTTTTTTTCTCACTTAGGAGAGATAGAAAATTTAAAAGGGACTGTAGTGGGAGGTGTTGGAAATAATAGCTGGCTATGTGTTTCCCCTGGAGTATTAGGCCTTTGTTATGGAGAGAGATCTGGGATACTTCACAATAATTTCTCTTCCCCATCTCCTTCCAGAGCCATGAGGGAATCATTCTTGGGTCTTGCCTATATGAATTTAATGGAATTTCTGGAAGCATAGCTTATGATAGCATGTGCCCGCACAACCCATAAGACTATGAGCCCTTAGAGTTCCTCACTGTTAAGCTATTTCATGTTCAACCTCAAGTTCCTTGTCCGAATAGCGATTTTCATATTCCTACCACTTTAAGCAATTTTCATATTCCTACCACTTTACCACAACAGTTTCTGCTCCAAATAATTAGATCTTGATTAGGCCTCTTCATGAGCCTGTATCTGCAGATTTTGGAGTGAAGGTTTGTCCTAAATCTCAATACTCTGGTTTAGGAAAAATAGTTGACTTTCAACTTGTTCAGTTTTCTTTTGTTGAAAAAATGGGAATAACGGTTTTTAAGCTCTTTGGATGTTCCCATTAAAAACCAGAAGTCATTATTTGCTTTTTAAAGCATAGAATAGTCCATTGCATTGTGAGTCTCTTGAGAGTAGAGGGAGAGAGTGAATATTCACTTTTATATTCATGGCACATAGTAAGAGTATCTAAAACCAAGCAGACAGTGAATAATTATCTGTTAGATGGATAATGGATGGATAGATGAATAGATGGATAGGTGGATGGATGAATGGATGGATGAAGAAATGAAGACTAGTAAAATAAATTAATAAAACTTGGTATGAATCATTAATGGAGAAAAGAACTTGGGAAAATAAGAAGGTTGTGGTTTTTTTAATTAATTACATAAAATAAGCCTAGAAAACAACTCAAGAGTGAAGGGTAAAAACATTAGAAAAGGGAACATTTTTTAGCAGATTTTGAGAAAATTTAAAGAACCTCAATCTTGACCACCAGTCTAAAACACTTCCATGCTTAGTCTAACCAACTTTCCTTGAAGCCTTCTCTGTCACCTCTGAATGTGTTTTCTTTCACTCATACTGTTTATAAAGGGACTATGCATTTTAGCTAAAATTCAGTATAATATAAAGCAAACTACTACTTTTTCACGGCAAATGAAGAAATAAACTATAATTCCAGGTGATTCACTAGTTTACAGCGATATCAAAACACTTATATCCTCTTGGTGAAAATTTAAAACATATACATTTCTGGAAGTTATTTTTTAGCATATGGCCACACTTTAAAAATGTGTGTAACTTTTGACTTCATTAATTTATTTCTAAGAATTTGTTCTATGAAATATGTAGGATTTATTTATCCATTTCTGTTAATACATTTTTAGTTGCCTGCAATATTCCAGAAGTTAAGGCACTGACAAGAGCGAACAAATAAACAATAAAAATCAAGCAAACAAAAAGTCCCTCCTTACATACAGCTTAAAATATTCATTGAAAAATATTAATAATAAATAGGAAATAGGGACATAGGTAATATGGAAAGTGATGATGAATTTTGTGAAGATAACTAAAGCACAATGAAAAGTATGCTGAGTGTGAATTCTGTTTCATACAATGTAGTTAAGAATAGTATCTTTTGAGTGTGGTGGTTTTGATCAGAACCAAACTGACAGAAGGAAGGAGATGGTCTGCCCTCTGGAGAAAGGGCTCTGAGCCTTCCAAGAGGGGAGAAAATCAATTACAAAGCTCCAAGGCATGCGCATACTTGGTAAGTTTGAGAAGCAATAAGGAGGTGCTAGAGTAGAAAGTATGATGAGTGCAATAGTGAAGGATGACAGAGATGACAGAGAGGTAACTAATGGGCAGATCACATAGTATCTTATAAAGTCAAGGCACGGAATTTGAATTCTGTTCTGACAGATATAGAAAATTATTGGAGGGTTTTGGTAAGAGTGACATGATCTGATATACATTTTTAAATGAATGAATAAAAACTAGTTTGAATGTTGTTGCAGTGATTCAGTCATGAAATGATACAAGGTTAGTGTTGGGCAGGGGTTGGAAGTGGGTGGCTAATCAGTAAGCAGATTTGGGGTATATTCATCAAGCTAGAGTCATCAGAATGTTCTCCTGGATTGGATACGATTTTAGGAAGAAAGACAGCCATAAAAGATGATCTCAGCTTTTTTGGTCTGAGAAGTGGAATGAAAATCACTGACATTAACTGAGATGAGAAAAACAGTGAGAAGAGTGGGTTCAAGATGAAAGCCAACAACTCCATTTTGACGTGATGAATTTGAGATGTTTATTCAATTTTTAGTAGAGATGTCAATACAGCAATTCAGAAGAGGAGCCAGTCTGAAGATATGTGCTCTAAGAATGTTTATAAATTTTATGAGAATGTTTATTACATAGTGAAAATGAAAAAAACCCTGAATATCCAAAACTAGAGGATTGCTAAATTTGCAGCCGCAAAACCAGGCGGTCTGGCTCAAAGGCCAAGCTCATAACCACTGCTCCATGTAACACTGTACTCTCTCCACCAGGAGACAAGCATGTAAGTGTTGTCCATCAAGATTATAGACACTTTGAGGGTCATTTCTTATTATTTATATCCGCTGTAGCATCTAGAATTTCTTTTGTTTTTTTTATTTGTTTCATTTATAATAAGCACATAATGAATATACATATTCATAAGGCACAATGTGATATTTGAATGCCTGTGTATATAGTATAATGATCAAATCAGGGTATCCCTATCCCTCACTTTATTCTTTCTTTGTGATGACAACATTTAAAATCTCTTCTAGCAGTCTTGAAATAAACACTACATTGTTAATAGCCGTAGTCAGCTTACTGTGTAATAGAACACTAAGACTTACTCTTCTGTCACTTTGCATCCATGGACCAACCTCTTCAGTTCCTACTCCCTTTCTCCTCCCCTAACATTTCTTTATTTGGATTCTGGAAATAGAACTGTATATACTACATACTTTATTATATGGCTATTATAAAACCATATATTTTTAGAAGCTAATTGATTTTATTGCGTTAAAAACATCTGGTATTTAAATGCCAGCTTTTTGCACAAAAATAGGGAAATTTACAAGGAGAATTGTAAAAATATGGGGAGGAAATTATTTGGGGGGATGTTACCCTTTGAATTGCTCCTCTATATTTATTCATTATGGATTTTGAACTTGCCTTACTGTTGTTGCTGTTTTATGCAATGGTCATAAGTTTAATTGTAGTATTTAAAATTAAAATCAAATTATTGATATAAGGTTGCGTTGATTTTAAAGCAGCAGATGGAAAAAATACTTATTTAACATATTTACCCTCTCTAGTTTTCCATCTGTCTTTGACAAAGACGGTCTCTATCAATTAAGTTTATGGAATGCTTTGTATGTTAGAATCCAGGTATTCCTAGAAGTCACTTATTTTCAGAGTATTTTTGTTTTTATGCCAACATATGACATAGAGGTTAAAAGAAAACCTGGTAAGTACATGTGCTTATGTAACCTGAATTTTTTAAAAAGTAACACTATGCCATAAAGATGATTCAAAAAATTACAGACATCAGCCTGATGTCCTATACTCTTCAAATAGTTGAGACTTTATTTCTCCAAAATACAGATAAGAGCATATACTATCTGCTTTTATTTTGAAATGTTATAATGGCGACTGCATCAAATGAGAATGGTTATGTCTTCAAAATTAGCCTTATTCTTTGTCATGGTTTAAGTACTATTAAGGAATGGTGACTTTAAAAAGAGGTACCATTAGCAAGTTTTTTCAGAAGACTATGCTGCTTATTACTTAGGAATAACATGATTTTCATTGTGGGAATTTTTTCACATGGGATGAGTTATTGACTAATCCCAAATCATACACACATTTTTACAACCAGCTTTTGAAAATATATAAATAGAACACACACAAAAAATTAGTTCCTATCTATTTGGAATAAGCATAACTTTTGCTCTGAGAAAAAACAAGACTCTATGCTGTAGCAACCTCAATCTTCATAAAGATTGCATTTCAAGCAACTGAAATTAAAGTCTGCTCTTATATTTCATATTGTATGTTGCTTTTCTTATTGTTAGAGTATTGAGGTATAGACAATGGCCAAAGTTTCAGAGGAAGAAAGAAAAATCAATCTCTCTTTGACACAAGGAGGCAAAATAAGGGTAGCAACTTTTCTGCCACAACTTCCAGCTTGTGCTTTGACTGCACACCTTGTCATAGACTCAGAAAGTTTCTGGTGATCCTCCCCTACATTTCCATATGCCAACTCTAAGGTCCAGAGAAATAAGGTGACTTATGATAAGTAGTTACAGAGCAAAATTAAAATTAGAACTTAGGTCCCGTGACTTACAGTTGAGCCCATTTTTTCATGATTCCCACATGTGCTTGTCTGGGTGCCTGTGCTCGCTCTGGTTTGAAGCAACACATGCTGCAGAAACTCCTCTGTCTGTTAAAAAGTTAACTTGGTGTCCCACTTTCTTCCGGCTCATTCAGCCAAATGAACTCATGGAAATTTTGCAGAATCTATGCTGAATTTTAGATGGAATGCTGCTTTCCATTATATTTTATGATTGCCTTTGCTTTTGTGGTTATTATCGTTTCTTCACACTGTGCTTGGATGAACCAAACATGATTTTTATCTTGTCTGAATACTATTATATGCACCAATGCTCCATATCAGTGTAACAGAATCCTGTCAAAGTGCAGCTCATTTTGTACAATGATGCAACTGCCAGTTATACAGAGAAACATGTAAATTGTGGAATGTACATGTTGATATTTATATAGACCCTGTAACGTAGATCTTGAAGCAGTTCTTTACACCTACTATATAGATCACCTTTTGGAAATGTAGGGGAGGATCACCTGTTCTTCATATCTGAAGAATTTCCTAATGTATCATTACTGCTATTAGGCATTAGACTATTCTACTTTATGTGATAAGGACCATTGATTTACAGTCATCTGTTGCTCTCAATGACAGTAGCTTTTATTTTTTAATGTTGATTTTTGTTTTTTGTTTTTTGTCTTGGGGATATATTTTGCTTCCCAAAGAATCTATCTCCATTCTAACTGCTGTCCCTGCACTCTGTCTTTGTTATGCCTCAACATGGTCAGGTTCAGGGTGTTCTTGCGTTGTTACCCATAGTGGGTGGGTTCAATTGCTTGGTGGGTGACAGTCCAATGACCTCGACCTGAGTATTTAACAAGGAGATGTTATTACTTGCAACAAGTAAGGAGAACACAGAGGATAACTCCCAAAGCAGTGCCTCTCCAAACAAAGATAAAATAGGGCTTTTACATGGCTGGTTAGCTGAGACACTGTATGTAGAGATGGTAAAGGCAGTGCAGGCACGGTGGTAAATCATGCTTCTTCATATATCACATGCATAGAAAATGGTGAATAAACTCCTCCCTGGGTGATGATTTTAATATGGATATAGGAGAGTTCACCAAAGTTCATCTCTACCTCAGACATCTCTGGAGCCAGCTGTTTTTTGGTTTTGCTGGGGTTAGGTGTGGTGAACAATTACAAGTACTTTTCATAGTGTGTGCTCCAAAACCCAAGCCCAAACCAAGGTTGCAATATCAGCCCTTCTCACTCCTCTCCTGAGCCAGGGGGTTTTCTCACTGGCATCTAGCGTTCAAGTTATTGTTTGATAAACCCAGTGTACAGAAGATGTTGCCTTGGGAAATCTTGGGTTATAAACTATTATAGCCCTCTTTGGGATTTTGTTAGTGTTCCTTGCTGCCTAGGAAAAAAAATATAGGTATATTCTAGATCAGACTCATCCACTGCACACAAAAGACTCTAGTTTGATTCACCTGGGAGATTTTAAATAGAGCTGAAATAGAAGTGTTTAACATGACTGGGAAGCCTAGATCAACACTAGCTACTGATTTTCCGATAGACTTGTAATAGATCAAGGCTACTAAATGTATCACCTCAGTTAGGATCAACTAATAATAATTCACATTTTGAAATGCACTTTTATGTGGCAGATCCTGTTTTAATGTGTTACGCATATTATCTCAATTGATTCTCACAATAAACCTTTGACATCAGTATTTTATTAACTTCGTCTTACAGACAAGGACATCTAGGCCCAGAATATGTAAGTCACTTACCGAGGTCACACAGCTAGCAAATGGGGGAGCCAGGATTTGAGCCCAGACTAGTATAAACTCCATACTCTTCTTCTTTGTTTGAAAATAGTATTTACGCCGGGCTCGGTGGCTCAGCCTGTAATCCTGCGCCTTTGGGAGGCTGAGGTGAGTGGATTGCCTGAGCCCACGGGTTCGAGACCCGCCTGGGCAGCGAGACCTCATCTCTAAAATAAATCAAAAAATCAGCCGGGCGTGATAGCACATGCCTGTAATTCCAGCTACTTAGAAGGCTGAGGCGGAAGGATCGCTGGAGCCCAGCAGGTCAAGGCTGCGGTGGCTGGGAGCGGCCACTGCACTCCAGTCTGGGCGACCGAGTGAGACTCCAACTCAAAAAAAGAAAATAGTATTTACTAGCCGGGCTCGGTGGCTCAGCCTGTAATCCCGCACTTTGGGAGACTAAGGTGAGTGCATTGCCTGAGCCCGCGAGTTCGAGACCCGATTGGGCAACTTGACAAGACCTCATCTCTACAATAAATCAAAAAATCAGCTGGGCGTAGTAGTGCATACCTGTAATTCCGGCTACTCTGAAGGCTGAGGCGGAAGGATCGCGGTAGCCCAGCAGGTCAAGGCTGCAGTGGCTGGGAGCGGCCACTGCACTCCAGTCTGGGTGACAGAGTGAGACTCCAACTCAAAAAAAAAAGAGAGAGAGAAAGAAAATAGTATTTACTTATATTCGTTTCCTATTGCATTTCTCAATGTTGATGATGTAAATTACGATTCTAGTTTCATCTCTCCCAAATAGAATCTGTTTTAACTCACCTATTTTATATCACCTTAGTATTTACTATTCACTTCTACATCCTGACTTATTTCTATATGGAAATGATTTTTGGGGAAAAAAAAGATGAAAGCCCAGGTACTTCTTTGCCTAATTCCTACTATTGAGATAGTCAACTTACTTTAGATTTCTAAATATGGTAATAGTCCGTTTTTGTTTGGTTTTGTTGGAGCATAAATTGTTGCACATATGTGATTTTTTCCACATGACTAATTTTACCTTTCAAATGCCAGTTCTAAAAAAAGTATAGTATGTTGAAGGATTTCTAAAATGACTGCTTCCATGTATTTTTAAATAGAGAATAACAAGTTTGACAAAATCTTTTTTTATGACTCAGTATCATCCTGATGAATGCTTGTTATTTTACTGTTAAGTCGCTTACCTGTGTCCAGCTTTTGGCATCTCCATTTCCTTGATATCATATCATCAGCTGTCATTTTTTAAAATTTAGACTTTCATCTGTGATATTTCTTTCCACATGCTAATCGTATTGATGTATTGGTAATGAAACAATAAAATAAAAGTAAATAACATATGACAGGAATAAAAATATTAGATTTAGTAAGATAGTTTTTTGTTATAATTTCCTGACTCAGAGGTAATTTTCTTATCACTTCAAAATTATGGACTTCATCTGAAATCAGATGAGACTGCTAGAAGTTGAGCCTCTGGCTGAGGAAAATATTACTGAATTTTAAAATTACCTTGTAAATATAGAACACTATGTTACACTAAAGAACTCAAACCTCCTCTATAATATACTTTTTATCCTATTAACTTTGACATAGCTGTAGTCAAAAGCAAATTATGCTACATAGAATTCCCTTTGCTTTTATTTATTTATTCCCTTTCCTATTAAAGGACAATTACTTTGCTTCAGAGTTGAAGATAAGGTAATTCTGTGAATGCATCAGGCTTAGCAAAACTGCACTAAGCTGTTCACCTAATAACAGTTGTCTGGAGATGAATTTTTATTTTTCAGTTTGCTCATGGCTTGCATATTCAAACAAAAAAATAAACTGGAATTTTTTTGGTAGGCTTATTGTTGAAATTTAGCTGTGTGGGTGAAGCAAATAACACATGTGCAGGAAGATTAATTAATGATTATTTCGCTGTGAAGCATAATGCTGCAGAGCCATCTGGTGTGCCGCGATTGGGAGGGTGATCTTGATGGATTACTCATTAAACTCTTTCAACGCTTTGTTCCAAGACCATCAGTGGTCTTCTCAATTCTTATTAAGGTGGTGCTTAGGCATAGACACAGTGGAACCACATGAATGTGTGGCTCCATGATTATCACTAATAACAAACAAGTCGATCTTGAGAACACCACCCCAAGCCAATTCTAAGATCTCCTACTGGCACTTATGAAGTTAATATCACTATTATCTTTTCCTTCCCCTCAACAAAATAGCTACAATAGCCCCACCTCCAAAGCTTGTAAAGGTAATTTGAAAAGAGAAAGTGAGCATCTGCATTTATCTTGGAAGAGCTGAACAAACTATTCATTTTTATAACACAAAATAATTAGTTTAATATTTTTCTATGCAGTGCTATGATTTTCATATTCTTGATGTGTCTTTTTTTATAGGTTTACTTGTTCTTTCATTTAGCGAATGATAATTTAATCACCACTTGCTACTGACAAGCTAAGTGCTTAGCTTGTAGCCTTAAATGAAGCAAAAAATTCACCCCAACTTTCTGGTCTTTTTGTTTTGGTTTGGTCTTTTCATCTAAGCATTTATCCTGCCCTGGAGCCATGTTTTCTAAGATCCTGTAGTGGGCACACAATGTCTACTATAATGTCAACTTCTAGATTATTATTTGACCACAGACCTTAAAATCATTTTATAAGCATTGCTAGAAGCTTAATCCTCTTAAATATTAAGTTGGAAAGTTTGATTTAACCTTGACTTATGAAATATGTGTGATTCAAATTTCAATTTTGTCTACATTCCCACCAATATATATCTACTGAATTCGTCGAATATTGCAAAATTATCAAAACAAATTCTCCTTAATCATAAAATTATAGAACATAGGTGTCACTTGGAGAAGGAGTAAAACAAGAATGCATATCATCAAAGCAAACAAAAATAGAATACTGTACCTCAAGAAAGGAAGATGGCATTACTAGTTAATTCATTCTCATCAGCAAGCATTTATTTATTTAGAAAGCAGGATTGATTGAGAGGACAGAAAAGCTCCCACAGTGAAAGGGAACCCAAGAAGGTTGCCCAGTAAGCATTTATTAAGACCTAATGATGGTAGCACTGCATGGGGAGGAACTGCAAACATGCACTGGGCCCTCTAGAAGTGTATGATCTGTAAGAGTTCATAGCTGATGAAACTCAGGAAATTAAGCATCTTCTTCAGCTCATTGGCTTCTGACTTTCATTTTTGCAGTCTCTAGATTTTCTTTCACTACATTTTTCTAATCTTCATCAACACTTTAGCACCCCACTGTTTTTTGTTGTTGTTATTTCTTTGCTTTTAATCACATCTGTTCCTATGCTCAGGGTTCAGAAGCTCTTTACTGTCTGTCTTTCTGGGCATCTCAGTTTCCCCTTCTTGTCTGTATGCACTGCAAACTTCCTCTTGTGCCATAACTTAATTTGTCTTCTGGAAAGTGTGCTAACACTATTTTCCCAGACTACTGAAACTCGTATGAATAAAGATGGCTATTAGAAGACAGGTGGGCCGCCTGACTTTGGAATCCTGAAGTAGATGTTATATATTGCTCTGTCTGATGGTTCCTGATAGGAGTAGGAGAACCAGAGTCACCTCTTACCCCCCTTAACCTCCTATGTGGGCTTTTCAACTGCTCTTGAAACCAAATTGACACCAGGCAGATTAATAAAAAAAAAGCATATGCATTTTCTTTTTCATCTGAATGATATCTTCACAAGAGAGGGAAGTCTGAAGAAGTGGCTAAAGCAACGTGCTTTTACCCTTTTTAGACAAAATGATAAATTTGAGAAGAAATAACAAGACAGAGGATTTGTCTAGGGGCAGGAAACGTCTAGGGGAATCACTAGGGGATATGGGGGGAGATAAAATTAGTGGAAAATAAGGTTTACTTTGTTTAGTATATTTATGCAGATTGGTTGCAGCCCCCAGTTCCAGTTTCCAGTGAAAGGGGGTATTTTTTCGCCCTGGTTTGGGCAGAGTAACCCTCTAGAGGAATTTTTATGATTTACTGCCACAAGAAGAGACAGATCAGCTCGCCTTTTCCAAAACTATAATTTTTTCAATGTTTCCACTTGAAATAATCAATATACCGGTCTGGCATGTTTGGGGATGGCAAGTCCTTCACCCCTTCACAGTGGGTTCCGGGACTCAGAACTTGGCCAGGCCTCTTAGATCCTCTTACCATTTTAATTTTATAAACAATCCAAAAAAATAAGAAGATGGTCATAACAGTTCAGGACTGTCTGCTTCCCTCATTAAGTCTAGTTTTTTGTATGTAGAGTACAGAGTAACATTTTGAGACATGGGATGCACAATGATCAAATCAGAATAGTTAGCTTATCTATCACCTCAAATATTTATTATATCTTTTTGTTTGGAGTTATTCACTCAACCTAGTTGAAGGCAAATTTATGGAAGTGGATTCTCTGAAAATAACTTAGATGAAAAGGAAAAATCATTCAGTGGGTAAATAATAAAGCACAATAGCTACCATATGCTGAGTATCTACTGTACAGGAGGCACTGCTCCAACTTCATTACGTGTATTCTTATGTCATTCTCACACCAAATTTGCAAGGTGGGTTCATGACCTTTAGTAATAGATGGAAAGGCACAGAGAATGTAACAAAAGATAGTGGATGTCTCCAAAGTTCTTGTTCTTCCCACAGTGACACCCTAGCACCGCACAAAATTAATGAGAAAATATGCTCCTTTGTATGAAAACAATGTTCTATGCAGAAAAAGATTTGATTGGGTGTTGGGAGAAGTTGACAGGGGCACTTAATATCAGTCTTCCAAAGACATGGTAAGGTGAATGACTGGCGGTTATTCTTTATTATCAGCAAAAACAAAGTATCAAGAAACCAGAGGTAGAGATTATCAATTGAAATGTTTGCAAGATTGTAGATAACAATTGCAAGGAGCACCATAATACCCCATGTCAGATAAAAAATTTAACCACAAATGTATTATTTATGTAGGCATGGGGGAAAGGGAGGAAAGGAGATTCTTACACTCAGTTATGCCATAGCTTTCTGCTTAGTGACTCTTGATGAGATGTGAAACTACCCATGATTGATGACTGGAGATGTAGATAGGTCCACAAAGTCCTGGGACTGCTGTAAGAATCCTAGAGTGATAGAACCATTTTAGCCACTTGTCTAGGAAATAAATGAATCTGTAAATGAACCATATGTAGGGATATATAAACAAACCTAATGTTTTTGGTATTTGCTATATACAATTGGTCTTTATCTGCAGTTTCGTGCCCTTAGATTCAGAGAGCAGACTGGGGGATTTGGGCATGCTTCCTGGGATTGATCCCTTGGGAATACTGAGGGATGTCAGTATACAATACCATTATGTTGGACTAGAAAACTATTTTGCATAGTTTCATATTTTCTAGACTTCAAGTTAGCAAACTTTGTGTTGCCCCTGCATAAATGTGGTAGTAACTCTATTGACCACATTTTAATAACCTCATTGTTGAAAGAAATTGTTGGCTGCTATAAAAGGAGCATGGGTATTCAATTTTACATTGTGACTACAATGTTTTAATTGTCAAATAAACCATTTCCTAGTCCATATCTAGCATACTGTATAGAATAGTGAAAGCTAGAACATTCTGGAAATCACAGACCTGTAGACTCAATAGTGCAGCTGTCCTCAGTGCCTTAACATTCCCTGTTAACATGAAATAATGGCCCATATCATTAGAAAAATTGCTGATTGTATTCTATATCCATAATCCAGTGAAAGGGGTGATACAAGTGAAAACTTTTAAAAGTTCAACTGCTATATAAATAAATGCCAATAGAATTATTTTCTCAGGAGAACATTAATACAAAGCTACTACATGTCACGTCTATAAAATGAGGAAGACAGATTGTGAAGATTCAGAAGGACTTTCTGAACCGTCAGTGTTCTGTAATTTGATCTCCTAAAATTTCAGTGTTCTGTAATTTGATCATCTCACTGGCTGGTCACCATAGGATGAGGCTGGTCACTGCCGTCACTACAGGAACCAGATTTATCTTAATACCTGCGTAAAAGAGCTAAAAAAGAAGAAGAAAAATTACAAAGCCAGGTTTTCAGAATGCCCCGCATGTGCTCTAAAAGAGCCAGACAACGTTGCACTCCTGTAAATCAATACATTTAAAAAGTTTTTCTATGTTCTTTCTTTCTTTGTGTTCATGCAACAGTGGAGGCACTCCATTTGGGAACATTAATGGCAGCTCATGGCTACTTCTTTCCCATCTCAGATCACGTCCTCACACTCAAGGATGATGGCACCTTTTACCGGTTTCAAGTAAGTTTAATGAAAATGAACTTTAACAGTAAACTAGAAAGAAGCTTTGTTTGTTAGTTTTTTAAACAGAACTTTTGAAAACTGTAACTTATTTTGCTCTGACTTAGGCTAGTTAGAAATTATGAAAAGCCATAAACACAGAGAAAGATGGAGTATGCTTAGTTACAATGATGTGTGAAAGCTTAATTACATGATAATTAAAGTTCTATTTTATATGAAAAGCTAAAGGGAAATTCAGAAAGTGACTTAATGAAATTGAGGAGGATGGGAAAGTCTTCATCTATATGTTGCATTTAGCTACTAGGAAAAGTTGAGAGATGTAGCCAAATTTATTATATTCTGGCTCTTGCCTGTGATCCAGAGCTATCTTCAGTCTAAGTACATTTTTGTGAGAACGCATGAAGCTGAAGAAGATAATTTAGCTAATTATACAGATTGTCCACATATCAGTATCTGAGGCCCTTATACAAATGAGACTGGCATGATGATATTTGTGTGTGTACACTCATCTGAGACAGGACACCTTAGATAATTTGCAAACTGATAAGAGTCATTCTAAGTCATTTTCAAATGATACAGATGTCATTATTCTTTCAGGAAATGGTTGTGGAGTCTAATTTCAGTCAATGTGCAAATAGTTGGCACTTGAGTTCACCATGATTTACCTAAAGGGTATTCTACATTGTATTAGACCTTATGGTCTATTAGTAACTGACTAGTGGATTCCAATCTGTAAAATTAAAGCACATAGAATGCCAGGTGTCAAACTTTAGCTTATTTCCTACAAGTATTTTCTGGAGGGTTCTCCCCATAGTCCAACTTCAAGACACTGAGCATTCTTTTCACTTGTTCTGAGTGTTATTAAATGTACTCTATTTCTAAATAAATGGCTGAATAATAGCATAGGTGCCTAAAACTTGTTTGGGAAAACTAAGAACAAAGAAGAAATGTGCTTTAAAAATAATTTTAATCATTGATTTAAAAAAATTATTTCAAAAATAATTGTCCTCTTAGAACAGTTTCACTGCCACTTCTGTAGGGCCCACTTATCCCAAAGCAAATAGTAATAGGACACTTTTGCACAGAATAGCTAGAAGATAAAGCCCCCTCCTGAAACTGTGATACTGACCTAAGTATTCAAACACCAGGGTAATTTAATTCAAAAAGGTTTTAAAATAACAGAGTTTAATTCTTTATACAATTAAACTTAAAATCATGGTAGCTTAAAACAACTTATTATTATTAAGTTTATTAAGTTAGAATAACTTCGCTGTAAGTTTAAAGTTTAATAACTAAGAATTATTGGTGATTGCAACTGTATTGTTTATATGTGACTAGCTCTTCTTGATTTTTAAAGTAGTCTCCTTTATATTGCAGGATTGTATTTTCTTTCTTTCTTTTCTTTCTTTCTTTCTTTCTTTTTTTTTTTTTTTTTTTTTGAGGCAAGCTCTCATTCTTTCACCCAGGCTGAAATGTAGTGGTGCAATTACAGTTTACCACGGCCCCGACCTCTTGGGCTCAGATGATCCTTGTACCTCAACCTCTTGAGTAGCTAGAACTACTGGTGTGCACCTCCATAACCAGCTAATTTTTAAATTTTATTTATTTTCATAGAGATGAGTTCTCACTATGTTGCCTAGGCTGGTCTTGAGCTCTTGGGCTCAAGCAATTTGCTTACCTAAGCCTCCCAAAGTCTTGGGATTATAGGCGTGGACCTCTGTGCCCTGCTGGGCTACATTTTCTATATAATATAATTTACTTATAAACATTTTGAATATAGAGACTATAAGTAAACTAGACCTAGCACAATCTCACAGTTTTTATTTTATTTTATTTTTATTATTTTTTAATCTCACAAATTTTAAATGAGAGATTGTTTGATTTTTTTTACAAAGATATATATTTATCTTCACAAGCAATATTTAAGTAAAATAATCCATATGTAAAAGACCATATCTACAAAGGAAACATTGAATATAGTTAATCTTTTGAGAATTATCTAATTCGGCAATTATTTTATAAAATAAAATATCTTAGACATAGCTCAAAGTGAGAGATGATGGCTTGAATTAGCAATACTTTGTGAACTTTAAATTAGTAAGAAGACAAGGTTTACGTATTTAGGCAACTTCACAGGTCAAAAATAACCCATGAATGTATGAACCACCATAAATTCTGGAAAAAAGAGAAGAATGTTTTAAAAGAGCTTTAGAACAAAACCAGGGAATGGGTGCAAGTGATACATAAATTACATAACTAGGAGGTATGTAATGTAATGTTATAATTACATTAATTAATGTTAAATATTAAGTGCCCATATTTGAAGTAGTATCTAAATATAATATATTCCTAAATCTAATATTCATAGAATCTTAGTAATTTAGGTACTTAGTAACCTAAAACTTGGTTGGGAAAACCAAGGACAAAGGAAACGTGCTTTAAAAATCATTTTAATCATTGACTTTAAAACTTTTTTCGAAGATTATAATCCTAAAACCAAGATTAAAAAAAAAAAAATTCAGAGTAGGGCTCAGTGGTTCAGCCTGTAATCCCAGCACTTTGGAAGGCTGAGGTGAGTGGTTTGCCTTAACCCGCCGATTCGAGGCCCGCTGGGCAACTTGGTGAGACCTCATCTCTACAATAAATCAAAAATTAGCCAGGCGTGGTAGCGTGTGCCTGTAGTTCCAGCTACTTGGGAGGCTGAGGCGGAAGGATCGCCAGAGCCCAGCAGGTCGAGGCTGCAGTGGCCAGGAGCGTGCCACTGCACTCCAGTCTGGGCGATGGAGTGAGACTGCAACTAAAAAAAAAAAAAAAAATTCAGGATTAACTGAATTCCTACAGTAACGTCTACCAGGGCTTCAATCAGGCTATATTTGTACTGCTCTAATAATAGAAAACACATTATTGTTCAAGGTATTCACTTTCATTTTTATATTGGTTCCAATCAGCAGAAAGTTCCTTATTACACTGAACTGAAATTCAACTGTTTAAAGGATTTTTTCAAAAATATAAACTTGGAATGTCATGTGTATAGCTCTTCCCATGAATGATTGAGATTCTAGCCATCAGTAGGAATCTAAAGAGGCTTCAGAGCATGAGTTTGAGAAAAAATAGAACTCTTAATGCCACTGGCATGACACAGTATGTAAATTTGTCTCAAATATTTAGTACATGTTTTAGTCATATGATTTTTGTATTTATTGTAAGCTCACTATTGTCTAATCATCCTCTCCTAGCTAACTGAAATTGAGATCTGACACAATTCTCTAGATTTCCTTTGTGACATGCAACATATTAGTATATGAGGCAAAGCCTACTGAGCAATGACTGGACAGTTTGGGATGAGTTTCGTCCTAGTTAAGGGAGCCAACATCAAATAACAGAGAAACTTGTTTATTTAAGTGTCCTAAGGTTTAATAGTACTATTAAAATAGATATTTAAATTCCAACAAACTGTAAACTTTTGTTAATCTCATATTATCTTTTACTATAAATAAAAACATTTCCTCGAAAAAATATTTTGAAACAATATTAGTGACGAATTTTGATTTTATGACATTTCCACATAATATCACAAGATAAAATTGCTTCATTCATTAGTTTTATAATCATGAAATTCTCACTAAAGTAAATGATAAAGAATAAAGAAAAATTTTAACAATGCAGCTGAAAATACTTCTTGTGGCTTTCAGAAAAAAGTATGTGTGTGACCAGTCTGCCTAGAATAGATATATTAGAGTTAGATCAATGGATATGCATAGGTGTGCACACACATACACACACACACACACACAGAGAGAGAGAGAGAAAGAGATATGCACACACATACACCAAAAAAGCAACACAAAGGGAATAGTGCTCTCTATGAGAAGCATCGGAAAAACCTGCACCTCACATGAAAGCCAGGTTTTAACTGCTTTGTCCACTGGAACTCCTCTAAAGTTGTGATTCAATTTGATCTCTAAGAAATCAAATTTTCAAAGCCTCATCTTTCTTGGAGTCAGGTGGGAATAGGGTGACAATGGTAGCCTATATAAAATCTTGATATTCTCTTTTATCTTCTAAATTTCTGCCATGATTTTGTGCACAAAACTACTATTAGTAGCCTGTATTTTGCTGCTATTATTCCCAAGAAAAATTGGAGGATAAATCAAAATCTCCCAGGGATCTCAGACAGTTTGAACAGACTCTCCCCCAAAGATTTAAACAGTTCTCAACTACTCATTTTCCCTCCATGAGAGTCACTTTTCTAGAAAGTAAAATCATCGGATAATCAGAGATTACCTCAAATATGCTTTCTGCATATGGATAGTTAATATATAATAACTAATTATAAGTAATTCATTACAATTAGTTTTAATGAGTTATAATTATATATAAGTAGTTATAGTTATATAACTAATATATAGCATATAGTTGATTTATAACTCAGTTAATAGTTAATATATAATAACTAATTATAATAATTTATAATTATATAGCTACTATACATATAATTAGATCCACAATGCTAATGTTGGCAGCCAATGTTTCACTGAGTCCTACAGTTATTATCATTCTAGGGAATAGGGGTTGATAAGGAGACAGTTGATCATCAAATTTTCTCATGTCTAGAACCAAGCATGTCTAGCTAGTAAGGCTGGAAATATTCTTTTACAAAATATGAATGTTGATGATAATAAAAGAGTTTTTTTCTTGACCAGATTTTTCATTGTTGTTTAGTCAATTAGTTTCAAGAATTTTATAGAATCAAAATTCTACCTACTATTAATCACATCAATCAACTAAGGCATTCTTAGTTTAAAAATGATCTCTGGTATGTGTGATTTAAAACTCCCAAGCAGTAAATGTCTTTATGAAGAAATATTTTTTAAAGTGAGGGTAAAAAGTTGTTTGAATCTAGTTGGATAATGCTGAGGGCTACATTATGTAATCACTGGAGCAAGATAATTGATTACCAAACCTCAGAAAAATATTTTATTCATTGGTAGAGCCTTGTAGATCTACCAAAGCAGTGTTGAGAGACATAGAAAACAATTTTTATATTTAAATATATTTCATCCCGAGTCTTGCTAAATACAAAACCCTTTCAGTAACTGTTTCAGTTACCTGGTGGCAACTTTTCTGTGGTATAGTGCCCCCTGCAACACTTTTTGTTTAAATAAGACAATTAGACCTTTTCCTTTTATGCCAGTTGGTGTAAAGTTGCAGCAAATGTATAACATTTTAAATACCTGCTGGTGCTGCACCTACTTGAGACTGAGTAACTGGTCAGCAAAGCAAATGTAGACAAAAACCTTACACTGTCTCTCTGGGAACTTGTTCTGAATTATAAAATATCTATCATTGGCAAGCTATTCTAGATACTTGCTAAAGATAAACACAGCTCACAAACCAGAAACTCTACTCATGTTTTCTTTGTCTAACCTGGGCTCCACTTCTTTTCATTCCACAGACACCCTATTTTTGGCCATCAAATTGTTGGGAACCGGAAAACACAGACTATGGTTAGTGTCATCTCTCATAATTTTGTTATTGACAGCCAGTATGACCAGATTAATATGTACTTGCATTTTCTTGCTTTCAGTATTGAGAAAAGGAAATCAGATCTCAGTGTGGGACTAATATTTCTAACATTGAATTTATGAATGGCCTTGTATGGAAAGTCACCAAATCTGGTGGCAACTTTTTCTCTGGTATAGTGCCCTCTGCAATTGTTAAAGAAAAACTGAAAAATAGGATAAAGAGCTATAAGCAAGCTTAAAGAGTTATTATTGTTTTTTTCATAGTATCCTGGTCTACTAGAAAGACTAGCAAAGGGGCCCATAGAGCCAGAATTCTAGTTCCACTCTCTTACTTAGCTGTGTAATTTTTTGGTAAGTCGCTTGACTTCCCAAGGCTCCACATTTTTTTAGCTGTTCTATGAAGCATCCCATGATTTTTATAAGTGGGGAGTTATGTTAAACAAGAGACCCATTGCAAGCAAAATAAGAGTCACAAGAAGAAATTTAATGCTGATAAATCAAGTTCAGTGAACTTAGCACAAACTCAGTTCAACAACCGTGACTTAGTTAAGCTTCTCAAGGAGAAAATAAGCCCCTAGTAAGTACTCATCTTCTTATATCTTCCTGAAGGCTACAATTTTCAAAAACAAGATTGCATGGTTTTTAATGTTATTTCTTCAAAAATTTATTGAGAATTTTTTGCTATACAAGGTGCTATAGTAGATAATGGGGTAATAAAGGTGACTGTCTTCATTTACAACATTGGGTAGGTCATGGGCTCGATGGAAAAGCAGAATTACATAGAAGGAGTTACTGTAGTATGCCAAGTGAATAGACAAGTGGAACATGCAAAATTATATGGATGTTTCAAAAAATGAGAGGTGGGTGCGATGGCTTATGCCTGTAATCTCAGCACTTTAGGAGGCCAAGGTAGGTGTATTGCTTGAGCCCAGGAGTTCGAGACTCGCCTGGGCAACATAGCAAAACCTCGTCTCTACAAAAAATCAAGATTGGTTGGGCCTGGTGGCATGTGTTGTAGTATGAACTTCTTGTGATACTGAAGTGGAAGGATCACCTTAGCCCAGGAAGTTGAGGCTGCCATGAGCTGTGATCGTCGTAATCATGCCACTGTACTTCGAGTCAAAAAAAAAAAGAGAGAGAGAGAGATCGACTTTACTTGGTGTGAGGTGGGCAGTTTCAGAATGATTTCATAAAAGAACTGATGACATTTGAGCTGGATTTTAGAGAAGGAAAATATTTTTCAGGTAACAAGACAGGGCAAGCATCTGAGGCATAGTATAATATGCAAAAAGGCAGTGAGAAGCTTCACAGAACTTAACTTTCTTTGGTATTCCTCCTGTAGAGACATCTTTGTAAGGAAAAAAATATAAGAAAATTCATAGAAAACCAATGAAACTATCTCTCATGTTTGTCATTTCATGACCTTGTATTTAGTAGTTCATCCAAGAGTGGCCCAAGAGTGATCAAGTGCTAGTCAAAAGGTTTTTGACTAATATAACTCATGGGAAAAAAAATCTAAAAACCAGAATACTGAAAAATAAATACGGAAACTATTAAATGATTTATTTCCAGTAGTGAGCACACCAGAGTCTTCATCCAGGGCACACATTCCTTAAAACTGAAGTCCTTGGAGAACTGAATTATTTTAAAAACAAGTGCTGATTTGTAGATCTGAATTGGAGAGCTTTCTGGGGCATTTTTTTCCAACCTGGGATGATTCCTGGGGATTGTCTCATGAAATAGTGTACCATTCTAATGGAAAAAACATGTGAACAGCTGAGAGAGAGTTCATAGACAAAAGACCCAGGTGATGAAGACAGACAGACAGGATCCCAAATCCTGTCACAACCACATACCCACTGCTTGACCTTAGGTGAGGCATGTAGCCTCTCTGAGCTTTGGTTTGCATACTTTTTAAACAGAAATATTACGATTGACTAAAGTTATTGAAATAATTCAAATTGATATGCCTAAGGAAACTGGTATTACTCCTCTCACATATTCAATACATTGAAATTATTGTTTTGTGTTCATCATCATTATTGCCTGACAGATGCAGTGTCTCTGTGCCTTGTTGAAAAGCAATTTTTTTCTATCCATCATTTGTATCTTTCATAAATATGTTAGGATATTCACAATTAAAGTTCACGGTTTACTATTTTATAGTAGATTGATGGTGAGCCTAATGAAATGTCAAGGCCTACACAGCAAATCATTTACAGAATCTCTCAAAGAAGATCATTCGAAAACGATGAATATAACTCAGCTTCACATTGTTCCGTGAAAGGTCTGTATATACAAAGTGGCCCCCAAATGCAGAAGGAGCTGAGCAACCAAAGAACAAGGCAGACGAATCCATTTTATCGGTAAAGGATGATTTATTGAGGAAATTATGGACAGATTTATGGTCTTGGGTAGCCACAGAACAAGTAGATGTCTGCATCACAACCTTCCAGAACCAGGGCTTATATATGTTGGAGGGGAAGTATAAGTGCCCCAGAAGGAATGCACAGGTGACTGAGAGAATCCTACGTGTGTCACAGCCTATCATGTATCCTTCAAAACATCAAGGATTGTTTTGAAGGAAAGTGTTGCCATAAATAAGTGTTTCTCATAGAGAGTAATAGATCAAATAGACATCTTGGAGGCATTCCTGACTGAGGGTTAGTCAGGAGACAACATGGTCGATTAACATCTAAGATGCAGTCACATTACATCCCATTGGTGTCCATTTCAGAGGGGGTCATCTTCTAAACTTTTTCCCCAAACTAAAATGCCTACTATTTGTAACTAACTTTAGACTTATTCTTTAATTATTATGTTTTTTTCCTCTGAAGAAACATTTTCTGGTTTCTGTCTAACTTGCCTGAGTTATGCACAAGTAAAGAATAAAATAATTATTCAATAAGAGATTATGGGAAAAAATGAGAGGAAGAAAATAACAGTGATCTCAGACACTGCACCCCTCCTGCAGGCAATGATGCTTCATCTTCTATGATTTTTATTTTTAGGTGCAAATAAATTATAGCAGCAATATAAATTATTCAACTTTAAATTTCCTACTGCCATTTTTTAAAACCATGCTGTTATAAAACCTGGCCCCTGGCTTTTAAAGAGGATATTGATGGTGTGATGTAATCAAGCTGTGAGGCCCAAAGCATGGTGACTACTCAGGCTTTTTTCTAAGACAGTGTTGGGGCAGAGAGAATTTATTGTATAAAACAGGCTAAAAGAACAAATTCCCTCATTTTATTAACATCCTGAACTCAGTTTTTATCACCAGTTTGAACTTACAAGGTAGGTTCTGCAGAACTCAAACCTCTGTAGATCACGTAATCTGGAAAAACACTTTTGTACAATTACTTTGGTCTTGTGGAAAAATGGAGTGTGTTGAGTCTATTCAATGACTAAGACAATCAAATATGAACTACAAGGTCTACACCTTTATAAACGCCATTTTTTGAAAATCAAGTTGGGTGAAATTTCTGATAATTTGTATGCAAACACAAAAAGCGTTCCAATCTGAGCCAGTTAAAATGGAGTCAGGAATGGGCTTCCCCAGGTATATTTGCATCATCAAGAGTAATCTGGCCAAATTTTACCTGTACGATGACCACTTGTGTACCTAATCCTGAATTGTACACCACATCTTAAAAAAAAAAAAAGAGTGATCTATCACAAGGGCTTGTGATGCGGGCTGGAGGCCAAGGCACAAAGAAGCTTAAAAGAACTTTGGTAAGAAGCAGAGGCAGTATTAGCAGCAGCAAACTGAAAAAGAAGCCAGAGATAGGATTTTTACTGGTATCTCTGGGTACACATATTGTACATTGGGCATCTTAGAAATGAGTACTTGTTAACCAGCGTCTTTAGGCTGGCTCTTCTCAAGAGTTGACTCTAATGTCCAAATAGGATTTTAAGTCAAAGAAATAGAAATGTCTAATAAAGATAGGAGCTGACTCTGTACTTTTGTGATTCACCTCACTCATCACACCCAAATCCCAGCTCTGTCTTTACTTAAAATTTTGTTCATCTAAACTTTTAGAATTAATTTTTATTTTTTTCTAATATTGTATTCGAATTTTTTTTTATTACTAGGTTTTTTGACACTCCCTTAAATTTTGCTCCTGAAGTAACTGTTTCACTCACTTTGTCCTAGTAGTAATATGATTGGTATTACACTCGGTTTTTAGGCCATCTTATAAAACATTAATGACTAAGTAGATGATGTCAAGATTATGTCGACCAAAGTCTGAAAACCAGGTTAAAAGAAGACAACCTGAAGGATATAGAAATATTTAGAAAAGAAAAAAATAAAGAGGATTTAGTATGACATAGACTTTTCTAGTGTGCATGCCAAAGCAACACGTGACAATTTCAGAAAGAAAAATGTGTTCGTAACATAAGGACCTTCCAACAATTAAAATTGTTCAGAACTTTGCATTTCTTGTAGGGTGATGATTTGTGGCTCAGTAAATATTCAACTAAAGGGCTGTCTTTCCTCCAGGATGTTTTAAGACTTTCAGACCCATGAAAAGAGATTGTGTTTGGTGTCCCTAAGCAACTAGACAAGAATAAGTTCTACTTATCAAAATCATACTAAAGTGATATTAATAATTTTTTCATAGATGGTAATAAGAGACCAGGAAAAAGAAAATATCCTAGTTGGCCAGCCACAGCAATTGTATGCTGACATAAAATAATTACAACAGCTTTGAGATAAACAGTAATTTTTCTTTCAGAGACAGATTTTAAATTAGTAAGTTACCATTGATAGAATGCTTACCATATCCAAAGGTCTGTGTTTGGAGGAGGAATGACAACAAATTTATGATCAATTAAAGAGATAAATACACAATGAACTAATTTTTGAGAACTTCAAAATAAGCATGTAAACAAAACTGAATGAATAGCCTGACTTCAGAACTGTACCTTAAATCTGGAATAGCTGACAAAATAACAGTGTCTAAATATCTGCATACTAATACATTAATAATTCTATTATCTATAATATTGGAAAATTGATGATTTGAAATGCTGGGGAAAATGAAGGAAATTTATTTTTCTAAAAGTAGATATTATTTATTTCTTGACCTAAGAAAATTGTAATGCTTTCAAATATATCCATTCTTCTATTAACAAAAAATTGTGGCATTTTCCCCAGCTGGCTCCCTTTGGCACTTAATTTACACAGTGCTTATTTTATAAGAGTTTTAAGAGAGCCTCTGCAGTTCTATTTTATAGTCCACTATAGAACTTTCCAAGCCTTCGTCATTCATTTATAATGAATCCATTCTTGGTATGTTTATTTTTGAAGCCAGATGTTAGTGGCTCCTAAACCCGTGTTTTAGGGAACAGATTTTTAAAAATTAAAGAAGTTCAAGGTTCACAGAAGATTGAACAGAATGTGCAGAGTTCCCATGTATCACCTTAATGCCATCTACACTTTCCTCTATAATTAACAACTTACATTAGTATGGTACATTTGTTACAATTAATGAGCCAAGATTAATGCATTAATTGTTAACAAAAGCCCATAGTTTACATTAGGGTTAATTCTTTGTGTTGTACATTCTGAGTGTTTGCCAATGTATAATATCATTTATGCACCATTACTGTGTCATACAGGATAGCTTCACTGCACTAAAAATTTTCTGTGTTCTACCTATTTATTCACACCTCACCCCAATCCCTGGCAACTGCTGATTTTTTTACTGTTTCCATGGCTTCCTTTTTCAGAATATCATAACGTTAGGGGTATACAGTATGAGAGGAGACCCAAAACCTCAGAATTATGTTTTGGAGGGTATGTCCCTTCTAGTACACTCAGAATTTGTTCCTCTAGATCAAACAATCAATCAAAGTTTTTATCTGGAAGTTTTGAGAAGACTGTGTAACGATTTGCAGAAGAAATGTCCCAAGTTGTGATAGTTTACTGGTTCTTCCACTATGACAATGCACCTGCCCACACTGTGCTGAGTGTTCAACAGTTTTTGACCAAAAATGGCACAGTCTCTGTAACTCACACTACCGATTCATCCGATCTCACCCTGAGTAACTTTTTTTTGTTTGCCTGGATGAGAAAAGTCTTCAAGGAGAAGTGTTTTGCTGATGTGAACGAGGTGAAACAAAAAATGACAGAAGCACTAAGACATCAAAACTGACAAGTTCAAAAACTTTTGAGCAGTAGAAAGAAGCATCTTGATAGGTGTATTGCATCAAATGGAAAGTACTTTGATGGTGACTAAAGTTTAAACATGTAAGAATAAATACACAATTTTTTAATAAATAAATTCCGGGGGTTTTTGGGTCCCTCCTCATATAGAGTCTTTCACTTAACAAGGCACATTTAAGTTCCTCCATGACTTTGCATGGCAGAATAACTTAATGTTTTTTTTTTTAATCACTGACTAATACCTAATTGTATAAATATACCAGTTTATTTAGTCACCCACTGAAGAACACCTTGACTGATTCTACATATGGCAATTATGAGAGATTTTGCTATAAATCTTGCACAGTGTTTTGTTGTTTTTTTTTAACTTCTTCTTAGTCTTTTTTTTTTTTTGAGGACATAAATTTTCAATTCATTTGGTGGACAAATACCTAGAACAGTGAGTTATATGGCAAGAGTATATTTAGTTTTGTAAGAAATTGCTAAAGTTTTCCAAAATGGCTATAATATTTTGCATTTCTACCAGCAAGGAATGAGAGTTCCTGTTGGTCCACATCTTGCTGGTATTTAGTGTTTTCAGTGTTTTGGATTTTAGCCAATAAAATAAATGTGATATCTCGCTGTTGTTTTAATTTACAATTCCCTAATGGCATATAATGCATGCATACTTGCCAAGTGTATGTCTTCCTTGTTGAGATTTCGGTTCAGATATTTTGCCCATTTTTTAATTGGATGGTTGTTTTCTTATTGTTGAATTCTAAGAGTTCCTTGTTTATTCTGAATAAACAAGTGCTTTATCAAATATGTTTTGCAAAGATTTTCTCCCACTCTGTAGTTTGTCTTTCATTGTCTTAACGGTATATTTAAAAGAAGTTTTAGGCCAGGCACAATGGCTTATGCCTGTAATCTCAGCACTGTGGGAGGCCGAGGCAAGGGAATTGCTTGAGTCTGGGAATTTGAGACCAGCCTGAGCAACATAATGAGACCTCATCTCGAAAAAAAAAAAAAGCCAGACATGATGGCATACACCTGTAGTCCTAGCTACTCAGGAAGATCACCTGAGTCCAGGAGGTCAAGGTTGTGGTGAGCTATGCTGCACAACAGCCTGGGCGAATGAGTAAGACACCAACTCAAAAAATAAAAATTAAAAACTAAAAAAAAAAAAAAAGAGCAGAAATTTTAAATTTTAATGGCATCCAACTTATAGTATTTTCTCATAGATCATGTTTTTAGTGTGTCTGAAAAGCCATTGCCAAGCCCGAGGTCATCTAAATGGCTCTATGCTACTTTCTAAGAATTTATAGTTTTGCATTTTACTTTTAGATCTATAATCCTTTTTTTTTTTTTGAGTTGGAGTCTCACTCTGTCACCCAGACTGGAGTGCAGTGGTCACCTCGATCTGCTGGGCTCCAGCGATCCTTCCACCTCAGCCTTCCAAATAGCTGGAACTACAGGCGCGCGCTACCATACCTGGCTAATTTTTTATTTATTGTAGAGATGAGGACTCACCAAGTTGCCCAGGCAGGTCTCGAACCCACGGGCCCAGGCAATCCACTCACCTCAGCCTCCCAAAGCGCTGGGATTACAGGCTGAGCCACCGAGCCCGGCTTATAAACCATTTTTAAATAATTTTTGTGAAAGTTGTAAAGTCTGATATTTTATTTACATTTTTACATATAGCACTGTTTTTTGAAAATAGTGTATTTTGTCCATTGAATTACCTTTTTTTACCTTTTCTACCTTGTGTCAGTCTATATCTGGGTTCTCTATTCTGTTTCATTGATTTCTTTTTGTGTGTGTGTGCCAATGCCACACTGTCTTGATAACTTTATATTTATGGTAGGTTTTGAAGTTGAGGAGTTTTAATCCTCTAACTTTGTACTTCTTCAGTATTGTATTGTCTATTCTGGGTCTTTTGCTCTCCATTTAAACTTTGGTATCAATTTGCAAATGTCCACAAAGTATCTTGCTAGAACTTGAACTGAGTTTGCATTGAATTCTCAGATCAAATTGGAAAGAATTGACATGCTAACAATATGAAATTTTCCTTTCCATATATTTGGTATACATATTCATTTATTTTGATCTTTGATTTCTTTCATCAGAATTTTCTACTCTTAATATATTTCTTATATAGATTGTGTTATACGTATGCCTAAGTATTTCCTTTTTGGTGCTTATGTAAATAGTATTGTTTTAAATTTCATATTACAATTTTCCTTGCTGGTGTATAGGAAAATAGCTGACTTTTGTACCATGCAACCTTGCTATAATCATTTAGTTATAGAGGGTGTTTTACTGTTATTTCTTTGGGGTCTTCTACATAGACAAACATGTCTTCTCCAAACAAAGTGTTCTTTCTTTTTTTTCAAATTGTATACTTTTGTTTCTTTTTCTTGTCCTATTTGTATACCTATAATTCTAATACTATATTGAATAGGAGTGGTGAGAGGAGACATCCATGTATTTTGTTTCTGATCTTAGTGGAAAAGCATCCAGTTTTGAAGCATTTAGTATGATATCAGTTGTAGGTTTTTGGTAAGTGTTATTTATGAAGAAGTTTCCTCTGTATTTCTAGTGTGCTGAGGGTTTTTATCATCACTATATGCATTTTGTCAAATGCTTTCTCTGCACCTATTGATAAGATCACGTGATTTTTCTTTAGCCTCTTGATGTGGTGGGTTATATCAATTGACCTAAAATTGTTAACCAGTCTTCATATCTAGAATGAATATCACCTGGTTATGTTGTATAATTCATTTATACATTGTTGCATGTCATAAGTTAATTTTTTGTTTGTGATCTTTGCAGGTATGTTCATTAGAGATATTATTCCGTAGTTTTCTTTTTTATATATTTTTATAGTTTTGGCAAGAGTCATGCTGGTTTTGTAGAAAGAGTTGAGAAGTATTCCTTTTGCTTCTGTTTTCTGAAAGAGATTACACAGAGTATAATTTCTTCCTTAAGTATTTGGTAGAACTCACCGGTGAAACAATCTGAGCTTAGTGTTTTTTGTTTTGGTAAGTTGTTGTTTGTTGATTCCAATTCTTCAGCAGGTATAAGCCAGTTTTAATCATCTATTTCTTCTTTTGTGAGTTTTGGTAGATTTTATCATTCAAAAATTTGGTTCATTTTTATCTAAGTTATCAAGTTTGCAGTCTACACTCTTTCATAATATGTTTTTGCTATCTCTAAGGTAAAGAGGATTAGTAGTGATGGCCTTCTTTTAATTTCTTATACTAGTAATTTGTGTCTTCTCTTTTTTTCTTAATTTGACTGGCTAGAATTTTATCAATACTGAACTTTTTTGAACAACCAGCCTTTTGTTTTGTTGAATTTCCTCTATCGGTTTCTTATTTTAAATAATTTTATTGATTTATGCTCTAACTCATTGTTTATTTCTTCTACTTTAGATTTAATGTGTGCTTTTTTTTCGTTTTCTAAGATAGAAGTTTAGATTATGAATTTTAGGTCTTTTTTTTTCTAGTGTATGCATTCAATGCTATACATTTTTCTCTATGCACTACTTTCACTGTGTCCCACAAATTTTGATAAGGTGTTTTTCCATTTTTTACTTAGTTTGAAATATTTAAAATCTCCCTTGAGACTGCTTCATTGATCCATATGTTATTTAGAAGTTATTTAATCTAGAAGTATCCCAACTATCTATTATTAATTTCTAGTTTAATTCTATTGTTGTCTGAGATCATACTTTGTATTATTTCTACTCTTTTACATTTTTAAGGTATGTTTTATGGTCCAGAATGTGTATTCTGCTGCTGTTGCTTATGTATTCTATAAATGTCCATTAGATCCAGTTAACTAATGGTGCTGTTCAATGTAACTCTGTTCTTACTAATTTTCTGTCTGCTAGATCTGCCACCTACAGATATATGTGTATATTAGTTGCACAATAATGACAGTAGTTAGTTATTGCTTTCTGTTTGTGTTCTGTCAGTTTTTGCCTCAAATATTTTGATGTTCTGTTGTTAGAAATATATACAGTAAAGATGTCATGTTTTTGTGGATAATTACTCTCTTTACTGTCATGTGATGCCCCTGTTTATCCCTGAATTTTTTCCTGATTTCTCTGAAATTAATTTATCTACTTATTAAATTAATCTATTTATTTTGATTGATGCCAGCATGGAACATATTTCTCCATCTATTTACTTTTACTTTATCTGTGTCTTTGTATTTAAAGTGGGTTTCTTGCCGGGCTCGGTGACTCAGCCTGTAATCCCGCACTTTGGGAGGCTGAGGTGAGTGAATTGCCTGAGCCTGCGGGTTCGAGACCCGCCTAGGCAACTCGGCGAGCCCTCGTCTCTACAATAAATCAAAAATTAGCTGGGCATGGTAACTAGTGCGCGCCTGTAGTTCTGGCTACTCAGAAGGCTGAGGCGGAAGGATCACCGGAGCCCAGAAGGTCGAGTGGCCACTGCACTCCAGTCTGGGCGCCAGAGTGAGACTCCAACTCAAAAATATATATATATATATATATAATATATATATAATATAATATATATATTATATATAGTCATTTCTGTTTCATATTCACTCTGACTCTTTCAATTGGTGTATATAGACCACTGACATTTAAAGTTATCATTAATATAGTTGGGATAATATTTGTAACCATTGGATTAATATTTATAACTGCTTTATAATAGTTTCCTTCTCTCTCTTTTTTTACTTTTCATTCTTTTTCTGCCTTCTCTGATTTTAAATAAACATTTTATATTGTTTTATTTTTTCTAATGTTTCAATTAAACTTCTTTGAAAACTTTTAAGTTTTCTATAGGGTCTGCTATATACATTTACAATTAAATCTAAGTCCATTTTTAGATAACACTGTATACTTCATATATAATACAAGTATTCCATAACAGTATTCCTAGTTTCTCCTTACCATCTCTTGGACATGCCTTGCTATCAATCTTTTCATTAAGCTATAATCACTGACTACATTGTAACTGTTATTATTTTGAAAAGAACTTTAATCTTTTAGATCAATTAAGAATAAGAAAAGCAAGATTTTATGTTACCTTTATTTATTCCTCCTCTATTAGTCTTCCTTTCTTCATGTAGATCTGAGTTTCAATCGATAACATTTTCCCTTTATCTGAAGACCCCTTTTTGAAAAAACATTTTTGCAAGGTCTCCTGTCAACAAATTCCTTCAATTTTTTTTTTTTTGGTCTGAGAAAGTTTTAATCTTTCTTTCACTTTTGATAATTTCACAGGATACAAAATTCTAGGTTGATGTGTTCTTTACTTCAAACACTTTTAAAGAATATGTTATTCCACTCTCTTCTTGTTTGTAAGGTTTCTGATGAGAAGGTCCATGCAGTTATTTTACTTTCTTCTCTCTAGGTGAGAGTCCCTCCCCAGTTCCTTTCAAGGTTTTCTTTTTATGTTTGATTCTCTGAATTTAGAATATGATATATTTAAGTTTGATATTTATTCTGTTTGGTATTCTCTGAGTTTCCTTGTTCTCTGGCTTGGTATATTAGTTTGCTGGGGCTGCCGTAACAAAATATCAGATTGTATACTTTAAGCCACAGAAATTTGTTCTCTCACAAATAAATGAGGGGGTAGAAGCCCTCAGGAGACTAGAAGTTCAAGAACAAGGTGTTGACAAGGTTGGTTTTTCTTGAGGTTCTCTCTTTGGCTCTCAGAGACAACTTTCGTGCTGTGTCCTTATATGGCCTTTCCTCTACCCAGGCATATTTCTGGGACCTCTTTTTCTTTTTATAAGGACACCAATCATATTGGATAGGACCTCACATTTATGACCTCATTTAACCTTAATTACTTTTTTAATGGCCTTATGTACAAATATAGTCATATTCTAAAGTTACTGGGAGTTAGAGGAAAATACAATTCAGCCCATAACAATATCTGTCATTAATTTTGGGAAATTCTGTGATTATTATTTCAAGTATTTCTTCGGTTCCTTTCTCTCTTTCTTCTCTTTTTGGTATTTCTATTATATGTATGTAACACCTTTTGTAATTATGCACAGTTCTTAGATATTTTGTTTTCTCTTTTATTATTTTTTCTTTGCATTTCAGTTTTCAAAATTCCCATTGACACATGTTCAAGCTCCATTGATGCTTTCTTCAGTCATATCCAGTCTACTGATGAACATATCAAAGACATTCTTCATTTCTATTACGAGGTTTTTTATTTCTTGTATTTTCTTTTGATTTTTACTTCGAATTTTCATTTCTCTGCCTACATTGCTTATCTGCTCTTGCATTTTGCTCCCTTCTTTCATTAGAATCCTTAATATATTAATTATAATTGCTTTTAATATTATGTCTGAAAATTCTCAAATCTTTTTCATATCTGAGTCTTGTTCTCATGCTTGTTTTATATCTTCAAACTGCTTTTTTTGTCTTTTAGAGTGCCTTGTAATTTTTTATTGAAAACAGTACATGACGGATGGAATAGAATAAATGAGGCGTATAGGTCTCTATTGTGAGGGGTTATGTTTATCTAGTTAGAAAATAGGCTGTTTATTATTTGCCATAGCTGTTGGTTTTAAAGGCTAACATTTCCTCTGATGTCCATGTTTTTGTGCCTCCTCCCCAACCCTGCTGTTGTCTTTGGGTTTTCTCTTCTTAAATAAGGTCTGAGACATATGCAGTTCTTTTTGTTGCATTCATCTGTTATTATACAGGAGCCCTAATGGTATAATATTAAGGGGTTGGGGAAGGGGATACTTTGTATAATGCTGTGATTAGAACTCACTCTTATATTAAGCCTCTACCCCTGGTCTGTGACCTCCACAAGTGTTCCTTGAATTTTTGAGATTTTTCCTTTTTAATTGTTGAGGCTAGAGGGGACTGGAGTTGAGTACTTTCCTTCCCCCAGAGAGCTTAAGTTCTAGCAGAATCTTACTGTGTTGGGCTCTGGCAATATAATTTCCCTTGAAGCAGGTCATTTTTTTAAAGAAGAACAGAATTCTCTGAGTATATTTTAGAATGATTACTTCTTTTCCCCTCACCCTTGTTAGAAGCATAAGGGATTTTTTTTTTCTCTCAGTTCCTCACTGTGCAGACCTAGTGGAGCTCCTGGAGGTAGCCTCACAAAAAGTGTGGTAGCCCCCTTAAGACTGGACCCTGCTCTCCAAAAGAGTTTCTAATCCTCAAATTTGTCACATTGAACTGCCAGCAATTAGTCAGTTGCAGGTTTTTCTCCTATCTCAGTACTGGTTTTCCCAGAGGTTTCTTTTCCGTTACATCATGATTCTCAATATAGCTTTGTATGTCTCTCTAATCATTGGGTCAGTGGTTTGCCATCTGATCTCAATCCTCTGATGCATCTAAGAAGAATTACTGGCTTTTACTTTGTCCAGCTTTTTTTTGCTTGCGAGGGCAGATGGGAGTGATGACTTCCTAGCTCCTTATATTCCAGCAAAAACAATAAAGAGCAGATTTTTCTCTAGGAAAAGAGGAATAAACAAAACATGGCAAAGCATGTCATTTTAATTTGTTTGTTTTGTGTCAGTTTTTATTCTTTTTTTTCTTCTTAAATATTTCATCATAGGATAATCTCTGAGTCAACATCTGAGAGCTATGGAAGACACTTAAAGTTGGTTGTTTCTTCTCCACATCTTCTTACTTTGGAAGTGTCTGAAATCCAACCTTATTGCCATGGAAAATATCTCTTTAGAGGTGATTTTCTCTGTTGCTTTGGGTGTGGTGTGGAACGGAAAGGGAGAAAAACCTGGCACTCTCAATTGGCAGGGAATGATAAAAATACAAAGAAATAAAGTAAGAATCTGTTTATCTAAGCAGAATCCTAATGTCTTGCATGTTTTTAAAGAACTGTATATATTTTTATAACCAATCTGTAAAGAATAAAATTAATATGTTAATTTTCCAATATTTTTTCCTAAATCTATCATGTTCAGTGGGCATTTCTAAATTGTTATGACCTGGAACAAGATCAGAGATCTAGGAAGAAAAATAAAACATTGCCTCTTACCAGGAATGTCTCATCATCATTCAAAATTACAGATGCCCTGGAAGAATTGAAACTTTAAAGCACAATATAAACAACATTAGAAATCTCCATTGATTCAACCAAATTACAGTAGTGTAATCTCCTAGTATGTAGAAATGGTAGACTTGCATGTAACTCTCTTAAAATAAAAATTTCCTTAAAAACAAAACACATCTACCTAATATAACAGTGAAAACTAACTTGTTGTTTGAGACTATTTAATTAGAAGCAACGAAAATATGTATGGCATCTTATGAATGCAAATTATGGCCCAAGTTATTCTCCTCCTTCATAAAATATCTCAACCGTTTGTCATTTCAAGACACAAAACGTCTTGATGAAAGATGTAGGTCATTAAAATGTCTGGCTTTTACCTTATTTATGTAAGGATTAAAACACTCTCATATCTCAAAATTTATAGGTAGGCATATACATATATATATGAACATTCCATATGTGTATAAATGTTTTGTATGCAAGTCATTAGAATGGAATTTTGAGCATTGGCTAGCTCTTAAATCCATTATGTTTCATTCATTCTCGAAGTGTGACCCTGGCCTGCCTGTATCAATAGGGATGATTTCAAAATAGATTCCTGACCTCCTGACCAGCTGAAACTGGGACTCTAACTCAAGTATTGGCATTATTAATAAGTTCTTCCAAAATGTACATTAAAGTTTTAAGACCAGACAGTCATTTTTATATATATAGTTTACCAAGGCAAGCTAACTTGGTACTTGTATTTCTGTTTGTTTTACATGTTGTTTCATTTTAAATGGTTACTCCTGTTTGTTCAGCTACATTATAAATAATAGCATAGCATAATTTTGAATAACATTGAAGCATTTATATCACACATTTTTATGTGCTATTGGATTTAAAACCTCACAGAAAATCTTTTTTTCCCCACTCCACCCCCTCCCCATCTCACAGAAAATCTTTAAAGTGTTATTAACCACATTCTATAGATGAAATAAAAGAGTCGGACAGGTAAAGCACCTATCCTGTTGCAAAAATGACAGCCAGAATTGAAACCCAGCATTTCTGACTGAGTTTTTTGCTTTCTCATTCAATCAGACTTGCCTTACATTCATGGTTCACCAGGCGTGAGTGTTCTTCAATTGAATTGTATGGTAGCATTTGTGAGACAGCTAGCTGAATGACTAGCTATTTGCACCTAGTATGCAATTGGCTATGCAGATACAAAGTAAAAGAGAGAGGTTGGTGTTGAACAGGAAAATTTTTTGAGTCATTAGTGTGTAGGTTACAGTTAAAGCCATGGTCATATATGAGATCCTTCAGAAAGGACATGTAGAGTGACGCAAAGAAAGGGCCTGAGTTGGAATGTAGAGAACATCAACATTTAATGAGAAATTGCCAGATGAAGAACCAAGAGAAAATGAGAAAGAGATGTAGGGAGTTCATATTTTAGTAAGCGGATGAGAAAAAAAAAAGCAAAAGTAGCAGTAAGCTTAGACTGTTAGACTGCTTTCCTGAATATTTGGTAATGAAGTGAGAGAAAGGGATGGATGGATGAATGGTTGGATGGATGGATGGATGGATGGTTGGATGGATGGATGGGTGGGTGGATGGATGGATGGGTGAATGATGGATATATAAGAGAATAAAGTAAGAAAAAGATATAAAAAGAGCACCTGCTGGAAAGATGGAAATGATGCTGGGTCAGTGGTATGGCATTCGGTATAGACAAGAGTCAGATTTATTTGGGAATTAAGGAGAAACTTCAGTGAAAAGAGAAAGATTGAGAGGAAGAGCAGAACAACCAATGTGTATGGCACAGAGGTTCGCTTATTGCCTGGGATAGGATAGGAAAGAACAAAGGATTCGGTTTTTTTTTGAGTTGGAGTCCCCTCTGTTGCCCAGACTGGAGTGAAGTGGCCGCTCCCGGCCACCGCAGCCTCGACCTGCTGGGCTCCGGCGACCCTTCTGCCTCAGCCCTCCAAGTAGCCGGAATTACAGGCATGTGCTACCACGCCCGGCTGATTTTTTGATTTATTGTAGAGATGAGGTCTCGCTGCCCAGGCACGTCTCGAACCCGCGGGCTCAGGCAATCCACTCACCTCAGCCTCCCAAAGGCGCGGGATTATAGGCTGAGCCACCGAGCCTGGCTCAAAGGATTCTTTTTAAACATTTTTAATTGACACATCATAATTGTGCATGTCTATAGGCTATATAGTGATGCTGCAATACATTATATGCATTATATAGTGATCAGACCTGGATAATTAGCATATCCATTGTCTCAAACATTTATCATTTCTTTGTGTTGAGAACAATCAATATCCTCCTTTTAACTATTTGAAACAATGCTATGTTTTGTTAATGATAGTCATCCTACAGTGCTATAGAATACTAGAACTTATTCTTCCTATCTTGCTGAACATTTGGCAGTAGCACCCAGAATAGGAAATACCAACTGGTCAAGAGGTCAGGAATCTATTTTAAAACCATCCCCATTAATACAGGCAGGTCAGGGTCCCACTTTGAAAATGAATGAAATATAATGGATTTAAGAGATAGCCAATGCTCAAAATTCCATTCTAATGACTTGCATACAAAACATTTATACACACATGGAATGTGTGTATATATATATATATTATATGTCTACCTATAAATTTTGAGATAAGAGAGTTTTTAATCCTTACATAAATAAGGTAAAAGCCAGACATTTATTAATGTATTACATGACAAAAAGCTAATGTATCAATCTATGGTCTAAGTACATATTTATAACTTTTACAGTAGTCCAACCCTTTTATCTCTTTGTGCCCTTTAAGCCGGTCTTGCAAACTGGATAATAGTTTCCCATTCATGTTATAATTTAGAGCTGAATTTTAAAGACTTCTGACTAGAATACATTTAGGTAGGATAAAAGAGTCTACAGTTCTGTTATCTTACTGTAAGTTTTAGGTAGAAAAAGAAATAACTTTGTGATAATGAAATGGCACTAAACAGGCAAAATTGTGGAATAGGGTGAGAATAGATATATCTGTTTCATAAAATGGAGTATGGGTAACTCACATTTGAACTATAATGTGTGCGTGTTGTTATTGGTGAAATTTTTGGAAGTTTATAATTAAGAAATGCCATTCACGCAGGTATGCTTTATTACACTGTATGGGATTAACCAAACAATTTATAACACATTAAATTGGTGATGATGACAAAATAAACATTAATTTTCTATTTAAAGTCATGAGCATCAGTCTCTGAAAATCATGACCAACTCAGAACACTGAGGAGCAGTAATAACAAAAAGTCTCCTGGAAAATTACTAGAACCCCAATAATCCACAGATGTGCTCATTCACAATTTTGTAAAACTACCAAGTATTATGTGACAGTCAGACTTAAGAAAGTCTGCATTAGAGGCCACAATAAATTTTATTAACAAGCTAATTTGCATTCCAAATCTTAGTATAACCTTTTTGCTTGTCATTTCTTCATGCAAACTGAAAGGGACACTTGTGGCATTGAGGAGTCTTCTAGTCCTCAGAGCATGGGACTGCAGGACTTGCTATAAGAATCATGATGCAGGGGGTTGTTTGGATTAACACACTTCTTCAGTCCCAATTCCTTGGGCCAACCATATACTCCTCCTAGTTTTCTTGTGAATTAATTGAACCAGATAATCAAGTTCCTTTTTTAAGTGACAACATGATAGAATCACTTAGAAAATAGTAATTCTGTTAATTCTGTAAAGGAGAAGTTAGTTTCGGACCCGGATAGGGAAAACATTCTGGCATAGGTGGAACATTTACCTGGCAGTGGGAGCATATTTATTTACTTATTTATAAATTTTTTAATTTTAAAGATGGGGGTTACAATTCAGGGTTAGGTATACAAATGTTCATTGTGCAGGTGCCCTTGTTGATGAGGTGTGCCCCACTTTCCCTGGCAGATTTCCACTACTGCCAATTCCACCTTCCCAACCCCCACCCCGGCAGTTTCCCACTACTGCCAATCCTTTTCTTACAGTATATGATAATTGTTCAAGGTCCACTTATGTGTGAGAACATGTGAAACTCAGTTCTTTGTTTCTGTAATAGATCACTCAGTATTATAGACTCAGTACATCAAAGTTGCTGTGAAGTTCATAATTTTGTCCTTCTTTATGCCTAAATAATATTCCATGGTGTATATGTGCCATTTTTTAAAATCCAGTCCTCTTTCGACAGGCAGCATGGTTGGTTCCATGCTTTTGCTATTGTGAACAATGCTGCAATAAACATACTTATGCAGATATCTTTTTCATAGAGTGATTTGAATTCCTCCAGGTATATTCCCAGTAGGGGGATTGCAGGGTTGTATGGAAGATCGATTTTTAGACCTTTTAGGCATCACAAAACTATTTTTCACAGAGATTTTATTCGTTTACACTCCTACCAACAGTGTAGAAGTGTTCACTTCCCCACACCCCCTCCAGCATCTGTTGTTTTTTGAATTATTGATGGCCATTCTGACTGAAGTTAGGTGGTATCTTAGTATATGTAGTTTTAATGTGCATTTCTTGAAAGCTAGTGAGGCTGTGCATTTTTTCATGTGTCTTTTGGCTGCTTGTATGTCTTTTAAGAAGTGTCTACTCATATCTGTTGTCCATTTTGTAATGGGCTGTTTGTTTTATTCTTTTTGGCATGTTTGAGTTCCTTGTAGATCCTAGATGTTAGGCCTTTTTCAGACATACAGTTGGCAAATATTTTTTCCCACTTTGTGTGTTGCCTCCTTGCTCTCTTAATGGTTTCTTTGACTTTGCAGAAGCTTGTCAGTTTGATGAGGTCCCACTTGTCTATCTTATGTTTTATGGCATGGGTACTTGGGGTTTTGATCAGAAATTTGTTGCCAGTTCCAATTTCCATAAGGGTGTCTCCTGCGTTTTCTAAGATTCGTATTGTTTTAGGTTTTATGTTTAGGTCTTTGAGCTATTTAGAGTTGATTTTTGTGTCTGGTGATAGGGAGGGGTCTTGTTTTAATCTTCTGCATGTATCAGCCGATTTTCCCAGCACCATTTACTGAATAAGTTCTCCTCTCCCCATTGGTTGGTGGTGGAGGCTTTGTTGAAGATGAGTTGGTTGAGAAATTGAGGTTTTGCTTCTGGAATCTCTATCCTGTTCCATTGGTTTGTATGCCTATTCTTGTACCAATACCAGGCTGTTTTGATTATTGTAGCTTTATAATAAAATTTAATGTCTGGGAGTGTGATACCTTGATACCTCCCACTTTTTTTTTTTTTTTCCTGAGGATTGTATTGACTATTCATGGTCATTTATGTTTCCATCTGAATTCCTGTATTCCTGTATTTCCAGGTCTGAGAAGAATGCTGCTGGTAATGTAATGGGTATTGCATTAAATCTGTAGCTTGTCTTGGGTAGGATGGACATCTTAACAATGTTGATTCTTCCAATTCATGAGCGTGAAATATTTTTACATTGGCTTGTGTCATCTTTGATTTATTTGAGCAGTGTTTTGTAGTTTTCATTGTAAAGGTCTTTCACATCTCTGGTTAGGAAGATGTCAAGATATTTATTTTTGATTTTTGTGACTATTGTGAATGGGATTGTGCTTTTTATTTGGGTTTCTGTTTGTTCATTGTTGGTATATAGAAATGCAACTGTCTTTTGTACACTTATTTTGTACCCTGAGACTTTGCCAAAGTCCTCTATCAGTGCAAGGAGGTTTTTGACACATTATCTTGGGTTTTCTAGGTATAGAATCATGTCATTTGCAAAGAGCGATAACTTGACTTTTCCTACTTGGATACCTCTGTTCTCCTTCTCTTGTCTGATTGCTCTAGCTAGGACTTCCAAAACTATGTGGAAAAGGAGGGATGAGAGTGGGCATCCTTGTCTTGTCCCAGTTTCCAGGGGAAATGGTTCCAAATTCTATCTGTATAGCAGTATGCTGGCTGTGGGCTTCTAGTAGATGGCTCTTACTATTTTGAGGTATGTTCCATCAATGCCTAGATGTTCGAGGGTTTTTATCAAGAAGGGATGCAGGATTTATCTAAAGCTTTTTCCACATAAAATGATATAATCATGTGGTTCTTGTTTTTACATCTGTTGGTATATTTAATTACATTTATGGTCTTGCAGATGTTGAACCATCCCTGCATCCCGGGAATGAAGCCTACTTGGCTATGGTGTACTTTTTTTTTTGGAGTTGGAGTCTCACTCCATTGCCCAGGCTGAGTGCAGTGGCATGTTCATGGCCACCCCAGCATCGATGTGCTGGGCTCCAGCAATCCTTCTGCCTCTGCCTTCCAAGTAGCCTGAACTACACTACCATGCCCGGCTAATTTTTGATTTATTGTAGAGACAAGTTCTCGCCAAGTTGCCCAGGCTGGTCTTGAACCCACTGGCTCAGGCAATCCACTTGCTTCAGCCTCCCAAATTGCTGGGCTTACAGGATGAGCCACTGAGCCCAGCCATTGTATGATTTTTGAAATGTGTTGTTGGATCTGATTTGCTTTGATCTTGTTGAGAATTTTAGCATCTAAGTTCATCAAGGATATTAACCTGTAGTTCTCTTTCCTTGTTGAATCTTTACCTGGTTAGTGTATCAATATGATTTTAGCTTCATAAAATAATTTGGGGAGAGTTCCATCTTTCTCAATTGTCTAGAATATTTTCAGTTTGATTGGTATCAGCTTCTTCTTGTATGTTTTATAGAATTATACTGGAAAGCCATCTGGTCCAGTTTTTTTTTTTTTTTTTAGGTAGTTTTCTTATGACATGGTCCATTTCCTGGATTGTTATTGGTCTATTTAGGGTCTCGGGTTTTTGTTTGTTTGTTTGTTTCAACCTGGGGAGATTGTGTGATGCAAGAAAGTCTGCCATTTCCTTAAGGTTTTCAAGTTTGTTTCCATACAAGTGTACATAGTAGTCTCTCATAATCTTTTGTATTTTTTTGGAGTCAGCTGTGACTTGATATTTTGCATTTCTGATTATGTTTATTTGGGTTTTTTTCTCTTTTTTTCTTGGTCAGCTTAGCTAAGAATCTGTCAATCTTGTTTATACTTTCAGAGAACCAGTTTTTTGTTTCATTGATTGTTTTGTATTAACTTTTTATTTTCTATGTCCCAAACTTGGGCTTTTATTTTGGTGATTTAGATTTTTCTGTTAAAGATACAGTTTTGGTGATCTTGCTTTTTCAGCTTCCTTAGGTGATTTGTTAGGCTGTTAACTTTTGATCTTTCCATTTTCTTCATGTGTTTTTGTAGAGATATGAATTCCTCTCTTAGTACTGCTTTCTTGGCATCCCAGAAGTTTTGGTAAGATGTTTCTTCACTTTCAATTGTTTCCAGGTGTATCTTAATCTGTTTTGATTTCCATGTTGACCCAGGAGTTGCTTAGCATCATGCTATTTAGTATCCATGTCTTTGTGGGTTTGGGGGGAACTTTGTTGGTGTTGATATTCATTTTTATTCCATCATGCTCTGAGAAGGTGCATGGCAGTATTTCAATCTTATGGAATTTGTCTATGCTTGATTTATGGCCAAGGATGTGGTCGATTCTAGAGTACATTCCATGTGGTGATGAGTAGAATGTATATTCCGTGGTTGTTGGATAAATTGTTCTATAGATATCAATTACATTTGGTCAAGCATCACATTGAGATTTCTTATTTCCTTGTTGAATTTTTTGTCTTGATGATCTATGGTTTGAGTGTGGTATTTAAGTCCCCAGCTATGATAGTGTAAGAGTCAATATCTTTTTAAAGTTTGTGTAACTTTAAAGTTGGTTCTCCTATATTGGGTTCATATATATTTAGGATGGTTATTTCTTGTAGATGGATTGAACCTTTTATCATTATGTAGTGACCTGCTGTATCTTTTTAAATTTTTGATAGTTTAAAGAGTATTTTGTCTGATATTAGGATCACAACTCCTGCTTTCTTTTGTGTTCTGTTCATCTGAAATTTTGTTTTCCATCATTTTATTTTGAGTCTGTGAGTGCCTTTTATGGAGAGTTGAGTCTCTTAGAGACAATATATTGTTGCCTCATAATATTTTATCCATTTTCATTCTATATCTTTATTTTTTTAGTTCATTCATATTAAGCTTATTATTGAGATGTGAGAGTTTATCCCTGTCATGCGATTCTTATATAGTTTGTTGTTGTTGCTGCTATTTGTTTGCTTATTTGTTATCTTTCTTTTGATTTGGGGGTTGTTTCATGTGTGTTTTCACTCTTTTTCCTGCATTCTTATGAGGGACATTGTTTTTTTTTTGTTTTTGGTTTTTTTTCTGTGTTTAATACTTTCTTAAGAGTTTCTTGTAGAGGTGGTCTGGAGGCAGAGTAAACTTTTGAGGATTGATTATGGGAAGGAATTTAATTCTCCATCGTTGATGAAGCTTACCTGGGTAGGTAATTCTTGGTTGAAATTGTTTATCTTTGAGAGCTTTGCAGATTAGGCTCCAAGCTCTCCTAGCCTGAAGTGTTTCTATGGATACATCTGCTGCTATTTTAATTGGTCTTTCTCAGTAGATAGTCTGACCTTTCTCTCTTGCTGCCTTTAGGATTTTTTTTTATACCTACCTACTTAGTATAGGAAAATTACTATGTGTCTAGGAGTTGGTCTTCTCATTTGTTGTCTTTCAGAGCTTGTGTTTGAATGGTCATATCTGATGAGATGAAAGAAGTTTTATTGGATAATTTCATGGAATGCTTGTTTCAGGTTGGTCTCTGTCTATCTGCCTCAGAAATTCCAATTAATATTAGGTTCAGCCTCTTGAAATAATTGCTAATCTCTTGGAGGTTTTGTTCTATCTTGTTAAGCTTCTTTTCTATGTTTTTAACAGTTTGTGTTAGTTCCGTATTTTAGTACTCAAGCTCTGAGATTCTTTCTTCTGCTTGGTTAATTCTGCTGTCTATGCTTATCAGTTTGTCATTTATTTCATTTGCTGTATTCTTTATTGCTGTTATCTCAGTTATCTACTCCTTCATCCATTCATCTTCTCTCTCCTCATTTCTATTTATTCTCTCTATTAATATTTTGATATCGGGGATTTTGGTTTGATACCAGTCATTCTGGGGGCTCTTCATTGTTTGCATTCTGAAGTCTGTATTCTCAGTGGCTGTCCTCCCAAGGGTCTGTGTAAAACCCATTCTTCCTTTGGTTTTTCTTAATTTGTGTAGATTTTCTCTCCCTTTTTAATCTCTTCGTTAATTCTTTTGTTCAGGGATGATGAGTAGCTTTTACTCCCATCTGCTCAATCTCCTATTTTTCCTTATGTAGATCCTCTGGTTTTGTTGAATTCTGATGCTGAACTGTGGGTGGGAGACTGTACTTTTTGAAGTTTTGAGATTTGATTGAGGGGGAAACTGTGATTCAGAAGCTATCTGCATATCTCCATATTCGTTGACAGGTGTGTGGGCCCCCTGGTATGCACTTTCCACTGCCTTACAATCTGTCCATGCAGTGGGGGTACAGGTTTGCTCCCTGAAAGCAAAATGAGGTAAGAAAAAGGGAAAGAATGGAAAAAGGAAGGAGGGAGATGAAAGGAAGGTGGAAAGAGAGAAGAAGAAGAGAGAAAACAGACAAGTGTATGAACTAACAAATGAAAAGAGACACAGAAAAAGACAGAAAAGATTTTAAAAAAATAAAAACATACAGACAACCATACAAACACACCAACTGACAAAACGTCCCTATTGATGCACTCTCCCTCAAAAATATGCATACATAAAAAGGAAGTCTAAAAAAGACAGCACTGAAACAACAGAAACAAAGCAAGTACAAAGATGTAACAAAAACATAAAGAAAGAGAGAAGAGAAAAAAACTAAAATGGAAAACAAACAAACAAAATGAAACGAAAAAAACTCACTCTGAGGCTGTTCCTGTAATTTCAACTTGCTTTCAGCTCTGGTCTCCAGTCCCTTCCCTCCGCTCTCAGCATAGGCTGATAGGGATGCTCTCAGCATGGGTCAGATGTCCCACAGAATACTGTGGGAGGAGGGTGGACCAGATCTGTACTCACCTGGCTTGCTGCCACTGTTGTCAAATCTCCCACTCAGTCTGATATGTTTGCGCCCATTCCAATGTGGGGGAGGGGTGTCTGTCTCTCCCAGTTTAATGAGATAACCTCTAGATCCCAGGTTGGAGGCTGGTGGAGCTGGGTGAGGCAATGCCAGTGTCTGTCTGGTCCCAGGACAGAGAAAATGGTGCCAGTCAACATTTTCTCACTGGTGGTGGGTCTCCTCTCCAGCGCTCCCTGACCTGCTCTCTCCATAGATCCAGGCTTGTGCTGCTCTGCTGTCACAGTTAATGGTGTGTGCTGGGCACCAGGTAGTGAGGATCAACTGTATTCCATAGCCTTTTCTCGGGAGGACCCCAGGAACAGCAGACAATCCTGTGCACCGGGGACTCCAATCTCAGGACGGTGGGGAGTTTCATGAACCTGAGTCTCCCCTCAGATAGACTTTCACTCACACACCAGCACACAACCACTCACACAGAGAGTCTATATGGACACTCGCTTTTGCAGGGACTCTCACAGTCTGACCTGTTCCATCGCCATCTTGCTGGAAGTCCCAGCACGTCTGTTTATTCAGGATTAAGTACTGCAGGAAGCACATTTATTTTATTTAAAGTTTCTCTAGCTGGGCTCTGTGGCTCAGCCTGTAATCCCACATCTTGGGAGGCTGAGGTGAGTGGATTGCCTGAGCCTGCGGGTTCAAGACCTTCCTGGGCAACTTGGTGAGACCTCATCTACAATAAATCAAAAAATTGGCTGGGCGTGGTAGCGCGTGCCTGTAGTTCCAGCTACTTGGAAGGCTGAGGTGGAAGGATTGCCAGAGCCCCAGCAGGTCGAGTCTGCAGTGGCCAGGAGTGGCCACTGCACTCCAGTCTGGGCGACAGAGTGAGACTCCAACTAAAAAAATAAAATAAAATAAAGTTTCTCTAAAGAAAAATGGCTAACCATGGTGCCCATGATAAAAACAAAAACTGTTCTGCCTTATTAGGAAGACTTTTTGAAGATGAAAAACTGGAAGAAATAATGTACTGTTGTTTTTTTTTAAGAACATTAGGGAGATTATTTTTAATTTAAATAACACTAATAGCATGTGTTTTATGAATTAGTAATCTTATTTTATGAAGATCCAATTTTTAAGGCTAACAGAATGGTCTTGGTTGATAAATATTTCAGCAGAAGAGGCCTTCTCTTTTCATTGTTTGAATATTGAGGGGTATGGGGGGAACAGACCACTGCTCATTATTATAGGACAGGATTTAGTTTTTGATCACACTTTGAAGTTTTCTTAACCTGGGAAGTTAGAGAAAGAACATTTCACTGATACCCTAAGTGAAATATTTCATGTTTGATGAATCCCTTACTGGGAAACAGAAACTTTCTGTGCCATAAGACCGAACCAACCATTCTGCTTTTAAGGTAAAGTGCTTTGCTAAAAAAAAAAAAAAAAAAAATATATATATATATATATATTTAATTAAAACCTGCTCAAAGAGCAACACATAACTGAATTCATTTTTTCCTTGGTTAAGGAAGGAAAGGGAATCTTTTGTATTTTGTTTCTGTATGCTCTTAACAGAAGGGAGATTTGTATTACTTTATTTCACAATGAATAAAGAAGAATAAAGCTGAGGACCCCCCCCCAGCCAGGTTTTGAAGTTGTTTTAGGCATAGCAGTTACATGCACTAAAACTCTCCTTTGCCCCAGGATGTCAATGTCAGTGTTAAACCCTAACTTCTTTTCGTCATGGAATGTCAGAGCAGGATGGAACCTGAGAGGTCATTCATTTTAACCATCTCAGGTAAATGTAAAGAAACCAAGATCCAGAGGGCTACGGGACTCACCAAGCCAAGGTCACACTTTACTTGAATCCCTACTCAGTGGAATATTCAATAAAGATTTTCTGTAACTTATTCTTAAACGGTTGCACCTTTTCTCAGGCTATTAAGTACATCTCATGTGTTACACCATTGTATTTCTAGCATTGTTATGGAACAAATTCTGTCAAGCTGTGTTTTATGTGATTGACCTGGGCTGTGCTTTCTTGCTACGTTTGAGGTGTCAGATTCTTGTTAAAGAAGTTTCTCTTTGAGCCAAGAAATATTTTTCCAAGTCAGCTCAGTGCCCTGCTGTTGCTTTCTGGTCTTTGTAAAGGTTTGGCCAGCTCCCAACTGTTATAATAAAAGTAACAGTGATAACACATTGTACTCCCAGATCACTGTGCTATTTATCGAGTTCCAGTGCTGTGCCTCAGGCTGGATTCCCTGGGGAGAGAAGAAAATTGTAAGGCTTGCAAAGACTTCTTAGACCTATTTCTGTTGTAGATATACTTTGCTAGCTTGGAAAGAACAATGTCTCTGCTTAGGTTATAGGGAGGACCTAGAATTCCTCTGCCCAGGTGACTATTCCAATTCTCAGTGCAGACCACCAGATGAACTACCCTGGAGTCAAAATGTGTCAAGAGAGACTTCTAAGAATGGAATCACCAGAACACTACTTTGCACTGCAGAGTGCACTTTGGAGGTTAAATCCTGTTCAAAGACTGGTTCAGTACCCTGAGAGGGCATGTGACATACCTGTGCAAGCTGTTTAAAGCAGATCAACAGACACATGAGAAGTTATTAAAGCAAATATAATTCCACAGCCTCTTTCCAAAGTGGTCAACACAGCCTTAGGGTGACCTTTCTTTTTCTTTCTCTTTCTTTCTTTCTTTCTTTCTTTCTTTCTTTCTTTCTTTCTTTCTTTCTTTCTTTCTTTTTCTTTCTTTCTTTCTTTCTTTTTTCCCTTCCTTCCTTCCTTCCTTCCTTCTTTCCTTCTTTCTCCTTTCTTTCTTTTGTCAGATTCTCACTCCTTCTCCCAGGTTGGAGTACACTGGCATACTCACAGCTTCCATAACCTCAACCTGCTGGGCTCAGGCGATCCTTCCAACTCTGCCTTCCAAGTAGCTAGAACTATAGGCACACACCACTACACATGGCTAATCTTTTGATTTATTAGAAATGAGGCCTCACCAAACTGCCCAGGCTGGTCTCAAACCCTGGGCTCAGGCAATCCTTTAGCCTCTGCCACCCAAAGTGCTGGGATTACAAGTATGAGCCACCACTCCCAGACTAGGGTGGACTTTATGATAATTGCTTCTGAAGTCTAGTCTCCATTTAGTGTTAGTATTTAGCCTCAGCTACTGTAGTGAGCCTTCACTCAAAGAACTGCCCTACTGAAACCTGTGTGGCACCATTGCTGTTAGACAGTGTCAGATAGACTGGAAATTAGTAGCTCTAGATTCAATGCCCCAACTGGCATTTTCATTGATTAATTTTATATCATACCTGGCATGACCAATTGTGCCAGTGCACATCTACAAATATTTTTTGAGCATCTAGTGGTACACAAGGCATTGTACTCATGCAATGGCAGTAGAGTTGGTCACAGTACATGATCCTGTAGTTAGGGAGAGGGAATAGGCAGGGTCTGAAAACAAACTTTGTACTTCAACATACTTCCAGCATAACATTCATTGCCTGCTAATGCTTCATTCAGGACACACATCAACTCAGAACTTGAACTCCACACCCCACCACTTCCACTGAGTACCCTGAGTACATGGCACTTCTCATTTCTTCCGTATGATGCAGCAGGAAGAGTATTAGAATCAGACAAACTGTGCTTCATATCCTAGCGTAACATTTAATAGTTGTTCCCTTGTGTCAATGACTTAATTTTTTTGAGCCTCAACTTCTTTATTGATAAAATGGGACCTCAAAATCAAATCTCATTGTGCACCCAACAGAGCATCAATAATAAATAGTTAATCAGTAGTTTCCCCCCTTCGTCTTTCTGTCCACCCCTACAAACTGCTGATTCTTTCTGGTTCTCCCATTCTCTTTATTTAGGGTACTGTAAAATCTTAATCTGTAGCAAGGGCTCTTTTACATTTTCTTCATTATGTTTGACATATATCATGTTCACAGAACAGACAGATAAGAAAATGAGGGGTGCTGTGTTGGTTATTTTGCTGAATTCATGGAACATAAGATTTTGTTTCCTCTGATTTTTTTTCCTTTTTTTTTAATTTAATCATTTTTTTAAATTTTACTCAATTTTTTTTAATGATATTGTGGGGTACAGTTAAGGGTTAGCTATATAAATATGCTCTGTTTAGGCACCCTTGTTGATAAGAGGTGTCTCCCTGTCCCCAGACAGATATCTACTACCATTAATCCCATCTCCCTTCCCTCCCACCCCCATAGTTTCCCATCACTGTCAGTCATTTTCTTATAGTATTACGTTGGATGTTCAAGGTCCACTATATGTGTGAGAACATGTGATACTCAGATCTTTGTTTCTGTGAAAGATCACTCAGTATTATAGATTCTAGTTCCATCCAGGTTGCTGCAAAATTCATGATTTTGTTCTTTTTTATGGCTGCGTAGTATACCATCGTGTATATGTACCACATTTTAAATCCAGTCCTCTTTTGATGGACAGCATGGTTGCTTCCAGGCTCTCGCTATTGTGAATAATGCTGCGATAAACATACGAATGCAGGTATCTTTTTTTTTTGAGTTGAAGTCTCACTCTGTCACCCAGACTGGAGTGCAATTGCCACTCCCGGCCACCGCAGCCTTGACCTGCTGGGCTCCAGCGATCCTTCCGCCTCAGCCTTCCAAGTAGCTGGAACTACAGGTGCGTGCTACCACACCTGGCTGATTTTTTGATTTATTGTAGAGATGAGGTCTCGCCAAGTTGCCCAGGCAGATCTCGAAGCAGGTATATCTTTTTTATAGAGTGATTTGAGTTCTTCAGGGTATATTCTGTAGGGGGATTGAAAGGTCATATGAGAGGTCAATATTTAGAGCTTTTAGGAATCACCATACTGTTTTCCACAGAGGTTGCACTAGTCTGCACTCCCACCAACAGTGTAGAAGTGTTCCCTTTTCACCACACCCTCTCCAGCAACTGATATTTTTTTGAGTTATTGATAATTGCCATTCTGACTGGAGTTAGGTGATATCTCAGTGTGGTTTTGATTTGCATCTACCTGATGATTAGTGAGGTTGAGCATTTCTTCATGTGTCTGTTGGCTGCTCAGATGTCTTCCTTTGAGAAGTGTCTGTTCATATCTTTTGCCCACTTTATAATGGGGTTGTTTGTTTTTTTCTTTTCAGCGCATTTGAGATCCTTGTAGATCCAAGATGTTAAGCCTTTGTCAGACCTGGAGTTGGCAAATACTTTTTCCCAGTCTGTAGGCTGTCTCCCTGCTCTCTTGATGGTTTCTTTGGCTTTGCAGAAGCTTGTCAGTTTAATGAGGTCCCACTTGTCTCTCTTCTCTCTTATAGCCTGTGGGTTTCGGGCTTTGTTCAGGAATTGGATGCCAGTTCCAATTTCCATGAGGGTCCTTCATTTTCTAAGGTTCTTATGGTTTGAGGTTTTACATTTAGGTCTCTGATCCATTTAGAGTCAATTTTTGTGTATGGGGATAGATAGGGGTCCTGTTTCAATCTTCTGCATGTGGTCAGCCAGTTTTCCCAGCACCATTTACTGAATAGGTTCTCCTCTCCCTAGGGGTAGATGATGGAGGCTTTGTTGAAGATGAGTTGATTGAGAAATTGAGGTTTTGCTTCTGGAATCTCAATTCTATTCCATTGGTCTATATGCCTGTTTCTGTACCAGTACTAAGCTGTTTTGATGATTGTAGCTTTATAGTAAAGTTTGAAGTCTGGTAATGTAATACCACCTGCTTTGTTTTTATTTGCTGAGGATTATTCTGGCTATTCTTGGTCATTTGTGTTTCCATATGAATTCCTGTGTTGTTTTTTCTAGATCTGAGAAGAATGTTGCTGGTAATTTGATGGGTATTGCATTAAATCTGTAGATTGCCTTAGGTAAGATGGACATCTTCACAATGTTGATTCTTCCAATCCATGAGCATGGGATATTTTTCCACTTGTTTATGTCATCTTTGATTTCTTTGAGCAGTGTTTTGTAGTTTTCATTGTAAAGGTCTTTCATGTTTCTGGTTAGGAAGATGCCAAGGTATTTCATTTTTTTATGTGGCTATTGTGAATGGGATTGTGGTTTTTATTTGAGTTTCTGTTTGTTTATTATTGGTGTAAAGAAATGTGATTGTCTTTTGGACATTTATTTTATATCCTGAGACTTTGCCAAAGTCCTTTATCAGTGTAAGGAGGTTTTTGACAGATTCTCTTGGGTTTTCAAGGTACACGATCATGTCATCTGCAAAGAGAGATAGCTTGACTTCCTCTTTTCCTATTTGAATACCCCTGATTGCCTTCTCTTCTCTGATTGCTTGAGCCAGGACTTCTAATACTATATTGAACAGGAGGGGTGAGAGTGGGCATCCTTTTCTTGTTCCTGTTTTCAGGGGAAATGATTCCAGTTTTTGTCCATTTAGGAGTATGCTGGCTGTGGGTTTCTCGTAGATGTCTTTTACTGTTTTGAGATATGTTCCCCGTATGCCTAGATGTTCGAGGGTTTTTATCAAGATGGGGTGCTGGATTTTATCAAAAGCTTTTTCCGCATCTAATGATATAATCATGTGGTTTTTGTTTTGACATCTGTTGATGTATTTAATTACATTTATGGTTTTATGAATGTTGAACCAGCCTTGCACCCCAGGGATGAAGCCTACTTGGTCATGATGGATAATTTTTGAGATGTGTTGTTTAATCCGGTTCGCTAGGATCTTGTTGAGAATTTTAGCATCTATGTTCATCAAAGACATTGGTCTGTAGTTCTCTTTCTTTGTTGGGTCTTTACCTGGCTTGGGTATCAATGTGATGTTGTCATCGTAAAATGATTTGGGGAGAGTTCCATCTTTCTCAATTGCTTGGAATATCTTCAGTAGGATTGGTATAAGCTCCTCCTTAAATGTCTTGTAGAATTCTGCTGGAAAACCATCTGGTCTAGGGCTTTTTTTATAGGTAGTTTTCTTATTATGTGGTCAATTTCCTTGATTGTTATTGTTGTATTTAGGGCCTCAATTTCTTCTTGTTTCAACCTAGACAGGTTGTGTGATGACAGAAAGTCCTCCATTTCTAAAAGGTTTTCAAGTTTGTTTCCATACAAGTGTACATAGTAGTCTCTAATTATCTTTTGTATTTCTTCAGGATCAGATGTGACTTCATCTTTTGTGTTTCTGATTGTGTTTATTTGGGCTTTTTCTCTCTTTTTCTTGGTCAGTCTAACTAGGGGACCATCAATCTTGTTTATCCTTTCGAAGAACCAGCTTTTTTTTCATTGATTTTTTGTATTATCTTTTTGTCTTCTGTGTCCTGGATTTAGGCTTTTATTTTGGTGATCTGGATTCTTCTGCTGAAATTAGGGTTTTTGTGGTCTTGCTTTTCCAGCATCCCTAGGTGGCTCCTTAGGCTGTTAATTTGTGATCCTTCCATTTTCTTCATGTGCATTTGTAGGGATATAAATCCCCCCTTTACTACAGCTTTCATGGCATCCCAGAGATTTTGGTAAGATGTTTCTTCATTTTCATTAGTTTCCAGGTATCTTTTAATCTCTGTTTTGATGTCATCATTGACCCAGGAGTTGTTTAGCATCATGCTGTTTAGTATCCATGTCTTTGTGGGTTTTGAAAGGACCTTGTTGATGTTAATGGTTATTTTTATTCCACTGTGGTCCGAGAAGGTGCATGGTAAAATTTCAGTCCTTTTAAATTTGCTTATGCTTGACTTATTGCCAAGTATGTGGTTGATCTTAGAGTATGTTCCATGTGGTGATGATTAGAATGTGTATTCTGTGTCTTTGGATGGAGGGTTCTGTAGGTATCAATTAAGTCCATTTGATCAAGTGTCACATTGAGGTTTCGGATCTCATTGCTTGTTTTTTGTCCTGATTATCTGCTTAGGGTTGTGAGTGGGGTATTAAAGTCCCCAGCTATGATGGTATTGGAGTCGATATCTTTTTTTAGTTTACCTAGGAGCTGCTTTATGAAAGTTGGTGCTCCTATGTTTGGTGCATATATGTTTAGGATGGATATTTCTTGTTGATGGATTGAACCTTTTAACATTATGTAGTGGCTTCTGTATCTGTTTCAATTTTTGATAGCTTAAAAGGTATTTTGTCTGAGATTAAGATCGCGACTCCTCCTTTCTTTTGTGTTCCATTCGCCTGAAAATTTGTTTCCCATCCTCTTACTTTGAGTCTTTGAGTGTCCTTTCTAGTGAGGTGAGTCTCTTGAAGGTAATAGATTGTTGCCTGGTGATGTTTATCCATTTTGCCGTTCTATGTCTTTTCAGTGGTGCATTTAGTCCATTCACATTCAAACTAATTATTGAGATGTGAGAGTTGATCCCTATCATAATGTTCTTACAGAATTGTTGTTCTTCCTGTTTGTGTGTTGGCTTTCTTTTGGTTTTAGAGTTGGATCATGTGTGTTTTTAATCTTTTGCCTGTACTCTTGTGAAGAACGTTGTTGTTCTTTTTTCCTTTTCTTCTGTGTTCAATACTTTCTTAAGTGTTTCTTATAGTGGTGGTCTGGTGGCAGCGTGGGTTCTTAGGGATTGGATATCTGGGAAAGATTTCAGTTCTCCCTCACTGATGAAGCTTAGCTTGGCTGGGTAGGTTATTCTCAGTTGAGATTGTTTATCTTTTAGAACTTTTTCGATAGGGCTCCAAGCTCTCCTAGCCTGGCGGGTTTCTGTAGATAAATCTGCTGCTATTCTAATTGGTCTTCCCTGGTAGGTAGTCTGACCTTTTTCTCTTGCAGTCTTTAGGATTTTTTCTTTTATACCTACTTTATTTAGGCAAATTATTATATGCCTGGGAGTTGGTCTTCTCATTTGTTGTCTTGCAGGGGTTCTCTGAATCTCTTATGTTTGAATTTGTTCATCCTTGATGAGATGAGGGAAGTTTTCTTGAATGTTTTCATGAAATGTTTGTTCCAGTGTGGCCTCTGTTTCTCTCTCTGCTCAGGATAGCCAATTACTCCTAGGTTTGGTCTCTTGAAGTGGTCATTCATCTCTTGAAGGTTTTGTTCTGTCTTTTTGAGCTTCTTTTCTATGCTTTTGACAATTTGGGTTAGTTCTGTGTTTTGGTCTTCGAGTTCTGAGATTCTTTCTTCTTCTTGGCTAATTCTGCTTTCCATGCTTATTAGTTTGTTATTTATTTCCCTCACAGTATTCTTTACTGCTGTTATTTCTGACATCAGCTCCTTCCTGTTTTCCTCTTGCCTCTCCTCAATTTTTTAAATTCTCTCTATTAATGTCTTGATGTCTGGGTTTGTTGCATGTGACCAGTCATTCTGGGGACCCTTCATTGTTTGTGTCCCGGAATCTGTTTTCCCAGTATCTGATCTCCCAGGGATATGTGTGAGACTTATATTCTTCTTTTGGTTTTTCTTCATTTGTGCAGTTTTTCCCCCTCCCTACTTTTTCCTTCCCTCCACGTCACTGTCTTCTTTAATTCTGTTATTCAGGGGTGGAGGGGTTGTTTTTACTTCTGTTTGTTCAATCTCCTATTCATCTTTATGTATGTCTCTTACTCTGTTCAATTCTGGAGTTGCACTGTAGTTTGTAGGTGGTGCTTTTTGCAGTTTTGAGATTTACTTAAGGGGGGAGCTGTGATTCAGAATCTATCTGCAGGTCCTGGTATCCACCGACAGGTGTATGAATAATCTAAAACCCACTTCCCACTCCCTTGGAATCTGTCCGTGCAGTGGGGTTATAAGTTCACTCCCTGAAATAAAATGCGGTTAACAGAGAGAAGAGAATGGAGCAGGCAGTGGGAGGGAAGAGGGAGGTGGAGAGAGAGAGGAGTAAGGGTGAAAACAGACAAGTGTACCAACAAATGGAGAGAGAGACAAAAATTGAAACATATACGAACAATAGACCATGGCTACAAACTGACCAACTCCCATACAAAAAAAACTAAAACATACAATGTTGCTAACTTACAAGCTTACCAACCTCCTTATTGGTGTGCTATTCCTCTATACAAAGATATGGTTTACAGAGAGAAGAAAATAGAAGAAGGCAAAAGAAGGAGAAAGAAAAGGGGTGGGGGAACCAAACAGAAGGAATAGAATCAAGTCAGTAGACTAACAGAACCAATCAAGCACACTCTGAGACTTTTTGTTTAAGTCCAGTGTCCTTTCAGCTCTGATTTCTAGCTGTCTTTTCAAGCTGGTAAGTTTGTTCACAGTTAGGATCAGTTGCCCCTGGCCTGCTGTGAAGGGCAGTTCAGATCATCACTCAGTTCACCACTGCCCGGTTCACTACTCAGATCTGACCTGTGTCTGTCAGGCTTCCATTTTTCCCCTTTTGGTGTTGTTACCTTGAATCGCCAGCAGGTGGTGTTATCCCTCACTCCAGATGGTCTTTATCACAGCTACTCGTCCGCCCATAAGCGGATGGAGATGTTGCCCAGAGGCACACAGGAGGAGACTCACGGCCTGGTGGGACATCCAGTGGTGTAGACCTCAGCAGATCTTGCTCACAGGGGCTTCAAGGTCTGAAGTCGTGGATCGCCTCAGGCATGGGCTGAGCGATGTGTAATGGCTGTCTTGGCAGTGGCAGCTGTGGCTCAGCTCAGGCACTGATGGTCCGATGTGGAATGCCTGCCTTGGAGGCAGTGGCGGCGGCAGCAGCGGCAGCCACTTTAGCTGCCCGGACTATGCTGATACCTCAGCGCAGTCTTCGGCCGAGCTCTAAGTGAAGAGCAGGCTGCCGACGATGGGATCTGCAGCCTCCAGGGAGAGAACCAGAGTCTCCTTGTGATCTCCTCAGTGGAGAGTCTCACAGACTGAGCTGCCCTGTCGCCATCTTGCCGGAAGAGCTCTCCTCCTCTGACTTTTTAAAACAACATGGCAAGCACCAATTAACACAGTTCTGTGGCAGCAGTCTTAAGTGGATTTTGATTTGCAAATCATATTATTCTTCTCTTAAAATATCTTCATTGGCTTCCTTGGCTACTTTAAATTGATTTTAAAGTGTGCATTCGAAGCTTCACAGTTCACAACCATAGTGATATGGATCATCTTAGCACCTCATGGTCTTTGATTCGTTTGTACTGTGAACTGGCAAAACGATTAGCCACTGCTGATCTTTAATAGTAGGCACTGTCCAGTGTTTTAGAATCATTTATGATATTTGTATACTTAGAAATGTGTGAAACATTTTAAATACTACACATTGTGAACTGAAATTGGAAAGAATCAGAATTATCTCTTATTTGATGTCTTAAAACATGTTTAGATCTATGTGCCTATATTGTTCTATGGACTAAGGCTAATGTCCCACGTCATCCAGCTTGGTGTGCAATGACCAATGATCAACCTTCTGTGCTAGGCAATGCATGTGGACTTTTCCAGAACTTCTTATCCCAACCTCTAGTGAAAAAACAATTTCATTTATCCAACTAATTCAAATAAAGAAAAAAGTGTTCTTTTAAAGTGGGTTTTCTAACAATCAGATTTCTATTGCTTAATTCCTCTGGGCAATTTAAGAGAGACAGAGGTAGGAAGAGAGAATAAATTCTATCCTTTTATACAGCTGCAGGTGACAAGCATATATTTCAATAGAAATACTCAAAGTGTAATTTTAAATAGACTTACTCCAAACTTACATAAGAAAATAAGTTTATTTTATCCTCACATTTAGATGTGTGTGTGTGTTGAAGAGGAACTGTTATATGGGGACCAAATACAGAGCGCAGCAAAGCATGCTTTAGGACTTGCCAAAGCTTTGTACCACTCCCAGCCTTGTTCTTTTTCAAGACAAGGTATTCTATTGCTTGCTTTTAGTTCATCTATGAGTTATTTGAATTTTTTAAAAGTTCAGTGGTTTTTATTCTTTCCTCCATCCTGACTTACACATACCAAAGAGAAGGAATGACTTATGTTATATCTTGGAACTAAGAGAAGCTAAGCACTAAGAGTTTACTCATCTGGGATGAAGATGAGAATGCAGAGTAGTAACAGATGTCACCTTTGTAATGAAAAGCTGTCGCTGTCTTAGTCCATGTAGTGTTGCTATAAGGTAATCTCTGAGGCCAAATAATTTATAAAGGAGAAAGGTTTATTTGGTTTACAGTTCTGCATGCTGTATATAAAAAAAAGAAGAAGAAGCATGGCCACAGCATGTGCTTCTGGTGAGGGTGTTAGGCTGCTTCTACTCACAAAGAGAAGGGGAACCAGTATGTGCAGAGATCACATGGTGAGAGAGGAAGCAAGAGAAGAGCTGGGAGGTGCCAGGCTCTTTTTAAGCAACCAACTTTTGTGAGAACTAATAGAGCAAGAACTTACTAATGGCCACCAAGACAGCACCAAGCCATTCATAAGGAATCCACCTCCATGACCTTTTAAGATAAATTTCTTTAGATAAAATCGCTTGACCCAAGGGTGTGAATTTTTTTTTTTTTTTTTTTTTTTTGAGTTGGAGTCTCACTCTGTCGCCCAGACTGGAGTGCAGTGGCCGCTCCCAGCCACCGCAGCCTCGACCTGCTGGGCTCCGGTGATCCTTCCGCCTCAGCCTTCCAAGTAGCTGGAATTACAGGCATGCACAACCACACCTGGCTGATTTTTTGATTTATTGTAGAGATGAGGTCTCGCTGCCCAGGCGGGTCTCGAACCCGCGGGCTCAGGCAATCCACTCACCTCAGCCTCCCAAAGGCGCGGGATTACAGGCTGAGCCACCGAGCCCGGCTTGTGAATTTTTAAAGTTACAGCTGCTTTTCTCTGATTATAGAGGAAATAAACATTTATTTTAAAAATACATGAGCATACATGAGAGTTAAATAGAAGAAACAAGGCCAAATATTGGAAACATCTTGTCTTCCTGTTTTTGTGGCTTAAAATATGACCTAGGGGCCCATGCATGCAATCATGTCCTAAAAATTTAGCATTAGTTAAAGATGAAAAGTAATACAATAATAGCATATTACAGATACAAAGAGATCATAATAGTATCAAAATAGAAGATATTTTTATCTTTAACATTTTTCTTCTTTAGCAAAATATTAGCATGTGATTAGTTCTTCACAGCAAAGACTTTATAGTAAGTAGGGATACGCCCTGAAAGAATATATTATCTTTCTATTTGTAGATTGACTTTTTAGGTTAAACTCAACCAATTGCTTACAATTACATATTTTTCTACATAAATGACAAGAAAGATTAGATTTTACCTCACTGACTGCTTTAATACAGTTTGTATTTGAATTAGTTTTCAACTGAGACATTCTGTCTTACCAATTGATTGAATTGATGGACACCATTTTGTGGGACAACTTTCTGAGAGAAAGCCAACATTCTGATAAATAAAACCCAGAGAGAAGAGAAAAACATTCAGATAGTTCCATTGATTCTTTTTTTTTTTTTTTTTTTTTTGAGTTGGAGTCTCACTCTGTCACCCAGACTGGAGTGCAGGGGCCGCTCCCAGCCACCGCAGCCTCGACCTGCTGGCTCCGGCGATCCTTCCGCCTCAGCCTTCCGAGTAGCCGGAATTACAGGCACGCGCTACCACGCCTGGCTAATTTTTTGATTTATTGTAGAGATGAGGTCTTGCCTGCCCAGGCGGGTCTTGAACCCGCAGGCTCAGGCAATCCACTCACCTCAGCCTCCCAAAGGCACGGGATTACCAGGCTGAGCCACTGAGCCCGGCTACATTGATTCTTAATGTATGGAGTTGTCAGAGCTAAAACAAATGCCCTCTTTCTTCAAACACTAAGAAACAGTAGCTAAAATATAACAATGCATAGTTAAGTGTATAAGAGAACCTCTATAACTAGGTGTCTGAAGAAAAGAAGTTTAAATGAAGAGTGATGAGTTTGAAAGCCTACAGAGGTCCGGGAAGATTTTGGATTGTTGAATGTTAGGAAAGACTAGGAGTGGGAATGGGGGTTAATGCCCCCAAAGTCACAGTGAATATGAGGAGCAGTGACTGAGACCTCAGAATAAAGGCAAGACCTCAATGTCTGGTCATTAAAGCTATATCAGCCAGCCCAAGGAAACAATAAGGAAGCTGAAAGAGAAACAAAATAATATCTTAGGAGAAGTAAGATCCTAGGCCTGTGATATGCACAAGTTTGAAATCAGGAATCACCAAGCTGGTAAAGAAACAGAAAAACCGGCTTCAGGCTTCCAAGCCCCTTTAAATACCTGGAAGAAGTAAAACTAAAAGTGCTATAGAACATTATTTCACAGTACATTGCACATATAATTTCCGTGGGAAAACCTAATCTGCTGGAGATCAGCTCACAGTGACAATGAGGAACCATCCAAGGAGACACTATATCTTAAGGGAGAGTCAATAGACCCACAAGAAATCTATGTGAGAATAAATAATATTTTAGTTAATTAAAACGATATTAAGAGATCTAGATAGTATCAGGGGAAAAAATGGGATATGGGAAAATTCCAGAAAGATTTGAGAAACAATCACAGAGACCTTGCAATAATGCAACATTATACAAATAAATATAGTCATTATTATTAAAACCTCAGTGAATAATTAAAGAGCAAGTTAGACAGACCTGACAGTAAATTAGAAGATACAAAGGGGGAACCAAAAAAACCTGTACTTATTTTTTTAATTGTGTATTTACTCTTACATGTTGAAACTTTAGTCACCTTCAAAGTACTTGCCGTTTGATGCAATACACCTATCTGGATGCTTTTCTCACTGTTCAAAATAGTTTTGAATTTGTCAATTTTGATGCCTTTTAGTGCTTCTGCTATTTTTGTTGTTGTTGTTTTTGTTTTACATCTTCCACATCAACAAAACATTTCCATAGGGGAAATTTTTTCATCTGGGGAAACCAAAAAAAGTCACTTAGGGTGAGATTGGGTGAATGAGAGTGTGGGCATGGCAGGAGGAAGAGGGGGAGGCCGTGCCATTTTTTGTTAAAAACTGCTCAAAAAAAAAAAAAAAGAAAAAAACTCACTGAAGCCATACACAGCCTCTCACAACACTAGCTGGTTCGACCAATGTGGATGAGTTCCTAGAACACTTAGCTAGGAGGGGATGCCTGTACTAAAAGAGGCTGACTCTCCAAAAGATAATTCCAGTTTTTTATGGGTCCCCCTTTCAGGAGCAATCTAAAAATTGGGGCAGAGGGGGTGGTCCGTGGACTGGAGGAGAAAGGGATGTGCTTTGCATGTTGGACACTAGAAGTACTGACAGGCCACGTCTTCCAGGAATTCATTTGTGTCTCCCTCTGCCCTCTGCACCCTCATACCTTCTCAGATGGCAGGGCACACCACGCTCAAGGCAACGGCCTCTGCTGGCTCCAAGCCACATGTTTGTTGAGGTTCTCCACTCTGCCCTCGGCAGAGACCATGTATCCCAATAAGAGGAGAAAAAAAGAAAGGAAAAAATGGTGGGCAGGGTTTTACTGCCTCCAACAGTGGAGTCCAGAAGAGACTGTCTGTGTATGCTTGAGGGAGCTGAGAAGGGAGACACAGGTGAAGTGAAACACCCAGAAGAAAAGCTTAACATGTATTAAGTGCCCAACATGGCAGGATTTGAAATGAGATGCGGGTCATGCTCCATCAGAACAGAATTTGAAGTTTCTAATCTCAGAAATCACTTGCCACAGGAAGAAGGGAAGTCAGACACCAGGAAGAATGTCCTGACTCCTGGGGTAAGAGAGACTGGAATGGAATGAACTAGAAAGGCTGCGGGCCTGATATAGCTTCCTGTTAATCTCAGAGGGGAGCTGTGCCCAGCTATCCAGAGTAAAGCAGTTCATGAGCCTAGGGTTATGTCGAGGCAGACCGCCCAGAATTAAACCCCAGCTCACTCCCTTTCCAGCTACGTGTTAGTTATTTTGCCTTTTCAGTCTCCCTGTCCTACGAGGCCTTGGCTTTGGAGAATAATATTGATCACTTATTTCTATAACCTGAAATTACTGTACAAAAAGTAGTCCTTATTCTAGAACCTCTAGAGAAATTTTAAGGGACATAATTGCAAAGTATTAGAAATCTATCAAAATCTGTCATAGGATGAAAGCAATTTAGAATACTTGATTTTAATTTCATATTCTAAAAGGACACATAATTGTTAGGAGCCTCAAAAGAGAATGCAAGCAAGTATATAAGAGAAACATAAGATATGCTGAGGGACTCATTAACATATAATTATATGATGCATTATACATACTCTGATTTAATTAAGTTATATGAACACTAAATAAGGAAGCAGTGGGAAGAAGAAAAACCACAAACTACCACTCCCGGGACATTTTCTTGATCAATGATGAGAAGATACTCCTGTTCTCAGAACTTCTCACCTTAAAACCTGTATTTGAGCCCTGGCTTTGCCACTTTCTAGCTCCAAGAACTTTAGCCAAATTCTTTTCCTTTCTGAGTCTTGTATTTCACATCTAATAAGAAAAGTAATAAAATAAATGTATGCTTTTTAACTCACACCACTACTGGGAAGCTCAAAGGAGATAACATGTGAAAGTAACCTGCAGGCGACCCGGGAGCGGCTCCGCGCGTCCAGGGCAGCGGCCTTCTTGCCCCGCGGTGATGGAGAAGACGAGTCCGCGGACGCCGGCGCGCATGCGGCGCTCAGCGAGGACCGCAGGACGCTGCTGCTCAGGTTAAAAGCACAGCCTAAGCAGCAACTCTTAGAATATAAATCGATGCTTGATGCAAATGAAGAAAAAACTCCAGAACACATCATGCAAGAAAAGCAAGTTGAAGCTAAAATTGAAGACCTGGAAAATGAACTTGAAGATGCAAAAATTGCTTTTGAAATGAAAACTCTTGCATTAGACAGGATGCAGCTTTCAATTGCACTTAAAAGATATCTGGAGAAAGTTAACACCAAGTCTAGTGTGCTTGTGGATAACATGAAGCATATATTGAAGCTTAATAAATTAATAATGAAATCCCAGCAGGAATCTTCGGACTTAGAGGAAAAACTGCTTGATGTTAGAAAGAAGAGATTGGAATTAAAACAAGCTTCAGAAAGTAAGTTTTTGGAGATACAGACTGAGAAGAACAAACAGAAAAACGATTTGGACAATATAGAAAATTCGGACACAATAAAGACCATGAAACAAAACCTACAGACAGAGATACAAATTACTACAGTTATACAACATGTATTCCAGAACCTCATTTTGGAAAGTAAAGTCAACTGGGCAGAGGATTCTGCCTTTAAGGAAATTGTTCTGCAGCTTGAGAAAAATCTCGCCATGATCTAATAATTCTATTTTGCTTTTGTCTTTGATGTGTCATTTAAATAGTAGATTTCAAATGAAGTGTATTTTCAGTGTTTTTGGAATACTCTGTCACTTTTGTTGGTTTTATTCAGCACTATAACATGGCATCTATTGTTTTAAAGATAATTAGAGTGACTGGCATACTCTAAAAGAGTCTGAAAATCTTAACCTTGGAAGACTCCTGAAAGACATCTGATCCAGCTTTCCATTGAGAGTGAACATTTGTTCTACATTTCTGACAGTTCGAACTCTTAATTGGGATACTTATGTGCATTTGTGTATTTGTCAACCAAAATTTTTGCAAAGTATATACAGTGTTTATAGTGGTCATTATTTGTAATGGAATTGGGAGTGACTATTTTTCTTTTTGTATTTCTATGTTTAGTATGCATTCTTTTTTTACATTAATTTTATGTTAAGAAATAAAAGGAATAAGGCCATGGAAAAAAAAAAAAGAAAGTAACCTGCAGACTAAGTTGGCATGTAATGGTGGTTATTGACCCAACTATGAAGTATATAGCAAAATATTAAGAGTAAGCATTGTTGACATTTTTACTTGCCTCCTCTCAGTTTAACATAAGGAACTAGGAGACTAGGAACATTGGTCCGAATTATGTATCTGTATCTCAGTGCCTAGAACATTACCTCGAATGAATTAATGACTGAATGAATGCATTTAACTTAGCATAAAATTATATTCTAAAGTTTAAAAAAAAGACTTTATTTTTATTTTTTAGTATATTTTGGTCATAAGGCCAAATTCCAATTTACTTCTAAAAATTATGTGATCATATGAATCTAAATAACACTTAAAATTATAATCACACTTGACTAGAGAGCTGATAATCAGTCACACTGCAGATATATTTAATCATACATTTGCATAATATGTTATAAGCTTTCAAAAAGCTTTTACATTGATAATTTCCTTCATTTTCATAACCATCTCAGTCAAGTCAGAAAAAAACTCAATAAAAGACACATTTCTCAGGAATCTGGCTCAGAGAGGACAGATGACTTGCCTAAGTCATTCCACTTGTACGGGCTACAGTCTATTGAACTTTGAAAATGATTCATCTATTCATTTGGGAAAGTTCTGACTTTTACTCATATTTTTCTTGGGTTTGTGGAACAGTTGGGTTCACTCCATTGTTTATCGTCTTAACCAGAATCATTCTAAGCCCATTTACAGGCTGGAAGTGCTGTTCTGATTACAAACAACTTTCCCTGATGCAGTTTAAGCATTCAAGAAACCATGCCTGGGACCTCTGGGCAATTTCTAGTGGAGAGGAACCTATCAGAGGTTCCAAAGGAAAAGAAAGGGATATAATAAACAGGTGAAGTGTAAGGGTAAAAATTAAAGTACAGATTCTTAAAGTTAAGGAAACTTTCTTAAATGTTTTGCAGAGTTCTGTCTCACTCTAATACTTTTTTTCGCATTGGTCAGGCTGCTTTAATATTCTTTCCTTGCACTCTCCAGCATAGTCATCCTAGGCCTCCTGTTTCAGCAGAGGAATTTATTAAACTGCACTCCACGTTACCTTACATTTTAGAATTTGTCCTTGATTCAGAGTTTGTACTAAATATTTCTCCAAATGAGAATAGCAGACAACTGGGTTCAAATTCTAATTCAGCCATTTGTTAACTCTATAACTTTAACAAGTTATGTGGCTCAATTTCCTCGTGTGAAAAATGAAGTTAGCAATAATACACCCACGTCCTGGTGTTGTTTGAAGAAAGCATCGATTAATTTATAAAGCACTTGTCATAGTGCCGGGTTAGCTATTGCTATTTTTACTGCTGTTATTATTATTTTCATTTTCCTTATTATTATCTTCAAGTATTTTTATTTATTTTCATTATTCTTATAGCCTTCAAGCTATTTCTTGTGTTAACATAACCATCTTCTGAAAAGAAGAACAAAGACCCCAGAGGTCATCATAATCATGTCAGCCCAGAAACAGATTGTTTCATTCTGTTAAATCTACTTTATGCAGGGATGGGGGGTGGGGCCTGTAGGGAGGAGGGAGCCAAAGATTCTTCAAATCTGTGATTGTTTTGGCAAATAGGAGTGAAGAAATAAGAGATGAAAATTTTGAGAGGGAATTGTGTGTAGGCTAGCAAAATTGCTTTAAAAATCAGCTTTTTTGGTACCCTATTGACTGCATCCTTGAACCACCATCAGTCTCCAGTGAGCATCTCGAGGAGGGGTCACCACAAGAAGTGGCCCAGGAGGGCTGTTTTCAGATCACCATCATCTTAAGGATGATATGTGCTGGAGTTTCAAAGTCACTTCAAGTTGTATCAGATTGATCTATATTTAGGTAAACAGTAGAATCAGGTGGGTTATTTTGGAACAAAGGAATAATTTATTTCGACTACCAAGATAGCAATGATATTGTGTTGTTTTTCTATTGCAACATTACTCTTATTGTTATTAAAAATTATACTACCTACTCTTATTCTTTTTTTAAGAGACAGAGTCTTACTCTTTCACCCAGACACAATCAATCGTAGTTCACTATAATCTCGAACTCCTGGACTCAAATGATACTCTCGCCTCAGCTTGCTCTTTTTTTTTTTTTTTAAATCAGAGTCTCACTCTGTCACCAAGGCTGGAGTGTGGTGGCATGCTCATGGAATGGACACCCCAGCATCCACCTGCTGGGCTCAGGCGATCTTTCGCCTCAGCCTTCCAAGTAGCTGGAATTACAAGACATGTGCTATCGCACCCGGCTAATTTTTTTTGATATAGTGTAGAGAGGAGGTCTCACCAAGTTGCCCAGACTGGTCTCGAACCCCTGGGGTCAGGTAAACCTCTTGCCTCAGGCTCCCAAAGTGCTGGGATTACAGGCTTGAGTCACTGCACCCGGCCAGCTGACTCATTTTTTAAAAATATTTTTGTAGAGACAGGAGTCTCACTATGTTGCCCAGGTTGGTTTTGAACTACTGACCTCAAGTAATCCTCATGACTTGGCTTCCCAAAAGTGCTGGGATTGCAGGCGTGAGCCACTGTGCCAGCCTACTGTTGCTTTTAAACAATGCATTCGCCTCATAAAAGCTTGAGTAATCTTTAAAATGTAAGTCCCATTGTGTCACTCTTCTCACAACCCTCAGGAGTGCCCTTTAAAATCTGGACCACACGTAAGCCCATAGCCCCAGCTCCCAAGGCTCCAGGCTCAGCCCAAGACCCTTACATCACCTCTCCCTTCTCTCCAACCCCAGCCATCTTGCTGCTGGTGTCCTGCTCCTGGCCTTTTTCTTGGTCATTCCCTACTTATTTTCTGCTCAAGGAAATCCCCCTTGCTGTATTCTGATGGTGCTCTCTGTCCCCAGATCCTCCTAAAGCTGATTCCTTCTTCCAATTTGGATCTCAAATCCAGAGTTACCTTTTCATAAAAGTCTTTGGTGGTCATAAAATGTGAAGTAGCTCTGTCCCTTACACACCCTCCCTCCCTCTCCCCACCTCCCTTTTGCCCCAATATCTTGATATCACATGACGCCCAGTGGTTAACTGGGTGGGTTCTGGTCTAATGTCTGGCTTTGACTCCTCTCAGCCAAGAAATTGTTCAATCTCATCCTGCCTAAATTGCCTCATCTGCAAAATGGGAAAGTTGATAGCATCCCTTCCCAATGTGGCTGCACAGCTTAAACAAGATAGTGTATGTGAAATGCTTGAGTAGTTCTTGGCATGTGGAAAACATTTAATAAATATCAGATGTTGTTATTACTTTATTAGTAGTACTCTACTAATTGTCAATCACACCCTAGACCAGTACAGAATAAGTCCTCCAAGAGCAATGATAGCCTACTGGGTTCATCTCTTTGACACCAGGGTTTAGAAAAAGTCTGGCAGAAGGTTATGCAATTGAATGTACCCAATATCCACACACCTATCTCACTTTTCCTTCCTACTATATTGTTTTCCTTTAAAGGCGAAGACTCTGTTCTTCTCTAGGAACTGAAGATACTTTAGGGCCTCATGCAAGTAGTCCAAACAGACTCCAATCCCCTTAGGATTCTTGTAATCTCTGTGGGTTTTAAAAAAATATTTTAAAATTTATTTATTATAGAGTTGTGGGCACAGGTGAGGATTTACTACTTAAGTAGGCTGCATGCAGGTGAAATTTGTGCTTCTAGGTGGCCCTCACTCTCCCTGGTAGTAGACCAGGTACACTGTGTTGTCACGTGTCCCCCTCACTCTCCTCCCTGCCGCCCGTAGCAGTGCCCAGCGACTGTCAAGCCAACCATTGTGCTAATGTGATTAGTGATCAGGGCCCACTTATGAGTGAGAATATGCAGGATTCCACTTCTTTGTTTCTGTGATAGTTCACTTAGCTTGATGTCTCCAACTGCATCCAAGTCGCTGCAAAAGTCATGACATTGTTCTGCTTTATAGCTGCATAATATCCTATCATGTATATGTACCACATTTTCTTTATGCAGTCCACTTTTAATGGGCAGCAAGGTTGCGCCCATGTTCTTGTTATTGTAAATAGTGTGGCAACAAGCATGTGTGTGTAGGTGTCTTTTTGGCAGAGCGATTTATGTCCCTCCACTTATATTCCCAAGAGAGGGATTACAGGATCTTTTGGAAGATTAATTTTTAGTTATTATAGGAATTGCCAGACTGCTTTCCATAGCAGTTGAACTAGCTTCATTCCCACCAACAACATAGAAGCATTCCCTTTTCTCTGCAGCCATGCCAGCAATTGTTGTATTTTGACTTATTAATGATAGATATCCTTACTGGAGTTAGGTGGTGTCTACTTATAGTTTTGATTTGCATTTTTCTGATGATTAGTGAGGCTGAGCATTTTTCATGTGTCTGTTGCTGCTTGTATGTCATCTTTAAAGAAGTGTCTGTTCATGTCTTTTACCTACTTTTTAATGGAGTTGTTAAGGGGTTTTTTTCTTTTTTCTTTTTTTTTCACTTTGTGTTTCTTGTAGATCTTAGATGTTAGGCCTCTGTCAGATGCATAACTTGCAAATATTTTTTCCCATTCTCCTTACTCTCTTGATGGTTCCTTTTGCTATGCAAAAGCTTTTCAGCTTATAAGGTCCCACCTGTCTATCTCAGCTTTTGCAACTTTTGAGGACTAAGTCATGGATTCATTCCCTACTCTGATGTCCAGAGGATGTTTCCTGCATTTTCTTCTAGGATTCTTATAGTTTCAGGTTTTACACTTAGGTCCCAGATCAATTTTGAGTTGATTTTTGTAAATGGTGACAGGCAAGGGTCCAGTTTCGTTTTCCTGCATATGGTTAGCCAGTTTTCCCAGCACTGTTGGCTGGTCTCCTTTCCCCAGTAATTGTTACTGGTACCTTTGCTGAAGATGAGTTGGTTGACAGACCGTGTTTTTACTTCCTGAAACTCTGTCCTGTTCCATTGGTCTGTGTGGCTATTTCTGTACAAGTGCCATGCCATCTTGGTTACTGTAGTTTAGTATAAACTTTAAAGTCTGGAAGTGTGATACCCCCTACTTTGTTCCTTTTGCTAAGAATTGTTTTTGCTATTCATATACTTTTTTGTTTCCATATGAATTTCCATATTGTCATCTCCAGGTCTGTGAAAAATGATGTCGGTAATTTGATGGCTATTGCATTCTGTAGATTACCTTGGGTAGAATGGCCATCTTGACAATATTGATTCTTCCAATCCATGAGTGTGGGATGTTTTTCCATTTGTTTTTGTCATCCTTGATTTATTTGAACAGCATTTTGTAGTTCTCAATTCAAAGATCTCTCACTTCTCCAGTTAGGTGGATCCCAAGGTATTTCTTTGTGTGTATGTGTGTATCTATTGTGAATGAGATTGTGTTTTTTATTTGGTTCTCTGCCTCCTTGTTGCTGTTATATAGAAACACAACTGCTTTTGTAACCCAAGACTTTACCAAAGTTGTTTATTGGTGCAAGGAGGCTTTGACAGACTTCCTAGGGTTTTCTAGGTATAGAATCACATCATCTGCAAAGAAAGATAGCTTAACTTCCTCGTTTCCTATTTGTATACACCCAATTTCTTTTCTTGTCTGATTGCTCTGGCAAGGACTTTCAGCACTATTTTGATTAGGAGGGGTAAGAGTGGGCATACTGTCTTCTTCAGTTTTTAGGGAAAATACTTCCAACTTCTGTCCATTGAGCAAACCTATTGGCTGCAGGTTTATCATAGATGGCTCTTATTGTTTTGAGGCGTGTTCCTTTATGTTTAGGTGTTCTAGGGTTTTTGTCAGAAAGGGATACTGGATTTTGTGGAGTGCTTTTTTTCTGTGTCTAGTGAGATAATCATGTGATTCTTGGTTTTACATTTGTCAATGTGCCGAATTATGTTTATGGTCCTTGGAATGTTGAACCAGCCCAGCGTCCTGGAAATGCGGCTCACTTGATCATGGTGGATGATCCTTGAGATGTGTTGTTGGATCCTGTTTGCTGGAATCTTGTTGAGAATTTTTGTTTGTGTTCATCAAGGAGATTGCTTGTAATTCTCTTTCCTTGTGTGGTGTTTGCCAGGTTTTGGTATCAATATGATGCTAGCTTTATAAAATGAGTTGAGGAGAATTTCATCATTTTTGATTGCTTGGAGTCCTTTCAATAAGGTATTAGCTCCTCCTTGTATATCTTGCAGAATTCAGCTGGGAAGCCATCTGGTCCAGGTTTTTTTTTGTCAAGGAGGTTTCTCATGACTGAGTTGATTTCCTGGATTATCATTGGTCTGTTTAGAGTTCCAATTTCTTCTTGTTTCAACTTTGGGAGGTTGTGTGATGCCAGAAAACCTTCCATTTCCTTTCAATATTATAGTTTATTTGCATGCAAATGTTCATAGTAATCTTTGATATCTTTTGAATTTCTTCAGGGTCAGTTGTGACCTCACCTTTTTTGTTTCTAATTGTGCTTATTCAGACTTTCTCTCTCTTTTTTCCAGTCAGTCTGGCCAGGGATCCATCAATCTTATTTATCCTTTCAAAGAACAACTTTTTGTCTTGTTGATCCTTTCTATGATATGTTTGTCTTCTATATCCTGCAGTTGTGACTTTATGTTAGTGATCTGGATTTTTATACTGAAATTAGATTTTAGATGATCTTGCCTTTCCAGCTCCCTTACATGTGATATTAGGCTGTTTACCTGTGATCGATTTTCTTGATGTGTGTTTGTATAATGGTGTATATTTTCCTCTTAATGCTGATTTCATGGCATCTCAGAGGTTCTTATAAGATGTGACTTTGTTTTTGTTTGTTTGAAGGGCTCTTTTTATTTCTGTCTTGATTTCTGTGTTGACCCAGAAGTCTTTCTGCAACATGTTGTTTAATGTCCATGTCTGTGTGTGTTTTGGTGAAATCTTATTGGTGACAATCTTTATTTTTATTCCATTGTGATCTGAGAAGATGCATGGTATTATTTTGACCTTTTGAAATTTGTTCACATTTGATGTATGTCCAAGAACATGATCCATCTTGAAATGTGTTTTATGTGCTGATGAATAGAATATATACTCTGTAGTTGTTGCGTGGAGTGTTCTGTAGATGTTTATTAAATCCATTTGATTGAGTGTCAAGTTAAGATTCCAGATCTCCTTGTTGGTTTTTTTGCCTTATTGATCTATCTAGGACTGTTAGTAGGATATTGAGGTCTCCAACTATGATTTTGTGAGCATCATTGCTCTCTCTTAGTTTACTTAGTAGTTGTTTTATAAAACTTGGTTCTCATGTGTTGGGTGCATATATGTTTTGAATAGATATTTCTTGCTGGTGGATTGAGCTTTTCATCATTATGTAGTGTCATTCCATGTCTTTTTAAACTTTTGATGGTTTGAAGTCATCTTTCTATGATAACAGAATAGCTACCCCTGTTCTTTTCTGTTTCTCATTTGCCTGAAAAGTCATTTTCCAGCTCCCTGCTTCGAGTCTGAGGGTGTCAGTTCCAGTGAGATGAGTTTCTTGGAGGCAGCAGAATGTTGGATTATGTTTCTTTATCCAGTTTGCCACTCTGTGCCTCTTCAGTGGTGCATTCAGAACCTTTGCTTAGAGTTTTTCCTGCAGTTAGTTGGGTTGGGTTGGTTTTCACACCTGTTACAAGTACTCTGCAGGAAATGGGTAAGGGGATAGCCCCTCTGTCTGCTAGTTAGTGGTTTGCAGCCCAGATACCTTCCCACCAGAAACAACTTTGGGTGTCTTTTGTGTCTCTCCCTCCCCATTCAAGTCCACGCTTAGCACTTGAAAGAGAGTGAGCTCCCTGCCACTGGGGGATCTGCCATTGGGACAATTGATTCTTCCTGATCTGGGGTGGGGTTGGTGACCACATGTTGATGGTGGGTGCCAGTCATCTGCAAGCAAGTTTCCCAAACTTGGGAGCTAACTGCCAGGCTCCCTGTCAGAAGATGTGAGCTTGGAGCTATCTGAGCACAGGTCTGTTCCCTATTCCACTCGGGCTCCAATTGCCTGCCTCTGTGCCCTGATGAGGACTCCTTCCACATGGGACCGATGACTCAGGAGGGTGAGAACTGATCCAGAGTGTGTTAGGATCCCTCACTCCCTCTCATTCATAGGGCAGGGCTTCCTGTGCAAACCTGCTGCATGGTGGGAAATGAAGATACCAGGATTCACTGTCTGCCATTGCAGTACTCTGCTTGCTGGTCTCTGTGTGTTCAAAAAGACCTCCACTGGGTGCAAGGTGTTTCATTCACTCAAAATTGTTCAGGGTGCCTGCATCTACTGGTGGCTTTGCCCTACTCTCTACCTTGCTCAGCGAGAGAGGTGCTCGTTTGCTCCACGGTGACCGTCTTTGATCTGTCCCTAGATTCTTACAATCTTTATAAAGCTATTGTTTAGTATTATTAGGTGAGACTTGAAGAGTGCTTGGTGCAAGGGTGCCCTCAGCAGGTAGAGGATGAACTAAGGTGGCCTTGGCTCCAGAAACTTAGCTCCCAAGGGACAGCACTCTACAAGGGCAACTGGAAATATTGTCTTCTCTGCCTTCTCCTAAAAATGTTTGCTTTGGGTTTCTCTAGAAAATAAATTCATTGAAAATAGAGCTACAGAGTCTTTGCCTGTTCTCCCAACCCCGTCACCCAGAAAAGAGCCTGGCATATAGGGGGCACTTAGTGCACATTTGGTAAATGAATAAAGAAATGAACAGAATTTTTCTTTTTCATTTTTCCAGGGATGTGAGGCAGTTATTTATAGAAAATATTGAAACTTGCTTCTTATATGCAAGGCTTGGGTAACAAGATGATAAGGGACAATAAGAATAAAAAGAATAGGAGAAGAAAAGAATAAATAACTAAATTGAAAATAAAAAATATAATTTAATGGCACTGAAGTGGCTGTCATAAACAAAACTCGTCAAAGGTTTGAAATTAAAATAAATTATTAGATGAAAATTTAAAAAAAGATTTCAAGGTCATTGGGGAGTATATTTTAGGAATAACAAACACATGTACTTAAAATGTATTATTTAAAATTCTTGGCAGTGCTAGTTTATGGCAGTTCTTTAAGGAAGAAACACTTGACAAATGAGACACCAAAATGATTCAAACAGTGTCCATCCTTATGGTAGCGCAATTAAAAAAAAACCAAAAACTTTATCTAAAAATTCATACCCCAAAAGACTTTTTAAAAAAATTTTCATTTGTTCAAGTACTTGCTGTAATTTTCTTTTAAGTAGAAACTTCTCCTGAAATGAAAGCACAGTATATCTAATAATTCTATACATTGCTTTTCCTTTGAAATTTACAGAACACTCTCCAAATTTTCATCTCCAATAACCCTAACCTCAGTCCTGTGGAATAGGTACCCCAGGTATTTTTCTTCTCATTACACAGGTGAGCAAATAGAGTTGCAAGACTGTTAAGTGACTCATCACAAGTCACATTTAATGAGGAAAGCCAGAACCTAAGGTTTTTAAACTCATAGACCATTAGTCTTTCTACTATACCACATGGCTTCTTCTAGAATATCTATGAATTTGTCTTTCTGCATTAATGATTAGAGGATTTGACAATAGGCATAGTATGACTTTAATGTTCTGAGTAATTAACTAATAATTTGGGACTCTCAGTCTCATTTTTTATTGCTATGTTTATTTATAACATAAAACAAATAATGTTTTTGTTGCTAATACTCTGCCTATGTCTCTTTCCTTTAAGGTAAAAAGAGGAAGATAATTCAAAATTATCAACCATGACTATTTTAATCCAGATTCACTTAACAGTCGTTCATTTGAGATTTGCACAGTCCTTCTGTGTTCATTCATTGGGTGTCATGTTCCACTGGATGGTTTACTGAGATAGTCTTTAAAAAGGTGCAAACTCTCAGAATCTGTCACTTAGGCTGATAAGTTTATATAAGAGACAGAAAAATGAAGAACCTTTGACTAAGTATTACAAGAGATTTATGTTACCCATTTTGATGGAGATAGTGATTCAGAATTATCATGATAATAGTTAAATTGTAGTATTTCTTATTCCGCTACATTTTTAAAAAAAGATATTGTTTTGCTTTAAAAATCTACTAAACACAATAAGCAAAAGAGGTAATAATGCTACCTAGGAAAGAATGAAGTCAGGAATTATTGTAGATTACTAGCAGAGTTTCTGAGAGTTTTGTACATATTATTTTTTATAGAAAACATCCATTTTAATCACTGCTCTCCAACAAAAAGAATAAGACCCAAACACATATATTTGATTCTTATTATCCTCAGTAGTATTACAATTGCCTTGAATGCTGAATTAGGCAATACTGAGCACCATTGCTCCTAGGAGAAATGCAGGGTTAGGTTCCTGCAAGCTTGTGTTCACATTTTTTGGTCAATTGATCAGTACACAACTTTGTTTATATGTGTTTCTGTTTAAAGACACCGTATTTAATAATCCTGTTAATTCATTAATACTGAGCTCATAACCAGCAATGCTATAACTCATGCTGCATGAAGCTTGACTAGCACATGTATTTTCTCCGTTAAGACACATTACAGTCTTTCTGTGCTTAGAACTCTAGGCAGCACTGCAGCACTACTCTTGGGGCCATTTTAAATAGCAATATCATCAACAAAAAGCAATCAAATGCAAAAAATGTAGCACTGCATGTATTGTGAAGAGGTATATTTGTCTACAGTATGAAAATTGAAGCAGGGTGGAGAGCGTTGCCTTGTTTGGCCTCAGCTGGAAATGTGACTGTCAGGTTACTCAAGTTTTTGTCACACTGTGAATGACCATGAATAATTATGAAAATTCTGTGAGTTATTGATGTGGGGGTTACAAATAAATTTTAACGAGTAGGCAATTTGCAAAAATGGAATCAAGCAAATAATGAAGATTTAAAGTAACTTTAAGGGAGATTAAATTTGGGGGAAAATAAAATATCTGCAGCAACATAAGGAATTACAAATTGCCAAAACTAATGAAAGTTAAGAAAGCAACCAAACCTTTAGGAGTCAGTGATATATCTACAAAGAAAGGATAAATGATATGGCTCTAATTTGTTTCTTTATTTAGCAATAAGTGGTTGGAGTAAGGGTAACAAACAAGCAATCTGTGATATAGTTGATGCACAGAGAGCTTAATGAAAATAAGTAAAGTTTCACAATGACAATAATAGTTCTTACGAGGAGGAACAACATTCTCAGAAATGAAGAAAAATTTACCAATATAGGATAAATACTCAAAGAACAGAAACTTCTTGCTCCCTTTTCAGCACTGAGAGTAGATGTGGGATTTTCCCCTCCATTGCCACTGTCTGTGCATTTTGTGTGCTATTAGTATCTGTTCTGTGATCACAGAAATCCAAGAACCCCTGCCTGGCCCACATACTATTGGTATGGCCTTGAGAGGCGACTTGAACTCTATGCATTTCACTGTTAGCATCAATTAAATAAAGATGACAAGGACTTCTTTCTTTGAAGGTTGATTTAAGGCTCTGGATAAGATGTTACATGCAACCACCTTATGTAACATCTTATCCAGAATCTTATGAGAGAACAGAATTATAAGCAGGCTCATGGTAGAGTCATTCAATGACATTTCCTTTTCCCTAAGGAGAAACAGAAATCCACAGCACTAATTCTTTTTATATTTATACTTTCTGGCTATTATTTCAGTTTATATTTTTAGTTTCTGGCCATTATGTCCTAGTGGAGTTCTCTAAGGATTAGACCTCCCAAAGATATTTAAAGATTTTTACCAATCCAGTTGTCTAGTTTTCATAGTAGAGCTTTTTAACTTGGTGTCCTCTTTTATCAAAGTATATGATCCCATATAATAGTTAATTACTTCCCTTACTTTAATAACACATTATTATTAATATATATCTGAAAATTAAATAATTTAAAATTATTTTTATAATATTTTCTCCCATTGTTTTTTGTTAAGATTCAATTTCCCTTATAGTTAATTAATGTTAGCATTACTGTGGAGTCATAAATTTTCTAAACATCTTTTAATTATATGCAATTTCTAATTTTTTATTCCTATAAGTGCATTGCTACTGTCTAAATCTTTACATGAATGTTCAATTTTAAAGTACCCCGTTAACACTAAATTTAAAATATGATCATTGGAGGAATTATTTTGGAAATTGTCTTTTTAAAGAAGATAATGATCTATTCTCTTTAGAGTGAAAATAAAGATAATTTTAGTATATGTGTTTTTCCTAATTCAAAAGTTTTGTCATTTTAAATATAGGTCCATTCAGCAAAGATAGAATTGCAAAATATAGTTGAGCCTTGGGATAGATTTAAGAAGTAACAACTGACTAAAACACCACATTTTCCAGAAGTTTATCAAAATTATTCCTCACCCCTTGCAAAGAATGAAAAGACAATAACACAAAACTAGAGGAATCACTAGAACAGCGTGGAAATTAGAAAATGGTGCTACATATCACGCATTGAAAGATTAATATTTTTTCTGAAATTAATAAAATTTATCCAAATGGAAGAGACATGGTGGTATCCAACTTTCAACTTCTCAAGAAATTAGGGCAACTTTGCCGAACTGGATGACATTCTTACAAACTCCATTGATGATTTCCAATATCAGTACATAAGGACTGGAAATATGAGTAAGTTTTGGAATGAGAAAGACAGGCTTTCTTCATCTTGGATCAAGGTCTCTTAGGCTTGAATGTGGCACTGGAAGAGAAGTCTCTGGCTTCAATTTGCAGAGCAATGCAGGTTGTCTCAGACATTTGGGAACAAGCTCAAGAGTAGGGGGAGAAACTGGGAGAAGAGCAATGTGGATTCTTGAAGGGTTGTTGCAGATGTTGGTCAACAGCTGTACCAGAAAACCGAAAACCCGGGATTAGCAGCATTTTCTCTAATTCAGCTTCACCTGTGTAGCAACCTTACTCTAAAACTAGTGAGCAAATGCCAAAGGATACCAGAAATAAGACAGGAATCTAAAATAAATAATATCTCATTTTTGTAGGATCCGAGTTCTGATAGAATAGTTTAGCAAATGTAGACTTTTTAAAAAATTGTATAAGGACAAAGTTTTCTGACTTTAATTTTCAAAGCTCTCTCTGGCTGCCCTCCAGTATCTAAATAATTGTGACAAAATTATTTTCCAAATGGATTGTGAATACTATAATTAATTTTAAAATTTTCTCCCCTTACAGGCAGAGATTATGACAGGGTACATGATAAATTCTAGTCATTAAAAAGATTAGAAAGACTGGAAGGAGTGAAGATATGCTAATTTCTTCATTATTTATGAAAGGAAGCATTGGGCAGTGTTTAATTTCTGAGATTAAAATTCAAGAAATATGTACTTAAGCATATATGTAAAGATGTAAGAGTGGCATTAATGGAATAATAGCAAATGTTAGTCACTCCTAAATTTTTAAAGTAGGAATTAAATAAAACTCATATAACAAAAGGTAGAAATCAAAGGAAATATCATCAGAGATAGGGAGAAAGATGAAGATATGAGAAAAGAATACCAAATATGACAGTTACAAGAATGAATGGAAATATTTAAATATGTCTGTTAAAAGAATGAGTTTCGTTAGGTTGGGTCATACATAAAATCCAGGAATATCTGTCTGGAAGAAAGAGAAGTAAACAAACAGATTCAGTTAAAACAGATGCTAGGGCAAAGATATACCAGGCAAATACAAGCAGAAAATGAAGTCAGAAGTTGTAATATTGAACAAGTGAAAAGTAATCCAAGGTACAAAGTATTAAACGGAGCCAAATGAGTGAAGGGAGACAATTCATGGGAATCTTTTTTTTTTTTTTTGAGTTGGAGTTTCACTCTGTCACCCAGACTGGAGTGCAGTGGCCACTCCCAGCCACCGCAGCCTCGACCTGCTGGGCTCCGGCGATCCTTCCGCCTCAGCCTTCCTAGTAGCCGGAATTACAGTCGCTACCACACCCGGCTAGTTTTTTGTTTATTATAGAGACGAGGTCTCGCCAAGTTGCCCAGGCGGGTCTCAAACCCGTGGGCTCAGGCAATTCACTCACCTCGGCCTCCCAAAGCACTGGGATTACAGGCTGAGCCATCGAGCCCTGCCCCATGGGAATCTTTTACATTAAAATCTGAAACCTGCTGGAGATAAAAGAAAACAAATACAGAAAAATAATGAAAGTGTTGGACTTTGCTATATCTCTCTCAAACCAGATTGGCAAAAATTCAAGTCTGAAATTAAGGGGAGGATAGTCTAATATTACTGGGTGGGCGCTATGTGTAGAAGTCTGGCAGTGTCATAAAATTCAAGCTATGTCTATTCCACAAGCCACTGGCACTATTTCTAGAGATATGTATTAAGAAAAATCTTCACTAGGTTATTACTTATAATGGTTAAAGGACAAAAAGGAAGAAAAAATAACTTAAGTATTTGGTGATAGGGATGTAATTAAACAATATGTGCTATGTTCATAGGCTAGACCACAGCAGTAAAAGGGAGCAAGCAATATTTATTGAAAACAACCTGAGTAAATTCCAATAATGTTATGTTGAGTGAAAAAAACAGATTGCAGAACATGTACTGTTGATGCCATAAATATACACACACATATATATGTATATTGGTATGCGTGTATATGTATATATACACCAAATCAGTTATTATTTATGTATACTGAATATTGTCTACAATGTTTGTTAAAATTTCTCCCAAAAGCCTAGAAAAAATAGGTTTCGTGTGTGTGTGTCAAAAACATCAACAGAAAAATTTGCAAAATCATGAATAGTTAATTCACCAAAGCAAAAACCACAAAATCTCAAATGGTGGATCAACAAATATGTTTTGAGCATCTACAACATGCTAGGTACTGTTCTAGGCTTGAGGATCAACCAGTGAATGACAATTTAGTATCTCATTGAACATGTAATCATAATTTCCTTGCCATCACCATGTATTCCTGTATTCCACATCTTGGATCAGGCCTCTGTGCCTTTCTCATTATTTCCTTGGGTGATATTCCTAGAAGAGCAAGTACTAGCACTAGGTCTGTGAATGTTAGGCTTTGTTACTCTCCATCAAATCCTTTCCAAGGACATTTTCCCTGTTTTACATGCCCACTAGCAACAGTATTTGACTCTTCTGTAGCCAGAATAGATTATTCCCATTCTTCAAAGTCTCTGCTGTTTTGCTGAGTGGAAAATTATTTTTGTAATAGGATGTCAACATGGAAATCCAGCTAAAGTGTTAAGTGGATCAAAACCAGATATGAAATGACTGTGCTCTACTGACACAGGAATGATCTCAGTAGTTGCTTTCAACTCACATCAAGGACAATAAAGACAAGAAATTGGCTTGCAGACTGATTTTGTATCTTTTAAGATGTTGGGAGTCATTGCTCCACCAACCCCAAGGGGGTGGAGATAGGGTTGACTGCTTTTCACTTCACTCCCAGTAAGAGACTTCAAGGAGCTGCTAAGAGTGCTTGATAAGTATTACCTGCCCCTGGGATGTCAATATACTAAGAACTTCTAGGTGACTGAATTAAGGGGCAAAGCCAGGTTGTTTAGCTATGGATGGAAGGGTTGAAAGGGAGGTGGCTATGTTCTGCAGCCTTCCTCAAGGATAAATAATATGTGAATGTTTGTCTTAGGCAAGATTTAGGCCCTGTGTGAGACAGTCCTGAGCTACAGGGCAGACTGGAGAGGTAAAAAGCATCACAGAGAGAGGCTGGAGGTACAGTATAAAGACTATGACATTAGTCAGTCCTCACAAAGGCACCGCAGCAAAAAACATAAGGTGCTTCAAACATCTATCAAGTCCATAGAGTGGCAAACTAGATCACCATGGTGGTATCAATTAAGCAAGAAGACATATAAGCCAATTAATTGATGGGAAAAGGACCTGAATAGACATTTCTCAAAAGAAGACCTACAAACAGCCAATAGGTATATGAAAATATTATCAACATCATGAGTCATGGGGAAATGCAAATTAAACCCACAATAAGATTTTACCTCACACCAGTAAGAACAGCTTTTATCTAACAGATAAAAGCATGTCGGTGAGGATGTGCAGGGAGGGGAATTCCGGTACACTGTTGGTGAAAATGCAAATTAGTACAGCCATTGTGGAAAACAGTGTAGAGGTTCCTTAATTAATTAAAAATAGAACTACCACAGGATCCAGAGATTCCACTTCTGGATATGTATCCAAAGAAAATTAAATCAGTATTTCAAAGAGATATCCACATTTCCTTGTTCATTGCAACACTAGTCACAATAGCTAAGCTACAGAATCAACCTCAGTGACTATCAATGAATGAATAGATTAAAAAATGTGGGATATATACACAATGGAATACTATTCAACCATAAAAAGAAGAATGTTCTTTCATTTGCAGCAATATGTATGAACCTGAAGGACATTATGTTAAGTGAAAGAAACCAGGCATAGAAGGAAAATACTACATGATCTCACTCATATGTAGGATCTAAAAAAGTTGATCTCCTAGAAGCTAAGAGTAGGATGGTGGTTGCCAGGAGCTGGAGGTAGGAGGCAAGGAATGGAGAAATGTTGGCTAAAGTGTTCAAAGTTTCTGTTAGGTGAATAAGTTCTAGAGATCCAATGAATGACATGGTGATGATACTTATGATGTGTACCTGAAAACCTCTCAGAGAGTATATTTTAAAAGTTCTCATCACAAAAAAATGACAAGGGTATGAAGTGATAGATATGTTAATTAGCTTGATTTAGCCAATCCATTATATATACATATATCAAATTATCACATAATGCCACATGAATATATGTAATTTTTCATTTATCAGTTTAACAGTAAAAACTCAAATAAATTTTAAAATCTTTAAATAAAAAAGTAAAGTTCCTGTGAAGCACATATTCTTTTCAGTTAGCTACCAGATTTGACCTTTTCTCTCAGCAATAAAATTCAAATTATGCATAAAATATAACAAAGATGAATACCAATGGGTTATATTATTCTCCTCCCTTCCTGTCCCCCAACCCTGGAAAATTTAGAGGTCTCTCTTTGTAATCCTTAGTAGGGGACACAGAAGGGCCAGGTGGAGAAAGAAGCCACTTTACCAGAAAGGCCGGTCAAGTGGCTGAAAGACATTATTCTTTCTCCCCACAAACTGGGTAATTATTTGATTATTCCAGGGGATAGACATTCTTATTAATAACTCAGGACTCTTTGAATTACCCAAACATAAGAAACAAGATTGTGCAAACTGCCTGACTTTTTTCAAATTCAGAAACAGAGAATTAGTCCACAAAGTGAACATTAAATGATTTTTAAAAATCAAATTGCATTGACATGATATAATGTACTTTTACATTACTGGGATTGCAAATTGGGTAATTTTCAAATACCTATTGGGCTTTTGCATTTCTAGTCTTTGTGAATTCCATGTTCAGGTTCTCTCCATAGTTAGATATTAGAGTCTTTGTGAGTTTCTCACTGATCTGTGTGACAAGACTGGACACTTTTGCCATGGACATCAGTAGTTGCCTTAGTAACTGCTCCACCTTGAAGAACTTTATGAAGTTAAAGGGAAAGACTTAATGCCAGCATTCACTTTCTATTTCCTTTTTAGTCATTTAGAGATGTGATTCAGACACTTCAGCTCTTCCATCTAGATTCTAATTTGCATTTGGGCCTAATTCTATGCCATTACTATACAGCTGTTTTAGCCAGTGTAGCACTTCCCAAACTTTCTCCTACTTGGTGAGATGGCCTCCAACTAAATTACTTATTTTATTTGATCCCCTAATTCCTCAAAATTATCTCATTTTGATCTCCCAGAAAACTACTACAGGAGATATATTTATACTTGAAATTGAAATTAAGTCCTCGATAGTAGAAAACATTTTAAATAGAGTCCCAGGAATGGCTCCTTTAGTTGATACTTTCAACAATTTGGCAGAGCAGGAGATGGTCAAGGGTCATATTTTAAAAGATTCACTCTTTGTGTCTGGGCCTAGGTCCATACATAGCACCATCTAGAGCACTTTGAGTGCCTAAATAATTAGGATCAGCACAAAAACACAGCCTGAGCTGTAGCTTCAACTATGCATAAGTACATTCATCTTGTCAATCTTTGATGAACTGGGAAATTTCCTGGAATTGGAACTCTCTGTGATCTACTGGGCTTCCTACGTTACTCACTTCATGCCCAATGCAGGTACTGTCTTCTGATAAAGAACAAAAAGTATCGTCTGTATCTGTCAACATACTGCACTTGTGTCTAGACTAGATCGGTGAGATTTGGGCCTCTCTGGTCATATTGTATTTGCTCTACCTTGATCCGTATCCAGTTTATTCCCTACTCTGATAACCTAGACTTTTATTTTTTCTTCCTTCCTTCCTTTCTCCCTTTCTTCCTTCCTTTCTCCCTCCCTCCCTTCCTTCCTTCCTTCCTTCCATCCTTCCTTTCTTCCAGAGTCAGGGTGTCTCACTCTATCACCCAGGCTGGAGTATAGTGATGCAATCATAACTCATTGCAGCCTGGAACTCCTGGACTCAAGCAATCCTCCCACCTCAGCCTCCCCTGTAGCTGGGAATGTAGATGTGTGCCACCACGCTTATCTTCCCCTTTCTTTATAACAAAGGATTGCACAGACATTTATGGAGGGTTTTTTAAATCACTTTTGTTTATCTGACTTTTATATTTTTTTCTCTCATTCAAAAAATAAATGTGATATATTTACTCTATGCCTGACACTCTCTGTCCACACTTTCATTTTGTTCCCTAGAGAATTAAAGAAAATCACATGATAGGACACCTGTATTAAAGGATGCATAACATCTTTGTAAGCAGTCATCTAAAAAAAAAATTCATTCAACTCCTGCTTTAGTTTATTAATTTACATACTGAGGTTAGAAATACAATCTCAGAGAGGGACTGATTTGTCAAAAAACAAAGATTAGATGACCAGAACCAATAAAGCAAGTACAAGCTGATGCAGGAGGAGACACAGGGTTGTAGACTGAGGGAGGGCATAACCGGGGCTTGAAATTTAATTAAAGCTAATTCCACAGGAAAGCTGAAATTATTTAATTTGATATTTAAGAAGATTTCGTCTTTCTCTCATGAAAAGACATCTTCAGAGGTATTTCACACATGCTACGATTTCTTTTACAAATGCTTTAAAAATGTTAGATACTTCGTTCAAGCCACTGTGGCCTTGTAAGAGGTCATTTCAAGAATGAGCATCAACTATGTGGTCAATCAGGAAGGAAACACGTCACATCACTTTTGTTGTGAAGTTTGACTTTTGAAAATTACTCATATTAGTAGAAAAATAGAATAAACATGGTAGTTTATGAAAAGACGTGCTTTAAAACAATATACTGGGTTTTAGCATTTGTAGTGATAGCAGCATAATTCCATGGTTGGCTCTCTCCTTTGCTTTGATGTTCAGACAGAAAACTTTATAGAAATTGAGGAAATAGTATCCGGATTTGTAGTGGTCTCAAGTTTTCTGTTTAGCATTTTTCCTCAGTGATATCAGCTGGAATTCCTTATCCAAAACAAAGAATGGTACAACTTAGTATAAAGATGGTATTTCAGAGGTATCCCCACAGAGCCAGTCTTACAAAAAGTCGTATTTGATAGTCCTCACCCAATGAGTATATTCAGCATCTAAAATCAATATAATTTATCTTGGATTTCATGAGACTCAAATACCATACCTCTTTAATGAAAAAAATGACAAAAATATTCTGACAATTGGGACTCTACCCTCAGAGGACCCTGAATGTCTTGATATTATCATGAGAGTCACCAGACTACACTGACATAACTAGAGAAGTTTGTTCCATGACAACACTGCTGTCACCGTCCTCACATAAATCTGCAGCCCTGATGGACTCACATGACAGCTTAGGAGACTAAGTCCTCAGGAAAATAGAAGTACTGCAAAAGGTAGTGTATTTTATGTAGGTAAGATGTTATACTCTCCTTCTAGTCTCAAAGTGATGGATGATTGGCCCTTGTGAAATGAAGCAAAGAAGATGCCAAGAAGCCTTCAGTTTATATTAACAGATTCTTTCAGTTGACAGTAGAATCTGAAAATAATTGAATGTGCCAATAATGATGTCTTCCTCATCCAATTTCCTTTTGTAAAATGGCTTTTACTTATATATATAGATTCTTAAGTACATTTGATGTCTCTTTTAAAAGGCTTTCTTTTTTCTCCCTTATCTGTTGAGGATGCTAAATTTGTGAAACCATTTCATGAAAATAAATAAATGATTACCAAGTTTCTTAGCATGTTTATTTTCTGAGGCTACCATAAATGTCATTGTGTTTGATTTTTCAATAATGTTTCATAATTATTTATTTTTGCCTAAAAACATTAAAAATAAGAAATGACAAACTGAGAAAAAAGTGATGAGTGGTTTGTCATGCTATTTTTGTGTATAGTGCCTGATGTTAGTACGCAAACAAGAAATGTTTTATATATATATATGTATATATTTTTTTTTTCCTTTCAGCTGTTTACCTCTGTAAGAGAACAATGCAAAACAAGGCACGACTGGAGCTAGCAGACTATGAGGCTGTAAGTACCAAGGACTTTCTGTCAAAGAAAGTCATAAAATAAACAGCAGTAAGGCCTATGGTTTTTTTTTCTGGGGACTCTGTTAGCTTTCTCCATTGGTGGATCTTAAAGGTCAGATTTCAAGGGAACAGGCAGTATTATGGCTTCATAAATCCCTGTTTTCCCTGTTTGCTTCTGCCTCTTTTCATTCACACTGAGTATGGTGAAACCCTAAATACGTAAACTCAAAGTAGAAAGGAAAACATACCTTAGTTTCTAAAATTCCCTTAACTGTAAAAACATAAGATACACACTATAGTGAAGATATCCACACTCCAAGAATTAAAGACCACTGACACGGGAAAAACGGGTTTTGCCAAGCCTTCAGGTTGATCACCATCAGCAGACAAAATTAATCTGATGTTATTTGTTTTGATAATTGCTATGTTGTGATTTAGTGAATTCAAAGCACTGTGTGGAAATGAGTTGTGGTCTGCTGAGGGTTTACATTTCTTGTCGGGAACTGGGTAGACTAAATCAGTAGCAGGAATGTGTTGATTTCCTGTTCCTCTGCAAAGTGGGCACAGAAAGATCCAATGCACTTGTCTGGAGCACTTTTTTTTTCCCAAGGTAATTTTAGTATTTTGCAGATACATATTGGCTTTTGGTTGTGTTCTCTAAAGTTAATAATTCATAAAAATTAATATTTGGAACTGGTTTTTCTGCATCCTCTAAGGCTGCCAATATGAAGATAAGCTGAATTCAGTGAGCATGGCTTGCCATTCAGAACCAGAGCACGATTGGTACTTTAGAAATTCTGTATTTGTTTTCTTGACAAATCCATATGGTAAATAAGTTAGAAGGGAGTCGTGAAGAGGAACACCAGAATGGCTTCACCTGGGGTGTTTTTTTGCAGGAGAGCCTGGCCCGGCTACAGAGAGCATTTGCCCGGAAGTGGGAGTTCATTTTTATGCAAGCAGAAGCACAAGCAAAGTGAGTCCTTGTGAGTCTTTTGGAAGATTTGTTCAAGTTGTGGACTTTTGTCCAGATAGGCACTACAATTAACACTGCTTGTTATCCATTGTTACGATGTTGACAGAGTGGACAAGAAGAGAGACAAAATCGAAAGGAAGATCCTTGATAGCCAAGAGAGAGCATTCTGGGACGTACACAGGCCAGTGGTAAGCAAACACACCGCTGTCATCTCAAGTCCATCAAAGACTGGAAATTGAGAGGGACCCTGTGCAAGTTAGGGAAGACTGTAGCCACCCCATCACAAGTGTCACAGTATCTTGGAGAATTAGTTACAAAACGATTGCCAGTTTTGTACAGGAGGACAAGGCCTCCATAGTATCATACTGAATTTATGAAATGATACATTTTTCCGCCATGACATCACTTGTTTAGTCGCTCTTGGCATTTGAGGTGCTGGATGCTTCTACATAGATTTGAAAGAAAAAACACTGCAACAAAGAAGTTTTTCATGGTTTATTCTTACAGTTTTTAATAGTAAAAGTGTAAGTCAAAATGTTATTTCTTCCCTAAGTTTTCTTTTTAAAACCTATGTGCCTCAGAGAAACAACCAATGAATATCTTTAATTAATACCAGAAAACTTTGTGGAAGGAATTGAGCAATAGTTATGAATATACATAAGACAGCATGTCTAACCTCACAAATTTCTTTCTGTTTTGATGGTATAGCTTTTTCTTCTGTAGATTTCTTTAAGTACAGACAAAGCACTAGAAAATAATATTTACATATGTATTATTAGAATAAATAACAGGCTTACAACATGAAAGACAAATCAGGACTGATAAGAATACCTTAAAATTTTCCTTTCAACTACCTTCAGAATCAGACCAAAATAGAATGACTCCATAGGTTTATTTATATTTGTATGTATGTATTTCAATTTCAGATAGCAATGCAATTGTTAAATGTTATATTGAATTTACTCTTTATTTTGAATTCTCAAAGGATTAGAATTGAGAGTTAACTGGCTTTGCGCCTCAGAATTCAGTTTGAGTTTTATTATTCATGGAGGAAAGGGATTATGAGGTCACACGTAAAGCTGCTACAAGAACACAAAGTAGGATGTTTATTTTTTGTTTGTGTGTTTTAAGCAATGTCTAGAAACCAGTCAATTATTAACATTCCCATGTTGATCCACTCTGTCTCCCTGGACATCCAGTGGCTCACCACTAGCCTCATTCACACCTGGATCCTCCGGCAGCCCAAGAGAACTCAGACCACGCTGGCTCCCATGCACTGCCCACATCTGTTCCGTGCTCTGGGCCTCTCGTGCTTTCAGAGTGTGTCAGCAAATCCCACCTCAGCACACTCCCTTGCTCTATTGCCTAAGAATTGCATAGCTAGTCTCTTACCCTTTGTGTGCCCCTGCTGGAGGCAGAATCAAAGTTGTCTTTCTCTCTATCCAGTATGAGTCAGGCTCTCGTCTTCTATGTTTCCCGCCAGCAAGGGGCACGTATGAGTGTTTTCCAAATGGTTCCTGTCACATCTCTCACTAGGCTTCCAATTAGAAAGTCATCCCAAGGAGGATGTGGAGGCAGAAACCAACCTGAAGCCATTGGCTCCATCTCCCTTGTTCAATTTGAAAATGCTTATAAGGGACTTTATTTCACCTACAATGAAGATAATATGCAGTACTTTGCCACTGCTTACTTTCCAGAGGAAAATAGAGCTTCAGATTGTCTGTGTGCCTCTGAGAATGACATGCACCTAAACCAATCCTACCTTCAACCATTTATTTTTCTTACATTACAACTTTGTACGTTACTTTAGGGGTAATACATCTTAGCCTTTTTTTTTTTTAAGTGAATTTATTGTTTTGTTTTTTTTTTAAGAGACGAGGTCTTGCTATGTTGCCTAGGCTGGTCTTGAACTCCTGGGCTCAAGCAATCCTCCCTCCCTCCTTGGCCTCCCAAAGTGCTGGGATTACAGGTCACCTCCCGACCTTAACAATTTATAAACATTTTGAAGTGGTTCCAGACACTTATGAACTGCTGACATTTGTCCAAAGGCCATGTCTGCCATGCCAGTGCTGCCTTTCATCTTGCTTTTAGTCTTCTAGGTCCTTACTAAAGGTTAATTGACAAAGATGATGTCAAAGATGATAGCAGGGACATTAGCAGCAACGTACCACTAAGGGAACTTCTAATGACTGTTTTCTCAACCAAATATATAAGCCATATTTCTGTTTACCGGTGGTAGTGTTAACTAAGTAGGGACAAGCACTATCTAAGATAACTATACCTCAAAAAAAGTGGCATATGAAAAAACAAGAATATTGTGGTAATTTCCAAGAATGGCTACACTTTTGTGCCCATCCCTAGAAATAAATTCTGCAGCTGTTGTAATCAATCCTAAATCAATACACTTCAACCCAAAATCCTGTATCCCAAAGTTAAAACTGAAACGTATTCCTATAACTGAATTTATTTTTCATAGTCTGTCCTGACTGTGGCCGTAGTGAAAAACTCTTTCTACCCAGGTATTCATTGTAAAACTTTAGTATCTTCTTGACAAGATCAATGAAGCCATGTTTTGCATACTAACACCAACTTATTTTCACCTAAGCAATTTAGAATCCTAGAATATTTGTAGGAAAATACCAGACAGCATCTCTAACTGTCCAGAGGTTTAATCTGATGTGCCCCTGGACCTACTATTGCATACCATCTCTCACAAGATGTCTCAGTATATGAGGCACTGTTCTGTTGTATACTTTTCTGGTTTTTGCCATTTCAGCCAATGACTAATAGCAAAAGCAAATAGGGAGACCTGTGGTAGAATGGGAAGCACGTGGACATGGTACAGACAGACCCGAGTCTATTATTACTAGGCCTCCTTTGGACAATTATTTACCCTTTTCGAGATTCAGAAGCCTCATTTATATAATGGAAATATACCTACCTCACAATGTGGATGTGAACATTAAATGAGATTATGTGGGTAAAGGCAGCTAGTGCATTATTTGACATATGGAATACAGTAAGTTTTCAATTTGCTTTGTGAAGAGATGGAGCAAGCAGCATAACAAGGGTAGCATAAGAAACAAGGATTATGGCAACAGATGATACAAATGCAACTTCTGCACTTCGTTGGCTTCACCAGTATCTGCCAGTCTAGCGGAATACCATCAAGGAAAGGAGCAATCTTCCTTTTTAGTTCTGAGATCTCAAACAGAGTAATTCCTAAGACCACTCCCCAGCCATCTCCCTTCAGCCTCATCGTTGCATTCTTCCATTAGGGTATACCTTGAAAAAATGGGCTGATCTTTACTTAAGGTTAAATAAATGAGGAGATTTTTATGTATGTTGGTAGGAAGACTCAATATTGTCAAAATATTAGTTCTTCAAAACTTGATCTATAGATTCAGCACCATCCTAGTCAAAATTCCAGCAAGTAATTTTGTGGATCTTGACAAAGTGATTTTAAAGTTTGAAAAGGCAAATACACAAATAATCAACACAGCATTGAAAGAAAATAAAATCAGAGGACTGTTACTACCTAATTTTAAGACTCACTCTAAGCTTACAATAATCAGGACAGTGGGGTATTGGAAGAACAGACAAATATATCAATGGAACAGAATAGTGAGCCCAGAATTAGACCCACATAAATATAGTCAACTGACTTCTGGCAAATAAAAAAAGACAATTTAATGAAAAAAAGGATAGTCTTTTTAACAAATGGTTCTGGAACAACTGGGTGTCCATATGAAAAAAGTAAATAAATAAATCTCTATATATACCTTACACCCTAAAACTTTTAGAAGACAGCATAGGAGAAAATCTTAGTGATCTTAGGCTTGGTGATGACTTTTTAGATACATCAAAGGCACAATTTATTTTAAGAATAGTGTAAGTTGGACTTCATTAAAATTAAGCTATTTTGTTCTGTAAAAGACATTGTTTAAAAAGTGAGAATACAAGTCACATACTGGAACAGTATTAGCAAAACATGTAACTGACAATGTACGAGTATCCAAAAATATACAAAGAACTGTTAAAACTCAATAATAACAATAAAGCAGCCCATTGAAAAATGGACAAAAGAGCTGAACAGACCCTGCACCAAGTAAACATATGAAAAAAAACTCAGCATCACGTTCATGAGGACACTTTAAATTAAAACAATGAGATACCACTGCATATCTAGTACCATTACTAAAATTCAATGCACTGGCAGCATCAAATGCTGGTGAGGATGTGGAGCAACAGGAACTGTCATTCCTTGCTGGTGGGAAGACAAAATGGTATAACTACTTTGGAAGACAATCTGAGAGTTTCTTATGAAGCTAAACATACTCTTAGTATGTGATATAGCATTCACACTCCTTGGTATCTACCCAAATGAATCAAAAAGTTCTATCCACACAAAAACATGAATGTTTTTGGTGACTTTATTCATAATTTCCAAAACTTGGAAACAATCAAGATGTCCTTCAATAGGAAACTATGATATAGTCATACAATGGCATGGTTTTCAGTGATAGAAAGACATGAGCTGTTGAGCCGTGAAAAGACATGGAGGAACCTTAAATACATAGTGTTCAATGGAAGAAACCATTCTAAAACTAGGCTAGATGTCATATAATTCCAACTCTATGACATTCTGGAAAAGGCAAAATGGTAGAGACAGGAAAAAGATCAGTAGTTTTCAGGGGATGAGAGAAAATCAGGGAGTGATGAATAAGAGGAACACAGGAGCTTTTTAGGAATGTGAAACCATTTTGTAGGATCCTTTAATGGCAGATATATGTCATTCATTACTCATTGGGCAAAGCCCACAGAATTTACAAAACCAAGAGCGAATCCTACGGCAACTTTAATTAATAATAATGTATCAGTGTGGGTTCATCAATTAAAGCAGATATACAAACAAAACTACGCTAATGTAAGATATGTAAGATGCTAATATAGGAGAAATTGGCATGAGAAGAGAAAGTATATGGGAGTTTTCTGTATTCTCTGTTCAAACTCTCTGTAAACTGAAAACTGCTAAAAAATAAAGTCCTTGAATTAAAGAGCAAAGAAACATAGATAGAACTTCTTTACAAAGTAGAACAGAGTACATGCCATAGGAAGAGTAATGAACTAAACAAAAGCTCTGGCCACAAGGACAAAACAGTGTCATATGATATCAGGAGATAAAGATGAATTGTATTTGCTTAACATCAGGTCCCTTTTTGTAGAAAACTGCCAGTTCTTTCATTGTGTGTCTTTGTACACTGTATAGACAAGACCTTGAAATAGAACACAAAGCCCATTTATTGGTTTTCTGTTTTATTCAACGTGCTTTGTTTTCTTTGAGTTATGAGGTAGATTTATTTTTGACTTGATCAGTGTAGTTAAAAAAAATTGAGTTCCACAAAAATGACTTGCAGATCATTTTTATCTCTGAAAAAATCAAGTGATGCTCCATAGGAGAAATACTTTTCTCCTCATGAATATTGATGGGAAATCCTGCCAAAGATTTCTCCTGGATAAGAATAAGTGCATTCAAAATATTTCTTCAGAGAATGAGAAAAATTCTAAATTCCTTTTTTAAAGGATGAGTTGTACCACCATGAATGTATACCCCACATGTTATTCTGAGGCATCACCGTGTATAAATTGTGCACCTTAAACACACAAGTTCATGATAAGATTTCATGACCCTTGTGGAATACATGTTTCTAACTATGTTGGTTTCAAAGGTATTTTGTTTGTTGGTTGGCTTTTTCCTTCCTCCCTCCCTTCCTTCCTTGTCGTAGTCTCACTCTGCTGACCTGGCTGGGGTATTGCAGCCGCGACCTTTCACCTCAGCCTTCCAAATAGCTGTAGCTACTGGCATGCAGCCACTATGCTCAGCTATTTTGTTTTTTAAGTTGTAGAGAAAAGGTCTTGCCAAGTTGCCCAGGCTGGTCTTGAACCTCTAGGCTCAAGCAATCCTCTTGCCTCCACCTTCCAAAGTGCTAGAATTAGAGGAATAAGCCACTATGCCTGGACCGGTTTTCTAACTATACTGTTTTGTTTTGTTTTTTGGTAATTCACTAAAATGCATTATATATATTTTATTCTCTGGGATACAGTATGTTTTTAAATTTATTTATTTTTATTTTAAAGATGTGGAGTAAGATTCAGGGTTAGGTATACAAATGGTCACTGTACAGGTAAAGTTTTGGCCTCATTTTTTTTTTGAGTTGGAGTCTCACTCTGTCGCCCAGACCGGAGTGTAGTGACCGCTCCCGACCACTGCAGCCTCAACCTGCTGGACTCCAGTAATCCTTCCGCCTCAGCCTTCCAAGCAGCCAGAACAATAGGCACGCGCTACCACACCTGGCTAATGTTTGTTTTATCGTAGAGAGACGAGGTCTTGCCAAGTTACCCCGGTGGGTCTCGAACCCGCGGGCTCAGGCAATCCACTTGCCTCGGCCTCCCAAAGTGCTGGGATTACAGGCTGAGTCACCGAGCCTGGCTTGGGCCTCGTTTTGGTCCACACATAGCCTGGTTTGAGATCAGATACACTTACTGATGAAATGTGCCCCCCCCAAGGCAATGTCCTGCTACTGCCAATCCCTTTTTTATACTATTATGATAATTGTTCAGGGTCCGCTTATGAGTGATAATATGTGATACTCAGTTCTTTGTTTCTGTGATAGATCACTAAGTATTATAGATCACAGTGCATCCAAATTGCTGTGAAGTTCATAATTTTGTCCTTTTTATGACTGCACAATATTCCATCATGTATATTTACCACATTCTTTTTTATCCAGTGTACTTTCAATGGCCAGCACAGTTGGTTCCATATTTTTGCTACAAGTGCTGCAGTAAACATGCGTGCACAGGTATGTTTTTTGTAGAATGATTTGAGTTCCTCCGGGTACATTGCCAGAAGGAGTATTGCTGGGTTGTATGGAAGATCAATTTTTAGATCTTTTAGGAGTTGCCACACTGTTTTCCACAGAGGTCTTACTAGTTTGCACTCCCACCAGCAGTGCGTATGTGTTCCTTTTTCCCACGTCCTCTCCAGTATCTGCTGTTTTTTGAGTTATTGATGATGGTCATCCTGACTAGAGTTAGGTGGTATCTCAGTGTGGCTTTCATTTGCATTTCTTTAATGGTTAGTGAGGCTGAGCATTTATTCATGTATCTTGGCGCTCATATGTCTTCTTTTGAGGAGGTCTATTCATGTCTTTTGCCCACTTTTTAATGGGCTGTTTGGTTTTTTTCCTTTCAGCATGTTTGAGTTCCTTGCAGATCCTAGATGTTAGGCCTTTGTCAGATATACAGTTGGCAAATATATTTTCCCAGTCTGTGGGCTGTCTCCCTGCTCTCTTGATGGTTCTTTTGCTTTGCAGACGCTTGTCAGTTTGATGATGTGCCACTTGTCTATCTTATGTCTTATGGCATGGGCACTTGGGATTTTGATCAGGAATTGGTTGCCAGGTTCAATTTCCATAAGGGTGTCCCTGCATTTTCTAAGGTTCTTATAGTTTGAGGTTTTACGTTTAGTCTTTGATCCATTTCGGGTTGATTTTTTGTGTATGGTGATAGATAAGGGTCTTGTTTTAATCATCTGCATGTGGTCAGCCAGTTTTCCCAATACCATTTACTGAATAGGTTCTCCTCTCCCCAGTGGTTGATGGTGGAGGCTTTGTTGAAGATGAGTTGGCTGAGAAATTGAGGTTTTGCTTCTGGAATCTCTATACTGTTTCCATTAGTTTATATGCCTGTTCTTTTACCAAACCATGCTGTTTTATTATTGTCATTTTTCTAACTATACTGTTAATAAAGGAGTTTGGCAAGAAAACATGGAGTAAATGAAGTGGTAAACTTCTTTAATGTTCACTGAAAAAAATCTGTAGATTACACAACTGACTCATTCATTTAGTATATCTTTTAGCCAACATTTATAGAAGTTTGCCACTCTAGATGCAAAAGACTGAAAAATGAGCAAAATACTGTCCCTGTGATTGGTTTGCTTAGAGTCCAGGGTCAGTGGGATGGATATGGAAATGGATAATTATTATGCAAATACTGTGATAAGATCTATAGTAGAGCTATGAATATAGCTAGTTAAAAATAAAGGTGGCAGATGGGCTTGGTGGCTCAGGCTGTAATCCCGCGCCTTTGGGAGGCTGAGGTGAGTGGATTGCCTGAGTCCGCGGGTTCAAGACCCGCCTGGGCAGCGAGACCTCATCTCTACAATAAATCAAAAAAATCAGGGCGTGGTATCACATGCCTGTAAATCCGGCTACTTGGAGGGCTGAGGTGGAACGATCACCGGAGCCCAGCAGGTCGAGGCCACCGATCCCAACCACCACACTCCAGTCTGGGCAGCAGAGTGAGACTCCAACTCAAAAATAAAAATAAAAAATAAAAAAATAAAGGTTGCTGGGCACACTGGCTCACGCTTGTAATCTCAGCACTCGGAGACTTAAGCAGGAGGGTCACTTGAGACCAGGAGTTTGAGACCAGCCTGGGGAACATAGCAAGACATTCTCTCCACAGAAAATTTAAAATTATGCAAATGATGTGTCTATTATTGGCCAAAGCCTGGCTTCTGATTGTTTGGGTGGGTGCAGTGGCTCACACCTATAATCCCAGCATTTTGGGAGGTGGAGGTGGGTGTATTTCTTGAGCCCAGGATTCAAGACCAGTCTAGGCAACGTAGTGAGACCTTATGTCTACAAAAATTATTTTTTAAATTTAGTTGGGCATGGTGACCCATACCTGTAGTCCCAGCTACTTGGAAAGCTGAGGCAGGATTGCTTGAACTCAGGAGTTTGAGACTGCGGTGAGCTGTGATCTTTACACTGCATTCTAGCCAGGGTCACAGAGTGAGACCCTGACTTAAAAAAAAAAAAAAAAAAAAAACCAGATGTGATGGTGTGTACTTATAGTCCTGGCTACTTGGGGGGATCATTTGAGCCCAGGAATTCAAGGCTGCAGTGAGCTTTGATTGCACCACTGAACTTTAGCCTGAGAGTCACAATGAGACCCTATCTCAAAAAAAAAAAAAAAAAATTGAGGTTTATGTTGAGCTAATGTTAGGATTGGGGAAACTTTGAATACATTAAGACAGTGGAAGAACTCACAAAGATAAATGAAAAATAAATTTTACATAAAAACTAGTTTGTATATTTAAAAATATAATTGAAAGGCAAATAGTCTTTGAAAAATATTTGAAGCAAGTATGTTAAATAAATTTTAGTATTTTTGATATTTAAAATAATTATACAATTCAGAAAGAAAACTATTCCCATAAAAGGTTTAAACTGACAATTCTTTTTTTTTTAATCAATATTTTTTATTATGATATTGTGGGGTACAGTTAGAGTTTGGTATACAAATATGCTTCATTCAGGCCCCCTTGTTTATAACAGGTGTCTCCCCATCCCCAGACAGATGTTCACTACCATTAGTCCCATCCCCCTGCCCCCCCATAGTTTCACACCACTGTCAGTCATTTTCTTATGGCAGTGCGTTGGGTGATCAAGGTCCACTATATGAGTGAAAACATGTGATACTCAGAGCTTTGTTTCTGTGAGAGGTCACTCAATATTATAGACTCTAGTTCCATCCAGGTTGGTGCGAAATTCATTTTGTTCTTTTTTATGGCTGCATAGTCTTTCATCGTGTATATGTACCACATTTTATTAATCCAGTCTTCTTTTGATAGACAGCATGATTGGTTCCAGGTTCTTGCTCTTGTGAACAATGCTGTGATAAACATTCGTGTGCAGGTATCTGTTTTATAGAGTGATTTGAGTTCTTCAGGGTATATTCACAGTAGGGGGATTGCAGGGTCATATGGGAGGTTGATGTTTAGAGCTTTTAGGAATCGCCACACTGCTTTCCACAGAGGTTGCATTAGTTTACACTCCCACCAACAGTGTAGAAGTGTTCCCTTTTCACCACACCCTTTCCAACAACTGTTATTTTTTGAGTTATTGATAATTGCCATTCTGACTGGAGCTAGGTGGTATCTCAGTGTGGTTTTGATTTGCATCTCCCTGATGATTAGTGAGACTGAGCATTTCTTCATATATCTGTTGGCTGCTCGGATGTCTTCCTTTGAGAAGTATCTGTTCATATCTTTTGCCCATTTTATAATGCAGTTGTTTGTTTTTTTCTTTTCAGCACGTTTGAGTTCCTTGTAGATCCAAGATATTAAGCCTTTGTCAGACCTGGAGTTGGCAAATACTTTTTCCCAGTCTGTAGGCTGTCTCCCTGCTCTCTTGATGGTTTCTTTGGCTTTGCAGAAGCTTGTCAGTTTAATGAGGTCCCACTTGTCTATCTTATCCCTTATGGCCTGTGGGTTTTGGGTTTTGTTCAGGAATTGGATGCCAGTTCCAATTTCCATGAGGGTATGTCCTTCATTTTCTAAGGTTCTTATGGTTTGAGGTTTTACATTTAGGTCTCTGATCCATTTAGAGTTAATTTTTGTGTATGGGGATAGATAGGGGTCCTGTTTCAATCTTCTGCATGTGGTCAGCCAGTTTTCCCAGCACCATTTACTGAATAGGTTCTCCTCTCCCCAGTGGTAGGTGGTGGAGGGTTTGTCGAAGATGAGTTGATTGAGAAATTGAGGTTTTGCTTCTGGAATCTCAATTCTATTCCACTGATCGATATGCCTGTTCCTATACCAATACCAAGCTGTTTTGATTATTGTAGGTTTATAGTAAAGTTTGAAGTCTGGCAATGTGATACCACCTGCTTTTTTTTTTTTTTTTTTTGGCTATTCTTGGTCGTTTGTGTTTCCATATGAGTTCCTGTGTTGTTTTTTCTAGGTCTGAGAAGAATGTTGCTGGTAATTTGATAGGTATTGCATTGAATCTATAGATTGCCTTAGGTTAGATGGACATCTTCACAATGTTGATTCTTCCAATCCATGAGCATGGGAAACTGACAATTCTTAAAGCAAAATATTTAGATGACTATTCCAAATTAGGAAAAAGTTCAACCTTTTTAGTCATAAAAAGACAAATTAAAACAAAGCTATAACAACTTTTTAATATATTTTTATTTTTAAAAAATTTAAATTATTTATCATATATATGCAATACAAGAATAAGTGCCGGTAAAAGTAATAAAGAACAACAGAGCAATAGAAGATAAGTGCTTCTAAATGCTATGATAGGTGTGTGCATTAGTGTTACCTTTCTAAAAATTCGTTTTAAAATATGAATAAAAATTTTGAAATATCTTGCATAAGTAGGTTAATTTGTCTAGAGCAATGCAAAGAAATTAGAGTGGTTAAACAACAGGGTGGTTAAAATCTGAACAGCATAACTTCTCAACAATAGGGGTGGTTATATAAGATCTACCCAAAGAGAATATATAACTCAATATGAGAGTTTTAAATAATTTTAAAGATGTGGAGAAAACCTATGCTGAAATGTAAAATGAAATTCTGTAGATATAAAATTATGTAATATAATTTCTATTTTGTTTTAAAAAAACCAGATGTTTAGAGAAACAGGAGAGAATATACCAAATATTAACTGTAGTTATTCTGGGGTATTTGATATCATGGATAATTTTACTTTTCTATAAAGAGTATGTGTCACATATATTCTCGGAAAAATTGCACATAATAAAATGTAGCCAGATAGCGAGAAAGGAGCCGCCAAAACAGAGAGGGTCAAATTGTGAGTCCTTTATTTAGGCCAGTGATCCAAAGAGGCTATTGCCATAAAAGCTCTCAGCCCCAAACAGAGTGAGTAGAGGGTATATAAATTACGTTAGTTGTACAGTTTGATTAATATTTCTTGGCAAAACATTTGGTAATGGAGGGGTACAGATGGTTACATAACTAGGGAGTTTCCAATCACTGAGGGGAACAGGAATGTGGGTGTGTGGTGTGATTACGGGAAGGTTACATAAGGCGGTTATGCCTAGGTTAACCTGGACGCTCTTTTACAATATGGAGTTACCTATGTCAAGCAAGCTATTACAGGTTATTATAGGTTTTTCAGATTAGATATTTCATATTTCAAAAATATTCTTTGATCCTTATAGTTGACCCATAACATCCAGGGCAAGGGATAGGCACGCCTCTGCCATGCCCAGAAATGGTCAGAACAGACCTTGCGTATGATATTCCACCCCAGGCACTGCAGTCTCACAGGGTAACATGTAGAAATGTGAACCATCTTTTGAGCATAGTGAGCAGAATGACCAAAGCAGGGTGGGGACAGCAAAAGCTGTATGAGAGTAAATAAGAGGATATGAGAAGTTAAGCTTGAGGCAGAGAAGTTAGAGGCTATTACTCACTTGTCTTCAAGTATTTCAGCAGCTGTCATTGGAAAAAAGAGTAGATTTAGCCTGCTTTGCTTTGGATTTTAAAAAGGCAGACTTTTGCCTGAATGAAGAATATTTTCAACCTTTTAATTATCCAGTGAATGACATCACAGAGCAGGGAGATCTCTGCCATCTGAATAGCCCAGATGAGGCATAAGGGTCGCCTCTCCTGAGTCATTACTTGGACCTCTGCTGCTAAGATTCAGTGCTTCTCATTAAGAGAGAGTAAAATTGCAGTGTTACTGATTGTAGGATTTCAGATTGAAATTTGAGAGTATCATATGCCAATGAACTTAATGAAAAGAGATGGTACATTATGCTTTTTTCTCAATTCAAATTTTAAATTCAATATTTACAGAGTTTATATGAATAGTGTTTAATAAGCAAACTGGGAATAGAGGATCAAGAGGGAGGGAAAAAAGTTTGAGATTAAATTCGAGTTGTGATGTTATCAAGAGTGAAGGTTGCTCTTGGATTGAACTTTCTTTTTCTTAAAAATGTTTTCTTTAAATAGTAAGACTTGTAAATCAAAATTATTCTTTGATCTTTGGGCTATATAATAAATATTATGTTAGCAGGCATGAAAAACAACATTCATCTCTTTGTACGTCAAAGCTCTTGGGTGACCAAGTGCAGTGTCAAAGAACGGTAATATTTTGAAAGGAATCTTTTCCTCTGAGCAGTGTGCTTAAAATATTCAGTATACCATGCTGTAAACAGATGTACTGACATCCAGGCTTTATTTATAGAACACAGACAGAGTAGATTCAGCTTAGTGGGCCCTAGGATTTTCAGAATGATAAATGAACATTGGCTTCAACTTAAAGTCACCAACTGCATTAGCCTCTGACAAGACAGTCAGCCTGTCCTTTGAAACTTTTAAGCCAAGCATTGACTTCTCTCTAGCTATGAGTCCTAGATGGCATCTTCTTCCAATAAAAGACTGTTTCGTCCACAATGAAAATATGTTGTTAGCCGGGCTCGGTGGCTCAGCCTGTAATCCCGCACCTTTGGGAGGCTGAGGTGAGTGGATTTCCTGAGCCCGCGGGTTCGAGACCCGCCTGGGCAACTTGGCGAGATCCCATCTCTACAATAAATCAAAAATTAGCCGGACGTGGTAGCGCGCGCCTGTAGTTCCAGCTACTCGAAGGCTGATGCGGAAGGATCGCCAGAGCCCACCAGGTGGAGGCTGCGGTGGCCGGGAGCGGTCACTGCACTCCAGTCTGGGCGACAGAGTGAGACTTCAACTCAAAAAAAAAATATGTGTTGTTTAGTGTAGCCATCTTCATCAATGACCTTAGCTAGATCTTCTGGATAACTTGTTGCAGCCTCTGCGTCAGTACTTGCTCCTTCACCCTGCACTTATATGTTTCTTAAAACCCTGTGAACCAACCTCTGCCAGCTTCAGACTTTTCTTCTGCAGCTTCCCCACTTCTTTCAGCCTTCACAGAATTGAAGAGAGTTAGAGCTTTGCTCTGGATTAGGTTTTGCTTTAAGGGAATGTTGTGGCTGGTTAGATTTTCATTCCAAGCCACTCAAACTTTCTCCATATCAGTAATAAGGCTGTTTTGCTCTCTTATCATTCATGTTTGCTGGAGTAGCACTTTCCCAGTACTTTTCAAGAACATTGCCTTTGCATTTACAACTTGGCTAACTGTTAGCCTAGCTCTGGTCCTAGCTTGGCTTTTGACACACTTTCCTTACTAAGCCTAGTCCTTTCTGACTTTTCAATTAAAATTAGAGATGTGGGACACTTCCTTTCAATTGAATATTTAGGGGCCATTGCAGGACTATTAATTGTCCTAATTTCAATATGATTGTGTCTCAGGGAGAGAGAGAGAGAGACTGACAAAGAGAGAGAGAGAAAGAGAGAGAGAGAGAGAGAGAGAGAGAGAGACTGACAGAGAGAGAGAGAGAGATTTGGAGAATAGTCAGAACATACACAACATTTGCTGATTAAGTTCACCATCTTAGGTGACTATGGTTTGTTGGCACCCCAAAACAATTACAATAGTAGCATCACTGATCACCACAACAGCTGCAATAATAGTAGAAAAGTTTGAAATATTACTAGAATTACCAAAATCGAACAGAGACACATGCTGTTGAGCACATGCTGTTGGAATGAGCACATGCTGTTGGAAAAGTGTTACAAATAGACTTCTAGACATAGGGTTGCCACAAAGCTTTAATTTGTAAAAATAATAATAATAATAATAATAATAATTGTGAAGATCAATAAATCAAGGCACAATAAATGAGGTATGCATTTATTGTTATCTTTTCCCCTCACAAATAAGGAAATTCAAACAAAAGACATTTAAGTTGCTCAAAGTCCCATGAGTGACAAGTGGAGAAACTGATGTTGAAGGCAGTTGGTCTGGCCCCAGCCCTTTCTCTTTATCATGGCATTTTCCTGCCTTTTGATAAAGTCAGTATTGGCATGGAATATGATTGCTCATAAATTTCTATTTTAGTACCCACATTACTCTGTTAGGCTGGCACTAATTTTGTCCTCGTTTCACAAATAAGGAAACTGAAGTATAAAGAAATTGAGTTTTGTTTTGTTGTTTTTTTGTTTTTTTCCCTTTTGAATGTGTTTTCTGTAAAGAGGAGGCAAAAAATGAATACAGGTGCCCTGAATTGCAGCTCACTGCTCCTTTCACTGACTTGGGATGCTGTGCAAAGTCAGGCCCTGAGGTGAAGGTGACAGGTCATGAAGGAAAGCAATTAGGATGAGTGAGTTAGGACTTACAATAAACCAAAGAGAAGAAAGGGTATAATTTGTTGAATGAAGCAAAGTTAATTAAAGGCAAAGAAGAATAGGTCTTTTAAAGAGATGCCTGTCCAGAAATTTCATACCACATAGTAGAATGATGCTGGAAAAATGTAGGGTGAAAGAAAGGAGAGAAAACACGGAGTATTATCATTGGAGAATACTCCAGGGTCCTGTGCTGGGGAACAGATAATGAGTTCCTAACACAGACAACAAAATGAGACAAAGGCATCATCCGGACTGGAGAGCTCACCTGCTGTACCTCATCTTTTGATTTTAGCAATGATTTGTGTCTGGTAAGTTTAGACTCACATCTCAGTCATTGCTCTTAATTTTAGGTTTCTCCTAGTTATTTTTTTTTTATATAAACTTTGGAACCAATTGTCTAGCACCAGAAAAGAACACTGTTTGGCATTTGGATGTGTTAAATTTATAGAAAACTTGGGAGAATTGCATATTTTTAAGAAGTCAAATCATCCTATCCATTTGTTCATACCTATTTTTGTGTTGTTCAAAAGCATCTGAAATTTTCCTCATGCAGGTTTTATGCACTTCCTGTTGGGGTTCTTTCTTTTCAAAATTTTTTTTATTGTTGCTATAAATGGAGTTTTCTTTCCTATTGTGTCTTTTTATCTTATTTTATTTTATTTTATTATAGAGATGTAGAGTACAAGTGAGCATTATCTACATAAGTAGGTTACATGCAGATGATGTTTGGGCTTCTAACTGACCCCTACTCCCCCTGGTAGTGGACTGTATCTTTTAAAAAAACTGTGTATGTAGTTTAAAAAGTGAACATTAATTTGTATTTTATGTAGCTGTGTTTTTAAAATATTTTGGTCTTATTCCTTTTTAATTCTAAAAGTTATTAGGTATCCAAAAAAAATTTTTGTTTATATGGATTTTATCTGTTGGTATTTATTATACTAAAAATTAAAACCAAAGAATTTAAAAATATTGATTTATTCATGTGAGATAATGAGAAGCCAATTACTTAGGGAAAATCGGCGGGAAGAGTGACACTGTTTTACACTTTTGCAGATCATTTTATTTTATTTTATTTTATTTTATTTTTTGATTTATTGTAGAGATGAGGTCTCATCAACTTGCCCAGGCTGGTCTCAAACCCGTGGGCTCAGGCAATCTACTCACCTCAGCCTCCCAAAGTGCGGGATTACAGGTTAAACCACTGAACCCGGCATGCAGATCACTTTAATCTTCAGCGTACTAGAAAGCAATACATTCACCTGTCTCCTTTTCCATTGAGTTCGTTGCTGTATCACATGTTATTGCAAACTCTGGGAAAGTCGATCATACATGCTTGAGAGAATGTCAGTGATGCTCGGTATCTTTATGGGAATAATTTTAGCCTTGCAAAAGCCCTGGAAGAGAATCGCTATTATAGTATGTTGGTTTTTTTTTTCAAGTAGAAACAATTGATAAATTATTTTCTAAAGCTTTTCTTACCTTTTGTCTATTAGTAATATGTGACTTCTACAGATTGATTTTCTAATATTGAAGGGTACTTGAAATCTCAGGATAAAGAAACCCCATGTAATCACAATGTATTGTTTTCTTAATGTGATATTTCATGTTTGTTTATGTTTATTTAGAATTTTGACGTGCATATTCAGAAGTGAAACAAACTTGTACAAGATTTCTTACTGATTTCCATAACAAAAAACTTTGCTATAATGAATGGTAATGTTATTGATTTGGGGCACACTCTTCCATGGTTTAGTAAAAACTCATGCAGATTTACATTATTTCTTTCATCTAGAGATATCCAGTGAGACAGAAATTGGGGAGAGCAACATTGTAACATGAGTAAAATGCCCAATGATGGATTACCTCAAGATTCTCACTGCTCTTCCCACTCCTCCCACTGTGCATAAGCTCTGTGCATAGTGGTTTCTCTCCATTTATATTTTCCCTGTCTCAAATACTGAAGACTTGGAGACAATTAGCACAGCTGTGACAGTTTTCTGTGGTGTAGTGTTCAAGGGATGCAATTGCAGCTAAAGAGATTTGGCTCAAGTACCAACTTCTTTCTTGGGTGAGATTTTACTAAACATCTCCAAGTCTCAAACTCCTCATCTGAAATAGAAATAATAATAATACTTATCCAAGAGGACCATCGAAAATACTTAGAAATAAGAAATGTAAATTGCTTAGGACAGTCCCTGGCATGTAGTCATTTTCAGCAATTGGTAACTGAAGTTATTTTAGCTGTCCTGTTTTTGAAAGGAGTCAGGAAGGCAGGAAGTATACAAAAAAATCAGCAGATAGCTATGACCTGGTATAATTAGGGAAGACCTTAGGGGAACCAGAAGAGTTAAAGTTTGAGTAAGTATATGGTTATCTCTTGCCACATAACACATTATCCCAAAACTGAGCAGCATAAAACAACAAATATTCATTATTTTGCACAACTTCTGAGAGTCAGGAAGTCAGGAATAGTTTTCCTTGTTGGTTCTGGCTGAAGGTCTCTCATAAAGCATTAGTCAAGCTGTTGGCCAGGGCTGTGGTCATCTGAAAGGATTGACAGTGTGCTTCATTTACATGGTAGTTGGCAGGAGGCTTCAGTTCCTGGCCACATGGACCTCTCCCTAGGGGTGTCCAAGACAGAGCTTCCCCCATGTTATCCCACAATAGAAAAGGAGCCCCAGGTTCAAAATCTCAGTTTCATCTTAGAAGGGGTATATCATCACTGCTGTCATAGTCTGTTGGTTACATAGATCAACTCTGGTGTAGGGTGGGAGGGGTTGGCACAGAGTGGTGATACTAGGAGCAGCAGTTCATTAGGGACTCTTGTGGAAGGTTATTTACCACAGTGGAATTTTGGGAAATGAAAATAACTTGGAGGTCAGGCATGGTGACTCATGCCTGTAATTTCAGCACTTTGGGAGACCGAGGTGGGAAGATTGCTTGAGCCCACGAATTCAAGACCAGCCTGGACAACATAGCAAGACCTCATCTCTTTTAAAAAATGGGAAATTTGGGAGAATACACTAAAACTAGGCCAGGCTCTAGCATGAATGAAATCCCTGCCATTGCAAAAGGTGGCACATGCAAATGCTGATGGAACCAGCTTACATTAGCCTCTAAGCAAGAGGTAGAGACACAGAACCCAAGATCAAGATTAGGAGTGCAAGGGGTGGCCCTATATGTTTCTCACAGCTGTGCTAGATGATTTTTCTACCAAATCCCCAAAGGAAGAACTTGGAGCAGTAATTCCTAAGCTAAAGAATGCCTCTCACTATCCATATTAGCTTTTAGGAAATTATTTAAGCTTTCTCAACTTTAACTTCCACAACCTTTAAGCAGAACTCTTTCATACCATTGAAAAAAAACAGAACTTTCAAGATGAACATAAGAGTAACCTATATTAATTACTTTTATAATTGGGAATGAGATGATAGGCATGAGGAAATAGCTGTCATCTGTAAGAAGACAGAGACTAGGCTGGTGCCTGGCTTTGTACTCAAACTCTAGTCAAGTTCCAGGTACACTGTGAACTCTCAATGGATATATTTTGAATTCATGAGTCAATGAGTAATATCTGATCTTCCTCCTTCCTGGATACATCCCTTTGGATGACACTCTAAACACTGCCTTAGTTTAAAAAACACATAGGTTTTTCTGTTGCTGGACTCTGGTTTTTGAACCAACCCAGACATCAGTGATTAGATCTCAGGCAACAGAACTTTGTCAGCTTCTGGTATAGTCACTTAGCTGTTCAGGCTACTCCTCTGTTCAGATTCCATTAGTCTAAAACATATGTAAAATATGTGCCACCTGAACTTCCTCTCCACAAAATGTAAGAGAACAACAATACATGTGGATTATTGTTGGCTGCAACAATAACATTGATTAGAACCTAGATAGAAGTTTCTGGTTACGGAAGTTTTTAACATTCATGTGACACTTATTCTTTAGAGAGAATTCGTGGGGTGGATAGCTGTTGTCCTTAATTCACAAACGAGGGAAAGCTAGACACTGAGGAGCTGAGTTGTGTTGGCTATGGCATGGATAAGAGTCAAATCTTTAATTATGACTAAAAGCCTAACATTTGCTCCAAAACCCCATGCAGTTTCCACTGAATAACAGGCAATTGTTCTTTGTTAATTCATAATACACATCGTAATATTATATCTTACCAGAGCCAGCTTTGTGCATGTCAACTAGTTTTTATTTTATATAAATGGAATGATTCATTGAGCTTCTCATTTGTTAGATGTTCTACTATACTTTGCACACCTGCCTGATCTCTGATGGCAAACGAAGGGCAGTATATGCCCATTGTCACAACATCTCTGAGAGGTGGCTAAATGTTATCAACCACGTCAGGCTGCTGGAAGAGTCACATCATGGAATGTACTATGTCAATGTGACAGGTATAAACATTCCCTGGAAACCTCCATGTTTGCTTCTGGGCTTGAGCCAGCGGGTGTAGTATTCTATAGATTGTAGAAAGATTGCTTTTACTTTTAAACCTCATGTGTAATTTCCATGCATAATTCCATGTGCTCTTTTGGAGCTTAAACTGTAACAGAACTTTAGTTTCTTCCTTAACGTTTCCCTTGGAAGGTAACAGTGATATACCTATTTTAACCATTGACATTCTCAGTTTTATGGTGTTCATGAGAAGCAAATTAGGCTGAAGTCAGTAGGAATGATGCCGTTTTCTGTCCTTAATGGTCACATCAGCCCATATACAGGATGCCATCTTCTCTGTCAATAGTCCTTGATCTTGCTACTGATACCCTTAACTGTTTTAGAAAATACAAAATGTGTTCATCCAAATTTAAATCTTTTGTACTATAAAAAAGAAACAGCACTTCTGTCTATTATTCCCATCTGTTTCTTTGGATTGAAAAATATTTTGACAATGTGGCTATCACAAGCCTCTGTGAGTGAAACTGTTCTTTTTTGTTCCCTGGCTACATCTTTTATCTTCTGTCTGCTCTTTCTATCCCTGAATAGATGTGTAGATATAGAGTCCTATTATTATGTAATATCTGATGCTATTTATGTGAACCATGGGTAAAATGAGAATAAAAACTGCTTTCCCTGTTATTAAGTCATTGCTTCTGTCGCCTGTGGTTTGGCAACTTTTCAAAATGACAAGCCCAGATTTCTGTCCTATTTCTTCTAAAATGGTGAGAAAGTGGATAGTAGTTGAGGTGATGCCCCGAGGAAGGTTCTGAGGTCTGACAGCTACATCTCAGAGGAGTGAGCAGAAGAGAGTATTGATCTCAAGTACTGGTGGTATCTTGTCTAATCCTGGAGATCTGGGCAGGTGTCGGGGAGAAAAGATTAGCCTCTACCCCCAATATGTTCTTAAGAAGCCAGCCTCTTGAATCATTCTACCATAACTGAAGTGAAGTTCTTGTTGCCAGGATAAGGGATCAGTAGATAATCTTCCAAATATAGGCAGAGAAAGAGAGAAAATGGGACAAAATATTAACAATTGGAAAATCTAGATAGAGTTTATGGGAGCGTTTTGAACCACTCTTAGAATTCTTTTTGTAGATTTGGAATCGTATCAAAGTAAGAAGTTAAAAATGTGCACAAACACACACAGGCCTGCACATGCACACAGTGTCTGGGAGGCTGGCTGAGCAAATAAAAATGAGCTCAATATGCCAGTACTCTGGCAGGGCCAGCATGAACTCTAATTTCAGAGGGAGTAGTTCTTATTTGAGTCAGTTTTATTTCTGTTCATATGCTTTCCCCCAGGTGTACAAATTGTATTAAAAAAAATAAGAATAAAAAGACAGGCTTGATGACACTATCGTCTTCAAATGAATTTTTTCTTGAGAAAAACAACTAAATTAAAATTTAAAATAATCCAAATAAATAAGAAAAAGGCAAATACTCTCTCCAATTCAGAAAGTGATGGATGGTTTTTCCTCAGCTCTGCTATTTCTCTCTCAACAATTTCACGCACCTCCTCACAATCAATACCTGAGCTTTTCAAAACGAATGACATTTCATTAACAGAAACCCCAACATAAAGTGATTTGTCATTACCTATTTTTAAATGTTAGCAGTTAGCCCTTTCAGAAGTAAAAAAAAAAATGGAAACTACTGTTGACAAAATGAAATTCGGATGTATTGGTCTGATGATGTAGCAGAAGAATTTTGAAGTAAACTGAGTTTTCCACTCTTACCCCCACTCCCACCACATAGTATTTACAAAAAATGCTTCGTCATTTATTAATTAATTCTGATATTTGGCCTAAAATTGCTGAAGTTTGTTTTCTGCTTTTCTTCTGTTTAGAATAGTTCAGTGTGTTCATCTTAAATTAGCAACTTCCTCAAATTCTGACATTCATAATCTGAAAGCAACAAAGAAAGGCCCAATCACCTGCTCCTATGTGATTATGCTTTATGTCAAATTATACTACTACTCATAATAATAACAACAGAAGCTAACATGTGCTTAGCATATTCTATATGTCAAGCACTCTGCTAACCCCTTGACACTCATTATGCATACAACAATGAGGTTGGAACTATTATTATTACCCTCACTGGGTAGGAGGAGATGCCAAGGCTTAATTAGAGAAGTTGCTAACTCTTCCAAGGATCTTAACTATTTTGTCATCATGTCGTTTGTCCTTCTTATGTATCATGAGTAACATTTTAAGAAGTGGCATAGTCCTTTAAATAAGTGACATTAAAAAATGATCTATGTTCTCAAGTGATGGGACTATTTTAGGGGGAAGTGTGCAGGAAGCATCCAAGTTAAGGATGAATGACTCTTGTCACAGAAATTGCCAGAAGAAACCGTGAATTGGAAGCTGGGTTTGACCAGATAATATTTATATTCTCTTCTCATGTATGAATTTTTGATATTATACATCAGTGAAAGGTTCTTAGTGGCTGGCCTGTGCAGTTTAGAATGCTTCTGAAAATCAAATTAGATAATGGCCATGGTTGGAAAAAGCCAAAGTTCTCCACAATATGAGAGCTATTATTTTCTTTTCTTTTTTTTTAATCATTTTACATCTTGAAGCCAGATTTTTCTCCTATGAGTTTTAATCTTCAATTCCATAAAATAGCCTAGTGAATAACAGTGATAACACAATTGGCTCCTTTGGAAATTTAGCTCTTTTATTCTTTTTCTACAACTCATGATTTTTGGAAACCAAAAACTGATTCATGAGATGTGCTGGTTGTCCTATATGGCTCAGTTATATGGTTTTAACTCTTGCATATCTGGGTAAAGAAAACACATGGGGCACAGCTTGTGTTTGTCCTTGGATGTTGTAGGTCAAAACAGAGGCAACTTTAAACAAAATTATAAAGGCAAGGGCAGAGGAGCTTGTTCATCTCATCTTGACTTTTCTAAAACTGAGCCTTTGTGAGTTCCCAGTTTCTTCCTGCTCTTTCACTACCAAACCCCATTAAATCTGGAAACAATCTGTTATTAGCTATTTCCACTTATCAACTGATGAGCTAATCATATTGCAAGGGAAAAAAACAAAACAAAACATTTGAACTTAATTTTCCCACTCCGGAAATGTTTCTTTTAAGCCTAACTGAAGAAATAGAGCATTTGTTTCCTGTTAAATAAATACATGATAATAGTGATAGATGATGACCAATTGGCCAGGAGGTTAAATTATAGTACCAATATTTTCTCGTGCTCTGTCTCTCTCTCTCTCTCTCTCTCTCTCTCTCTCTCTCTCTCTCTCTCTCTCTCTCACACACACACACACACACACACACACACACACACACACACAAATACCAGCAAACACAAAATAAAACTCATTTGGTATTTTCGATGAATGGCTAGTGTTCAGAAAGTCCAGTCTATGATCTTTCACATTCATTCATTTATTTATTCAATAAATATTCATTGAGCACCTACTAGGTACCAGGAAGTTTAAGACTCTGGTAAATCATGCTAAATAAGACAAGCAGAGCCCCTATATTTGAGGAACTTACCTTTCAGTGGTGAAAGATAAATAGACAAACATAACATGCAAGAATACTATAGGTAGACGTTAAGTGCTATGATAAAAATGAAAATACAGCCGGGCTTGGTGGCTCAGCCTGTAATCCCTCGCCTTTGGGAGGCTGAGGTGAGTGGATTGCCTGAGCCCGTGGGTTCGAGACCCGCCTGGGCAGCGAGACCTCATCTCTACAATAAATCAAAAAACCAGCCGGGCGTGGTAGCGCACTCCTGTAATTCCGGCTACTTGGAAGGCTGAGGTGGAAGGATCGCCGGAGCCCAGCAGGTCGAGGTTGCGGTGGCCGGAAGCGGCCACTGCACTCCAGTCTGGGCGACAGAGTGAGACTCCAACTCAAAAAAAAAAAAAAAAAAAAAAATGAAAATACAGAGATGTGGTCAGGAGGGGCTGAGGGAGCCCTGGAGTCCCAATGGTCAAGTAAGGCCACTCTAAAACCCAGTGGGAAGGTGCCAACTACACAATACCTGGAGAAGAAGTAACAGTCGATATAAAGAAAACAGCCTGGTACATATGAGGAACAGGAAGAAGGCCGGTGAGACTGAAGCAAAGTGAGCACAGACAAAGAGGTACCAAGTGGGGTAGTAAAGATAGAGACCTGTTTACGTAGCAGCTAGTAGTACATGGCAAAATGTTTGCCTTTTATCCTAAGTGTGATAAGAAGGGATTGGAGATTTGAAGAGGAGAATGCCATGGTGCTGCTGTAATTTTAAAAGGTTGCTTTGGCTGCTGTGTAGAGAATAACTTGGGGAAAGGGTAGAGAAAGCAAGAACTGAATGACAACAAATAAGAAGGCTGTTGTGATGACACAGGTGGGAGATAACGGCAGCTTGGGATAGGATGGGGAGAAGCAAACCGACTCAGGGTGTGTTTGGAACTGAAATTCATAAGACTTGCTGATGGATCAAATGTAGGAAGTAAGGGATAGGGAGGAGTCAAGGACGACTCGTTGGTTATGGTTTGAGCTTCTTAATGGATAGTTGGAAACACTCACTGAAAGGGAAGAAAGCAATAGAGGAGGTGGGAGAAATTGAGAGTTCTGGTTTAGACACTGTTTATCCTTTTTGGGAAACAAAACCAAAATTGGTACTAAGAGGATGGATATGGAACAGACTACATCATTATTCACTCGGAACTTGAGGAAACACAACCTTAAAATTCTGCCCTTCACTTCAGTTGACTTTTCTTCCCACCCTGCGAAGCACAGAACCAATTTCCAGCTCCCAAATTTTAGATTATCTGTCATAGACCTGACTTGATGTCATCTACTTCTGACCCCCCTCCTTAAGTTAGCTTATGTGATGTTTATGTCCTGCTAAGTTTTCCTGAAGACATCATAAGAATTTATCTACTTTGTATTTGTTACAGTTTTAAAGCTTCTTAGCTCATTTCCCCAAATCTAATTCTTTCTAAAACTCAGTCAGGAAATAAGCTCAAAAGACTTAACCAAGGTAGTTGTTAAAATTCCCACACTCTAACTCATGTGCTTTGATTGGTTCATTTGCTTAAATGTGAGACCTTGTGTTAAAGGAGCATTTGTCCGGTTCCCTGACCCGCATCAGAATCCAAGTAACAAATTACAGGATGATGGGATATTGCTGGAGGCAAGGACACTGAGAGCAGCAGAAAAGTGACAACTGACTGGGAGAAGGCTGAGGCACTAAAAATGCATAAAATGACACAAAAACTCAGAAAGCATTAGGAGTTAGGACCATCTAGCCTCACAGGCATTTAGTGTCTTAAGGACAGCAACATAAGCGTTGTCCCCAATAATATCTTCAAATCGTTAAGAAAAGATTGTGTTGTTTTTATGTAAGAATGCAGGGCTGCATGGGAATTCTTTTAGAAGATCGTTTCCCTAACAGTGAAAATAAATAAATTTTTGCAATACATATATAATCTAGAAAACAACTTCATGCAAAAATTTATTTTCTAACATCACTAAATTTTTTTCTTCTTTTGGAAATAAAGTTGAATGTGATAGAGTGTGTCTTTGAAATTAATCTTTGGAGAATGTAGTAAACACACTGTGGGTAAATTCACTCCAGGAGTCATCCTGGGTTCTTCTCTTCTTTTACATTTGTTTCTCTCACAGGCTTTCCCATCTCTGTAGATGGCGCCACCTCACCCAGTTGTGAAAAATTAGGAGTCATCCTTGGTTATTCTCTTTCCTTCCTCATGCTTGCCCACACAACCCACCAGGAGGTTTTGTTGGTTATAAACTTCGAAACATGTCCCAGATACAGCCACTTCAACGTCATCTTCATATCTGACGATGGCATGCAAACCCACCTCACCATAATCTCTTGCCTCGACCATTGCAATAGCCTTCCAAGTGGTCCCCTGGCTTCTGCTTTGTGCTGATGCCACCCTGATAATCCACTCTCAAATTAGTCACTACTCCGGAATGAGCTCTGTGTGTGTGTGTGTGTGTGTGTGTGTGTGTGTGTGTGTGTGTGTTTAATCAACTTTATTTTTTAGAGCAGTTTTAGGTTCACGGCAAATTGAGTGGAAAGTTATCAACATTCTCCCCAGAGTGGTATAATTCTTACAGTTGATTAACCCACATTGATACATCATCACCCAAAATCCATAGTTTACATTAGGGTTCGTTCTTGGTGTTTTACATTCTCAGGGTTTTGCCAAATGTATAATGACACATATTCACTACTGTAGTATCATCCAGAATAGTTTCATTACCCTAAAAAATCCTCTGTGCTGGGACTGTTTATTCCACCCGTCCCTCTAATCCCTGGCAATCACTGAGCTTTTTACTAGTTGCATAGTTTTGCCTTTTCCAGAGTGTCATATGGTTGGATTTATACCTTATGTAGCTTTTCCAGATTGGCTTCTTTCACTTAGCAATATGCATTTAAATTTCCTCTGTGTCTTTTTGTCGCTTAACAGCTCATTTCTTTTTCATGCTGAATAATATTCCATTGTCTGGGTGTACCACCATTTATACATTCACCTCCTGAAGGACATTCACCTTGGTTGCTTTAAAGTTTTGGAAGTTATGAATAAAGTTGCTCTAAACATGCAAGTACAGGTTTTTGTGTAAACACAAGTTTTCCGCTCACTTGGGTAAATGCCAATGAGCATGATAAGAGTATGTTAGTTTTATAAGAAACTGCCAAACTGTCTTCCAAAGAGGCTGTACCATTTTACATTCACACCAGCAATGAATGAGTGAATGTTGTTCCACATTCTCATCAGCATTTGATGATGTCGGTTTTCTGGATTTTGGCCATGCTAATAGGTGTGCAGTGGAAACTTGTTCTTTAAATTTGCCTTTTTAAATGACATATGATAGGAAACATCATTTTAAGCTTATTTGCCATCTGTATATCTTTTGATAACATGCCTATTCAGATCATTTGTCCATATTTTAATTAAGTTGTACATTTTAATTATTGGTTTTAAGAGTTCTTTACTTATATTAGATAGCAAATCATTGTCAGATATTTTTTGCATATTTTTTCCAGTCTATGACTTATCTTCTCACTCTCTTGATAGTATTTTTCACAGAGCAGAAATTTTTAATTTTAATAAAGTCCAAGTCATTGATTATTTCTGTCATGAAGTATGCCTTTGTTGCTGTGTCTAAAAAGGCATCACCAAACTCAAAGTCACCTAGATTTTCTCTGTTATTTTCTAACAGTTTTATAGCTTGGCATTTTATATTTAGGTCTGGGATTCATTTTGAGTTAATTTTTGAGAAGGGTATAAGATCTGAGTGGGTATTTAAAATGAAATCACTTGAAGTCACTCTCCTGCTTAAACCATCCAGTATTCTCCCCTTAAGTTTAGAATTGTATTAAAGTTCTTACCATGGTCTCTGATTTCTGCCTAACTCAACCACTTTCATAGCTTCAAGCTGACTTGGTGCTATTTCCTCCACTCTGCTTGGTAGGGTTCCCTTCCCTTCCGCCTCTTGGGTATGTCGAATTCATTCATAGCATACAATAAAGTTGGATTACGTAGTCAAGAATCTGTAGTCAGGAAATGAGACCGAATAGGAATCAAATGAGTCAACGATATATAGGAAGGTAAATGGAAAGAATCCCAGTGTAATTGTCTCAAAGAACTTCCTTCTTCTTGTGTGAAGGACTTAGTAAGTGGGTGAGTCAGGAGTACTGAAAGGATGAATTGACAACTGATGAATAACATAAAGAAAAGCTTGAATTGGATCTTTAATGAATAATCCCGAGATTTAACATTTCAAAGTTTATAGTCACGTTAGGTAAGGATAAAGGGAAAAAGGATCATTTTAACTGAGGTACAATTCATTGCACATTGATTTTCTAAAACCTGTACAGTGTTACAAAGGAGCGACTTTTTTTTGTTCATTTATTTAAACTCATATTTATGCAGATACTCCTCGACTTGCAGTAGGGTTACGTCCTTTATAAACCCATCATAAGTCAAAAGTGTTGTAAATTGAAAATGTACTTAATACCCTAATAAACCCACAGTAAAGTTGAAACAGCAAAAGTTAAATCATAGTAAGTCTGTGACCATCTGTATACAGTAATCCCCCTTTATCTGTGTTTATTTTTCCATGGCTTCAGTTACCCAAAGTCAACCACAGTCTGAAAACATTAAATGGAAAATTCCAGAAAGTTTTCAGTTGCATGCTGTTCTGGGTAGCATGATGAAATCTTGTGCATCCCATCCTGTCCTGCCTTTGAATCCTCCCTTTGTTCAGTTGATCTACCTTCTATGCTACCTGCCTACTAGTAACTTGGTAACTCGTTTGGCTACAAATCTACTGCCATGTTTTGCTTGTGTACAAGTAATTCTTTTTTTACTTACTAATGGCCCCAAAGCACAAAAGTAATGATGCAGGCATACTGCTATAATTGTTCCATTTTATTATTTTAATTTGATTTAATTTAATTTTTTTCAGCCATTTCTTCCTTTTTATTTACAGTTTGTGTTCAATGCAAATCAATTCCATAACATGAGAAGTTACTATGAATCAAAGCATAAATACACAAACACAATATTCAATTCAAAAAAGATGAACGGCATTCAGGGATGAGCGAAAAAAGAGTGTTCATTCACACACATAGTAGCTTCAGATCTGTTTGACCCTATTGTTCCCAGGTAGGTTTTTATAGATGGAAAAAAGTGACTTTGGTCATCAAGACTATGGTGGCCATAGTGGATACTGGAACATCTAAGAATCAGTGTGTGACCATGCGAACAAAAGACTTCAGGGAGTGATTTTTAAAAGGTTTCTGTGTGTCAAGGCAGTTGTAAAAGATTTACTGTGGAATCAAACCCACTTTTAGGCTTAGGACCAGGTTCTAGCTATCTAAAAATATTGACTGATAACAAAAAGATGTTCCACATGTGGCTATTCTGATCCATTGTTGCTGGTTTTTTGGGTTTTTTTAAGTATTTACAGAAAGAGTATAAAAGTTTCTGTGAATCTAATGCAAGTTAGCTTCCGGTCATCCCTTCCCAAATACTTGATTTATAATTTTGGCTCCTTCACATTTTGCCTCTTAAATTTCAAGATTTGGAATTTCACTTTCAAAATATTTTTTTTTTAATTGTGAAAAGTATTCATCATGTGCATTTTGAAGCATTGTGAAGTTAGTTGAGGTCAATGGAATTCTACCGTTTGGAATCAGTTTAGCTAAATCAACCTGTGCTCTTGTGACTGGAAATAGGTGACAGGAAATGCCTACCATGGGACTCTAAAGAATCACCCATGATGCTTGAACTTGGGGATGGAGTCCAATCCATCACTGCCCTGGCACATGCCAATTACTACATAAAAGGCCAAATGCAATGTCAAATCCAAAGCCTCAGAGGAAAAAGAGTTTGGTTCCCAAGAGAACAATGATAGCTTAACAATGTAAAACTTCATCTAGAGTATCTCGGCACTAAATTAGTACTGCTGAAACAATACATTGAGGTTTTACAGTAACATCCGGAAGTTCCTCCTAATGTACATATAAATAGACTCATGGAAGCTTTGTTTATTACCTGTGTATGGTCTTATAGAATTAATGAACCAAATGAAAACGGAATCTCCATTCCACATCACATCCTTTATTTCCAGACAAGAGAAAATCTATTCTTATTTTCAAGGTAGTTTTAAGTGTCCATATTTTCTAAGCCACATTCAAGGAAACCATTGTCTTAACAAACTGTGAATGTTGACTTTCTTCATCTTGTACACGAAGCTCCATACTGGCATCCATCGTCTAGTGAAGCCTTCCACGTGTTCTTCAAACCAATCGAATTTGGGGTTCTAAGCATTTTCTGTGTCCATGAAAGTTGCGGAATTAGTAGATTCGATGAAGATCTGTTTTTTCTTTGCCACATTGGACTTCTAGATGCCGGTTGGATTGGACTTAAAAGATGGGGAAGTATAGATGTGTCTTGGTCTGAGTCTCTTAGCAGTAGGGATGTAGAAGAGAGAGGGAGACCACCAGGAAACTGGCTGTTGACTGCAGGGCCCCGCCCACTGCCTTGGTGGTGACATTAACTGGATTGGGGGCGGCCAGGGTACTCTGGGAGGAGTTACTTGAAATTGTTACAACAGTTGTTGGATTTGAATAAATCTGCGTGGGTAGGAGCAGTGCCAGAAGCAGCAGCCCCAGCCCCAGCCTGGCCACCATCGCTCTGCCCATGTCCCCTCCTTCGGCGCGTGGCACATCTCGCTGGATACTGGGTGCGTGGGGAACCGCGGGGCTCCGGATGGGCTCAGGCAAGGTCTTAATTTAATTTTTTAATTGACAAATAATAAATTTTAATTGTGTATATTCATGGGTTACATAGTGATGTTTCCATTCAGAGTAATTAGAATGTCCATCATCTCAAACATTTATCATTTCTTTGCGTTAGGAACATTCCATATCTTCCTTCAAGCTATTTGAAACTCTATATTATTGTAAACTATCATCATCCTACAATGGTTTAGAACATTAGAACTTATTCCTCCTATCTAGATGTAATTTTGTATCCTTTAACAAATCTCTCCCTATCTTCCTTTTCCACTACTCTCCCTAGCCTCTTATATCCTCTGGTCTACTTTTTTTCTATGAAATCAATTTTTCTATGTTATTATTCATTATTGTTGTGAATCTCTTTCTGTGCCTAATTTATATGTTCAAATTTATTGTAGATATATATGTATAAGAAAAAAACAATGCGTATAGGACCACATACTAACCTTGTTTCAGGCATCCCCTGGGAGTCTTGGAACTTATCTCTGTCGGATAAAGAAGGACTATGCTTATTTAAAACTTTAATTTTCTCAGAATCATTGCTTTAAAAAAAAAAGTCTAAAGTATGAATGTCTCCTACTATCAGCTCCATTTGCCACCTTGTTCCTAAGCCTCCAATCATGTCATTTGTGACATCATCTGCCCAGTTTCTCGTCATTACAGCGATTGAACGTAAAGAAGGCTGCCCTCTATTCTTATCTCTCACTGCTGCTCTTCATTGTAAGTTCTCCTGTGTTTTCCTGAATACACACGTGCCTTCTGCTACAACTAACAAAAATGTATTATGCCACGAAAGGAACTAGATAATATTTAACTCTCTTAAGTAAAATATTAATAATGAAATCAAGAATTCCAACTTCTCCTTTGCACCTCATGAAGACACTCACGTGAACACTACAAAAGGAATTTTTCTCAGTGATATATGCCCTTTACTCCCTCAGAAATGGATTCCACAATATTAAATTTTACTTTCTAATAAATAGTGTTATAATAATGTTACAACCATGCTTAATCCTGTCAAAAATAAGTTCACCTTTGAATCACTAGAAATAACATGACTCACTTCTAGACCAGTGTAAATAGCACTTTATTATTGCTTAAATGCTGCAATACTCTGTACTTAATACTGTATCCAGCAAATAGCACATATTTGAGCATTTTTATGGAGCGTCTACTTGGTAATGGTATTGTTATTTATATCTTATTGGAAAGCTATGTTTAGTTCTGCAGAAAACAAATGTATGCATAACATTTCATGTGAATCTGGTGCCAGCTAGTGGTGCCTATTATATGTGCTTCAAAAAGATAATTGCCTTTTTTAAATAACCAAGGACAACATGATCTTATTAGTTTAAAAACATTGTTCAAAAACGTTTTTTAAAAACGTTGTCTGCCATGTTGAGCAGAACCAACAGAATGTACGTTAGAATGGATGTCTGAATTGTTCTGTTGTGTGATGCCTTGTGTCAACTACTACTTCGTTATTTTGCTCCTGTATTGTGCTTATTCATGTGTCTGTTGTTCTTATTGTCATCCTTATTAAGAAGTTTTTGAGGTTAGAATCATGCCTTCATTTCTATATTTCACCATTTATCACAAGGCCTGACAGATGCAGAAAGAAATATTTCTTGAATAAATAAAAGAATTCAAAAATATTATTGCCATATCACATTTGCATGACTTTTGAAAGCAGCTGTTCAGGAATTACTGGCAGTAGGTCATGACCTTAATTATTAAGATGTAGACCAGACTACTTTATGCCTCTAAGTTTTTTTATCTTCAAGAATTTCCTAGTTAACTTAGATATCATAGATCTGTTTAACCATTAGCTGTCCCTATAGGCTTCTTAGAAATTATAGGAAGCTGGAGGGCCTCTGGGACAAGTATCTCAGATCCAGTTTCTTTCTTTCACTATTTAGCTATTAGCAACAAATTTTGAACTGGCAGATTTTATTTTCCTAGGTTAGGAACTGGGTTATAAAACATATCTTATGGTTCAGGTTCTAATAATGTTTGCTTTTAGAATCAATGCTTTCTTATTAATTTGCTGATTAATGGTGTTAATAATTGGCTCAAGTGGGAATTTTAGATGTATACTCATGGTTCATTAATCAAATTTAAAAGGCCATAATCTTTGAAATCTAAGGGTGAAATTTTGATTTTCTTAAGGACTGACAGTCAGATACATTCCTATAGGAAGGGAGATCTTTCCACTTCTTTCCTTCAATGACTAACATAATTTCTGGGGGTATTTGCTAATTATTCCACCTGGAATGAAGGACAATTGGTTTGGTATCCTAGCTTAGTATTGAAGGAGTCTTGGAGTTCAGTCAGTTCAGGATCCTCAGATATGCATAGAAAATACAGAAACTGTATTTTCTGTGTTCTGTAATTGGTCTATTTTTCTCTAAAACCTGTTCAAAGGATAGGTTTCAGTGTGCATGCTCTGTGTGCTGCCATAATTTAAATAGTTGTTTTAGACAATTCAGTCACTTTTGGATAAATGAACACGCTTTCAGTTCTCCTTAGCCTTTCCCTTTTGCTATCCAAGATTGTTTTTGGATAGGAGCTTGGGGTCTAGAAGTTTTGTTTAGATGAGAGCCAAGCATCCCCAAAATGTCTTTCAGATCCTTGATTTCTGCTTTAGACAGGTTAGCATGGGTTGCTCCAAAGACTTCTACAATTGAAAATACTATCTCCCCACCTGGCACTCACTGCTGGAATCTGTGTTTCAGACATCTGCTCCCAGCATAAAATCCCCTGCACACTGTGCCCTTTGTTCCAGCCTCAGGATCCCATCCACCTACTATTCTTCTTCAAACCTCTCTTCCTTTTACCACTGAGGCGTGCAACAAATTCTGGATAGCTAACCTGTTGAATGCCAGCTTTGAGAAGCATTTTCTGAAGCCCATCTTTCTTGTTCCTCCAATCTTACAGATTCATATTTGAGCCAATCATATGCAGGGCTACTTCTAGGGCATGGAACTAGCTACCTCACAGGCTGCCTTATACTTGTCTGGTAGTTTCGATTACTTCCTCTTGTTCTTCTTAGAGTTTCTTCCCCAGAAGAGAAAAATGAGGCACTTGCTGAGCTCAGGATTTTACCTTTATTTCTATTTCCCTCCAGGTCATGAAGAAGCATACATTCTTTTTCCTGGATATCATATCCCAATTATTCCCACCAAAAACGTGCAGAAGAAAATCTCCATAACCTATCTTACTTGGCTCTTGACATATTGATAGAAGTGTAAAGAATTCTAATGTCTCCCTTTCCTTAATGACTCAGGCTTAGAGATGGAAGAATACAAAGAAATAGAAATGGGACAGGAAATAAAGACATGGTGCTTTAGTATGTTCAGAACGTTGTCTTCATTACATTTAGATCAATTGTTGTGAACTCTGGCTGCATATTAAAATCCCTGGGAGTCTTAAAAAAAAAAGTCATGCCTAGATCAACAGAAAAATGAAAACAGAATATCAGATGCAGAGCAGCCTGATTCTAGAAGAGTTTAAGTGAATTGCTCAGTATCACTTAGTAAATTAGTTCCACACGGCTAAGTGCTCTTTTTCCTCCTACTTGGCCAACCTCACCACCGTGCTAAACCTGCTATTTCTACTCCTAAATAGATACGCAAACCAAACTTATAATTTATCTTATGTTCGTAGTGTAATATCTCTGTGTGCCATAAATGCATTCTACATGTAGTCTTTGTGGGGGAAAGAATAACAGAAACAAATGTTTTGCTCATTTACTTCCTTTTCCATGAAGATAATATGGTGGAGTTCTTCCCAAAGAGCTATGCTATCAGGAGAGGGGTTTTTAAGCAAAGTTCCCAGTGTCCTTATTATACAAAGAACTGCATTTCATAGCTTGCCCATGGTTGTGGCTACAGCTTGGTCCTTCACAACCTTAGTCTAATCACAGCAGCACTGCCTTGTTGCTTTTCTCCCCAACTCCACTCAATATTTTTCCACATTCATAGTTTCTCTGGAATCTCTTGCAATGACATCTACTGCTTTAATTTTCTTGCAATCTATGGAAAGACATAGAGAAATGGAGCAGAGATGAACAACTGGACTTTTTTTTTCCCCCACTAATGCCAGAGATCTTTAAATCCTCTACCAAAAACTTGAAAGTAAAGGAAACACAATCTATGTAACCACTATATTCTAATCACTTCTAAAGGATACAAGACGTCTAAGGCCCATTTTAGATTTGTGATACCATGTATTTTTTAATCTCCTTTCTCTGTGTTCCTTATTCGTCGTCTCTCTCCCTTCTCTCTTTCTTTCGCTTTTCTCTTTCTTCTCTTCTTGCCTCCCTTCTTCTTTCTCCTCTTCCAAATATAAAAGAAGCTCATAGCTATTTGTTTCTGTGCCACAGAACAATAATTCTGGCAAAATGAAACTCCCGAGGTTGCCAGAAAACTAGCAGTAGGCTGCCCATACTTTTCCTCCAAATCTCCTGTTTTAAAGGAGTTTACCAACCCGAGGGAAAGGAAAAGGAAAGCCTGAGATTTAAGGGAAGAAGTGTGGTATATTGTTTACCAGTTTATCTTTTCATCCTCTTCATTTTAGCCATGAACTCCATTACATGTTCTGTCTATGGAAAACACGTATTTCCAGTCACTGTATTTGATAATCACTGAAAGAAAAATTCACTGTGGGATTTGAGCTGGCTCAGCTCAATGCCATTTTAGTTTTCTGACTTGGGAAAAGCAGGCTGCCATCTAGTAGCAGCGTCATGTTTTATAAAGAGGGAGCACTCTGCAGGAGGTTTGATGCAGATATCAGGGGGCAGGGGGTGTCACCCCGTTTGTGCCTAGGCATCCTAACTCTGGGGGGTTAACAACTGACAGTATCAGCAGCCACTTTCACACACGAAGCCCAAGGATTCCTTTTTCCTGTTTCTCTGGGAGTAATTTGAGAATGGTATATGAAGGCTTTTAAATGTGAGGAGTAGAAGAGTGTAACGTATTTTATTATCTGCTACAGCAGGTGGAAGTGGCTGTGTTCATCAAGTAAACCCTGCCATTGACTTGTGTCATTTTGGCATTTGCTTAGGCCCTAGAAGATGAGTCATTAATGAATGCACTGGTCAGAAACTTCACACCCAAAGATTCCTGTGTTTCTTTGTATTTCCTTTTCCAGCCTGGATGTGTAAATACTACTGAAGTGGACATTAAGAAGTCATCCAGAATGAGAAACCCACACAAAACACGAAAGGTAAAATCTATGTTTGTTGTGCTGATCTTTTTCCATTTTATTTTAGATTCCAAGGGAACACGTGCAGGCTTGTTACATTGAGTATATTGTGTGATGGTATCTTTGAACTTCTGTTGAACCCGTTACCTAAGCAGTGAGCATGATACCCAGCAGGTAGTTTTTCGATCCTTGCCCTATCCTATCTCCTTCCCTTTTAGGGTCCCAGTGTCTGTTGTTCTCATCTTTATATCCATGTGTACCCAGTTTTTAGCACCCACTTATAAGTGGGAACGTGCAGTATTTGGTTTTCTGTTTCTGTGTTAGCTTGCTTAGAATAATGACTTCCAACTGCATCCACATTGCTGCAAAGGACATGAATTTGTTCTTTTTTTGATGGCTGCATTTTATTCCATGGTGTATATGTGCCACATTTTCTTTATCATGCTGATCTTGGTGATGGATTACCTTTTTTACAAGACATCAACCATAAAAACACTTTGTCCCCATTTCATGGAGTATCTTTCCTGCTTTTCTGTGTCTTCTGTAGTCATCTCCTCAGGAATAACCCCACTCTAACTCTACAGTACACCGGACTCCCAAGGTAGAGGGGTGGTACTGATTGAGTCTGATAGGAGAAGCCTAGTAAAATTGAGGACCTCTGCTATTCATGACAGAGAAGGACGTCACCTTCAGAGCCCTGGAAAGAGAAATGGAGATTTCCTGAAAAAAGGTGATACTGATGAGAAAAGGGCATTTTTAGAGGAGAATCCAAGGAAAGGAGGACATCTAAAAGATGTTTAGTTACAGAATTTTGTGACAGAACCTTAAGATAATGGTTGTATCTTCAGTGTCTATAATGTGAGAGAATATTTAAGGAAAAAAAAAATCCCAACCTGAATTCAGTGACATTTTAGATAACCCTTTGAAAATGCATGACAAGCGTTTCTACGTATTTTTAAAAAAGTAATATGCACACATACATGTCATTTTTATCCTTTCCATAAAACATGTGGGATACACATAAGAATTTCTGGTCTGTGGCTGTTACTTTGAGAACACACGAGAACACAGCCCACAGGCTGGTATTGCTGGATTAATGCATTCCACAAAACTCAAGGCCTTCTTTGCTGTAGCTTTTTCCTTATGTAACCATAGTATTTTCCAGCAGGCACTAAACGTATTTTCCTAGTCTTATTTCATGTTGTCTTTTTCTTTCATCCCTAGAAACATAGCATCATGTCCAAAGGTCCCAATATGATCCAAATACCTTTTCTTTCTTTTAAGACAGTTTACCTTGATGTCAGGATAAAGAAACCCAGCAAAGCACCACAAAGCCCACTCAGGTACAGCGCTCCAATGCTTGTACCCCTCGGAATGCTCTGAAAGAAAGAGAAAAAGCCAGACCAAAGCCAGCCTGTCTGCTCTGTCTCTCTTGCGGCTGGTCCTCCTTACCTGCTTTCATCCTATGCTCATCCTGAGTGCACTGGGACCTCTTTGCAGAACACAATTCGAGAATGCGATCCGCTCTCCGGAAACTGCATTCCACCACCTCTATCCACTTTCTGAAGAGTAGAGAGTTATTCTGAGAAATACTTTACCGTGTGTCGTGTTTCCCCTGCACCAGCATCAACCTAGATGTGCTCTGATTCAGAAAAGAAAGTGTACAGATTAGCAAGATAGCACTTAAACTGTATTCAGTATTGATAATCTTGCCCATGCTTCATGTAGCAACTTTTTTTGAAAATTTGAGAAGCGTTAGTTTATAGCATTGTTGGTCATGTGTCAACAGCTCTCATTTAATGATGAAAAACTCAGGAGGCATCACAAGGTGAAACTGTAAAGAAATAGAAGCATTGAGACCTAGCGTTCTTTGTCTTGGTTGCCATCTGATTTCCTGTGAATCAGTAATGGTAGAAAAACAAGACTTCACTGCAGAGCTGTATAACACTAAAATTTACCAGAGAAAAACAAAATTTCTGAAAAACCTACAAGTAGCAGGCATACCCTTGTTTTCCATAGTTGAAGAAAACTGATTTCCTTGCAATTTGATAAATATAACTTCTCACAATCAGAAGTGTTACATTTGCTAGAATCATCACAGATGATAATGCTATTTTACGTAGAGGGTTATAGGACTCTAAGCCATAAACTGACTTGTTTTTTAGAATTATCACCACTGACACTTTAGCTCATACTTGGTTAGGAACTGGAACAGTCCCTTCAGTCAGCAAAATTAGTGAGTCTCTACTTTACACTAGATACACACTGATCTTTACAGTAAACGGAACAGGCAGGGCCTCGCTCCCTTGACTCATGGTTTAATAAGGGTGCAAACATTGAGCAAGTAGACAAACTAATGCTTGTACATAGGTATAATTATATGATTTTGTTAAGCTTTATTTAGTCTGCTCAGGCCGCCTTCACAAAATAACACAGACTAGCTTGCTTAAACAATAGGAATTTATTATCTCACAATTCTGGAGATCAGAAGTGGAAGACCAGGGTGCTGTCAAGTTCAGTTCCTGGGAAAGGATTTCCTCCTGGCTTATATGATGCCTACCTTCTTGCTGGGTCCTCAGTGATTTTTCCTGTGTGTGTGCACCGAGAAAGAGAAAGAAACAAAACTCTGATGTCTCTTCCTCTTCTTATAAGGACACCAGTTCTGTCATCTTAGGGTCCAATCCTATGAACTCCCTTAACCTTTATTCCCTTTTCATGGGCCCTGTCTCAAAATATAGTTACAGTGGCGGTGGGAGCCTCAAAATATGAATCTGAGGAAGGGAGACACAACACTCCATAATACGTTATAAAGGGAATTTAAATAGTTTGTGATTCTAAATTGCCACAACATTTCATCAGCGAACACCTTGACAACAAGCAGCAGACTGATTCATCCACCCTCTGAGGGTTTCACACCTCCATACCTGTGCAGCACACTGCTCTGTGGGATCACAGAACCTAGACAGAAAAATGACAGAGGCCCGCCAGTCACCTCTGGAAGCTGCTTTGTCCTTCCACCATAACTGGGCTCTCTCAGTTATGTGGTTGCCCTCTGCCTTATGCTGCCACTGGTCAGAGAGTGGAACCCTTGGACCATGTTTAGTTTTGGAAAACAGACACTGCTCTTAGCAGAGGGAACTGCTGTTCATTTCTTTGGGAGTCAGCTGTAATAATATTTCCTGTGATTACATGTCCTAAAAAGAATGAAGGACCCAGTAAATCCCTAAAGTAATCATCTAGTGTATTTGCCTTAAAAAATCAGGATTATTTTACATTGCATCCTGGGATGTTGTATTTGAATTGTTGAATTTCAAACATGTTTATCAAATATGTGTAGAGAAGGCTGATCTGAAGTATTTTCAAGAATCTGGGATTAGTCTATTTTCAAGTCTCTTTTTCATTTGAATATACTTTACTAAAATATAGGGAAATAGATTAAAATGTTTTTCCTCAAGTCTTTTTGAAAGAATGATACTGTAGCATAGCCAGAAAGAAATTGGCTTAATCTAGACAAGCTTTAAGGGGAATTACATGCCTGATAAACTAAAATTTTTTCTGTAATAGTCATAGCCCATATTAGCCAGGCTTCTCCAGAGGAATAGCTCCAAAAAGAGGGGAGGGAGGGAGGGAAGGAAGGAAGGAATGAGGGAGGGAAGGAAGGAGGGAGAAGAGAAGAGCAAGAAAGAGAGAGAGAGAGAAATTTATTTTAAGTCATTGGCTCGAATGATTGTGGAAGCTTGGTGAGTGCACAATCTTCAGAGGAGATCAACCGGCTGGAGACCCAGGGAAAAGCTGCAGTTCAAATCCAGAGGCAGTCTGGAGACAGAATTCCTTCTTGCTCATGGGAGGCCAGTCTCTATTCTATTTAGGTCCTCAACTGCTTGGATGAGACCCGCCTACAATATAGAGGGCAATCTGCTTTACTCAAAGTCCACTGATTTGATCTCATCCAATAAACACTCTTGCAGAAACATCCAGAATAATGTTTGACCACATTGTTCCAGCCAATTTTGACACAAAATTCACCATCACAGGCTGGATCCTTCCATAAGACAATAGCTAGAGGTTCCTAGAACACAAAACCTGAGAAAAATGACAAAAACATTTGCTTGTGTGTCCCTGAACCCACACTTTGGGTTGTATCCTGTAACATCAACCCCCATATTGCAAAACAACAGTAAACTGTTTCCTGTTCTGCTCCTTTTTTTCCTCCGTCACCTTGATTTGGACATTATGGCACTTAATACTATAGCTAACAGCATTAGTGAACAGCAAATGTGCATGTCCTAGAAGAAAAATTAGCAAATAAATGATTAAGTACCTAGTTTTTTCCTGCTAGTGATAATGCAGTGCTTATAGCTGCTATACATAAAAAGATTGACATTTCCTCACTTCCATATGCAACATGTGTAAATTTAAGATGTAATTTGTTATTTAACAGAGTAAACAACTCATATTTTAGAGCATTACGAAAGTGTTTTAAGTAAGCGGTAGGCAACAGAAACCCTGCTCAAACTAGAATGAATAAAGAGGGGCTTATTCTGACTCATGGACTGAAACTCTGGGGGCAAGCAGGGGTAGAACTGGCCCAGAGTCTGACTGAACCTAGGGACCAAACACCATAAGAGCGCTCTCATTCTCTCTCTCTAGTCTCTTTTTCTCTGTTCTGTCTATACTGGCATTGTCCACATGGTGTCGGATATGGTCACACTCCATTCTCTAGTTGGGCCAAACAATCTGGAAGGAAAAAGAAATATTTCCACTCCAGCTCCAGTTAGGAAAAATTGCAGAGACTGCACTCCACAAAGAAAGGCAGAAAGACTTCTTGCGCTTTGTAGTTTCCATTTTAAAATCTTTCTTAGTTCATTTGGGTTGCTATAATGAATTATAATATGTTAGACTGGGTAGTTTATAAACAGCAAAAATGTATTGTTTACAGTTCTGGAGTCAAGGAAGTCCAAGAACAAGGTGCCAGCAGACTCAATATCTGTTGAGGGCTTACCCTCTGCTTCAAAGAAGGTGCCTTCTTGCTGTGTCTTCGGATATGGGAAGAAGCAAGCAAGATCCTTCGGGCCTTGTTTATAAGGGCACTAATCCCATCCATAAGAAATTCACCCATACACCTAATCATCTCCCAAAGTCCACCTTTTAATATCATCACATTGGGGGGTTTGGATTTCAACATATGAATATTGGGAGACACAAACATTCAGACCATAGAAATACCTCTCCCAAAAAATAGGGGATAATTTTTCTTAGTTCTCTTCTAAAATGTGAAAATAAATTACATATGAACAAATTTATGTGGAAAGTCAAGTCTGTTTCATTTTATGAATAACCTATCTAGTATTCATTTGGCTCATGATATATATGAAAAGTGTTTGTCTAGGCACCATGGGGAATAAAAAGACATGTTAATCAAGTCAAAATATCTTGATTAACATTTTGCTATTAAAATTGAAAACGAATCTCAATTGGTTAATCTGATTTTCCCCCAGCTGCAAATCTTAAAACATTAAGATTTCATTGCTTTTCCTCTCTAGCCTTACCTGCAGCTAGCTCTATGCCACCCCACCTTGTATTACTCTTTCACTGCATTTCCTTTTTCTGCAAAGTCTTTCACATTGCAAATGATCTTTATAACTTGCCTGCCAAAATACAACCAATTTATTTACCTTTTTTGTCCATAAAATTAAATATAAAATTATATTCCTCATGACTGTCTTAATTGTAGCCAAGAATCAAAGTTAAAAGCTATCACTGGTTCCCAGGAATTGAATAGCATCATAGTGATAAATGTGAGAGCCCCTGATGTTTACTTTTATTAAAACAATAAATGGAAACTCTACTGTAACCTCAGAGCTAGTAGCCAGGGTCCTGGAAGACTACTTTAAGCAAACCTCCCAATGACTTGGGTAACTGTCTCATATGGAATGTTTATGAAGCGTACATGAAATTCATGAATGTTGAAATCATTGTAGAAGTGTAGAGATAGAAAATAACTTATAAATTACTTTTTTGGTACTATGAATTGCTGTTTTTCTAGCAGTTTTTTTAATTATTTTTAACCTTACTTCAAAAGCTTAGTGTTCAAACCATCTTTTTTATAGGCGATTTATATGACCTGTAGATTATTATTTTAACACTTTTAATAATTGAACCTACGTAAAATAATTGAAAGTTTAAGTGTTACAGTCTTTTTATTTTCTTTTTTGAAAGTTAATATGAGCCAGGCTCAGTGGCTCAGCCTGTAATCCCGCACCTTTGGGAGGCAGAGGTGAGTGGATTGCCTGAGCCCGTGGGTTCGAGACCCGCCTGGGTGGCAAGACCTCATCTCTACAGTAAATAAATAATAATAAAAAAAAATCAGCTGGGCGTGGTAGCGCATGCCTGTAATTCCGGCTACTTGGAAGGCTGAGGCAGAAGGATCGCCGGAGCCCAGCAGGTCGAGGCTGCGGTGGCCGGGAGCAGCCACTGCACTCCAGTCTGGGCGACAGAGTGAGACTCCAACTCAAAAAAAAAAAAAAAAAGAAAGAAAGTTAATGTGATACAGCTAAACAATATAGCAGATTCTAGGAGGTACAAATAATTGGCAATCATTCACTTGCCTATTTTTTTAGTTTTATTTTATTTTTAATTGACAGATAGTTGCATATATTCAGTACATGTATATATCATATAATGAACAGAATCAGAATAATCAGCATATTAATTACCTCAAATATTTAGTATTTATTTGTGGCAAGACCATTTAAATTTTTCTCTTTTAGCTGCTTTGAAATATATGCTACGTTATTCACTATAGTCACTGTGTTGTGTAATAGGACACCGGTGTTTATTCCTCCTATCTAACTACAACTTTATACCCATTGACCAATGTCTTTCTTTTCCCCATTACCCATTCTCCAGTTCATTACCACCTTTCTACTCTCTACTTCTATGACTTTGACATGTTTATAGTCTACATATAAGTGAGATCCTGTGATATTTGTCTTTCTCTGGCTTATTCAACTTAAGATAATGTCTTTTTGATTCATCCATGTTGTCACAACGACCAGAATTTCCTGTTGTTTAGAGACTGAATAGTATTCCACTGTGTGTATATGCCACATAATTTTTAAAATTTCAATGTTAACTATTATTTCAGAGTTTAGAAGGCTGTTTTATTTAGTTATGCTCAAATATGACTAGCATCAGTTTATTTAGGCCATTTCCATTTCTTACATTAAATTAAACCGCTGTGGGACTGCAGGTCTTATGCTTGTTTTTCTTTTATTTAATATAAGACTTATCACAATTTTAATCATATATTTATTTGTGTTATATTTGTGTAACTTATTCCTCTCCACTGGGTTGTGAGTTCCAATGGCGGAAGAAGTACATCTATTTTGTTTGCTTCTATTTCTCTACTGCTTAGCACTATATCCTCATATGGTATGTGTTCAGTAAATGCTGAATGAATGAATGAGTGAATAAATGAGTGAAAGAAAATAGCAAGTTCAAGTTATATAACTTGGTACTGTTAATAGTGAATCCATGGCATTTGCACTACTCCTTGTGTTGAAATAGATGGCCAGATATAGGAACTGGATTCCCACCAACCACTGGGGTTGGTGCTCGGGCAAGAGAAGGTCATTGAAGGGACCTTCCCAAAGTAGTCTGGGATTAGATAACCCTGATGGTTACATCCAAGACAAAAATCTGTTAAAGACTAAGAGAAAAATAATGGAGATAATGGGGAGACACAAGGGAAAAATTAAGTCCAAAGGGTCTAGATAGAGAGCCAAGAAGTAACCTTAAGAGGAGGTAAGATCTAAGTGAAAGCAGATCAAGAACAAAACCCACTTGAACTTAAAGAGATACTGGCAGGTTTGGTGATTGGCCTGAAAATGGGCTCCATTAAACATCTGGGTCGACCTTTGTCTAATTTCAATAGTTTCTTTGCAAACCTTAAATGGTAACTTTAATTTCTCAGGACTCATACAGTTTTATTTTGCCCTCATTCTTCTTCCTCATGTTCACAGGAAAAGTGCTCGATAACACACATTAAATTCTTTATTTTAAAAGAATGATACTTTGATATTAAAGAAAAAGTAATTTGGCTTCTCTCCTTAAGTTGACATGTGGGACGTTTTACTTTCAGTTGAGGATAGATTTTTTTTTTTTTTGAGTTGGAGTCTCACTCTGTCGCCCAGACTAGAGTGCAGTGGCACACTCCCGGCCACCACAGCCTCGACCTGCTGGGCTCCAGCGATCCTTCTGCCTCAGCCTTCCAAGTAGCCAGAACTACAGGCGTACGCTACCATGCCTGGCTAATTTTTTTGATTTATTGTAGAGATGTGGTCTCTCCAAGTTGCCCAGGCAGGTCTCGAACCCACAGGCTCAGGCAATCCACTCGTCTCAGCCTCCCAAAGTGCTGGGATTACAGACTGAGCCACCCATCCCAGTCTAGGATAGATTTTTTTACCCCTTTGGTCACCAGATCTTTATATTTACTAAGCAATGGGTCTTTCTCAAAAAAAAGAGTCTTCCTAAACAGCAGGTTTGACTTTTTGACAAATTAATAAAGAAGTACTGGGGTATCCAAACTCCAAAGATGTGTGAAACCATTGGGGGTGGGGGTCACTGATGTTTGCAAAATGGCATCCAGTGGTAAGGCCAGTGTTGTGATGTAAATAGCCCAATGTTTTCGTGGGAAGGTAGGAACACTCTAGAGTGTCTTTGATTATACCATCAGAAACCATATCGCTGGGCTCGGTGGCTCAGCCTGTAATCTCATGCCTTTGGGAAGCTGAGGTGAGTGGATTGCCTGAGCCCGCAGGTTCGAGACCCACCTGGGCAGCGAGACCTCATTTCTACAATAAATAAAAAAAAATCAGCCGGGCGTGGTAGCGCATGCCTGTAATTCTGTCTACTTGGAAGGCTGAGGCAGAAGGATTGCTGGAGCCCAGCAGGTGAGGCTGTGGTGGCCGGGAGCGGCCACTGCACTCCAGTCTGGGCGACAGAGTGAGACTCCAACTCAAAAAAAAAAGAAACCATATCAGCAATAGAATTCTTAACCTAGTGACATTCCTAAGTGTACTCCATTTCATCCCTATGTAAAAATGAGATGGTTTTAAAATCTTCTTTTGAGTTACTAAATTTCTCTTTTATTTTATAGTTACCTCTATTTTTGCTGAAATCAGTGCTTACTGAATGTTATTTAGTGTTGACATTCTCCAGCTTTGTATTCTCAGCCTGCCCCCAAATTTTATCATGCTCACCATGTTCTCTATATATAATCAGTTATTCTGTCAAAGTTAATAATCTAACTACATATTTTTTCAAAGAGCTGTGCTTCTATTTTATATGCATATGATATTTATGACAGCAGTGCCTTTTGAATTTTGATCAGAAGCTTAATCAGATCAGCTTTGGGCTGCCTTACTGAATTTATAATACAAAATTACTTTTTAGAAAGTTTCTGACTGTAAATGGTATTTTGTCCCAATATGTTTATTTTTTGTTTTAATATAGTCTGTCTATGGTTTACAAAACGATATTAGAAGTCACAGTCCTACCCACACACCGACACCAGAAACCAAACCTCCAACAGAAGATGAGTTGCAACAACAGGTGGGTTGATCTATAAGATGACTTGTTCAGGGTTTATAGAGTAGCAGCTGTGAAGACCAGATGTGCATGTGAAGAGTGGGTATTTTTAAAGGTTCTTTATATGGTTGACTGTTTCGCATAGAAGTTGTTCAAATAAAAGGTAATGGAATTGTCTAACCTGAAAGCATGTCATTACTTGACACCGGATCAATATATGGCAGTGTCCCAAAACATTTTTCACCCTTTATTTACTCAAATCCCTTTTCCTCTAAACAGTTTTTAAAAATTACACACACTGATTTATAAGTGACCCTTAACAATAGTGTTTAATAGAGGAGAAGAGGTTGTGAACTTTGAGTGACGTTTCCCATATTCAATGATGTGCCATTATCGTCACAAAAGAGTACTTAGTCTTGTTTCTACAGTGTTCTTTTCCTTATACCTCTTGAAGTCTTCCCTATCAACACCAGTGTACAGGCATGATATATACTTTTCAGCAACTGACCATTCGTTTTGGCTACGAGTGATCTTTCAAAGCAAACTCCAGTTTCTTTTATATCAAATGATATTTAAATATCTTGATTAGTAAATAATATTTAAATATCTTGATTAGTTTAGTCACGGGGCATTTTTCTCCTTTTGACTCTTTTCTCCTAGTATTTTATAATATGATTTATCAAGAGTGTAATATTTACTTTTCTAAAATATTTATAATCATCAGGAAGGAAAAGAAACTCAGAGAGCTTTTAATTAAAATTTTGTTTGTGATTATATCCATGTGAGCATTTGTGATAAATTGATGATAAAATTATTCTCAAAACACATATTATTGATACTTTTTAGTAGTAGGAGGTAGGATTTATTTTGAAATTATAGCAATAAATAAAAAATACAATTATTTTCTGAATCAAATATTTGTAGGGAATTGTGATTCTGGATCTAAGTATTCACCATGAATGAATGTTTAAAATCTCCATAATACTTTAAAAATAAAGTTACATTTTGCTAAAGTAGGTAGAATATTCAAAGTCATTGTTATTCTGAAGTGATAGCAATATGTTTGCATTCGATTTTTTATGTTAACTCTTTAAGATCCCCAGCTTTGATTATTTTTAACCAACTTTGACATTTTTCTGACTTAGAATATACTCTTGCTCAGAATGATCCAGTTTATGAGAATGTAGAGTTGAAAATTATGAAAATGTCCTTACTTATAAACTGTTTCTCTAACCTTCTTTCCAGATAAAATATTGGCAAATACAGTTAGATAGACATCGGTTAAAAATGTCAAAAGTTGCTGATAGGTGAGTATTTCATATTAAGTTTAAATTTTTATACAATTAAGTGTCTTAACAATGGTAAGAGAACTGTCAGGAGAGGGGTTGAGATAAATAATTGGAATCCTGTAAGTAACATGAGTTTGTTTTTCTTTTTTCATATAGAACATGTTCAGAAAACTTTTTTGCTGCAGTAAATAATAGAATGATCTTTTATTGTCTTAAACACCTGAATCTATCTTTGTGCAACCAAGAATCAGATATACAGGATAATGCCATAGAGTTGAATCTATTCACACCTGCTGGAAGAAATTCAACTTTCAATTTACTGATTACCTTTTATCAACTTGAAGTCTTTCTATAAACTTGCCTTTAACATCAGCAATCACTCTGTAATTTCATGACTTCAGAATTTGAATGAAACTCAGATTTTAGATATTTTCCTTTTCTTCATTCAAATCTATTCCTTTTTTTTTTTTTTTTGAGTTGGAGTCTCACTCTGTCGCCCAGACTGGAGTGCAGTGACCACTCCCGGCCACCGCAGCCTCGCCTGCTGGGCTCCAGCGATCCTTCAGCCTCAGCCTTCCAAGTAGCCGGAATTATAGGCATGCGCTACCACGCCCAGCTGATTTTTTGATTTATTGTAGAGATGAGGTCTCGCTGCCCAGGCAGATCTCAAACCCGCGGGCTCAGGCAATAAACTCACCTCAGCCTCCCAAAGGCGCGGGATTACAGGCCGAGCCACCAAGCCCGGCTCAAATCTATTCTAAATGGTGTTCCTCTTCACTTTTGGGCATTGCCAAATCCTACCTCTCCAACTTCTTTCCCTTCTTCTTTTTTAAAATGCAAATATAGATTTTTGAAAATCATCATTGACCCCCTTTTAATCCAATTTCTGTAAATACTTTTTCCATTTAATCAGTTCTCCAACTTGGCTAAAGTCAGTTCTGCTTTGGGTAAATTGGTTAACTAGGGATTGGGACTGACCTTTAGCACTACCCTTCAAACACTGACCTCTTCCATATTTCTTCATTTTGACAAAGGGATATTATTGACATATATGGCTTAGGCATGGGGAGAGATGAAATCCATAACCACATTTGTCTGCCAAGAGGCATGATGATGCTTCATGTAAGTTACTGAAACATGAAAATTGCCATTAGATTTCATTCTGTAAGCAGACAAGGATTCCTTGACCAGACATGTTTGTTGTGTGTCCCTTACTGTGGACTGGGTGTAACCTCTGTCAGAAAACTAAAGGAAGTGAAATGTTTTCTTCTCTCTAGTCTACTAAGTTATACGGAACAGTATTTAGAATACGACCCATTTCTTGTGCCACCCGACCCCTCTAACCCATGGCTGTCCGATGATACTACTTTCTGGGAACTTGAAGCAAGGTAGGTGGCATTTTATCTTCCTTTCAACTATGTCACTTTATTTTAGGGTCTGAGTGAAATAGGATGAATCCTATAGTTGGTTAATTATGAATGTAATTTCACTCTTAAGTAAACTATAAATGTAAGTTTATTCTTTGCCAATATAGCCCATGATACAACATTCTTGTTCAAGATAATGGTTTTGAGCTTTGGACATTAGCATTTGCATTAAGACTTGCATTGCTAGAAGGACTGACCCAAAATTAGAGGTGGAAGAGTTTCAAGATGCATTAGTCAGAATTAGGATTTTCAGTTCTTAAAATGTAATTCATTGCTACTACCTTCCCTTGAAAATCTAAATAGCTACAAAGGCCCATATATTCAAACAAAATGAGTGCAAACTCCATCAATAGTTAAGCCCCAAACAAGTATACCCTTTTAAATTCAATTTTAAAACAAATGTGCCTACCATAAACACTGAGAGAAACTGGCATGAGAGTGACTTCCTAAGAAAACAAAAGCACAATTTTGGGCTTCCTGGTTTCTTTCTTGAGCAGTATAGAGGAAAAATTATATCATCAATCTTGACAGTCATAAAAAGGTCATTGCACTTCACTTTACAGTGAGATTAGTACACTGTAGCACTTCTCTAGGTTGCATTTAGGGACTGTCTCTTAGATACATGACATGTCTAGAACTCTCCATCTGCAACTTAAAGATTTCATAGGTGATAAAGCTGGAACCCCAAAATGTTCTAACTCAAATTAAGTCACATATTTAATTGATACCAGAGTCATAAATTGGTACTGAGGTCTTTTATTTACCAATGCATTTTCCCCAGTACAACATACCTCCATGAGACTGCATTGTGTAGTGTTTAAAAAATGTGGCACTGGGATCAATATGTCTGAATCTTTACTTGTCTGACATTGGTGAGTTATAACTCTCTTTATGCCTCCATTTCTTCATCTGTGGAAAAAAAAAAGGAGAATATTACCTACCTCATAAAGTTGCTAGAAAAACACTAAAAGAAATAATTCATCTAGAGCACATAGCACCTAATGCTCAAAAAATGTTAGACTTTATTATTAATATCTATATAACTTATACCTCACTTATACCTCACTAGAATTTCATGTAGAGCATTAATCAGAGATGTGTCTTTCTTTCTAAAGATAAATCAAAGATGGGAACTTCAAGGCACACGTGATTTTGAGAGGGAAATGTAATAACAGAAAATGGAAATTCTAATGAAAGGAATATATTTGGCTTTGTTTTATCTCCTATAGCAAAGAACCAAGCCAGCAGAGGGTGAAACGATGGGGTTTTGGCATGGATGAGGCTTTGAAGGATCCAGTGGGGAGAGAACAGTTCCTTAAATTTCTAGAATCAGAATTCAGCTCAGAAAATTTAAGGTAAGGCACTTCGCTAGGACCTAATACTATATAACAGAGGGACATTATATGTGATGCATCTGGTTATTTTAGACTTAATTCATCAGTTTTTCTTCTACCTACATCATGGAGATGTTATGAACCCATTGAATTTCTGCCACCTAATGAAGAGAAAAAAAGGTAACCAAGGCAAAGGCTATCCAATATCTCAATTATTTACAATAAATTATTTTCACACTGTCTCTGGATTTTTACTCTATAAATTTAGTGCCTTTGAAATGAACTCCAAAAAGAAGTGCATTACTTAGACCAATGTTTGACAGAGTTGAGATTGTGCAATAATATTTATGCAGTTAAATTAAGACATCATCTATTTTTCATTGCGGTTTTCTTTACATATCACTTCTCAAGTAAGACAGAGAAGAGACTGGGCACCTATATCAAGTAACCTGAGATAAAACTGTTGGGGCAATTCATCTGCTTTGCACATATAAATACAGCTACAGGGGAGTTGATAGCAGCACTGCATAGAGCTGTTCGTGAGGCAGGGCACCCATTCTGTCTATCTGTTGCAAACATCATCCTGCTATATTTTTGAAACTTTCTAACTTAAGGAGCATCTGAAAATTGCATTTTAAAATATGAGACATCAGAGCAGATTTTAAAAGCTCTATTTAAGATCATTAAAGTGAGTGATAACTTTCCACTGCATAACACTATTTTCCCACGAGCTCTTTCATTCATTATTCTTTTGAAACTGCATGCCCTATTTTTTACTTTTTCATGACTTACACAGTCCTGTGATACTCATTTATGGTAAGATCTCAGCATTCATTAATTTCCATTGGAATTAGGCGGCTCCAGGTATTGTCACACTCTTTTCAGGAGATTTAACAGATACCAATACCAAACCATTCAGAAATACACAGGATGTTGACAGATGTCTCATGGCCACAGGAAGCAGGATGACCACAGACAACCTGGGGAAGTTTAACTCTCTTTGTGTGCCTGACATAGATTGCTGGGTTGCAGCTTCCTATTCTTCTTCAAATTTATGGAAATCCTTCCTGTTTGGGATTTTGCAAGATCTAGAGTTGCTGAAGATCTCTGTTGGTCTAATATATACTTTTTTTTTTTTAACAAGGGAAACCCCCCAAAACCCAGAATGTATTCATTAGAAATCTGTGTATTTATTCTTACATGTTTAAACTTCAGTCACCTTCAAAGTGCTCTCTGTTGAAAGCAATACACCCATCAAGATGCTTTTTTCACTGCTCAAAGCAGTTTTGAACTTGTCGATTTGAAGCCTTTTAGTGCTTCTGCCATTTTTTTGTTTCTCCTCTTTTCACATCAGCAAAATGTTTTCTTTGAGGATTTTTTTCATCCAGGGAAACAAACAAAAAGTTGCTAGGGGTAAGATCAGGTGAATAGGGAGGGTGAGGTTTGGGGGTAATGCCGTTTTTGGTCAAAATCTGCTGAACACTCAGTGCAGTGTGGGTAGGTGTGCTCGTAAATCACCCATCAAGAAATAGGCAAAGGCATTGAAAGAATCTCCTTAAAAACTTCACTAAAGCCAAACACAGCCTCTCACAACAATGCTAACCAGTACGCTGATGCCAGTGGGTTCCTAGAACATATACCTAGCGGGGGAATCCTGTATCACAAATGGCTCACCCTCCAAAAAATAATTCCAGTTTTTTTGGGTTCCCCCTTGTATATTGAGGTCACATCATCAATGATTGAGTGCAAGAATGCATAAAAATAAAGCAGAAATAAGGGATACTTTGGGTATTTTAGTGGATGGAGAGATGAATTTTTTTCTCATTCTCTAAGTTTTTGAAAAGATACTGACATCATGGGTGTCCTGATGAGAAAATAAACAAGTAATAAATCTTGCCAGCATCTCTTAACCAAATAAAAATGGTTCCTGCTCTCATTAAAATTACAGTCTAATGATGAATACAGACAAGAAAGCATATCACAACACAAAATCATGAGTGTCTAGTTAGGATAAATACAGAAGACAGAAGGATGTCTAATCCAGAACTAGAGATCAACAAAGGCAGGCTAGAGGAAATGGCTTCTAGGCTGAGAGCTGGATAATGTGAAGGAGACAAAACAGGAAGAGGGAAGAAGCTTTTGTACAAAAAGAATAGCCTGTCCGATTCCTTAGTTCAAGCCTTAACCATTTTTATCTTAATAATTCTATGCCATACTAGTTTCCCCGTTAAGTAATTACGTATAAGAAATATTAGATTTTCTTATATATACACAAACATATATATATCTTTAGTACCTACTGTATGACTGTCATATGTTTCTAAATATAGCTAGATAAATTTAGAAAGATATAATTAAAATTCTTGAATACCAGAATATATTTTACTAATTCTGTAAGTATGCTATGCTATATATATATTTTTTTTTTATTAATCAATATTTTTTATTATGGTTTTGTGGGGTACAGTTAAGTATGTACAATTACATTTCATTCAGGCACCCTGTTGATAAGAGGTGTTTTCCCATCCCCAGACAGATATTTGCTACTGTTAATCCCATCCCCCTCCCCCTCCATAGTTTCCCAGTACGGTCAGTCATTTTCTTATACTATTACATTGGATGTTCAGGGTCCATTATATGAGTGAGAACATGTGATACTCGGATCTTTGTTTCTGTGAGAGGTCACTCAGTATTATAGACTCTAGTTCCATCCAGGTTGCTGCGAAATTCATGATTTTGTTCTTTTTTATGGCTGTGTAGTATTCCATCGTGTATATGTACCACATTTTTTTAATCCAGTCCTCTTTTGATGGGCAGCATGGTTGTTTCCAGGTTCTTGCTATTGTGAACAATGCTGCAATAAACATGTGTGCAAGTGTCTTTTTTATAGAGTGATTTGAGTTCTTCAGGGTATATTCCCAGTAGGGGGATTGCGGGGTCATATGGAAGGTTGATTTTTAGAGCTTTTACGAATCGCCACACTGCTTTCCACAGAGGTTGCACTAGTTTACACTCCCACCAACAGTGTAGAAGTGTTCCCTTTTTGCCACACCCTCTCCAGCAGCTGTTATTTTTTGAGTTGTTGATAATTGCCATTCTGACTGGAGTTAGGTGGTATCTCAGTGTGGTTTTGATTTGCATCTCCCTGATGATTAGTGAGGTTGAGCATTTCTTCATGTGTTTGTTGGCTACTCAGATGTCTTCTTTTGTGAAGTGTCTGTTCATATTTTTTGCCCAATTTATAATGGGGTTGTTTGTTTTCTTCTTTTCAGTACATTTCAGTTCCTTGTAGATCTAGGATGTTAAGCCTTTGTCAGACCTAGAGTTGGCAAATACTTTTTCCCAGTCTGTAGGCTGTCTCCCTGCTCTCTTGATGGTTTCTTTGGCTTTGCAGAAGCTTGTCAGTTTAATAAGGTCCCACTTGTCTATCTTCTCTCTTATGACCTGTGGGTTTTGGTTTTTGTTCAGGAATTGGATGCCAGTTCTGATTTCCATGAGGGTATTTCCTTCCTTTTCTAAGGTTCTTATGGTTTGAGGTTTTACATTTAGGTCTCTGATCCATTTGGATTTAACCTTTGTGCATGGGGATAGATAGGGGTCCTGTTTCAATCTTCTGCATGTGGTCAGCCAGTTTTCCCAGCACCATTTACTGAATAGGTTCTCCTCGCCCCAGTGGTAGGTGGTGGGGGCTTTGTCAAAGATGAGATGGTTGAGAAATTGAGGTTTTGCTTCTGGAATCTCAATTCTGTTCCATTGATCTATATGCCTGTTCCTGTACCAATATCAAGCTGTTTTGGTGATTGTAGCTTTATAGTAAAGTTTGAAGTCTGGTATTGTGATACTATCTGCTTTGTTTTTTTTTTTTGCTGAGGATTGTTCTGGCTATTCTTGGACGTTTGTGTTTCCATATGAATTCCTGTGTTGTTTTTTCTAGAGCTGAGAAGAATGTTGTTGATAATTTAATGGGTATTGCATTGAATTTGTAGATTGCCTTAGGTAAGATTGACATCTTCACAATGTTGATTCTTCCGATCCATGAGCATGGAATATTTTTCTACTTGTTCGTGTCATCTTTGATTTCTTTGAGCAGTGTTTTGTAATTTTCATTGTAAAGGTCTTTCACGTCTCTGGTTAGGAAGATGCCAAGGCATTTTCTTTTTTTTGTGGCTATTGTGAATGGAATTGTGTTTTTTATTTGGGTTTCTGTTTGTTTATTATTGGTGTAGAGAAATGCGATTGTCTTTTGTACATTTATTTTGTATCCTGAGACTTTGCCAAAGGCCTTTATCAATGTAAGGAGGCTTTTGACAGATTCTCTTGGGTTTTCAAGGTACACAATCATATCATCTGCAAAGAGAGATAACTTGACTTCCTCTTTTCCTATTTGGATACCTCTGGTTGCCTCCTCTTCTCTGATTGCTCTAGCCAGGACTTCCAATACTATGTTGAACAGGAGGGGTGAGAGTGGGCATCCTTGTCTAGTTCCAGTTTTCAGGGGAATTGGTTCCAATTTTTGTCCATTTAGGAGTATGCTGGCTGTGGGTTTCTCGTAGATGACTTTTACTATTTTGAGGTATGTTCCCCGTATGCCTAGAAGTTCAAGGGTTTTTATCAAGAAGGGGTGCTGGATTTTATCAAAAGCTTTTTCTCCATCTAATGATATGATCATGTGGTTTTTGTTTTGACATCTATTGATGTATTTAATTACATTTATGGTTTTACGAATGTTGAACCAGCCTTGCATCCCAGGAATGAAGCCTACTTGGTCATGGTGGATGATTTTTGAGATGTATTGCTGAATCCGGTTTGCTAGGATCCTGTTGAGAATTTTAGCATCTGTGTTCTTCAAAGATATTGGCCTGTAGTTCTCTTTCTTTGTTGGATCTTTACCTGGCTTGGGTATCAATGTGATGTTGGCTTCGTAAAATGATTTGGGGAGAGTTCCATCTTTTTCAATCACCTGGAATACCTTCAGTAGGACTGGTATCAGCTCCTCCTTAAATGTCTTGTAGAATTCTGCTGGAAAGCCATCTGGATCAGGGCATTTATTTGTAGGAAGTTTTCTTATTACGTAGTCGATTTCCTTGATTGTTATTGGTCTATTTAGGGTCTCAATTTCTTCTTGTTCCAACCTAGGTAGGTTGTGTGATATCAGAAAGTCCTCCATTTCCTTAAGGTTTTCAAGTTTGTTTCCATACAAGTGTACGTAGTAGTCTCTAATGATCTTTTGTATTTCTTCAGGGTCAGATGTGACTTCATTTTTGTGTTTCTGATTGTGCTTATTTGGTTTTTTTCTCGTTTTTTCTTTGTCAGTTAGCTAGGGAACCATCGATCTTGTTTATCCTTTCGAAGAACCAGCTTTTTGTTTCACTGATTTTTTTTGTATTATCTTTTTGTCTTCTATGTCCTGGATGTGGGCTTTTATTTTGGAGATCTGGATTCTTCTGCTGAAATTAGGGTTTTTGTGGTCTTGCTTTTTCAGCTTCTTTAGGTGGCTTATTAGGTTGTGAATTTCTATTCCTTCCATTTTCTTCATGTGTGTTTGTAGGGATATAAATTCCCCTCTAACTACAGCTTTCAGGGCATCCCAGAGATTTTGGTAAGATGTTTCTTCATTTTCATTTGTTTCCAGGTATCTTTTGATCTCTGTTTTGATTTTGTCATTGACCCAGGAGTTGTTTAGCATCATGCTGTTTAGTGTCCATGTCTTTGTGGGTTTTGGGGGAACTTTGTTGGTATCAATGTTTATTTTTATTCCACTGTGGTCTGAAAAGGTGCATGGTAGATTTTCGGTCCTTTTAAATTTGCTTATTCTTGATTTATGGCCGAGTATGTGGTTGATCTTAGAATATGTTCCATGCGGTGATGAGTAGAATGTGTATTCTGTGGTCTTTGGATAGAGTGTTCTGTAGGTATCAATTAAGTCCATTTGGACCAAAGTCACATTGAGGTTCCAGATCTCCTTGCTGATTTTTTGTCCTGATGATCTGTCTAGGGTTGTGAGTGGGGTATTAAAGTCCCCAGTTATCATAGTGTTAGAGTCAATATCTTTCTTTAGTTTTCCAAGAAGTTGCTTTATGAAAGTTGGCGCACCTATGTTGGGTACATATATGTTTAGGATAGATATTTCTTGTTGATGGATTGAGCCTTTTATCATTATGTAGTGGCCTTCTGTATCTTTTTTGATTTTTAATAGCTTGAAGGGTATTTGTCTGAAATTAAGATCTCTACTCCTCCTTTCTTTTGTAATGCGTTCACCTGAAAGTTTGTTTCCCATTCTCTTACTTTGAGTCTGTGGGTGTCCTTTCTAGTGAGGTGAGTCTCTTGAAGGCAATAGATTGTTGCCTGATGATATTTTATCCATTTTGCCATTCTATGTCTTTTCAGTGGTGCATTTAGTCTGTTCACATTTAGGCTAATAATTGAAATGCAAGAGTTGATCCCTGTCATAAGGTTCTTACGGAGTCGTTCCTGTTTGTTTGTTGTCTTTCTTTGGGTTTTGGTGTTGGTTCATGTGTGTTTTTAATCTTTTGTCTGTACTCTTGTGAAGAATGCTGTTGTTCTTTTTTCTTTTTCTTCTGTGTTCAGTACTTTCTTAAGTGTTTCTTGTAGAGGTGGTCTGGTGGCAGCGTAGTTTCTTAGGGATTGGATGTCTGGAAAAGATTTCAATTCTCCCTCACTAATGAAGCTTAGTTTGGCTGGGTAGGTTATTCTTGGTTGAAATTGTTTCTATTTTAGAACTTTGAAAATAGGGCTCCAGGCTCTCCTGGCCTGAAACGTTTCTGTGGATAAATCTGCTGCTATTCTAATTGGTTTTCCCTGGTAGGTAGTCTGGCCTTTTTTTCTTGCTGCCTTTAGGATTTTTCCTTTTATAGCTACTTTGTTTAGGTGAATTATTATGTGTCTGGGAGTTGGTCTTCTCATTTGTTGACTTGCAGGGGTTCTCTGAATCTCTTGTGTTTGAATTTTTTCATCCTTAATGAGATGAGGGAAGTTTTTTTGAATGAATTCATGAAATGTTTGTTCCAGTGTGGCTTATGTTTCTCTCTCTGACTCAGGAAGCCCAATTACTCTTAGGTTTGGTCTCTTGAAGTGATCATTCATCTCTTGCAGGTTTTGTTCTGTCTTTTTGAACTTCTTGTCTTTGCTTTTGACAGTTTGGGTTAGTTCTGTGTTTTGGTCTCTGAGCTCTGAGATTCTTTCTTCTGCTTGGCTGATTCTGCTTTCCACGCTTATTAGTCTGTTGTTCATTTCCATCTCAGTATTCTTTACTGCTGTCATTTCTGACATCAGCTCCTTCCTATTTTCCTCTTGTCTCTCCTCAATTTTTTTAATTCTCTCCATTAATGTCTTGATGTCTGGGTTTGTTGCATGTAACCAGTCATTCTGGGGGCTCTTCATTGTTTGTGTTCCAGAATCTGTTTTCTCAGTGTCTGATTTCCCAGGGGTCTGTGTGAGACCTATATTCTTCTTTGGGTTTTTCTTCATTTGTGCGGTTTTTCCCCTCCCTACTTTTTCCTTCCTTCCTCATCACCGTCTTCTTTTATTCTGTTATTCAGGGGTAAAGGGGTTGTTTTTACTTCTGTTTGTTCAATCTCCTATTCTTTATGTATGCCCTCTTACTTTGTTCAATTCTGGAGTTGCACTGTAGTTTGGAGGTGGTCCTTTTTTGCGGTTTTGAGATTTACTTAAGGGGGGAGCTGTTTTTCAAAATTTATCTGCAGGTCCTGGTATTCGCTGACAGGTGTGTGGAACCCACTTCCCACTGCCTTGGAATCTGTCTGTGCAGTTGGGCTGTAGGTTTACTCCCTGAAATAAAATGTGGTTAACAGAGGGGAGAGAATGGAGCAGATAGTGGGTTGAAGAGGGGAGTGGAGAGAAAGAGGAGTAAGGGGGGAAACAAACGATGGTGCCAACAAATAGAGAGAGAGGCCTATACTGAAACAGATAAAAACAATAGACCACAGCTACAGACGAACCAACTCTCATACAAAAAGTAAAAAATAAAAATAAAACATGTAGTGATGCTAACATACAAGCTAACCAACCACCTTGTTAGTGTGCTGTTCCTCTATACAAAGATATGGTTTACTGAGAGAAGAAAAGAGAAGAAAAGGAAGAGGAAAAAAGAAAAAAGGGAACAATACAGTAGGAATAGAATTAAGTCATTAAACTAATAGAATCAATGAAGCACACTCTGAGACATTTTGTTTAAGTCCAATGTCCTTTCAGGTCTGATTTCTAGTTTTCTTTTCAAGCTGGTAAATTAGTTTGCAGTTAGGGTCAGTTGCCCCTGGTCTGCTGTGAAGGACAGTTCAGATCACCCTCCATTCACCACTCTGGCCTATGTCTTTATCAAGCTTGTTTCTCCCGTTTCGGTGTTGTTACCTTGAATCGCCAGGTGGTGCTATCTCAGCTGCTCGCCCCAGAGGGGGTGGGGCCGTACAGGAACAAGATGGCTGCCTGCCTCGGGGCAGACAACAGGAGACTTACGGCGGGTGGGCAGGATGTCTCGGTGGCAGGAGAGGTGGCAGCGATCCCAGCAGATCTTCGCTGCAGGGGCTTGAAGTGGATCGCCTCCAGCCCAGGTGGTGCGATGTCCTATGGCTGTCACGGAGGCCACGGTGGCGGCGGCGGGGGGGAGTGGCTGCGGTGGCAGCAGCGGTGGCACCATTTGCACCACAGTGACTGTCCAGTTCATTGCGATGCCCCAGCTGTGGCAACGGCTGAGCTCCATATGAAGAGCAGGCTGCGATGTTGGGGTCCACAGCCCCCCGGGGCGAGCGTCAGAGACCCACTGCAGATCTTCTTTGCAGAGGGCTTCACAGACCGGGTTGCCCCATCGCCATCTTGCCGCTTCTCCCTATGCTATATTTTTTATTCATTATTTCTGATTAGCAAACATCCAATCTTCACAACAAACATTACATTTAAATATTATTGCCTAATTTGAGATAAGCACAATATGTCTGAGGACCCTGTGCAAGGTCTGATTCTGTGTAAGTAGCATTCACATTTTTCTATAAACTGGTATCAAGCTACTGGCCAGTGCTCCCCAGATCTGAGCCCTACTCTAGTTTCTACCTACATATTTGTGTCACACGCTGATGGAGATAAGCTGGTCTAGTTGGTCAGTAGGGCTGTGTGTTACACTTAAATAATGCACAGTTCATCTCACCAACACAGTAACCCTCTAAGAACCTGTTATCAATGGGAGTGTGTCACTCATATGGGTATTTTCTACAAATATTAGGATGAGAAAAAAGTCCAGAAACACTGCCTATCAAAAATTACTTATTCTTCAGATGCACCCTCTGCCCTCCACTGGTGTGTTTTTGCTCATTTATTTTTCAGACAAAGCACTTGCATGGCACGAGTGCTAAGTAAATGTGGGAATATTATGAGTTGTATTATTGAGTGCCTGAAAATATGCCAGGCACCTTTCAGTGACCTTTACATAATTTATATCATTTAGTTCAGTGAAAACCCAGTGAAATGAACATTATCATCAATACCCCTTTTATAATGAGGAAATTGAGACCCAAAGATATTAAAATACTTTCTTAGACTCCAGCTACTATGAAATAAAGGGAGTGGGATTTTAACCACTGCCTTTTCCATTCCATAATCATGAGTTATTACAATGATTACTTCTTCTCATCTTATGCCTCTCTGGAGACTCTGGGGCTCGAAGTTTCCTCTGTCTCCATGGCCATCTCCATTTCTTGATTGCATCTGATATTAGAGCAATAACAGTGTCTACTGAGGATAATGGAGCCCTACCAGTTCCTCTTTTAAATATTTTTTTCTATTAACAAATTATGAAATACACATTTATCTTTTCAACCTTTTTCTAGATCTAACTAAAAAGGCATAACCTAGAACAAAGTTTAAAGAAATGTAACCCATTAATGTAATATGACCCCTTCCCACTAGATTTTGCTATTTGCTATTATCATCAAAACATATTGCCATGCTTTTTCAGTATATCCATTCTCTCTATAAGTATATATCCAGAAGTAAATTAATATATAATTTTCCATGGCTTCTAAATTACCTCTCTAAATTTCAACCTTCCAAATAATTGCATGTGAAAGCTTGCTTATATCATTCTATAACTCTCTCCATTAAATAGCTTAAAATTAGCTAATTGTCATGATTTTTCCAGCTAGGATATTTTGTGATCTTGTGTCCTGGACTCTTTTAACTCCAATAAAGCTTCTTGGTAATTCCTTTACCAGGTAGAGTAGAAAAGCCTCTTCATACTAACTCTTATTGTTCAAATGAACTAAAAAGAATACAGTCTAATGCACTATTTTATCCCCCCAACTGGATGCTCTGTGTCCCACACCCTTCAGACTCCTCTTCCTTTCTAATAAGCAATTAGCAGTGCTACTTTTCTTTGGTAAAATTAAAGTTATACAAAGCTCCCACAGATCTGCTTTTAACAGCAAACACTTAAAAGAGATTGTTTTAATAATTTCTTCTGAATAATTTTACAATTTGAAAATAATTAAAGAACAAAAAGTCAGAAGGTCTCAGAGAAAATGAATTTGCTATTAGGCATCATGATGAACTGTGTAATCCATAAATATTACAAGAAGTTTTAGATTTTGAGCCATCAAATTAAACACCTGCTGTCATGTTTTGCATAGATTCTGGCTAGCAGTGGAGGACCTGAAGAAAAGGCCTATTAAAGAAGTGCCCTCGCGAGTTCAGGAAATATGGCAAGAATTTCTGGCTCCAGGAGCCCCCAGTGCCATTAACTTGGATTCTAAGAGTTATGACAAAACTACACAGAATGTGAAAGAACCTGGACGATACACCTTTGAAGATGCTCAGGTGAGAACACGGTGGCCTCACATCACAAGCACGATACTGAGAAGTTGACAGTGAAGATACTTTAGTTTTATTTTTATTATAATTGCCAGCTGCTTCTAACATTTTCAGTGTAGGCAACTATGTAAAATGACTGACTGAGTCAAGAAAGAACAAAGGCTCTTTAAAGTGAAGTTTTTTAAAGCCTAGAAATGTTTTCTAACTTTAAATATTTCTCATATGAGAATTTTATGAAGAGGTATATTTGAAATATTTGAAAATTTTTACCTCATTTTATAAACGGTTTGTCCCTCAATATGTGAGCAAATGTTATCTAATGATGACTCAATCTCAGTAATGCATTTAAAATCTTTATGATGTCTTCAATATGGAAATTCTAAGATTAACATTCCAAAGTAACTATTTATTACAAATTGTCAAAACAGAATTGGCTTAAAATTATGTCAAATGCAAGCCAGTTTTGTCTCTGGTGAAAAAAATGAAATAGTAGATTAGACGTTTATTAATTTTTCAAGTTAATTTTTTAGCCTCTGGAAAGTAAAAAAAGAAAACTGGTTTTAACTTGCTAAGATAAAATTAGAATTTTTTTTTTCTCAAACTGGACCTTCTCAGAAATGATTTGAATTTCTGTTTTCTCTCAAAAAATATTGGTGTTCAAAGAGAAAAATAAACTTGTAATGTGGATATAGTGTTTCCTAATGATGTGTTGAAGTTGGCTTTTATATCAGAACATGCATACTTCATGATTTCTTAAAATTTTTTAGAGAAGAATATTAGCTCTAAAAAATCTTGTTTTGTAATAAAAATATTACAAAAATGAACTATTGAAGATAAAAATGAGATACACAATGTTCTTTCTTATTTCCACTCTTTAGAAAATGTGTTTCTCCTTGGCTTTGGTTTAAAGAAATGAATGATTGTGTAGAAAACTAACACAGGTTTAAGAGCTAACCAGACACCCATCCCCCCTGGTTCAGCCATGGTCTCCTATGCAGAAATAATTGCATTCTACAGAGACACATGACAGGGAGCGAGATTAAAAATTGCACCCCTACTGCTCACTTCTCTGTTGAGTTTTCTTTCTTTAGTTCAAGATAAAATGTCAAGCATTTTACTAGAATTAACAATATGTAAAAAATTTGGAATGACCTTCCAGAGGGCATTCCAAAGAACATTTCGTTGTTATCTGTGTCATTTAAAAATATTCTTCCTTAACAGGGTTCTCAATCAATTAAAAATATATATATTTTCTGTAGAAAACATTTTCACCTGACTGTTGTTTTTTGCTTTTGTTTGTTTCGATTAAGCTCAGATATTTAACTCCATGTGTTATAGTTTTTTAAAGGTCCTACGTTCATGGATATAACAATAGAAATTCTTGCCACAGTTTGAGAAGAGTACAGTGTAGTGGTTAAGAAAGCAGTTTCTGGAGCTCAACTGTCTGAGTTCTGATTTGAGCTCTGCTCTGTGACCTCTTTCAAGTACTTCACTTCTCTATGACTGTTTCTTCATGTGTAATATGAAGAATCACCAACCATATTGGGGTTTTATGAGAATTAAATTAACTAATATAGGCAACTATTTAAAAGGGTACCTGGCATATACTCAAGTATATTTAAGCAATTACTTCTATGTACACCCCATACTCTGCTAAATATTTATTCTTCCTCTAATCCTTACAACACTATTTTATAAATTAAAGAATTAAGAATCAGAGAGATGAATGAATTGGTCTAAACTCCAAAGCCAGACATTGTTCCACTTTTCAAACAAATTCTGATAAAGGTCCAAACTTAGTCTTATTCCAGATGATTACTCAGTCTTGACTTATCATCACCCACTTTGGCTGGAGGTAATTTTAAGTGATAGCAGATTTATTTATATGCTTAAAAGACCTATATCAATCAACAACTTGATTTGAAATTATTTTATGACATTCTGTTTCCAAATTCCATTTTTTAATGACTAGCTGTGACCTACCACCTCAGTACTTCCCAAACCACTTTAAACATTGATCCATGAATATGATAATGAATTGGAAGACCTAAATGTCCTGTAAACATAAAGTATCTGCATGGACTTTGTTACTATTTTTAGCTACTACCAGATTATTTAATCACATGTAATATCATTATCATAGTATCTTACTTTTCCCAAGAAATAATAAAGAAGTATCTCAATCATTATTTCTTTTTAGGAGCACATTTACAAACTGATGAAAAGTGATTCATACCCACGTTTTATAAGATCCAGTGCCTATCAGGAACTTCTACAGGCAAAGAAAAAGGTATTGGGTTTTTGTGACTTTTTTTGAGCTAGTTGTCAGTTATAGTTATTTGGAGTAATTACCTCTGCTGAGCCCAGAGTATTGGATAAATGGTAAGTGAACATACTCCAAGACCCTTCCCCAAACCTTTGCATTTTATAAGGGCCATTAAGTTGTTTTTGTTTGTTTATTGCTTATTGTATTATTTTTGTTTGTTTGTTTCTGCAGATGTCCATGCTTTACAAAGTTTATTAGAAGCTGCTTTCATGTTTTATGTTAGTCTTCTGTATGCCTACTTTAAGAAAATCAAGAACTCCACTAAAGAAAAAAAGGAACAATGTCATTAAGACAAAAGCTTGAAGAGAGTTTTCCTTGTTTAGTAAGCTAGAATGTATATTTTGTATTGCAGACTCATAACTAAAAATAGACATAACTATTTCGATGATAACTGCCAAAATGGAGGAATGTTTGCTTCTGAATATTTTCATTTGGCACCTGTCCAGAATCACTTAGTATCCTTACGATGTTAATTTTACACACCTAAAATGATAGCCACACATGTGGAGCATTGTAGTAGACTCATTATTCAATTTATGTTAATAATCAAAGTCTCACTGTTTGTAAATTCTTTTGTAATCAATGTAACAGGGGAGAGAAAATCTAGACATAAGCATTAACATCATTCATTAATTTTAAATGTTGAAATAGTCCATAGATTCTTGAAATTCTGAGATTAAGTTATAGTTTTGTGTAATTCATGATCATCATTTATTCTAATGGGATTTTTGAAAGTCCATTGCCTGTAGAAATTGCTAGAATAACTAGGAATAGCAACTCTGTAGTAATACTACCCAATACAGCAGCCTATAGCCACAGGGGCTGTTTAAATTTTAATTTTAATTAATTAAAGTTGCATAAAATTCTAGCTAGATTTCAAGTGCTCAATGACTTGAACATTAGCAGTAGCTAGCAGCTTCTATACTTGACAGTATAGAATGAAATTTCCATCCTTTCAGAAAGTTCTATTAGATAGCAATGCACTATAGAATTAACGATGTTATAAACAGAAATTTAGCCCTGCTAGAAAATTATGAGGAAATTATGAGGCTATGCCACTAGGTTTTTAAATATTTAGACTTTGCAAACAGCAGTAGGAAAGCTTCACATATCAACTTCATTTCAGCTTAATTTGATTTTGCTTGAAGTCACACCATTTTGTTTGTACGAGAACAGTTTTTGTTGTTAGCACTAATGAAAACAGGCCCATGTCCTATGACAAGATGCCTTCCTTGGAAGCTCTCCCACCTTCGTGGGCCCTGTGATTTAGAACATGATTTGGTGTTGCATCATTTCATCATCCTGTCTTTTTCTGCTCTATTTTCCTTGCTTTCTTTCTTCTTCTTCTTTTTTTTTTTTTAATGTTCCATTATTTCCCTTCACCCTACCCCACCCCACACATGTAAGTCTGGAAACTCAATGGATCGCAGAACATCTTTTGAGAAATTTGCACAGAATGTGGTAAGTTTTATTTTTTGAGGAATTACAAATAATTAAATCAATGAAATTTTCCCCATTTTCCTATTTTTAGCCCCATTGCCCACCTTGTATTCTTTGATGTAATAGCGAAAATGTTGTTTTTTAACAACATTTTTAAAATTTAAAACTTCATGTTTCCTTCTTATCCTTCTGCCCCATTCCTTTCTAGAGTAGAAGAAGATGCTATACATGAACCACTACATGTATAGAACTCAGGTTTGAAATAAGTGCATATTATGATATATAAAATGAAGGAATAACAATTATTCTTTATATTTTTATTTTTATTCCACTTGTCCCTTTCTTGGTTAAAGATAGTGCATGTATTTCTATGCTCTTTCCCTAGCTCCTCCTTAGGTTTAAAAGATTAAGAACAAGGGTTCTCTGCTTTCTACTCCTGCAGGGAGAAAGTGATCTGTTGATCAGCTTAAAGTCAAAGACTTGATATGAATGGTGCTCAGTGACAAAATATGCCCCACCAAAAACCCACTAGCATGTCTCTCTTATTCTTTATTTTTCAGGAAGGTGTTGAAAACTGTTTGCATAAATCATATGGAAAACCAACAGTTTTCCTACCAATGTTTTCTTAGTATCTGCCATGTGTTTTGATGATATATATTTGTTTGTGGGATTCTTTTTTTTTTTTTTCCTTCTTTTTTTTGTATTGTGCCAGTGCCTTTGGAACTTTCTGACATTGTGAAAGCTCAAACTAAACCCTTCAACACATTTATTTTTATAGGGCAGAAACATCCCTATTTTCCCATGCCATAAAAACTGTACACCAACACTGAGGGCCAGCACTAACCTGTTATGAAAAGAGGTAGAAAAATCTTGGTTTATACTCAAGTTTGTCTGCATTGTCTGTTGAGTTGTGTGGTTAGCTCCATGCTGCTGTGTGTGTATGTATGTTGTGGCTTTTGCTGTGATGGCCAGTTAAGTGGAGTTATGTGTGTTGAAATGTAAGCAAACTGGATTCAACAAAGATATGGTTTTTGTTTTGTTTCCTTCAAGGATCCTTGTGGTGGGGAACGTGAATTAGTTTTACTTTTGAATGACCATTGTGACTGTACACAGAGTATTTGAAAGACTTTAAACAGCGATGTGTACTTTGAACATTCAGTGAGATTATATGAATTAAAGGGATGGAGAATGAAGGATACCAGGAATTAATTACATAACAAACTTTACAAAATTTTGGCTGACACTAGTAGAATCTCTGTCCTTTAACATAGAATTTTCTTAAACATGACTCATAAAATCACCATGAGGTGATAAATACAATGTCAAAGAAATTCCCCAAGATTTTTTGGATAAAATGGCTGTCAGATACTGTAAGGTACTCTGTGTATTGTTCAAAAATTGTTTCAAATTCATTCTTTTCTAACATGATGCAGACAGAATATTGTTCTTGAGATTGGAACGGGCATTTCTATGATGTAGTTAAAAATAGTAATGCAACTTGAGGAAGATGGAAAATGAAGCCAAATGGTTGTCTTCCTCCAAAACCATCCCCAAGTCTAATCCACTTGTCCAGCTTTTAAAATAGCACCACAATGTCACACACTGTACATTTTAAGAAAAAATAAATAGGAAACAGAGGAAGAGAAGATTGATCATCCACATCTCCTATCAAAATTCATATATGTGCCACCTATAATCCACACATTGTGCAATGTCTTGGGACCACATAGAAGATATAGATCTTGATTGCAAAAGTACCTAATGGTATAAGCAAAATATTAGAATGTATAAGGGAAAGATAAACTCTTCCTACTCTTTGTTAGGGTGAGGAGGGCCCACATATAATCTGAGAACTCCCAGAAAAAGTGACATATAACTGGATACATAGGATTTCACTAGGCCAAGAAGGGCAATTACCCTCTTAATGAATTTTTTTTTTAAGCTGGGATTACTGAAGGAAAAGAAGTTGAGTAACATTCTCACACATACACAAACACAAATATACACATACATACACATCTACTATAGTAGTAACTTTCAAACACAATGGTTTAGTGTTATTTACCATCCAGAAAAATAAAATGTAATCATTTTCACTGAATACTTTGTTTTGGTATTACTCTGAATAAATAAAGTAAGGAAATTAGAAAGGGTCTCTGAATTTACACTTCATTCAGTGTTTCTCTATATTATCATAACTTTAAGGGTCAGCAGTTATGTCAGGCATCCTAAGAATTTACATACTAAATTTTGTGGGACTCCGTTATAGGATCAACAAAATAATTTTAACATAAAGAATGAGTGATTTTATTGTAATCAGATAGACTTAATAAAAATGGAGTTTACACAAAAATCTTGAAGTAATCCTGTGTGCAGGCTGCTCTAGTAGATACAGAGAATTTACAAGGTTGATAGTATCCAAGAAAGAAATAGAATAGGGAAAATAGGTAAACAAGTAAGTAGACTATGAAAGGAACTAGGGAAAATAAGATAGTAACAACTCACATTCAATACCTGCCATGTACCAGGTTCTGCACTGAGCACTTCATAACATTATTTAATTTAATTTAATCCATATGCTGACCCTGTGAAGTAGGTATTATTATACCCTTTTTTTTAAGACCCATTTTGTGAGTAAGAAATCTGAAGGGTCAGACGAGGTACACAATTTGTCCAGTATTACATAGTTAGTGAAGGAGCTGACACTGTTCCAAAATATGTTTTGTTCCCCAATTCTATTTTCACAGATCCATCCTTCTTCATTTTCTTCCAACTGATTTTTTTTTCTTGCCACCTGATGATACCTTCTCTCCAGTCTGAGTCCATATCCAGTTCATGCCTATTTATTTATTTAGTTAGTACATGTTCCAGCCTAGCATTTTTATAACCTAGGTTGTAAAAATGTCATCACGGGTTTTGTTTCACCCCAGAGTCAAAAATGTTTCATTAACCAACTTTTTCCAACCCCAATGGAACGTCCATTAGTTACTCAGACTAATAAACTCTTGCTGGTGCTTTAGAGAGGCATTATAATTAATATGTATGGATCACACTGTATTTTCAATCTTCCAAGGACATCCTTTCCTTTTTGTTTTCTTTTGTTGTTATTGTTGTTGTTTACATGCACAACAATCCTGGGAGGTAATCAGGCAGATATTAACTCTTTTTGACAGATGAACGAATGAAGGAATAGGGTGGTAAGGTCACTTCACCAATATCACTCAGTTGACTGTTAGAGTACTGTTAAGCAAAATATTATTTTACTTTCAATTCATTGTTTGGCCTATGCTTGTAATTCTAGCACTGTGGGAGCCCAAGCAGGAGGATCACTTAAGGCCAGGAGTTTGAGACCAGTTCTGGGCAACATAGTGAGACCCTGTCTCTACAAAAAATTTTAAAAATAAAAAAAGAAAGAAATTCATTACTCATTATTGATTACTTTTATTCTTTCCATTGTGCCCAAAACGGGTAGGATTAGAATAGCTCACATTTGTGTAATGCCTTTACCTTGACTCATTGTCCCAAGAAACTTTGTTTCCAGTTATTTACTCTTTTATCATTTCTTAAATTTTTCTTCCTATCAAATAAATCTTTTAAGGTCGATCTTTAAGATTTACTATGCCCTCTTGTGCCTTTAAGTGTCATTCTTAGTAATTGACTTTATTTTCTTTTGACAAAGTTCATATTCTTTATTAAATGTAAATATCGTTTTCTTCCTCCATCACCGTCGTCAAACATGACACCGTTTCTTCAGCCATTAAAATGTAGCATCTGTCTGCCACACAAACCTTACAGAGGGACAGATTAAAAAATAGAAGGAAAACAGTAGGAGGATTGATCGGCCACACCTTCAAGATTCTTAAATCAAATACTGACTATGTGGCTTTAGTTTGTATGAAGTGGAAGTCATATCAACCTGACTCTGGGCTAGAAAAGTAGAAATGAATATTAGGGACTGTTAATGTGGAACTCTTAAGAGTTCACCTAACCTAACCTCTTTTGGGAAATTTGTTTCACCCTATCTTTATGAAGATAATGGTCTACAGAGGCTTTAAAAGAGGTGGTGGCCAGTGGATTGCCTGAACCTGCAGGTTCGAGACCCAGCCGGGTAACTTGGCTAGACCTCGTCTCTACAATAAATCAAAAATTAGCCAGGTGTGGTAGCGCACGCCTGTGGTTCTGGCTACTTGGAAGGCTTAGATGGAAGGATCGCCGGAGCCCAGCAGGTCGAGGCTGCAGTGACTGGGAGTGTGCCACTGCACTCCAGTCTGGGCGACAGTGGGACTCCAACTCAAAAAAAAAAAGAAAGTCAATAGAAAAGACACGACTGCCCCCTGGGTTCTTCCATCCCTTCTGCCCTGGTGTACTTAGGCTGGTACGTTGAGCTCTTCTGCTGTGCTCTGGAGACAGTGATGTATGCTCAGGAGAAGTCTGGAGACTCCATGAGAGAATGTTAACAGAGGGAATGGGCTGGCTCTGAAATCAGTTGATTTTTCGGGATCAAATCTATATTTAACACTATAACTCAACAGATTAAATGTTGATAGGGACAAACATAAATATAAACCATGTAACTTACTGGAAGTATTAAAAATGAGAAAGATAAAATACATAGGTCTTTTTGGTTAAATAGAATTAAACTCTTTATTTAAGCCCATAATGGAGTCGCTCATTAATACAGCCTTATGCAGTTTGCATATAAGCAGTAAAATGTGGTAGAAAGAGCCTGGACCAGGAAGTTTGATGTGTTTATATTTAGGTTGGAAACCTAATCTTTTCTTGCCATATGAGTTTTCTAAAATCATTTAAATTTCTAAAGCTCAGTTTCTTCATCTATAGAGGAATCTCTCTGCCCAGACATAGCTTCAATTAGCACTTTGAGCAAATATATATAAATATTTAATAAATGGAATTATATTTAAATATTCTTTTGAAGCATGTTTTATTCAATTAAAATACATTGTAAGTGTCTTACAGGTCATTTAATATTCTTTTACATGATTCTATTATTAACCATTCAAAATTCCTTTGAATGGATATACTCTGTAATGCATTTTTATAATCCTCTATTGATGGACATTTATGCTGTACCTTATTTATTTATTCATTGCTATTATAGATAAAGTATGATAAACCTCCAAGCTAAGTATTGATTTTCTTCTCATATGATAAAAAATTGAACTGCTTGGTTAAATGTAATGCAAATTTAAAAGGGAAGAGGAATCTACTTCTCTCTTTTTCATTCCCTTTTATCTTTATTTTTTCCCTAAGAACATGCACTAAAATTAACTTATTCTGCGGGAATCAGATGTTATATTACTAATTCCTAAAACCACTTGTGTTACACAGTAATGAGAAACCTCCCCTACCAATTGACCCTCAGTCTGTGAAGAAATGTAGTCACTTTTTGGGAAGTTTACATTGCTTTCAAGACACTGTCAAAGACTCTAAGAATTGTTTCTAGTCCCTGTTTGAATGACTTTAACTTGGTTTTTATAAAATGTAAAGTCTAGTGTGAAATTTTCCTTACATGCTCTAACAACTACTAAGACTGTAAACTGGAAGGAAGCCACCCTTTCCACCCAGTGTAACTCTATGAATACACTAGAAGACAGGTTTGGGAAATACAGCCCAGCCTTACTAGGGAGCCATGTTCAAAGCAGAGCAGTGCAGTGTCAGGTCCACTTGTGCCGTCCCTCAACTGACCGTTCCTGGCACATTTGGGCTGGACTTTGGTTCTGTTTAAGATTGAGCCATGTCACTCCTGATTGAGACTTCTGGACTTTGCTGCTTGGGCTTACAGCCACGTTTGTGTAAATAAGCTTTGTTGGAAAGGATCCCAGAGTACCTAAAAAGAAAACGTATAGACTTGCTGCTGGATTTGTACACCATGTATAATACCAGTAGAGAATATCAGCCTGGTGTCCTAGGATCCATTACTAGGTTCTAGACTATTCATTCATTAACATATATTAAGTTTTGACTATGTGACAGGTTATGTGATCCTCTTCTGTGGTTACAAATGATTACCTGTCTGTCCTTCCTTTCACTTCCATTGATACCAATTTCTACCACAATTGAAATAGAGACAAACCTTAGAGCATTCAGAAGGGACATTTTCTAGATTATACGGATGAAGTTGCAACACAGTAAGACATCCATGGAGCTAGTCAGGTCCTCAATTTTCATAAACATTCATCTTGATGAAGCAGATTGTCTGTTTCACATAAATATCCACCACAGTATGCAAGCAGACTGGGAACCTACAAGAGGGAGATTTCTATCTCTGCCCCTGTGAATTTGCCTTAAGGAAGTATATTGGTGCATATTTTTTTTCTGGTTGATGGCTATGAGTTTGTTGCTTGGGACTGCAGATATACTAATATAGATAAATTATGCTTAAAAATTCCTACAGTACCTTAAGTGAAAATAATTAATTAACTGGTCATCAGGCTTCCCCACCATAGATATTCCCAGCAAACATATCAAGTGAGTCTGGTTCGGGATGAACTATTTTCTCCTCTTTCTTCTGTTATGGACCTGATACTCATCTCATTTATCACTTTGTTGTTGGCAGATATGGCTATCCATCTTATTTTATTGAAGCTGGTTGTGATGATAACTTGCCTGAGAAAACAATTTTCGTTTCCCTGCAGCACGATGTAAATTAATTGGTGTGCAGTGTATCAGATCATGTAGCCTAATTTAGTTCAGACAATATATCTTCATTCTTCCCTAGTAGCGTCATTAGTTCATGTTGCCACTCAAGTTCTATGGGCTGTGAATTGTATCGTGGGTTTTGGTCACAAAGCACCCAGTGCAACCCCGGGGTTTCCTAGGGCTGCTGAGTAGACGGCCCCCACTGGGAAACTTCCCCGCCTGCTGCTACATATGCCAGCGGCAGAAGTTTCTCTAGCATCTCCCAAAGTAATTTTCTAATGACTATGACGCCTTGGGCTTATGCTAGTAACTATGAGGACTCAGCAAGAGACCCTGCTGGGGGCTTTGTGTGACAAGTTTATAGCCCAATAGCACCCATGTATTCAGACATGGATTCTTTTATACAACAAAAAAACTGTTATTATCTACTATAAGTCAGGCATCTTGTTCTTTATCTGAGACTATATAGATAAGACAAAACCCCTGTCAAAGGGAGCTTATACTTTGTGAGCGAATAGATATGAACAAAAATTACTACCTTTGGGATGCTACTAACATATGTGACTAAGTTGGTTTATTCTTCTCAGAAAGTTAACTGTTCAGTGAACAGAACTAGCTTCTCTGTTGTAGACCATGATGGTTTTCTTAAAGTAGAACAGAGTAGACAGGGAGAAGAAAAGTTAAGACCCAAGCAAGTAAAATTAAGATCTGAGCAGCTGGAGAAGCTGACCCTGCAGGAAAGAGAGCAAAGATGGTACCTGAAAGATTTGGCAAATTCAGACAAAGACTATCATGGAAGTCACCAGTTAGAGAAGCAGAGTGCAGAAGAAAGGAATCCAGGAGATAGCCTATGTTCTGGATTTATACATGGGCCATCTTTATCTCCACAGCTGAATCTAGAGATGGTGCATATGTTTGCAGGATCAGCAGCTACTGTAATCCACACATTAGATGATAATGACAAAATGTGGGTGGTGAAATAGAGGAAGTAAAGGAGAAAGAAGACTTGTACCACCAATACATTTTTAGAGCATTTCTGAGCCAAGTTTACTGCAAGACTTGACAGCAGAAAAATAAACTTCACACTGTCTCACTTAGAAATCATGAGTTATGTGACAGTTAACACATTATATTGCATTATCACTTTAACTTTATTTGAAGTTATTTGAACTTGAAGTATTATTCATAAGTGATCTGAATCTCATATTGAGATATAAAATTTTAACTGATTAAAGCAAAGAGATATAGAAATTATATCTTATGTATAATGTAATTAGCATTGCAACATTTGGCAAGGTACCTTGCAGATGGTCAACTCCCAATCTCAGTCTCAATCTCTATGTCATTGAATTAAAAGCATTAAATAGAATTAAACAGAGTTAAACAGAATTTCATCAATGGTCTATGAGTAATAGTCACACATTATTTTTATAAATTTATTTAAAATAACTGGGGAAAGATGAATGGAAGTTAAGTTTATAGAGATTGAGTTTATTATGATACCCAAATTTAATTTCCGCTAAAAATAGTCATATATTAACTGTTTCTAGTTGTGAGGTCACTTACTAGCCAGCCCTGTACCATCACCAAGACACCTATTTCTCATTTTCTCTTGCCTACACTGAAGATACATGTAGTATCATATATGTTTATCCGCATTCTTTTATGAAATATTTTTTTAGAAAAGAAAGCCATTCTGTACACTGATGACAAGCCATTGGTGCAATTTTTACTTTTCCATGATTTATGCTAATACTTAGCGGCAGCAACACTAAAGTTAACAATTTAAAATAGCAACACAATAGACATCTAAATCGCATACATTTATAAGTGTGGATGTAATACATATATCTACATATACCCTGCTGTATTTTTCATATGCTTTTAGTAGATATTATGCAGAAAACCCAGACTGGGCAAAATTCCACACCCTCTGCGATGTACACCACATTTTGAGGGCTGTTGTTGTCAGTGCTTTTTTCAATGGCTAGTATGTAAGAATAATAGCAAACATTGGACAATCCTGAATACACTAATTATACCTGTAACTTCAACCAGCAGAGACCATTGCTGAAATAGGCTGTAGTAGTTATTGGAAATTTAAAATATCTCTAAACTGCTCTATTGTTTCTGGGGGGAAAAGTTCGCCTGTCAGTTTTTTGCTTCTTCCAGTCATATGTATTTTATTTTGGTATTAAAAGTTTTTTCATTTGCTATTTCATCAGCAAAAAAAAAAAAATTAAAAATAGACATGGCTCAGTACTATAAAGGAAAACACACACCCATTATCAAGACTGATCACTTGAAATATAATCTGAAATATACATATTAATATCTAACAAAACATGTTTCAAATATGAGATAGAAATCATTGGAAGATCGTTCTGTTTTCTGATTTTAACTTTTAAGTCTTCAAGCTACTTTGGGGAGATTATTGGGAATGATGAAACTTTTGGAGTCTCAGAATTGAAAGGGAACTTAAAGACCCCCACTCCCCAGGTCCAATCCTCAGCCCATTGCATGAATATTTCTGTGGCTCACTGACTGATGGGCATTCAGTCTTTGCTAGCTCCTATATTCCAGAGATATGGTACACTTAGATAGCAAAGGCTGCTCATTCCATCTTTTAGAAATTCCTTCCTTATTGTCTACATAATCCACTTTTCAGTAACTTCCAAGAATTTACATCCACTACCCCAAAGAGGTTGTTTGTTCCCTTAGTTAAAATCTGCTTCACTACCTTTCTGTATCTCAAAATCTCCAGGAGCTTGAGAAATGAGCTCAACCCACATAAAACTAAGTTAGAATCTCTCTCTCTCTCTCTCTCTCTCTCTCTCTCTCTCTCTCTTTCTCTCTTCACTTACAAGCACCACAGAACAATACAGTGTAAATATCACAACTTAGGTAGAAACATTCCCAGCTGACTTCTTCATACCTAACATCTGTGACAGTGATACTTGACCTACATTAAAATCACCTGGGGCGCTCATTATACCTGACTACCGGAGTCCATCTTTTAAAAGTCTAAGTCATTTTCTGATGGAACCCAATCCAATAATTTTTATGTAGAATTTCCATTTTTAACCAATTATCAGTGATGCCGCTGCCTCTGGTATCAAAACCACACTTTGAAAGCCACTGCTGACGAGCCAGTGCTCTCCACTCTCTCCATGAATGAATGTCAAGAGCTCAAGGAATGTCACATAATCGGCTGCTCTCCTATTATGCCGCACACTTGTGCAACCACCGGTTGAACTGTATGGGATTTAGAGAATTTTGTTTGTTCCCATGGCTGCTTGTAATTGAATTTATTGCATTCTGCAGTCACGTAATTTTTTTTTTTTTTTTTTTTTAGAAAGCAGGATTTATTGAGAGAACAGAAAAGCTCCCACAGTGGGAGGATAACTGAAGGGGTTGCCCTACATTTACATAATTTTTAAAAATTATACAAATGGTTGAAATTTGAGTATGAAAAGTAAAAGATATTTCTCCTAAGCTGAGCACTTTAAAAGACTTGATAAAGTAAAGATGCTTTAGATGTTGCTATCAGAATCTCAGTGACATATGCATTGGAAAAGTGAGATTCTAATGTTTTCTCATTTGATAATTTCCTGGTTGCTTATCTTCTACATTTGCTCCAGTTCAACAATCGTCCTCACTTAAATCATAACTGAACACAGTATTTGAGATGTGCTTCAACCATCATACAATGGGAAGATCAACTCCTTGGTTTTGTATCCTATAACTTTTACAATCTAGCCTGAAAATTACATCATCTTTCCCATACCAGACCCCAGTCATAGCAAAATGTAGAGTCATTTGTGGTTTATAATGAATTTTTTTTTTTAAAGCCTAGGATTTCTTCTCTCATATGCTGAGATTACATCTTCCCATTTCTGTCTTTTACTGCTAGGTGTTTTTGTTTATTGTCTGCTTATTCATTTTAGTGTAGATTGATTCTTTGCACTTCTTTTCACTAAATTTTATTTTATGAGTTATAGCTCATTTTTACAGCTTTACATATTTATTGGGTATCTCTTTGTTATTTAGTCTTTTAACCAAGATTATCAAATTTGTACCATGGATACATTTTATCAAAATTCCATCAGTTTAGTCATTCAAATTACTGATTAATATGCAAAAGAGCAGGAATGAAGGCAGAACATCACTATTGTAGCAGTTATAGCACCTTGAAAATATTTATTTAGTTATGAGCTACAATTTTCTCTATCTCATTCACAGAGATACAGCAAATGACTGCTACATGCCTTCCTTAGCACAAGAACCTTTGTCTAAAGCAAACCCCTGTCCTCAAATCTGGTAAACCCCTTTAAAAATGAGGAAGTGAGGGGGCCAAAGTGAGGCCCAAATTTTGCCTATATGATGACCACTTGTATACCTAATCCTGAATTGTACTCCACATCTTTAAAATAAAAAATAAAATAAAAACTGTGCTTTACACACACACAAAAAAAACAAATATGAGGAAATGAGTATGTCCAAGACAGATAAAATCTGGTAAGTTTAAACAGAAAGTTCTTGGCAAATAAAAGTTCAGAAGAGCAACCCACCATTAGAATGAACAAAGGTTTTAGGCAGTTTTAGCAAAAGAAATACAAATAGTCAATAAATATATGAGGAAAAGACCTATTATTATTAATAGCTAATGTCATTCAGAAAGCAACAGAATAACTTTTTCCTCCAAATACGTTAGTTTTAAAAGATGATAATATCTAGTATTAGAAAGGGAATAAGAAAATAGGTGATCTCATACACTTCATAAGAGTTTGAATTGCTATCACTTTTCTGAAATAGAACTTAACAGAATGGGCCAAAAGCCTCAACACTGTCTCACTTTGAGTCAGTAATTCAACTTCTAGTAATTTAATCCTGAGAAAACTCAGATATCCCCACACATACAGGAATATTCATTGCATCATATAGTTGTCAAATATAGAACACAATCTGAAAGTACAATAATTGTGAATTTCTTAAATACATCAAGGCATATCTACTGATGGAATATTATGCAGATATTACAAATCAGATTTTAGAGCAGGGGCTTTCGTCTTCATTTAAAAATACCACCCACATTTGATTTGACACATTATATATATGTGTTTGTGTGTGTTCGTATATGTGTGCATGTGTATAATTACTGTATAAACTGTATTTATATATGTTTATATGTGTGTAGCACTGAAACAATTCACAAATGATACATTTCTTTATTATATGCAATGTACTCTAGTTTTCTGATCTATTCTATAATTCTTATTTTTTTCTAAATATTGGTTGTATCTCTCTAAATTGATTTCCTTACCAACTAATGTCATGAGTTGTGAAAGCAATATTATGTTTGAAGAAACATGTGACATGAATAATTGATCAAATTGTAATCATTTTAGTATGCATATTACTCATAATAAGCCATATTATGCACAGTATAATTTCAATTTTGTTAACAAAAACTTTTAATATGTATTTTCATATGAAAAAGTAGAAGCCCAGCCAAGGTGGCTCATGCCTGTAAGCCCAGTACTTTGGGAGGTGGAGGCCAGAGGATTGCCTGAGCCCAGAGGTTGAAAACCACCCAGATGCTTTTAGTCTATTTGTTGACATTTAGGATATGACCAGTGTCCCGTATCCCTTACACTACCCTGTCTCTCCTCCTCCAAATTAGAAATTACTTATCCCAAGACATTTGAATCTCATTTGAATCTCATTACCCTGATTTCTAGAATTATATTTCTTTCTTTCTTTTTTAATTAAATATTTTTTGAGTCAAAGTCTCACTTGGTCACCCAGGCTGGAATGCAGTAGCACAATCACGGCTCACCACAGCCTCAACCTCTGGGGCTCAGATGATCCTCCCAACTCAGCCTCCCAAGTAGCTGGGACTATAAGTGCATATCACCACAGCTGGCTAAGTTTTTTATTTTTTGTAGAGATGAGGTTTACTCCTGGACTCAAGGAATCCTCCCGCCTTGGCGTCCCAAAGTGCTGGATTACAGGCATGAGCCACCACGCCTTGCCTGATTTCTGCAAGTGTATTTCAAAAATGAAATTTCTAGCCAAGGAGTTCAACTCATGCAAACAACCAATAACTTATTTGGGGGCATCTAACTATTAATGTTGTTTAACAGCTATCAATTGCTTTGCCAGGCCAGGTGACTTACAAAATAATACAAGATGGCATGTAAATACGCTAGTGCAGGTTCTATGGACAAGAAGATTCAGAGAGGGAAATGGCAGAGTTTAGGGGGCAGCTAGAAGCCTTCAGCAAGGACATGGGTAAGAGTGCACCTTTGAAAAGTAGGTAGGATCTAAAAAGGTATGTGTACAGACGAATGACTCTAGCTGAGAGGGTATAAAGGCTAGCCAGAGAACCACTTTGAGGAGTGAGCAAGCAGTTTGAAAACCCACAGAAGCCAGGTAATGAAGGATTTTGGAATCCAGGCAAAGATGTTTATACAATATTTATAAATAAAACAAGGGCATTTTTCAATATGAGAGTAAAAGAGCAAAGAGATACCATCCTCTAGTTCTGACTCATTAAAGCCCTCCCTATCTCTGGTCCAATAGCATCTCATTACCACCAAGCAGTCAGCTCTTTTTTTATTATATAGTTACAGAGCTGGATATCTGCTCAGACCATTGAATCACAATAAAGCAGTAGAAAGGCCATAACAAGATTTTCCCTTTCTTTTTTTTTTTGACTTGGAGTCTCACTCCGTTGCCCAGACTGGAGTGCAGTGGCCGCCCCCAGCCACCGCAGCCTCGACCTGCTGGGCTCCGGCGATCCTTCCGCCTCAGCCTTCCAAGTAGCTGGAACTACAGGCGCGCGCTACCACACCTGGCTGATTTTTTATTTATTGTGGAGATGAGGTCTTGCCAAGTTGCCCAGGCGGGTCTCGAACCCGCGGACTCAGGCAATCCACTCACCTCAGCCTCCCAAAGCGCGGGATTACAGGTTGAGCCACCAAGCCCGGCTGATTTTCCCTTTCTTAATCTCAGTCCCTCATCGTGGTTTCTGCAGCCTAGAAGGCATTGTGGAATGTACTTCTGAGTCTGCAGTAACATGTGGAGAGACTTGGAGGCAACAAATGGCAGGAGACAAACAAACAAAAAAGGAATTGCAAGAGTGGAGAAGTTAAGTTGTCTTGTTTTTGTTTGCAAAAAGATCTAAAAGATGCCGATAACCCTCTGCTCTTCACTATAATCTCTTACATGGGCATCTTTTGAATATCTACCCTTTATGTTTCCTCGATCTTTTCAGTGTCCTGTAGACTGGGAAAGACTACTGTGTGTTTTTGCAACAGTAATTTAGAAAAAAATCGGTGAACTTAGTCACCCAGGCAAATGTAGATTCTCTCTACTTTTTTTTTTTTTTTTTTTAAGTTGGAGTCTCACTCTATCGCCCAGACTGGAGTGCAGTGGCCGCTCCCGGCCACGGCAGCCTCGGCCTGCTGGGCTCTGGTGATCCTTCCGCCTCAGCCTTCCAAGTAGCCGGAATTATAGGCATGCGCTACCACATCCAGCTGATTTTTTGATTTATTGTAGAGATGAGGTCTCGCTGCCCAGGCAAGTCTTGGAGTTTCTTATTGTCAACATTCTGTTACTACCCTAACACAAAAAATGATTTTTTAATCAAGACAAATTTATAACTTTGACAGTTCACTTGGAAAAGTTAAGGACAAATACATAGTCTGTTATTCTTGTTCTGGGAGGGAAAGTTCTCTAATTATAACAAAATCTCTAAAAAGTGTTTAGGATAGGAAGGAATTGGTTTGGTGGAAGTGACGTTTTATTGTGACACATTAGAAAATTATCTTTCTTTATATGATTATCGATTAGGATGATGCTCTGTATTCACTTAAATGCCAGTTGAAATCTCAGACTTATTTTGTCTTGAACATGATTATGTGCTTCTTTTTCTAGCACATCGCCATTAGTTACATATTAGGAAATCTCATAGGCTCTTGAGTTTTTGTTTTGTTCTGAGTATCTGTATTTGTCTTTCTTGATAGAGTTCTGTTTCTATAATCCATTTCCTTTAGAATCTGACATGAAGACTAAATCACATAACACATGTAATCATGTGGTTAAAAATAAATATTCATGCAGAAGTACTGAATTATTGTAAATGATTTGGTTATAAATGCTATTGGTAAAAGTTTTTTAGTCCTTTTAGCTTCTAAAATTAAGACTTTAGAACTTAGCTATAAAGATGTTTCTGATTCCTCAGCTTGAAAAAATTATGAAAGGACAATTGGTAATGAGTACACTGAAAACAATCATTGCAAACGCTGACATGCAAATTTCATACTAATACATACCTCCCTAGAGGAAGAAATCCATGTCCTTTTTAACTTAATACTTTCTAATAGAGTGAGCAGCCAGTCAATAGTATACAAACAATCGTTTCTTTGTGCACTGTAGTAGGGCGTGTGCATTTTCCTTTCTAGTGTGTGAACAAGACAAGATTTTCACATAGTTTGCAAATAGATCTAAGTGATTTAAATCCTCAAATATAGTGGCCCAGTGGGCATCCGTGATTTTTGCTTTGACCTCAGTGGGGCACTTAAGTACTTTATACTTTTAGTTGCTCCCATGTTTACTTTTGTAATTATCTCAATACTTCAAAAAAAAGGTCCTTTATGCATAAATTCATATCACACAGAGTTGTTTTCTTTTCTTTTCTTTTCTTTTTAACTAACATCTGTATGTTTTCTCATTACTGTTCATTGTTTTTCTGATGTCACTAACCCCCAGGTTTATCATAGGCCTGTATTTCTCTTTGGGTTTCTATGAAAGAGTATTTTTAAATTATTTCCTGGGACAAGAGCTTGTCAAGCTAAATTTATATCATATCCCACTTTTAATGGAGTCCATACCAGACCAAGTACTAGTAGCCTTGAGTATTTGAAGATATTTGAAAAGAATATATTTTTAAAAAGTACAGAACCGTGTGTCTTTTTATTAAGTTTAGAAACATCACAGTGGTTTTTATAGTCCAAATACAAAAATGACTGTATCTGAGTTTCAAGTGGCTTCCGATTTCAATGTAACTATTTCATTCTTCTTCCCAGAATTTTGAACCAAAACACATTAATCTGTAGTTTTAAAAGAAGCTATTTTATATTAGCATTTTCCCCCTAGTCTTCTACTACATAACAGTTCACTCTTGTGTCACAACCTATGTGTACTTTTCTTCATCCCACAAATGGCATTAGAAACAGTAAGCACTTTTTAAAGATAAGTATTCCGTGTCAGAATGAATATACATACACACATATTTATTTACATCAATAGCTCAGAACTACAGGAAATAGGAAATAGCATAGTCTTTAAGTATTGAAAAGTATTGTTTTGTTTCTAACATTGCTTGATTAACTTATTTCTCAGGTGGAAAGGCAGTATAATTTTAGTTTTCAACATTACGTTCTGCCCTTCTCAGAGTCAGAATAGTAACTTTGGGCTTTGGTATACTAATGAAGAGAGTATATAATGACAATAATAATAATAATAATAATACATAGCATAACACGGTATGCTATGGTAATGTCTAATGGTAATACATGGTATTCTATGGTAATACATAGAATGTTCCAAGAGTAGTTTTAAGCAACTTACTTGATCAGTCTCCAGAACAAGTTTTTAAAGTAAGTAGCTATTATCCTCATTTTATGGGTGAGGAAACAGGCATAGAAGTAGGGGCAGTGTATTTGTCTGTCATAGTCTGCTATTACAAAATACCATACACTGCGTGGGTGGTTTATAAATGATAGAGATTTATTTCTCATAGTTCTGGAAGCTAAGTCCAAGATCAAGATGCTGACAGATTTGGTGTCTGGTGAGGACTCACTTCCTTATTCACAGATGGTGCCATCTCAATGTGTCCTCACATGGTGGAAGGGGCACACAACCCCCTTGGGCCTCTTTTATAAGAATATCAATCTTATTCGTGAAGGTTTTACCCTCAAGATCCAGTTACCTCTCAAAGGCCCCACTTCCTAGTTGCATCACATTGGGTGATTAGGTTTTCAACATATGACCTTTGGGCAATACAACCATTCAGACCATAACAGGCAGCCAGCACACATTTTGTTTATAAATGAAGACCTCTTGTTAACAGTTTTTGCTTTTATTATTTTTCTTACCACGATGTGACTAAAGGATAGCCTGATGGGAAATATCTTCATTAAACTTTAGCATTTTCTGCTCCCGCTTACTAAAAGCTAAGTTGTAGACCCCTTTTCCCAATTAAGAAAAAACTAAGAGAACATGGTGCTTGGTTTTCATTGCTGCTACTTATGCCAACAAAGGAATCCTTGACAGTAATTATATAGTGAGTAAAGAAAGCTTTATTGTGGAATTATTAATCATTTCTAAAACATTCTGCTCCTTTCTCAAAATGTCACTGCTATGGCCTGAATGTTGGTGTCCCTCTCAAAAATTTATGTTGCATCCTAATCCCCAAGGTGATGGTTTTAGGAGGTGGACCTTTGCAAAGAGTTTAGATCGTGAGGTTGGAGACTTCACGAATGGGATTATTGCCCTTAAAAATAGGCCCCAGAGAGATTATTTACTCCTTTCTCTGAGGACACAAGGAGAATGTATTCTCTTTGAACTGGGAAGAAGGCCCTTATTAGACACCAAATCATAGGCATCTAGCTCTTGCACTTCCCAGCCTACAGAATTGTGGGAAATCAATTTCTGTTGCTTATAAGCCACGCAGTCTATGATTTTTTTTTTTTTTGTCATACCAGCCCTAATGGACTAAGACAATGACCATAAGTGATTGTTTCTCTCCCAACACCACTTACTCTTTTCTTTATCAAACTCTGAGCCACATTAGGTAGCAAATCAAGACTATTGCTATAATTGTGACTTATTACTAAACTATATTTTTTTTAAATCTTTAGATTTTTCTTATCATTTTATCCTCTGGGAAGTAAAAAGAATCCATCACATAATTGGGCTGCTTGATTTTTATACTAGAACATATAAAATGAAAGATAAAACAAAAATCACCAATCAACTATCTGTATTCCTAGAAAACATTTCAAATTTCTTCTCTCTCTAGAGTACTTGTAATTAACTGGACAGTATTGACTTTCAAGACTTCCAAAAAATGAATATATACTTTTTATATTAGTACAATACACGGAATCAGAATGTATCAGATTTCTCTGGGGTTGGAGTTGGAGGAAGTCAGGTGGGAAAGATCATGAAGATATCAACAGTTTGAAATAGGGACCAAATAGACTTTTATTTTTAGATGTATAATGGACATCTTTTTCTCTGTATCATATCCTGTATAACCATAGAGGATAGGAGACAGACTCAATTTTGAGATGCCACCAATCACACCCTCAAAAAATGCATTTTGCTTGATTAAATCATATCTTCTACCTTACTAGTTATTTATAAACGCAACACTAATTTCAGCCATTAAACAAGAATGCATTCACATATTTATCTTTAAGAGCAGCTTAGTAAGATTTGTTGCAACAAGTTTATAACCAGTCAAGAACTGGGTGTTGCTTCATTGCCAAGCCTTGATGGAACATTTATGGATATGTTTTATGATTTGCTAATCTGTGCTGTGAAATCATCAGTCTGTTTGCAGTGGGGAGAAAGAGGGTGGAGGGAGGGAAGATGGCTTTTTTGTTTAATGTGTCAGTGGAGGGAGGGAGTGGGGAAGCATATATGGTCATGAAGTTGGAACTAAGGTGTACTTAGATGTACTAAAGATTTAGTTTTGATCCTTGCACAAAAATCAACTGCAATAAATAGGTGCTGCTAGTAAGCAGGTTTTCTATGATCATGCCTAATTTCCTTTCTTTCTTTTTTCTTGTTTTATATTTTTTTCTCAGGGGAAATCTCTCACATCAAAGAGGTTAACAAGCCTTGTTCAGTCTTACTAAAGGATCGTCTTGTAGCATGGAAGCTGACTGGAGTCATTACACATACTTGTAGCTCGTTGTTACCTGGAGCAGAGGACATTAGACCAAGATGTTGCATGAGCAAAGGGCCTAAATTGTTATTTTTGTGTGTACATTCCATCTCCAAGGAACTCTACCATCTCAATGCCTCCATTTCAAATTGTTGTCTGCTTTCTTTCTCCTTCTACTAAGCTGGATCTGTGTCTTTTCCTTTTTAAAAAGTTCAAGTGACGTAAAACCTTTCTCTCTCTCTCTCTCTCTCTCTCTCTCTCTCTCTCTCTGTCTCTCTCTCTCTCTCCCCCTCCCTCCCTCCCTCTCAAAGCTTCTGCTAGACACACAGTTTACTGAAAATTCAGTCAGTCACAAACTGGAAGAATTGTAAAAGAAAAAAAAGCATATATCAATAAGTATACATATGGCTTCACATTTATCAAACAATAAATTAGCACAGAAAATTTCATTTCTCCTATGTATCCACAGTCAGAAACAAGCTCATGTCTGTGTCTGTTGTCTGTATATTCTCAGTTAATGTTTCTTGCATTTATTTTTATACCATATTTAAAGAAGATACACCTTTTACTCCAAATGTATTAAAGTTGATCCCTTCTCTGTAAATTTGTGTATGTTTATATTGTTGTTTTATCTTTCATTAAAAGATGCAGAATCTCGTTGCTTTTGACTTCCATACTAACTGAAAAAGAAAATGCTGAGAAAGCACCCACAGTCATAGAGTTACAATTTAGGTGTACCCTTGAAATGTATTTCAGGGATTCAAGATAGGCCTGGATGGTACAGCAGCCAGAAGCAGATTGAAAGTATTTCTTTTGGTGGCTAACCTGAAACCAGATAGATTCTTTCTCTCTCATGGAAAAACAACACAAATTGACCTTCCACATTTTCAAAGCTATTTAACAAGATTTTTATGCCTCGTTACTTATATACATCTCTCTATTTTGCTAATGATTTTTTTTTTAGAATTAGACTTGAGCATGGCTTCCCAACTCAGGTACTGATTTTTTTTTTTTAAACAAAATTCTAATATCTTAGGTCAGTGTCTCTTAAATTTTTGGTGATTACGATTTCTTTGAGAATACATTCACCCCTTGCTACCTACAGGGAATTAGTCACCAGACTCTCAAGGATACCATAATTCAAGGATGCTTAAATTCCTGATATAAAATGGTACCGTATTTACATATAACCTGCATACATTCTCCTGTGTACCTTAAATCATCTCTTGATTACTTCTAATACTTAATGCAATGTATTTTATAAATAGTTGCTATATTATATTTTTAAACTTTTTGCTGTATTGTTATTTTTTATTATTGGCTTTTTCAATTTTTTTTTATCCAAGTTTGGTTGAATCTGCAGATGTGGAACCTGTGAATAGGGAGGGCAGACTGTATCACATAATTGCTAACAATTAGTGAGCACTCACTAAGTTCCTGCCACTGCATTATGAGCTTTCCATGCACACAAAATTATGTTTAACCTTCACAGCAGTCTTATAAGATCATTTCTGTAATTTTGAGAACATTGAAGCAGAGAGAGGTTAAGTAACTTGTTTGAAATCAGCCAGTCAAATTGGGATTATAGGGGAGGAGCACAATCCTTTCCTTCTACTTTTCTAGGTTCTCAGCTGGGGCTTTGTAACAAAAGACAGATTAACAAAAGGAAAGCATACACATGTATGTAAGAGAAGCCTTCATAAGGCAATGAAGACCTGCAAAAAAATGGTTAAATCTGAGAATATAAATATATATTTATGTATAATGAGTTAGATGAAGAGTGGAAGGTTTTGGAAAGCTGTGGTAGGGCAAAGCAGTATGAGCCAAGGAAAGCAAACTGGAGAAAATTAGCAAGGCCTGTCCTCTCAGTGTCCCTTTTATCTTCAGAAAGATGCTCCTTTCTTCCAGGTGTAGGAAGGCACCTCTCACATGAGGGTCTCATGACCTGATTCTGGGGAAGGTCACAGACTCCTTCCTTTGGCTGCCATTTCTCCAATTCCTTCTGCTTAAAATAGTCAGTATGCTAAGATGCCATACTGTGGGGGTAACGTTCAGAACCACAACAGCATACAAATCCAAGCAATGTGACCATAGGGCCCATTACACTATACCTATCCATCATGCCACAAACTTCTTTTGGTAAAAGTTATGTGAAAATCCACATACACTAACTTTGGTACTCAATTTTAGGATATTCACAGAATATCCAGAGAGCTCATGTAAAAAATCCTGTCTCACTTTAAGGGTTGAACCAGTGACAAAAAGTTTGCCCAGCAGGAGGTGGGCCTGACCTGCTTGCTTTTGCATACACCAAGGCATTGCAGACTTTGGGTATTTAAAAATGAGCTCAAGTTACTAATGCCTATTAATTACTGTGGGCAAATTTAAATTCTGAAAATGTTTACCAACACTGATGAGAAGTTGGTAGTGGAATCTGTTGGCTAGTTAACAAAATTATCACAAAATGGAAGAGACTTGATAAAATAAATTTGTATACAGACTATAATCTAAACACTGTAAATAGTTTGAGTGATTTAATTATATGCTCATATGGTTATTTTTAAAAGACAACACATGAAATGAAAATAAAATATGCAGAGGAAAGATTTTCTTCTTTAAAAAAAATCACTTAGGACAGTCTTGGACAACTAGCACTGAAGTTAGATTAAATGTCTAAATAGCTACAAAGTTGGAAATAATAGACACTGGGGATACCAAGAAGTAGGAAGGTCAGAAGGGGAACTAGGGTTCAGAAATTACCCCTACTATCTGGGGAATGGGCCTCCGGAGACTCACAATGGGTGCATGTAATAAGCAAACACTTGTACTCCCAATTCTAAAATTAAAATAAAATAAAATAATAAATGTTGATAGAAACGTTATTTGAAGGCCAACAGTGACTCTATTAGAAGAATTTGGTGTGTAAATAATTATCTTTGCACGAATATGACTAGTTATCTCAGTGACCGTCTTTCATAAATTGTCAGTCCTTAGACTAAGCCTGTCCTTACTGGCAATTCCGAATCATGGAAAAGTTGCTCTTAATGGCCTTTCCAATTATGGCAGAAGAAAGCAGAAAAGAGAAACTTTCAGCCAAGTGTCTCTCAGTCAGAAACTTCTCATAAAAAAAGTTACTCAAGTTTCTGGGTTCAAGTACATGAAAGCTTTAAATAGCCTAATGACTTCATTTAATATGGTCTAGACAAGACTTGGATACAAACAAGCAGTATTTCAGAAGCGCATAGAAAAATTTTGGAGTTTCTTGCAGTTAACCCCAATAAGCCCTTGGCAACCACCTCCGATTCTGCCCTAAGACCATTGGATCTCTAAGGCATAGAGTAAAACTCAAGTTTCTGTTGAATAAATTGCCTTTTTTTTTGAGTTGGAGTCTCACTATTGCCCAGACTAAAGTGCAGTGGCCGCTCCCGGCCACCACAGCCTCGACCTGCTGGGCTCCGGCGATCCTTTCGCCTCAGCCTTCCGAGTAGCCGGAATTACAGGCATGTGCTACCACACCCGGCTGATTTTTTGATTTATTGTAGAGATGAGGTCTCGCTGCCCAGGCGGGTCTCGAACCCGCGGGTTCAGGCAATCCACTCACCTCAGCCTCCCAAAGGCACAGGATAACAGGCAGAGCCACCAAGCCCGGCGAATAAAATGACTTTTAAGTTTTTAAACTTTAAAAGACTATCTGCAAAGTTACTATCTAAAAGGTTACCCTCCAATAAACTAGAGTTTCTAAACTTACATTGCAAAACTATTTTCATCCTCCAAATTGCATTGACCCAAAATTCTCCCTTTGGTGATGTTACAATAAGGTTTCCTGTAGATCTGCCGTGGATTTTCTGCTTGAATCAGAATAAAAGAAATGTGGTTGTTAGGTTCGGAGGGAAGCAGCACCCACCTACCCCCATCTGCCCCTCCACCCCAAGCCCACATCCGCACATCTCGCTTGAAACCGCCCGGACCGGGCCGCCAACTGCCAAGAAGGACCAGACAGGGACTTTCCTGCCCAGGCCGGATGCACCTGCCAACAACCCTACCAGCAACCCCGGCAACAGCCACATGGTACCAGAGATGATTGGACGCCTTGCCTCCCCACCTCGCTGCTGCCCCCAACACCCACCCTGATACAGCACCCTTAAAAACCCAAGCTGCCCTTCCTTGGGCGCGACCCCCCTGGCCCATCTTCCTGGACCACGGGACCTCGCCCGGGAGTTCTCCCCCAATAAATGCTTGGTTTATACCAGCCCCTTGTCCTGTACCTCTTTCGGTATCTCCAAACATTACATCTTTAGGTGGTGCAGTTTCCCTCGGAACCTAACAGTGACCAGCAACATTATCTAAGCTGTGTCCTGGCAGATGTTAGGAAAACAAATGAAGGCAGAACCCTTGTCTCGTCCTTAAGAGGAGTGTGTAATTTTATCTTGCTTCTCAGGAGTCACAGCTTCTTTCCCCGTTCTCCTAACTGTTCGCTTCTCTTTATATGATGGTTTATGAATAATTGTGGTTTTTTGGGAGAGACATCGTCAGGGCTGCTCATGTAATTTAGTCTAGCTACATGCATTCGTTGTCACAACACATAGGGTTTTGTGTCCTTAATACAGATTTGAAAGAGCACATTGAATATCCATCAGTTTTACCATTGCCCGTGACTACCTCTGTGCTCATTCTAACAGCCCTCTACACATCAACAGGAGACAACAAAAATTACCAATCTAAGTCATTTTAAGAAATAATGCATGACAATAATGAAGTTAAGGATTATAAAGGAAACTAAATTTATGTATCACACACAGGTACCTCATACATTTTGTTGTACAACCATACATTTGTACCTTTTTATTGAGAAAGCTGTACCCAAGAGCTCACTTTTTAAAAGACCCCAAGTGAAATATATCAGACGTAAGATATTTTTATTTAAAAATCAGAATAAAACAAAAATTTGCATATACCCTTAGACTTTGGAGAAGCTTCCCTGGTGCTAAAATGTAATGTATTTTCAAAAATGTTATTAGAAGCATGCATACTTCTTGATTAATACATTTATTAATACATCATGATGTCTCTATTAGGTTATAAGATCTTAATCATTTCACACTTTTTGGAAAATCAGATAAATCAGTGTATTTGATATATTTTTAAAAGTTAATGACATCTAACTTCAGTATTACTTAAAAGATAGAAGTAATGTACACAAATAATCAAGTACAGTGCTTGATACAAAATTGATAATATTTAACTTACCCTCTTCCCTTTATTGTTCTTCGAAAGTTCATCTTTGTAAAAAAGATGAAGTAAGTATCTAAACACCCCCTCTAGCTGGAGTGGAGTCAGGGATGACATTCAGGAGGCCAAAACTGAGTGGTGACTCAGGATACATGAAACACCAGGAGTGCAGTCAAGTGTGATGGTGGGTTGGGAACCAATCAGACAGAGTCAAGAAAGCATGAGGACCAAAAAAGTGACCAAAAGGTGACATTGGGATAAGTCAAGGAGGCAGTGTCCTGAACAAGTGGATTCTGGAAACTACAGTTCTGGAAAATAGAAGAGGCTGTTTTGAAAGCATCTATAGCCTCCTGCAATTATTTGAATGTCTGTCTGCTCCAAAACTCATGTTGAAACCTAATCCCCCATGCAACAGCATTAAGAGGTAGAGTATTTAAAAGGTGCTTGGATTACATTTGCTTTTCCCTCACAAATGGATTACTCTGATCCATGTAATGGGTTATCATGAGAATCAGTTGTCACAAGAGTGGGTCTGTTATTAAAAAAAAATTGGCATGCTCTTGCCGTCTGTGCATGTGATGCCCTGCATTACCTTGGGACACCACAAAGGCTCTTGCAAGAAGGCACTCACCAGAAGTGACCTCTCGACTTTGGACTTACCAGCCTCTAAAAGAAACAAATGTCTTTCCTTTGTAAATTACCTAGACTCAAGTATTCAGTTATAGCAACAGAAAACAGACTAAGACACCACACCTATGTGTAGAGTGGGACATACCATGGGAATCCAGTCACGAAGAGATGGAGATGAAGCAGAAAATAGATGGTAGAGTGTGGTAATGTAGCAGGGGTGAATGCACCCCATTGTTTTCAGCTAAGAGTGTCCAAAGGTATTTTTGTCTGGCTCCAAAAGTATTTTTGTCCTACAAATATAGGAATGTCTTCCTCTCTTCCACACTGTTTCCAGAGGTCTCCTGGACAATACAGGAAAGGGGGACATTCATAATTCCATGGGAAGACTGACTGAATTGGTATGGGAGGTTTTGGATTCCCTGTACTCCAGGTGAGCTCTCAAGTCCAGGTTGGGTGATGGTCCGACTCAAGTGGTAGCTGGTATTTGGCCGGTGAGATTGCAATATGCAAGTGGGGGAAGATTCAATTCGTGAGTTGAAGAATTACCTAGAATTGTTGCCTGCCAACCATGGAGTTTGAATTAGCTCTGTGGGGTGATATGGCAACTAGGTGTACAAACACATTCCTCATGGCAGTGTTAGCCTAGTTTATATGCCCTAAAACTTTCTTCCCTGCAAACATTACAAGACTAACTTCAGGATCAACTTAACAGTGCTCTTCTTCCATTGTTTACCCCAAATTTCTTCCCGCCTTTGGCCTTCCCAACCCTCTTCAAGTGTTCAGGCACAAAAGCCCTCCTTTCTACTTTTTCATAATAAATCTTAATAGCAGCAGCACATGAGTCACCGTAGAAAGTCTCAGTTTCTTTTAGGGTAAAGAAGTTCTAATATTTATAAAGGCAGATTAAATTCATTCTGAAACCCCCACTCTCTATACAAATGGCAGTAACGTTTCGTTTCAAGACTAGCAAACACATAACCACTTATAAACATAGGAAAGGGAGGCATTTTCTACAAAAACATAACCAAATTCAGTATTTGATAGTATTTGGTAATTATCAGAGACCAAAATCACTTGGCTCAGGAAAACAGGGCATGGATCCAAGCAGAAAGTGCAGAAGCAATAACCAGGGGCTATCAGATCTTCATAACGGCAGACACCACCTTCCAAGAGCTAAGGGTGAAAACTCAACACTCTCCCATTACCAGAGACTAATTGAACAGCCTTGTGCACTTCCCAAGGTCACTGAGAATGCAGCCATTTCCAATGGCCATGGTTTCTAGTGTCATCCTCCAAACATGAAGGAGAGGGGAATCATGTCATCAGCAGGTAAAGACATGAAATACATCACCCAGGCAGCAGCATTCCCTGAGCATGAAAGTCCAGAGTATTCTGGCCTATACCTGGAAAACAGGCTGTGGTTTTCCATGAAGCAGAAACATGAGAGAAATAGGAATGTGAGCTTATGCCACAATAATCATTTTTAAAATGCTTAAGATAATCATTGTGAATAACACAGCAAATGGAAGCATTTACACCAAAGGAAACAGGCTAGATCAACCTGAAAAGTATCCCAAAATAATTATTTTAAAAATTTTAAAGTATTGATGAAGGATGAAAACATAAGACAAGAAATAACAGGATAATTTTTTGTTTAAATCACACCTATAGACAGAGTAAAGCTTCAGAAATTAATGGTAGATAATAGAGATAAGACCCCCAAAAGTTACTAGGGAACCAAGAAACAAAAACAAAAAAAAGGATAAATATGATGGAGATTATAAATCTTTGGAAATGTGTAATGTCAGAAGTCAGGAAGCTTTACTCTGATTTTAGAATTATTCGTCCAGCTAAAGAATCATTCTGACAACTTCACCTCAGCCTTGTTTTTAGATAGCTAGCCTCAGATTTTTACTGACAGAACCAGTAAAGAATGGATTCTATCAGAGGGGAAAAAAGTCAGAAGAAAATAGAAGGAAGGAATAATTAATGGTTCAGCAAAGAATATTAGTGAAACTGAATGTGTATTATTTATCAAAATATAAAATTCAATATCTTTAGTTACAAATTAAGAAATAAACTTGGAATGTAGAAGGTAGAATGAAAGTGAAAGAAACATGTTTCAACTGTTCTGTTTTATTTGTGAGAAAGATTGAAGTACAAAATAGTTTTATTCTTAGTTGGAAAAATGCATCTTAAATTTTTATTAACTATAGATTTATACAATATAGAATAAAACATATGCTATAAATATTGAAATGGGAGCATAACTCTTTAAATACATAAGAGAGAAATGAAACAAAGAAAACTCAGCCTGCACAACTGGAAATAAGAAAAGAAACAAAGATGTTAAATAACAAAAGAGAAATAAATTCAAATATGTTGCCAATTATAATATTGGCAATAATCTTAAGTCACCTATTTATAAAATTCTTAGATTAAACTAAAAGCTTACTTAAGTATAGTTTATGAGACACCTAAAGCAATAATACCCCCCAAATTGGAACATAATACTCCCAAAATTGGAACATAAAGAATTTGGAAAAAGTTACATAAAGCAAATACTGACCAAAATAAAGTTACATATCTCTCCAATAAAACAACTTAATGTGAAAAGCATTAACTGAAGCCAAGCAGGTCATTCATGTGAATAAAATGACAAAAAAAAAAAAAAAAAATCCATCAAGAATCTAAAACAATCATAAACCTATATTCGCTTAATAATAATCCTCAGAATACAAAGTTTTGAAATTTGACATAATCCTAAAGATAAACTAATATATCACTTTCAAAACCTAAGTGTAAGACTTATTAAATATATAAATATGTGAATAACATAATTAACAAGATATGTATGCACACTCATACATGTGCCCATAGAATGCATACAACAGAGAAAGAATTAACCTGGTTTTCAATAATTTGCAAAATATTTAGAAATACTGGTCAAAAGCTACATGCAAACTAGACTTAATAAAGTATAAAATTTAGTATTATACAGATAACATTGTTTGCCAAAATACAATACAAACGGAAATCAACAATAAAATGACAAGTAGATAAATTTCTTCAATATAAGAGGAAAGCAAAAAGCAAACTATTGTAATATTCATGAGCAAAAGAGAAAATCAAAATGATAATGTTTAATACCAAATGTCAACAAAAGTCCTACCTATTAAACTTGTAGAATAAAGCAACAGAAGTACATAGAGGGAAACTTATAACCTTTAATGTGTTCATTAAAAACAAGAAATATTGAAAACAAAAGTGTTTAACTCCGAAATCTAGAAAGAGGACAACAAAATAAACTCAAAGAATGCCAAAAAAAAGAAAAGAAAAAGGAAGGATCAAAGATGAAATGTATTAACTTGGGAGGAAAATAGATCTGATCAACAAACCCCAAAGCTGTTACTCCAAAAAAGACAAAATAGAGAACTCAAGACAATTCATGAAAAAAAGGATATAGCAAAAATTATTAACATTCAACTTAAAGAGCCATTCTTTGTTTTTCATGGCTTTTTTTCTTCTTCCTCTACCTTTTTTCTTTTCCTTCTCGAATAATTCAAGTCATTAGATGGAGCTGAGTAAGGTAGGACTCCATGCAGTGTTGTAATTGTGGGAGAACCAGGAAGAGTCAGTATGAGGTGTCAGACAGAGTCCAAGCAGGGTGAGGAGGTATTCCCATAGGAAAGGTAGCCTCATACTGTCTACTGACGGCTGAGCAGGGTAAGCAGAGGGTCCACGAAGAGGAGCACCGTCTCCAATAGCTGGGGACAGCTAGGGTGCTGTAATCAAGCAGAATGAGGAGGACATCTCCAGGACCTGAGGATACAGGTTTTGGGGGACTGAATCAAGGGAAGAACTTCACCCAGGGGAGCATCCCAGAGGAGGGCACACAGGATGTTGGAGTCTGAGCCAGCTGAGAAGGTGATGTTCCTGGGATGAATGGAGGGGAGCTGGCCCAGCAGCACGGATGTCAGGGCCTACGTGGGTGACTGAAAAGAAAATCCTGTGTGGAGAGGAAATGCCAGAGGCAACCAAGAGCAAGATATTAGAGCGTGTGCAGGGTAAGGAAGATGACACAGGAGACCCATACAGGATGCCAAGGCCAGGGAAGGTTAATGGGGGTGTCTATCTCAGAGGAAGGCCCCCCAGCAGAAATTTAAGGGCCTGAGCAAGTTTTAAACAGTGGATAGTGTCCAAATAGTGAGTGGACTGGCATGGGCTGTCATAACCCAAGAGGGAGACAAGGATTATCATACAGGGAATGATCTGGTGCAAGGTGGACGAGGGCATTTCCTCAGAGCAGAAGGGTAGGTGAGGTGGTGGAGCCCAAAAGAGGTGAGAAAGGCATCAGCATAGCAGTAGGTTGGGGAGGGGGAAGACAAGGTGGAGGGACATAGCAAAGGTAGTTAAAAAGTACCATGCAGGATTAAGTAAGTAAATACATTAAGAGTAATGGCAACCAACTTCTCACAGTTGGTAAAGGAGTTTAGAAATATGGAGAAGGAGAAAACTTGAAAGAATTCTGGAATGTTTCATTAGAAGTGAAGAGATATTGATATGAACTTGTCATTTTTGATATATAGAGATGGATACTGAAATAAATACAGATGTAATGTGTACATGCAACACACTTAAATTCCCTGGCCATGGCTGGTGAAAGAGCCTGGGAGCAGTCACATCCCAGTAGTGATGAACACACCAAGGATCCTGGTCATGGCTTCTAACTGACACTCCTCACAGAGAGAATGAGGGGTTCTTGGAGAAAATAGCCAATTCCAGGACCGGGACAGGGTAAGTGAAAGATGAGCTGAAACAGCTGGTTATACCAGAGAGTCAGGAAGTATACAGAGAATGATGGGAACATGTCAAAAGGACATAAAACTTAGCTAGAAGGCAGTCCTGCTGGTCAATTAGCATTAAAATAAGTAGTGGTAATAATAGATTCCCTAATGGATAAACAAAAACCTAGTGAATAAAATAGTAATCTTTTAGTATAAATTAATAAAACTATAAATGAATGAATGGAAATTTTGATAAGGAATGTAATGTTCACATACTCTCCAAATACCTTCCCACAAAATAGTATTAATCACAAAAGGAAGACTAGTTCCTTAACAATGTAGAAATCTGGCAGATACCACCTGCATTAGGGTTTTCCAGAGAAGCAAAACCAAAATTATTTATCTAGATATGTGAGAGGAAATGTATTATGGGAATTGGCTCAGGTGATTCCAAAAACTGAGAAGTTCTGTGATATGTCATTGCAAGCTGGATGAATCAGGAAAGGCTATGGTGTAATTCAATCTGAGACTGAAGGCCTGAGGAGGGCCAAAAGATCGATGCTGAAGACCTGGGAACCAGCAGGTGAGGATGGGAGCACGTTAGTGTGAATCCCAGAATCCAAATGACTGAGAACCGCGAGCTCCAATTTCTGAGGGCAGGAGAAGATAAATGTCCCATTTTAAGAAGAGAGTAGAGCATTTACCTTCCTCCACATTTTTTTTCATTTTGGTCCTCAATGGATTGAATGACACCCACCTGCATTAGTGAAGGTCATTTTCTTTACTCAGTTTACTGATTCAAATGCTAATGTCCTCTAGACACACCCTCACAGACCACACAGAAATATGTTTTACCAGTTATTGGGGCAACCCTTAGCCAAGCCAAGCCAAGTTGACACATAAATGAAGCATCATACCACGTTAATCAAATTCCAATAAAAGGACAAAGCAAAATCAAATGTCCACCTGTTAGGATGCAGTGAGAAAAATACAGTATCATTTCTGTGATATTCCTGCTAAAGGTGCACAACATATATCTGATCATGTGGAAACATCAAACTCAAATTGAGGAACATTCTATAAATTATTACCCTGTAGTCTTCAAATGTCAAGATAAGACTGAGAAACTAATTCAAATTGAAGAAGGCCAAGGCAACACAACAACTAAATGCAATGCATGATTCTGGCCTGGATTATTTTGCTATAAAGCACATTTATGGGCAATTTGCAAAACTTCATGGGCTTTGTAGAATAGATTGTAGTAATGAATCAGTGATAATTTCCTAATGTTGATGGTTGACTTGTTGATATGTAGAAGAATGTTATTGTTTGTAGGAACTAACATACTAAAGTATTTGGGAGTGATGAGGCTTCATGTCAGCTAATTACTCTCAGATGATTCCGGGAAAAAAAATTATTTGCACTTGCAACCATTTGAGATTGTTTTAAAAAATAAAAAGGAAAGGAAAGATGATGGTTTTAAATAGAGATAAATTCGATTTGGATAACATTTTTAAAAATTATTTGAAATGAATTACTGGCTGGGTGCAGTGGTTCAGGCTGGTAATCCCAGCACTTTGGGAGCCCAAGGCAGGAGGATTGCTTAAACCCAGGAGTTTGAAACCAGCCTGGCCAACATAGTGAGACCTCATCTTTACCAAAATAATAATAATAATAATAATAATATTAATAAAGAATAAAAAGTTTGTGGTGGCATGTGCCTGTAGCTCTGGTTACTCTGGAGGTTGAGGCAGAAGGACTGCCTGAGCCCAAGAGTTTGAGCATCTGGTGAGCTGTAATCATGCCACTGCACTCCAGCCTAGGCAACAGAGTGAAACCCCGACTCAAAAAAAAAAAAAAGCATAGCGAGTTCACTAGATTATAGAGTATACTCAGAAGGAAAAAAAAGTGGAAAATACAAAGAATGGAGAGGATGTAAGCATATTAACAAAGGAAATTCAAAAGTGTCAGGGAGCAAACTATTAGAACACATAAGAGATTTCAGCAAGTATTCCATATATATTTCAGATGCATTACTGATGGGAAGATCTACACTTAACACTGAACAAATTTCTAAGTAATAGCAATGATCAATAAGATTAATGAAGTAAATCATCCCATTCAAATTAATTTTAAGAACTGCAAAGTCATTAAGAAGAAAATTAGCAAAAGTGGAAGAACATGCCATAATAAATTTTGCTACAAGGCATAAACAACACCTAAATAAATAGTGAATGGAAATTTTTGATATTATACATGATAATTATTCACAAATAAATTTATAAATTCAACATAATATCAAAATTTTAATAAAATTGTGGAATTTTTCAAATCGATGTTACATTTATATGAAAGCAAGAGTAAATGGGACAAAAAATAAAATAACGAGTTCTTGTCATGACGCAAGAGCTCCTTTGGGACGATTTGTACGCACATCTTTCTCATCCCAGATTTTCTGTTAAAGGTTTTCTGTTTCTCTATCGATATTTACTTGGTCTGCTATGCTTCTTATAGTCAGCTGATGATTTTGTTGTACAATTTGACAAATTTTTGCAACGTTTTTGCCAGTTCTGCTCATGACTGGCTGTCCTGACCTCTCTTCATCTGGGGCACTTTCTCTCCCCTCAGAAAAAATGTTTAACCCATTTGTACATTGCTATTTTCTTCGTGGCATTATCCCCAGAAACTTGAACTAACATGTTCCTGATTTCACTTCCACTCTTGCCAAGTTTAACAAGAAATTTAATGTTTGTTTGTTGCTCTAATTCAAACTCTGACATTCTCATGAAGACAGTTCTGATGGCCATTCCAGACAAAGAGTTCCGAAATTGTTTTGTTGGCTAGACTAGGCAATTTTGCATAGTGTCAGTGCATAGCTTCCCAAGGGGAGTACTTCAGAGGTGACTATAGTGATATTCAGTCATGAGATATATAGCATTTTTTCTAGGATGAGTTCATGAACTTAATTGTCAGACCCTGTAAGTCCAAAGTATATTTTTCCATTCTGTATGTAAGCTGTCTCTTCACTCTGCTGACTATTTCCTTGGCTGTGCAGAAATTTTTTAGTTTGGTGTAGCCCTCTTGTCTAGTTTTACTTTTGGGAACGGTACTTTTGGGGTCTATTCAACAAAATTATTGTCCAGACCAGTGTCATGAAACTTTTCCCTTAAGTTTTCTTTTAGTAGTTTTACCATTTCAGGTCTTACATGTAAGTTTTTAATCTGTTTTGGGTAATTTGAGTACATTTTGTGACATCAGGGTCTAATCTTATTCTTCTGCATGTGGCTATCTAGTTTTCCCAACACCATTTGTTGAAGAGACATTTCTTTTTCTGTGTGTTCTTGGCATTTTTTGTCAAAAATCAATTGACCACAAATGCATGGATTTATTTCTTGGCTCTCTATTTTTTTTTTCCATTGGTCTTTGTGTCTGTTTTTATACCGATACTGTGCTGTTTTTGTTACCATAACATGTAGCCAATTTTGAGAGCACGTTGTGTGTTGCTTCCAACTTTGTTCTTTTTGCTTAAGACTGCTTTGGCTATTTGGGATCTTTTGGGCTTTCATATACATTTCAAGATAGTTTTTCTACTTCTGTGAAAAAATTTATTAGATTTTTATAAAAATTGCATCGAATTTGTAGATTGCTTTAGGTAGTATGGTCATTTTAATGATATTAATCTTCCAATTCAAGAACACAGGATGTCATTTTTTTTTGGTTTTGCCTTCTTCAATTTCTTTCATCAATATTATGTATTCAGTCTCTTTTATTAATATTTTATTATTTTCAGTGTGCAAACTTTTTGCTTCCTTGGTTAACTTTATTCCTATTTATATTTTTCATAGTAATGTGGGTTTTTAAAAATTTCTTTTTTGGATACTTTGTTGTTCATGTATATGAAAGCTACTATTTGTATGTTGATTTTGGTATTCTACAATGCTACTGAATTTGTTTATTGGTTGTAACAGTTTTTATGGAGTTTGCGGTTTTCTATCTATAAGAACGTGTCATCTGTGAACAAAGACAATTTGACTTCCTCATTTCCAATTTGAATGCTTTTTATTTCTTTCTCTTGTCTAATTGCTCTGAAGCTATAGTAATTTTTAAAAAGTGAAACTAGCCTAGAAATAGATGAATAGGCAAATACAATTTTAAAAGGTCCAGATATAAACAGAGGCATAAATGGAAATATAGTTGTATAATAGGGACATATTACAAATCAATGAAAGAGAATTTGAACTACTAAGCAAATGGTGCTGAGACAATTAGTTATCTCTACTGAAAAAATTACAATAGAAAAAAACTTACGACATGCAAAGCAAACTCACAATAGGGCAAAGACATAAATATGAAAAAAATGAACCATTTGAATGAAGAAGGCTATAACTTTATGATGTTGGGTTAGAAAGATATTAAATTAGTCCAAAATGAGAAAAATGAAATAGAAAATTATTGACAAATGTGGATATATCAGAATTTTAAGCTTCCATTTATCAGAAATAGTATATACAAGTATAAAACAAAGAGCGCATAGGTAAAGTAACATATACAACAAATAATTAATTTTAAAGATATGATGCCAAAAAAACTGAAATTAAAAAAAACTCAATAGAAAATGTATGGAAAATTTTTTTTTTTTTTGAGTTGGAGTCTCACTCTGTCGCCCAGACTGGAGTGCAGTGACCGCTCCCGGCCACCGCAGCCTCGCCTGCTGGGCTCCGGCGATCCTTCCGCCTCAGCCTTCCGAGTAACTGGAATTACAGGCATGCGCTACCACGCCCGGCTGATTTTTTGATTTATTGTAGAGATGAGGTCTTGCTGCCCAGGCGGGTCTCGAACCCGCGGGCTCAGGCAATCCACTCACCTCAGCCTCCCAAAGGCGCGGGATTACAGGCTGAGCCACCGAGCCCGGCTTGGAAAATTTATCAAGAGTCAGTTTACAGAATTTAAATAGCCAATAAATATAAAAAGATGATAAAGTCATTGGTAATCAGGAAACTCCAAATTAAAATAATAATATATTATTTTTCATCCATCAGACTGGCCAACATTTTAGGATCTAACAGTATTGCTTACTATTCAGGGTCCAAGAAAAAAAAAAAATCTCAGAGAAATTGCCGAGTACAAGTCATTACAACCATTGTGCAGGGCAACCTGATTGTATCTATTGAATGTGAAAATATACATGTTTTATTTCTTAGGAATTCTACATTTTTGTCTCTAGGTTAAAAAATATATATATGTAGATAAGAATACCTCGTAAAGATGAGTATTGCAGCATTCTTTGTAATAGAAGAATGAAGCGGGGAGAAAGTAACCACATAATTCAATAGAGAAATGAGTAAATAAGTGAGGAAATTATATTAAATAAAATAGCATGGATTATTATTCAACAGTTATAAGGATGAACTATATCTGTAGATAAGTAGTTAAGTAATCTATTAAATAATGTGTACAACTACTTATGTAAATAAAATCTCAGAAGAATAATGTTTTATTTGGTTGTATGTGTGTGCTAGTGTGTGTTGGTGAAAGTACATTAAAAAAACTCTGATAACAGTGATTGTCTCTGCTTGGCGATTGAGTCACTATGGTTTATGATCGAGGTGAAGGTGAACTGAAAGTTTATTTTTAACCATAACGTTTTAATTTTTAAAGAAATTGCCATATGTTTATATATAACTTGTCTAATTTTTAAAAACATGATAAATAGGCCAAAAACAAATATGCCAAAATATTAATACTGGTTCAGTGGTTATTTCCAATTGGTGGCAATATGGGTATGTTTTCTTGTCTGAATTCAACATCTATTCTCTCCTTCCTATTTCAGACAAAATGAATTTTCTCTTACTGAAAATACATAATTGCTACTACTCATTGATTTCAAATAATTTTCTAAGTTTTTCATGTCCCGAGAAACTAAAATTTTTGAAAGTCCTGCCACGAAACAAAAAGTCTGAATTACCAAAATATTCCATTTCCCTCGAATCTTTATTTTCTGGCATGCATTCCACTACAGAAGATCAATTTGCACCTGAATGTTAGTGTTCAAGTATTGCATTTCACATGAGTTACAAGATTCAAAAGACAGAGTTCTTTTTTATTACTAATAAAGATAATTCATCAGCTCCACAAGAAGAAAGCATAGTATTTTCAAGGAAGTGGCGGAGGAGAATAGCAGCAATTATCTATAAATGTACTCTCTATAGAGGAGCAAATTAAACTAGTAAAGATAAGGGCGGATTATATCCTGAAGTTTCTTTACTCCATTTACAGCATATGCCTGACACTTGAGTACTTAATACACTAAATCTTTGTGCTGTCTAATGCATATTTTGCTCTTGGCTTTTGGCTCTGGCTTTTGGCTCTGAAAGAAGCCACTTGTGGGAGCAACAGAGCCTCTTATGGACTTTACTAAGCTTGGTATATCCAAAAGTAGATTAGTCCCAGGGATACCATGTCAGTTAAAAGTAATTTGGGGCTGTTTTCAGTCTCTTGGTGGTTTTTGCCTGAGATTTGAAGCCTAAGGCTCTGAATTCTCTTCCTTCCTTCCTTCCTTCCTTCCTTCCTTCCTTCCTTCCTTCCTTCCTTCCTTCCTTCCTTCTTTTCTTTCTTCTCTCCCCTTCTTTCTCTCTTTCTCTCTCTCTCTCTCTTTCTTTCTTTCTTTCAAGTTTCACTCTGTTACCCAGGCTGGAGAGCAGTGGCACAATCATGGATACCACAGCCCTGACCTGCTGAACTCAGGCGATCCTTCCGCCTCAGCCTTCCAAGTAGCCCGGATGAGTTTTTGACTTATTGTAGAGACAAGGTCTCGCCATGTTGCCCAGGCTGATCTCAAACTCCTGGGCTCAGGCAATCCTCTTGCCTTAGCCTCCCAAAGTGCTGGGATTACAAATGTGAGCCACAGGGCCTGGCCTAAAGCCCTGAAATCTGACATTCCTGATTACTGACTGAGGAAACAATATTGCAAAACTGGAAAGCCCCAGATCTGTGTGCTTAAACTTGGACTCCAAGGACTGAAAACTTTGCACGCTACCTGTAAGTCTGAGTTGTATTCATGACTTAACAAACCAGTCATGATCTGAAGATCCTAACAAGCAAATAAGGAAGGGGAAGTATCTGACACCTTGACTTACTTTAACTATGAGTATATTAACATATACTCATCCAGGCAACCAAACAAATAGAGAGAAACTAGAAGAGGCGATGCTTGCTGAGAAAACATGGGCTTGTAAGTACCGATCTCATGAACTTCTCATGAACTTCTTAGGCAGTTCTTGCTAGTACAGAATCCAGAGGAGAACAGTATATATTCTTACTGTAGTGTATTTAGTCAAATCTCATTTCCCCCATTGTATGTGGCCTCAACACCCACCACCAATTTGAAGAACAAGTCTCTAATATTGTATTTAGATGCAGAAAATCAGGACAACCAGATGGCCTGGTGTGTGTGAATTGTGCACACTCTGAGCAAAAACAAATCAAACTTCATCCATTTGCTGCTTTTAACATGACTCCAGTATTCAAAGCCCTGATCCGTCATTTCCTCTGTCAAAACTGAGTGGAGGAGAGTGACAAGCTATACCAGCCATAAAGACCAGTGTTGAACCTGGGAATTACTTTATCTTGTCTGACCTTAGAGAAGCTTATTCCTAATTCAGGCTCACTGGCACCTCTCCTCACACAGGTTCTTTTGAGGTTTTGATGTGAAGCAAGTATAACTGGAAAGGCCCTGTGATTTGCAGGTAAAGCAAACATTCTGTCTTTAACGGCTGGGTTTAAAGTTTTCTTCTGTGTCCACACAAGTGCAAAACTTTTCCACATGACTTTCTAGCATTCAGGCCATTGTAGAATTTAAAATGGCACCACTGATTCAGGGAATTTATAATATTGTGCATGTCTTCTATTTAGGCATATGATCCATTTTGAGTTAATAGCTATGTATGGATTGGACTTCAGGTTTATAATCTTGCTAAATTCACTTACTGGTACCAGTATCGTTCTTTAGGTTCAATTGTCCCAAAATGTGGATTAATGAATTTCAACTTGCGATAGATATTATTAATCTCTTTTCATCCTCTGAGAAGAGCATCAGGGCAAACAGAGAGACTAGAAATGTTGGCAGACATGACCTTGACTCAATAACAAGGATCACGTCTCCTCCTTTGCTTCCTGTCCACCTGTGTTAGGCTCATATGGGCATAATGTCTTTCAGGGAACAAGCCCTTCAGTTGTTGCAAGCATTTGATTAGTCTCCAGAGTTCCGAAAAAAAGATGATTTTGATAATTTTGGCTAATATTAGGTCTTCATTATCCTTTAAACGTATACATGTTATGATGTGTGATTTATATCTCAAAAGAGTTGTAATAAAATATATTTCTATGTAATAGCAACAAACAGAAATGGAAATGGAAAAATCAGTACTATTTACAATGGCATCAAAAATATGAAAAAACTTAGGGATAAACTTCACATGTGTAAAAGATCTGAACAGTGAAAATTTCAAACATGTCTGAGAGAAATTAAGGAAGATCGAATTTAATGGTGAGATATACCCTGCTCTTGGATAGGAAAAAATTGACTCACATACATTGACAAATGATTTTGACAAAGGTGCAAAGGTAATTCAATGCAAAAGAATGATTTTTTCAGCAAATGATACTGGGACCAGTAGATATCCATGTGCAGGAAGACTGTACTTCAATCTATACACAAAAATTAACTAATAGGTCATAGACCTAAATATAAAACTAACATAATAAAACTTCTAGAACTAAAGGTAGAAGAAATTTTTTGTGAACTTGTGTTAGGCAAAGATTTCTTAGACATGACACCAAAACCATGATCCATAAAAGGAAAAATTAATAACTTGGATTTCATTTTAAAAATGAAAACTGTTCAAAAGACACTGTTAAGAGAATAAGAATATAAGCAACAGAGTAGGAGAAAATATTTGTTTTATTTATTTTTATTTTCATTATTATTATTTTTTGAGTTGGAGCCTCACTCCGTTGCCCAGACTAGAGTGCAGTGGCCGCTCCCGGCCTCCGCAGCCTCGACCTGCTGGGCTCCGGCGATCCTTCCGCCTCAGCCTTCCGAGTAGCCGGAATTACAGGCATGCGCTACCACGCCCGGCTGATTTTTTTTTTTTTTTTTTTGATTTATTGTAGAGATGAGGTCTCGCTGCCTAGGCGGGTCTCGAACCCGCGGGCTCAGGCAATCCACTCACCTCAGTCTCCCAAAGGCACGGGATTACAGGCTGAGCCACCGAGCCCTGCTTGTTTTATTTTTTACTTGGAATATCCACCGTCTTATCTAGCAATTGGTAGAAGTTGGGGTTCAAACCCAAGTATGGTGACTATGAAGCTCCTGTTCTTCTCCATATTCAGACAGGTCCCCTCATCCAGCACTGAACACAGTACCCTTCCCATGGTATATGCTTAACAGATGATGGTTGAATGAATAACTGCTAAATTAAATAGGAGGGAACTCAATGGTAGACTTTTGATCTAAAATAGTACCATTAGAGTCTTTCAAATAATTACAAAAGAAATATTGAGATAAAATAGAGATTACAATTTTTAATACATGGTCCAGGCAAAGAAATATATAAGATATCATAAATTAAGAGGCCATTCCAAGAGTAAGATTCTAGAGGACAGATCCCACTGAAGAATTAGCACATTTTTAGTAATATGTGGTCTTCATGGAAAACCCAGATTTTAAGAACTGCTTCAAATAGAGAAGCAAGCATTATCTGGGCATTTGATGTCACAGAAATCAACAGCAACTTCACATTTATCAGACTGAGTTTTGACTGATATCTGGGGAGCAATTAACTCAATGAATTGGCCTTAAAATTTAAAGGAAATAATATGCTTGTTTGTTACCTAATAGATGTTTAAGGTTGCAAGCCAGTTAATTTGCAAAATTAAATGAAATAAATTTCTCATTAGGGCAGCTTCTTTAATATATGTTAGGCAGATGCATAAATTCATAGTCTTTATTTTTGGCATGGCAACACTGCGGTGTTGGGAGATTATCACTTGTCATTTGGAGTGACGGTGTTGTGCTTATGAATATGCCTTGCATTTTGCAGATTTGAAGAAAGTTAGTGCTATTTGTGGGTGAAAGAAGATGGAGTGTCAAGTGGAAGAAAACAAACACTTCCAACATATTCTTTTGTTTGGGTTTAGCAGAGGAGTAAAGGCAGCAGAGGTAGCTGGAAAGATCTGTGCTGTGTACAGGGACAGTACCATCATGGAAAGCATGGCAAGAAAATAGTTTTGTCAGTTCAAAGAGGGCCACTTTGACCTGAGTGATTCTTTACATTCAGGCAAAACATCAGGCTTTGATGAAGACCGTTTAAATGCTTTAATCCATGATGATTCACATCGGTCAATTGAGAATTGTCAAATGAACTGTGACCAGCCAACCATCCCACGACATTTGTGTTCCATAGGCAAGCAAAAAATGCTACAAACTTATGTATCAACCCAATACATGCTTTCATATGGAAATCTCTCTCACCAAAGCAAAAACCTTGACTTAGGAAACTTAAACATTCAACTTCAGTAACTAAAGAATGCAGAAAAATGTATTAAAGTAAAAATTACTTTTCAGCAATTGTCAAAACAATAACTTTTCTTTGTGAATCATGATTTCACATATATTTCTGGCCTTGAGAATGATTTCTCATGAACCCTGCACACTCCATCTCAGCATTCTAGACAAATTATATCAGTGTTACTTCTGTTCCATGCCTGTCTCTTCATTTGAATTGCTGTTTAACCTGTCCCTCTCTAGTCAGCAGTAAGCAAACAACTTGAATGTTGGATAGAGGTTTTTAAAAATACTTACCTGCTTCAGAATGCCTATATAACTTTATTTATTTTTTATTTTTTTGAGTTGGAGTTTCACTCCGTCACTCAGGCTGGAGTACAGTGGCACGCTCACGGCCACAGCAGCCTCAACCTGCTGGGCTCAGGTGATCCTTCCACATCAGTCTTCCAAGTAGTAAGAACTACAGGTGCATTCCACCACTCCTGGCTAATTTTTTTTATTTATTGCAGAAATGAGGTCTCGCTAAGTTGCCCGGGTTGGTTTAGAACCCATGGGCTCAGGCAATCTTCTCATCTTGGCCTCTCAAAGTGCTGGGATTATAGGCATGATCCACCACGTCTGGCCTGCCTATGCAACTTTAAAATGTGACAATAAGTATTGAAAGTCTGCCCATGCTTCCTTCTTCTTAGGATCTAAAGGTGATTGCAACTCCAAGTATACAAGACTCCTTTGGGTCCCTTGAAAGCATTCCTATATGCTCATGTCTGTCAGACTCAGTGTCCTGCTGAAACCTGACCCTGGTTAGTAAGTTAAAAAGCACTAAGTAATCCTGAGCTGCATTTTAAAATGTCCAAGATCACTTGTTCATGGGTTTGTGATACTTACTTTAAAAAGTCATTTGTTTAACTGCTAATCTGAATCTTATATTCTGAGCAGCTTTCTTGTAAAGCAAAGAAAATACAATATAAAAACTGTTCCCATTTGCCTGATTCCATGAAGAGAAAATTGACTTGTTGGAACACTACTATATTTCATAACATCAAAGGAATCAATCATTATATCACGTGCCACCAGAAAGGAAAAAAGAAGCCTGCAAGCCATTACCAATTAAACCAACACAGTGATTTTGTATTATTAAGAATTTTTCTTTTAACCTTATTGAAAGAGCATTTTTAGAACTTATTTAGACAAAGATGTTGTCATATTTTATTCCTGTATATGCACAACACGGAAAATAGGAGCTAAATAAATTATTCAGTGGATTTCAAAAGTTTCCTCTCATTTGGAATCAAATTTTTCAAAATCACACTGCAGCACAGAGTCACTGATGTCCTCATTCTCTCACCACGTATGTTTTCCTCAGTCATCAAGAATGGTAGGGCAGCATTTCTTAGAAGAATGCAACATTATTGTCACTGAATGCTTACCCTGTGTATGTTTACCATCCTGTAAGTTTTGATAGCTGGCCTCTTCTTGATCTTACCAGAAGATGCCAGTGGGAGGTTTTCAGAAAACTAAGAATAGTTTCTTCCTCAAATGGTCCTTAGGTGGTCTATTGTCTGGAGCATTGAAGGTTGCAGTGGCTTAGTCCTCCAGCAGAATAGCAGCCACGGACGGCATGCAAAGGCAGTGACAGGTAGAGCTTGAGACAGTAATTGCAAAATGCACCACAATTTCAGAGAGGTAAATTATGGTTGAAAATGTCTATCTTTGACATTTCCTTAGTGGGATCCACTACTTTCTATTTGTGTCATCTTGGGTGGGGGAGAAAAAGTGTTTCGAGTCTGGGATTTGGAATGAGAGAGGGCCCACATTTGAATCCTGACCCTGTGACTCATTAGCTATGGGACTTTGAGTGAGGTATTTAAGCTTCCACCAATTTAATTTCTCCATCTGTTAAATGAAGATAATGGAAATACAAAGTTATTAAAAATACTATTGCGAGAAATTGATTCCAGACATGGGATGAAAGTATAGCAAAGATATAGGTATTATTATTCCTATTACTTAATAACTTTGAATCTGAACTTCCTCAAGTATATTATAGGAAGAATAACCATAACTTTTATTTTACCCTATCCACAGAATTATTCAATGAGTATCAAGTGAGCCAATATTTTGAAATCACTGTGTAAAGCACTAGGAATATATATAATATTTCAGGGAATTACTATGCCTTTAACTTTGTTTCCACTGCTCCAGCCATCCAATATTACACGATTAGCTATGTGATTCGCAGACAAGACTCAGAGAGAGAGATGAACTTTTTTGCACAAGATGAGACCCACCTTGTCACCCAAACTGGGGAACATACTCAAAATAACTTGGCAGAATGTTATACTAGAGCAAATGGTTTTGTCTGTAAAAGTGAATCATCATCTCATGTGCTTTCTTGAAAGTTAGAGTGCAGTTTATTACAGAATATTGAAAGCTTCAAATATGGGAATACTTTCTCTTCCTTTTCATATTACACTAATGTCAGAATATCAGGATAGTTTGATTAAAAATTATAGATGGCTGGGTGCAGTGGCTCATGCCTGTAATCCCAGCACTTTGGGAGGCCGAGGCAAGAGGATTACTTGAGACCAGGAGTTCAAGACCAGCCTGGGCATATATAGTTAGACTGTATCTACAAAAAATTAAAATCAAATATTGTAAGGAATGAGTAATTATATCATCATCATTACTTATCCATGTTAATGGTACATCTCTTCTCAAGATGATATGGACTTTTAAAAACTTTTTGCTTTCTATCCTGGTAGAAGAAATTAAATCTATTTTGGCAATAAAATATTTTTCTGTTTACTTTAATTAGGCAGGAACTTTGGAACATTGGAGGGCACTGGGAAGGAAAATATCCCCCCATTAAACCAGGTGAGAATTGGGGTTGATATTAAAAGTAATTTTCTGTCTAAAGCAGAGAAAACATAAACATAGATGAATCACTAAGTCATTTGTAGAAGAAGAATATGAACGGATATGTTGTATTACGTTGAAACGATACCCTAAAATCTTAAACAATCCTGGTAGAACATTTCCAGTGGCTTGAGTGAAAGTCACAAGATTCTTGAGTGGCAATTTGAAGGCTAATGAGAGGAAGCAGTTCTTTAGGTTGCTAGGCTTGAATTAGTGTTTTTGGAAATAAAGAGGTAATCGCCCAGAATGAGTGACCCAGATTAAGCCCTTGTCTTTTTTTTTTTTTCTCTTAATTTTTTATTTTAAGTGTGTGGGGGTACAATTCAGGGTTAGGTATACAAATGTTCATTATGCAGGTACCCTTGTTGATGAGGTGTGCCCCCCATCCTCTGGCAGTTTCCTACTACTGCCCATCCCACCCCCAAGCCCTAGTCTTAATCAGTAAAGGCTCCTCCAACTCTTATCTGGCTATGTCAACCAGAAAAGCTGGCCCAGAAGCAATGAATACAATATCCCCTGGCTGGGCTGTTCTCACTGCTTCTGGGCAACCTCCTCAGGTGAACACAGATAAATACAGGTGGGAGGCTTCAAGATATAATCTGAGTATAGACATTTTCTTAAAACAAACATTTTAGTGGCTTTCAGATGACCTCTGGGTAAAAATTCAAAGTCCTTATCTGACTCTTCCTAATCTCTGGTGTCAGCCTATTTATGGTTCAAATCCTGGTTCCATCCGTTACCATCTCACTTTCTGTGCCTCAGCTTCATATTCTGTAAAATGGGCATGATAGCCAGACGCTGTGACTCACACCTGTAATCTCAGCACTTTAGGAGGTGGAGATGAAAGGATTGCTTGTGCCCAGGCGTTCAAGACCAAGACCAGCCTGGGCAATTTGGCAAGACCTTGTCTCTACAATAAATCAAAAAATCAGCCAGACATGGTGGCACTCACCTGTAGTTCCAGTTACTTAGAAGGCTGAGGCAGAAGGGTCACCTGAGTTCAACAGGTCAATGCTACAGTGACTGTGAGCGTGCCACTGCACTCCAGCCTGGGTGACAGAGTGAGACAGCAACTCAAAAAAAAAAAAGGCATAATAGATGTGTAATTAAAGGAGTTAATAAACATAATTTAGCTAAAACAGTGCCTGGCACAGAGCAAGATCATTGTAGGTAATATTATTCATTTTGTCTATGTTTTTATCTTTATAATTATTTAGTGAAAAAAATCCAGCTTATTCCTGGTAATAGATTGCAGGCACCTGAAATCCTACTTGCGTTATAGGTGAGGCAATTTCCAAAGAAAAAAAAAAGAGAGAGAGAGAGAGACTGGGATGCTGTTAGGAAAAAAAGATAAATTCTGGATGGCGTATTAGTCAGGGATCCCTGAAGAAACAGAACCAATAGGACATGTATATATATGGAGAGATTTATTTTAAAGAACTGGTTCACACAGTTATGGAGGTTGACAAGTTCAATACTATATCACTAGAAAAATTAGTTAAAGAAGTAATGCATTAGTTAAAGAAGTAATGCTTGGCCAGTCACATTAGATCACGCCTCATTCCAGCACTTTGAGAGGCCGAGGTGGGAGGACTGCTTAAGTCCAGGAGTTCAAGATCAGCCTGGGCAACATGGGTGTGATGGTATGCACTGAAGTCCTAGCTACTCAGGAGGCTAAGGTGGAAGGATTGCCTGAGCCCAGGAGGTCGAGGCTGCAGTGAACCCTTATTGTGCTGCTGATCCAGCCTAGGTGACAAAGTGAGACCTTGAATCAGAAAAGAAGAAGAAGAAGAAGTAATGCATACTTATTCTGAGGACTTTGTATCCATTATTACTTTCCCTCATATTTGCTATTTTCAGTGGTTATTAGCAAATCAAACTTAAAAGAAAAAGAAAGAAAAGAAAATTGCAAAGGAAATGAAAAAAAGAAGGAAAGGAAAGGAACCAGAAGAGGAAGAAGAAGGGAGGAGAGGAAAGAAAGCGAAGAGATCCTGCATTTATATCATGATATGAGGGAGAAGCCATGTAGAAATTCAGACTTTGCTGCTTCCCCAAGAAAGGACCTAAGCAGGATAAGCTAGGAGTTGGAGGTGGCCTAGAAGTGCTTCCTGGGAGCTCCGCTCTCCATGTATCCATGTCCCGTCCCCCCCCATGAAGCCCTTCTTGATTTCCTTCACTGAAATGATCACCTTCTCGGCAGATCTTTGAAGCACATTTTTCTCTATTATTAGAAATACAACGGAATATTTTCAGAGATAAAGACGTTTCCTCAGCATTTGAATATTTGTTTATATGCAAATAGATGCTAACTAATGCAGTTAATTTTAATTGTATGTTTTTATAAGCTAGTTTTAATTATTTAGGAAATAAGGCTGGTATAAATAAAAAATAACTGAGCTGTAGATAGAAAAAAATCTTACAGAGATGTAAAAATACTTCAAATATAGTTACATTCATAATAAATTCTGCTACAAGAAGTTTAAGACTGTCCTGGAAAATTCAGATGATGATCCCCCAAACTATCTATTACCATATTTTACATGGCTTGAGTTGGGTTCATGTAATTTTTCCCCTTCTAAACTCTCAACAAATTTCTTTTAATTTTGGTCATTGTAATAGGCTAACTGGGCAGTTTTAACCCAGTTTAGTTGATTTTCCTGACACTCAGAAAATTAGCTCAAGGCTAATTGACAAGTTATGCAGGATTTTAACCCAGGCCATCTGCCTTAGTCAATTTCCTATTGCTATAACAGAATAACATAAACAAGGAAATTTATTCAGAAAATAAATTTGTTTATTAAGTTCTGGAAGCTGGAAAGTCTGAGAGCATGGCACTGGCATCTGTTGAAGACCTTCTTGCTGTGTTGTAACTTGGCGAAAGGCATCACACAACAAGAGGGCAAGAACCAGAGACAGTTAGCTTTTATCACTAAGCCATTCCCATCATAACAAAACCATTCTTGTGATAGTGGCATTAATCCACTCATTGAGGGCAGAGGGATTAAGCTTACAACACATTAACTTTCAAGGAATATATCCAAACTGTAGCATTTCTGCCCTTGGCCCTCAAAATGCATGTCCTTTTCACAAGCAAAATATTTTCATTCCATCCCAGTAGCCCCCAAAAGCCTTAAGTCATTCTGGCATCAACTTGAAAGTTCAAAGTCTCATCTAAATCAGATATGGGTGAGACTCAAAGCTTGATTCACCTTGAGACAAATTCATTTCAGCTGTGAGCCTATGAAACTAAACAAGTTGTATATGTCCAAAAGGCAATATTAAGATAGACATCAGATAGACGTTCCCATTCCAAAAGAAAGAAATAGGTAAGAAGAAAGGAGTAACAGGCCCCAAGTAAGTCCAAAACCCCACAGGAAAAACAAGATTATGTCTTAAATCTGGAGAATAATCTTTTATGACTCTCTGCCTGCATTCTAAGCACACTGATTCAGGGGTTGGGCCATCAAGGCCTTGGGTGGCCTCACCACTTCCCCCTCCCCAAAGTTTTGCTGGGCTCAGTCCACGTTTCAGTTCTCCCAGATCAGGGTTGCACATTGGGGTCCCACTCTCATGACTCCATTAGGCATTACCCTAGTGAGAACTTTTTGCTATAGAGGGTCCTGCTTCTGTCTGGGTGTCTCCAGGCTGTCTGTGACATCCTTTGAAATCTAGGTGGAGGACACAACTCTTGCATTCTGAGCACCTGCAGACTTAACAAGTAGATGCCACCAAGATTTGCTTCTCTCATCTTGTAAAGTAGTGGAATGAGACATACCTGGGCTCACTTGAACCATGGCTGGAGCAGCCAAGGACTATGTGTCAGAATGCAGGGAGCAGAGACTGGAGGTATCGCTGGATGCAAGTCCATGGAAAGTAAAAGGGACCATCTCTGAGAGCTCTGAGCCTGTGATGGAAGGAAAAGCCTCAAAGATCTCTGAAATACCTTTAAGACTTTCTACCGTTGTTGTGATGATTAGCACCTGACACCATTTTATCCATGGTAAGTTTGCAAATGGTGGATTGGTCATACCTATAGTATTCTCTCTTAAACAAATCTTCTCACTTTACACATTATCATGCTGTAAATTCCCCAAAACTTTCCATTCCATTTGCCTTTCATTATACATTTCATCTTTAAGTCATTTCTTTGCTCTCACATCTCACTATATGCAGTTGAAGTAACTGTGCAGCAGCCTGAATGCTTTGCCATAGATACTTCTTCTACCAAGTATCCTAGTTCATCACTATTACATTCTGCATTCCATAAAGTCCTAGGACATGAAAACGATTTCACCAAATTCTTTGCCACTGTATAATGAAGATGGATGGCCTTTACTACAGTTCCTAATACCTTGTAGTGTCTGAGAATTTCCATCTGAGACCTCATCAGAATGACCTTTACCTCCTGTATTTCTACCAACATTCTGATCACAGCTACTTAAGTGAGCTCTAAGAAGTTTCAGACTTTCCCTATAGCTCTCTCTTCTTCTGAGCCCTCACAAGGATCACCCTTAACGCTGTGTTCATGGCAGTAGAAGCTTCTTCAAGCCTGATCCTCCAGCATCTTTCAGCATCTATCCCATTACCCAGTTTCAAAGCCACTTCCACATTTTCAGATATTAGTTACAGCAATAATTTCACTTCTTGGTACCAATTTTCTGTCTTAGCCTGTTGTCTGTTGCTAAAATAAAATATCATGAACTGGGTAATTTATTTACTGTAGTTCTGAAGGATGAGAAGTCTAAGAGCATGGTGCGAGCACCTGGTGGGCTTTCTTCCTGCATTCAACATGGTGGAAGACAAGAAGAGAGATAGAGAAAGCTTGCATTTATCTCTCCTGTAATAGCTATGTTAATCCATTTATGAGGGCAGAGGGATCAAGTTTCTAACACATGAACTTTTAGGGAGCACATTCAAACCATAGCACCATCTATTCTGGAGCCTGTGTTCCTGCCACTAGTCCACAAAGTTTTGAGTTACTTCACAAAGATTAGTCAACAAAAAAATTAAGATACTCCCATTTCACCATTAATGAAATTAACTTTTGAGTAAGAACGTGGTATTGAAGAGTTGAGTCTGCCAATTTTTTTCCAAATTCTGAGGATTCATAATAGGGCAGCCCCTCAGTCACCACCAATGGGATGCATTGTGCTATTTCGTATTAGGGAAAACTGCCTTTCTGCTGATGTTCCAAAACACTGAGAAGTGCTTGTTTTGTATGACTACTTTAGTTGCTAGTAAGACATAAAGGAATCCCTAAAATTATGTTGACCTGACCAGATGTAGGATTTTGACCAGTTAATTTATTAACTCAGGCATGCATTTCCTTCTCCTTAAAATAGTGGACTTGGAATACATATTCCTAGATTCCACCACCAGAACCCCAGAAAGATGTCTTCTGGGGTTATTTTCCAGTGGTTTGAGAACTAAGGTGGCATACAAAAGCAGAATATTCACAGTAACATTGCCTTTTAAGGGACAGCTTTGTAGCAAGACTGAACTGTACTAAAAGTCTGGGTGTGACAGCCCAAAGACAAAAGTAAATTTATGTTTAATATACATAATGTGATTTGAATATATTGAAAAAATATACAGGGAAGAAAAATAAACTAGTTTGAATAATGTTCTCATCATTTTGCTTTCTTGGTATCTACATATGCATTTTTAGACCCTAGGAATCTATATGACTCATCAAACATAATTTTCTTCCTCTTGTGCGCTTGGCAAGTTTATTCTTGCTCTAGAGGTCTCTCTTCTGTTACATTTCTATTTTCCTAAGTCTCTTCATTTTACTCTCTCCTAGATCCCGTTATGTTTATTTCCATCATCATTTTCAGGTAACATTTAAATGACCTTGAACTAGGCAGTAAAATTGCTAAGCCAAGATAATTATGTAGGCAATTCTCTGAAAGCCGTTTCTTCATGATTCCAAATTCACATGCCCGTGGCCCAGTTTCAGGGTCCCTGAACAATGAGAGGGCAAAAAAGACCTTGCATTCCAACATCCTTGATGTCTGATACACAAGTCAGTTTACTCTTTAAAAAATACTAGTAACTGCTTTCTTTTAGACTGACACTATCATCAGACTGTTCTCTGAGCCCTGTCTCTCTGGTCAACTTTTTATTTTCTTAAGACTCTTCAGTTATCTTCATTTCTCAATATTACCTGGATCCACAGATGAGTGTGTGTCAGCAGTCTCAAAACACAGGTGCAAAGACAGCAGAATGTATCCTTAAAATTTTATCTTTGAATATTAAAGATGACAGATACCCCAATTTCCCTGATTTGATATTTACGTATTATATGAATGTATTAAAATATCACATGTTTCTCCAAGAATATGTAAACTTATTATATATCAATAAAAATATTTTAAGATAAAGAAAACTTTTATCTTTGAAGAAGAGAAATTAGACTGGTATGAATCACAGACTCAAACTCAGATAAAATTGATGTACATATTGGCACATTCTAAACCTGTGGAAATGTGATCTTCATGAAACATTGCCAAAATCACTGAACGCTTCTTCTTAAAAAGGAGGGAAAAAAAAAAAAAAAAACCAACAACAACAAAAAACGAGTGGCTTCCAAGTCCTGGGAGTGACTATGTAATACATTCCTAACTATTTAACAAGCCTGACATCTAGTGGTCAACTTGTGTTTCTAAGGGAGCTTAAGGAGATGGATCTACCCTTGTTAAGTTCATTGGGTTGGAAGTGTGGTGTAGACGTTGTAAGTGCATCTCTGACGATCTGGATCAGTTGGGCTGGGTTAAAAGGGGAAGAATGAAAATTATGAAAGTCCCTCAGATGTTGATTGTCCCTCAGATAATTTAATTGACGGTGGCCCAGGAGCCATGAGTTCTAGGCAGTTACTTTCCAAGGAACTGAGAGACAGAAAAAAAGAAAATGAGTATGAGGCAGTGCATGTTTCTCAATCATAATCCCAAGAATAGCTGCTTTACATGATACTACATGATGGGTCTTATACTAAGTGCTTTAAACATTGTTGTCTTCCCAGCAACCTTAAAAAATAAGTATTATAATCCTCTTTTTCATAGATGATGACACTGAGAAACTATGTGACTGACTGAGTTCCCCAAATTCTTATAAACAAAAGTTCATAGACTGTTATTTAATAGGCAGACAGTGAAAACAATTTTTCTTTTGTGTGTGTGTGTGTGTGTGTGGCACACTCACAGCCACCCCAGCATCAACCTGCTAGACTCAGGCGATCCTTCCGCCTCAGCTTTCCAAGTAGTCGGAACTACAGGTGAGTACTACCATGTCCAGCTAATTTTTTATTTATTTTAGAGATGAGGTCTCGCAAAGTTGCCCAATCTGGTCTCAAACCCGCGGGCTCAGGCAATCCACTTGCCTTGACCTCCCAAAGTGCTGGGATTACAGGCTGAGCCACCAAGCCTGGCCAGCAATTTTTCATCTCTGAATTGACAGATTATTATGGCATCATCTATCCAGAGAGTAAACACAATTTTTTAAAGCCTTAATACAGAGTTCTTGAGCGTGCTATTCAATTGGCATGAGTGTGTGAATCATATTGGACTCTCTTTGATCCTGTTTTGTTTTTGTTTTCTTTAAGATGTTATAATTTCCAGCTGCAGATTACATTAGGATAGAAAGAGCAATCAAAGAAATTCTTACTTCCTCCATATCCCCATTTTCTTGTTGGAGAACATATTCTCACTAGACATGGATAGCTTGGCATTTGAAGCATCACCGATCCTTCATTCTTGGAGACAACTTTTGACCAAGTAACACAGTGGTCTAGGTATTTTTCCAACCTAAGCCCAGCTCTCGGAATTTCAGTGACCTGCTCTAAGACTTTAAAAGTTAGAGAGTATGGGGTTCAGGAAATAACTACAACTGAGCCTTAAATAGCTTTGCAGGCTAAGTTTTGTGCTACTCTAAATGACCTAGGACATTACTCATTTTGTAGCTCATATGTTCTGGAAGAACGCCTCTGAATCCTCAACACATCTAGGTGCCTTCACAGAGAGTCCTCCCAAATCCCTTGTCTGAGTCAGAAACTCTTACTATAAATGAGCTAGAATCCTCATGATCCAACATGATCCAAAAGCACACCAAGCAAGTGACTGTGAGAAAAATGAAGTCAGTTGGGCTTTCTCGCCTGGGCCAGAACAAGATAGCACTCCCTTCGACTTTGGCCCACCAGAACTGAGCAAACTAATGAAACTTGTTAAGCATAACCATGTGCTCATAATCTGACTGCTCCACACTTGTGTAAGTCTGTTTAAAAGCAGACAGGAACAAACCTCAGTGCAGAGACCCTCTCCCCTTATAATCGCCAGCCACCAGGATTAAAGAATTGCTACGAACCTGGCTCCTTTGTTCGTTGACCTGACTGAATCCATTGTGAACCTGCCTGGAAGGAATTGAGCTCCTCCAGCACAGTGACCTAGAAAATGTTCATGTGTGTAATAACAAGGAAGAAGGTGGGTAGTTATGTACATGCAGGCAGGGCCTGAGGAAAGAGGTGCAGAAAATCATTAAGCTTTGGCGCTCTCACCACTTACAGCAGTCCTTGGTTATTTAAGGATGAGCCGCTTGCCCTTGAAAGAAATGTCAGGGCAGAAAATGGGCAGGTCTGGGATTAGATTCCTCTCTTGCCTAAGGCCTGGATCTTGTGCCGTGCAAGAGGTGGACTCTAGCTGGACATGGGAGCTCACTTCTGTAAAGCCAAGGCAAGAGCTCAAGAGTTTAAGACCAGCCTGGGCAATTAGCAAGACCTCCTCTCTACACAAAAATTTTAAAAATTAGCCAGGTGTTGTGGTACATGCCTGTAGTCCCATCTACTCCGGAGACGGAGGTAGAAGGATCACCTCAGGAGGCCGAGGCTGCAGTGAGCCACCATTGTGCCACTGCACTCCAACCTGGGCAACAGAGCAACTCAAACAAACAAAATAGGTAGACTCTGGACATTGGGAGCCAACTGACTTTTGGGATGGTGCCTCATAGACAAAGACTGTTGGTCTGTTTGCTCCAAGAGCTATGTACCTAGATTTTCTATATTTGGAAGTCCAGCCCTGTGATTGGCAAGCAACATTGGTCAAGTTTAACATTAATAAGGAGGGTCTTCTTAATCCCTCTACATGCTGACCCAGTAGTGATGGATCGTGCCCATTGCTTCCAGCTATAGTCAGACCTCTGCTCCCCTAGCAAGCCAAGTTTTGGTGGCATTGTAGTTAGGTCACCTGTGGCCTGACCCAGGGCACAGTGACTCTTGCCCTGCCAGAGATGGTTTCAACAACAATACCATGTGTCAACAAGAGCCATGACACTGAAAATGTTTAGATAAAATGGGTGATATTTAGCACTCGTCCTTTGAACATTTCCATGTAATTGATGTAGTTTCACTTTATGCCTAAAGTAGGTAAAGCAGGAATAGTTAGGATCCCACAAGGTGTCCGTTACAAATCATCAATTACTTTGGCGTACTGCCTTTCTGAACTTTCTGTGTCCCTGAGCTCACCTAGAAGAGCTACAACTGAGAAGGTGATTTCAATTCTAATTACCATTTAATTTCCAACTTGGGCGTGAATGAGAAATTCAAACCTGAGGGCTGGGAGGTTTTCACTCTAATAGCATAACTTTTAAGGAGGAAGGTATAGAAATATAAAATATACTTCTAGATATGTTTGTCTTTCTTGGAGTTTTTTAAAAAGTGGCTTTCATTTTTTTTAAAGTGTCAGGGATATGCCTTCATTCTTGGGGCATGAACTCTGTCCCCAGCCCTGACTAAAGATTGCAAAAGATACTTTGAAGAAAGTAAGATAAAATGAAAAATTCCTGTGTGGTGTAACTAAGTTTTCCCCTTTACAATGACAGTACAGACTAAATGAAATGGTCTGAATCTTTGCACACTGTTTATCTGCTATTCTTCTCATTCCTCCTCAATGTTCCCTTCTTTTTACAAAAGACCTTAACACCTATTTCTTTGTGTTTCTTTCTTCATGTTTCATATTATACATTCCAAGTTCTTTTAACTTCTGTTTTTGACACCTAATATTTAAGACATGTAGAATCAAGGCAACTTGAAACCTACTCTAAGTGTTTTATATCTTTTAGTAAAGAAAATATGTCATTGAATTCCTGCAAATTAGTGAACAGACTTGAACTAAAGCTTCACTTTTTATCTTCTTTTCATTTCATTTCTAAGTGATTTATCAAATCAAGTTTCCCGGTTTTCATTTAAAATGTGTATCCAAGCTGGGTGGTGTGTGCTTAAGTCCCAGTTAGTTGGGAGGGTGAGGCAGGAGAATCGTTTGAGCCCAGGAGTTGAAATCCAGCTTGGACAACATAGTGAGACCCTAGCTTAAAAAAAACAATAAATAAATGTATATCCAGTGACACTCAAATATGTAAACTCCTGTCCAAACTCATCCCCTTACCCCCAGTCCTAAACCCTAATCTCAACCACCTATGCAGATGTCTAACATAACCAAAATCCAAGCCCAGCATGTATCAGAATTAGCCACATATGTGAAGTATAACTAATTTGAGTCTTGGTTGGTGCCTTATGATTCCTCCAGAACACAAGAGAATAAAAAGCTTATAAGTTGCAGCTACAAGACCACCCTTTCCTCACCTTCCTATCTTCCATGGGAAGCTATCAGGAGAGAGTTTCTCGTTGGCAACCGAGTTCTGATGAAATATGGGACTTTCTTCCAGTCACTCTCAGAAAAAAGCTGCAGAGACCACAGTGTCATAGTCAAGAGTTGGCTTCTCAGCACCAAAGCATCTCACACTCCAACTGCCATCCTCCGACCCCTTTTGTATTGGGTCATTATTTGGCATGTGGGCAAGGATCATGGGGAACTGGCTTCTTTCACTTACTCTTCTTTTCACTGTCTATGTACCTAATAAAGTGTGTAAATATAAAAGCACCTCATTGTATCTTTACCAGTAGGATCACCTGAATCAAAGCCTCGGACTTTACTGGTCTTGTGAGAATGACCTTGACAATACTCACTCCATCCTGCTTCTTTCTTTGGCAAACTTCTCCATCCCAGTAAATCACAACATCAGCATTCAAGACCAAAAAGTTTGGGGTTATTTTTGGGTCCCCCCCTTCCTCTCTCAATCCACACTGTCCAATATATCTTAAATCCACACTCTTCAGAATATCCAGAATACTAAAAAGATACCCGGAATCTAACCATTTTTCACCATCTGCAGTACAATTCCCCCAGTACAAGCATCAACTCTTCTCTCTAGGAAGAATGCATAAACTTCCTAGTGAACTCTCAACTTACTCCTGGTTCCCCTTCAGTCTATTCTGTACACAACCTCCAAGATGTTTCTTTAAAAAAGTATCAAAACATGCTATCTTTGCACCCCATCTTCCCATCCCATCACTCAGAGATCTCTATTAGATGTTGCTGCATCCTCTCTGATCTCAGTTCCCATTATTCTGTACCTCCTCTGTCCTCCTTTCTTCTCCTCAGAAGGTATATTTCCACCTCAGGACTGTCTCAGTGCAGTGCCCTAAGAATATTTGCTCTCAGATTCTAGCGTGGCCAACCTGTGCTTCTCCTCAAATATTGCCTTACCAGTGAACCTGTCCTTGTTCACTTATAGTCATCTCTTGTCCTTTGTCTCTTGTATTTATTTTTTCTTAATATTATTTTTCTCTACAAGACTTACCATGTGCTGTAGACGTTATTTATGATACAATTGTTTATTGTCTGACTTTCAATAGCACTTAAGATGCATGAAGCCAAAGAATTCTTCTGCTCTGTTCTCTGTTTTTCCATCACCTAAAAAAGTACCCAAAGCCTAGCTAGTGCTCAACTAATATTTCTTGAAAGAATGATTGTGCCACACACGCACACACACACACACACACACACACACACACACACAAAATGAATAAATCCTTCAATGAAGCAACAATGAGACCCAGTGTTTATCGCATTATAGTAGTGTGAAGTTGAATCAATCTGTCTTGGTCTTTTGATTAAATTTTTCCACTTTGAAAGGATAGTAGCTCAATACATTTTAGATGTAATTTTAAATGACAATTAAACTTAATATTGGTAAGTCTTTATAGTAACATGTCAGTGTAGTAGGACAAAGTATAAAATATTGAATAAAATATTCTTGCTTCAGAGAGCTCTCAACCTATTAAGGAAAACAGACTCAGACATAAATAGCTCCATTTTACATGTAGCTAACAAATATGCTGTATTTTCCCATTAGAGGGTGAGCGTGAAATATTACCAGCTTCATAAAGTGCTGGTACATGTTCTGTAAATGGAAGCCAATGTTACAGCTGTATATGATGGAAGAACAAGTGAATTGTTCTGAAAAGTGAGAAGTGTAGCCTTTTGAACCAGTCATCATGAGCCTTACTGGTAGAAAAGGCATGGGAAATAGTGTAGGTCCCACCCACGTCCAGTCATGCTGCCTGAAGACATCAGGTGTACAGCGAGAAGAGAAACAGCTACTTCAACTAGGAATGGATGACAATGTGAGATCAAAAACAAAGCTTGAATATTTTGAATTTCTTTCTTTTTTTTTTAAGAATTAGTAAATGCAAATTTATTATAAAGGAACATATTCCTGTATTTGCAATACATGTATTGGCAGTAAAATAAAATTTCTAAACCATAAGAATAAAGGAGGAAGTGACATCAGAGAAGATGGTGGAGCAGAAAGCACTGGGAATTCATTTCCCCACCTAGACAACAGTGGCACTGGCAGAATCTGTTTGTAACTATATGTAACTATCTGGGAACTCCTAGGTCTATTTGAAGGCTTCTTGGCTTCTTGGGTAGTATTTCTTTTTATTATCTTCAATTTTAAGACAAGTAGGATTTGGGGATTGCTATGGTTTCAAAAAACTTAACACAATAAAAACAAGAACAAAATTATATCAATGGAGAATCTGTGTTATTCACACAATATTATTTTCTGAGTGAGAAAACATCACATTTCTTTAATTTTATTTCCCTTGAAAATAGTGGTTTCAGTTAAAGGGAGGAATAAAACTTAAAGGACTTAAAGCTTCAGAAAACACGTTTTTGTTTTTGTTTTGTAAGAAAGCAAAAATATACAAAGTAGTTTGGTGAAATCAAACAATTACTAGATTTTTTTTCCAGAAATAGATTTGATAGTTAATCTAATTGGCTATTAAATGTATTCCTTTATGAAACCTATTATGTGGTACTCTGTTTGAAACTTTAAAAGAGAAATATAAATAGTATTTTATCTTACATAAAATTAAACCATCATAATTTCATTTGGAAGCAAATACTTTAAAAAACTTATAAAATTTCAAAAAAAGTAAAATCAGTTACAGGCTGACAAAATGGATCATAGTGAAATGGAAACTTCAGGAAAAAAATACTGTGCACTGTCAAATTATAAAAATACAATTAAACAATTGGCATCTCCCTGAGAAGATAAAAATATTAATTGTGAAGGAGGAAGGGAAAACAAATGATGTCATGTTAGCTACAGGAAAGACATCATCCCTTGGTAAAAGATGTTGTCACCAGACACAGACATGTTTTTGCAAACAGACTGTTTCTTCCGATGTAGATTTGCAAAACATGGCAATTGAGGTCACCAAATCTCTAGTGTTTGTCTTGGGCAAAGAAATGGAGGTCATTTCCCCACATAGTAAACCAGTTGAGCCCTCATCTGCCTCCTTAACTACAACCCCAAATTTCCAACTGCCAATAGGGCGTTATTAAAAATATGTATCAGATGAGAATTTCACAGACCTTCAGATGTCCTGGAATTTGTCCTATGACTTTGAGACATGTTGTTAGGTAGCCCCCAAAATTTTGCTACTTCTCTTAAGAATACATTCTAGCAGATACCTGGCCAGATTAATGAGAGAGAGAGAGAGAGAGAGAGAGAGAGAGAGAGAATCCTAATAAATGTAATTAGAAATAAAAAAGGTGCCAGGCTCGGTGGCTCAGCCTGAGAGAGAGAGAGAGAGAGAGAGAGAGAGAAGAGAGAGAGAGAGAGAGAGAGAGAGAGAGAGAGAAAGAGAGAGAGAGAGAGAATCCTAATAAATGTAATTAGAAATAAAAAAGGTGCCGGGCTTGGTGGCTCAGCCTGTAATCCCGCGCCTTTGGGAGGCTGAGGTGAGTGGATTGCCTGAGCCCGCGGGTTCGAGACCCACCTGGGCAGCGAGATCTCATCTCTACAATAAATCAAAAAATCAGCTGGGCGTGGTAGTGCATGCCTGTAATTCTAGCTACTCGGAAGGCTGAGGTGGAAGGATTGCCGGAGCCCAGCAGGTCGAGGCTGCGGTCTGGGCGACAGAGTGAGACTCCAACTCAAAAAAAAAAAAAAAAAAGAAATAAAAAAGGTAATGCTACAACCAACTCTGGAAAAAATACAAAAGATTATCAGAAATTACTACAAAAATCTGTATACAAATAAACTAGAACATCTAGAGGAAATGAAGGAGTTCCTGGCATCACATCACCTCCCAAAATTGAAACAGAAAGAAATTGAAGCCCTAAACAGACCAATAACAATCCAAGAAATTGACTCAGTGATAAGAAACTTCACAGCCAAAAAAATAAAAGCCCTGGGCCAGATGGTTTCTCAGCTGAATTCTAAAAGATGTGCAGGGAAGAGCTGATACCAATCCTATTGAAAGTATTTCAGGCAATTGAGTAGAAAGAAATCTTCCCTAGCACATTCTGTGAGGCAAATATCATCCTGATGCCCCCAAATGACAAAGACCCAATAAGGAAAGATAATTACAGGTCAATTTCTCCTAAGAATGTAGATGCAAAATTCCTGAACAAGATTCCAGTAAATCCCATCCAATAGCACATTTCAGGGATCATCCATCACAGCCAGGTAAGCGTCATTCCTGGGATACAAGCCTGGTTCAACATATGCACATGAATATAAGTCATCCAGCACATAAACAGATACAAAACTAAAACTCACATGATTATCCCATTAGAAGAAGAAAAAGCATTTGATAAAATACAACATCTTTTCTTAATGAAAACCCCGAACACCTAGGCATCAGAGAAACATTCCTCAAACTATTAAAAGCCAGCTATGGAAAGCCTGCAGCCAACATCATACTTAACAGGCAGAAGCTGAAAGCATTCCCCTAAGAAGTGAAACAAGATATGGATGCCCACTCTCACCTCTCCTATTTCACATGGTACTGGAAGTCCTAGCCAGAGCAATCAGGCAGGAGAAGGAAATTAGGGGTATCCAAATAGGAAAAGAGGAAGTTAAATTACCTTTCTTTGCAGAGTATATGATTCTATACCTAGAAAACCCTAGAGAGTTTGTCAAAAACCTCCTTATACTGATAAACAACTTTGGCAAGTTCTCAGAATACAAAAGCAATGTGCAAAAAGCAATTGCATTTCTATATACTGCCTACAATCAGGCTGATAACCAATAACAATCACGATCCCATTCACAATAGCCACAAAAATAAAATAAAATAAAATACCTCAGCATACATCCAGCCAGAGTTGAAAAGGTCTTTATAATGTTATAACGAGAACTATAAAATACTGCCCAAAGAAGTCAAGGATGCCACAAACAAATGGGAAATCATCCCATGTTCATGGATTGAAAGAATCAATATCATCAAAATGTCCATGCTACCCAAGGTAATCTATAGAGTCAATGCAGTCCCTATCAAATTCCCAGCATCATTTTCCACAGATGTAGAAAAGACGCTAAAGCTATCCTCAGGAAACTTTTAAAAAAAAGTTTGAAAGCATCACACTTCCACACCTCAAACTTTACTACAAGACTACAGTAACCAAGACAGCATGGTATTTGTATAGGAATAGACACATAGACCAATGGAATTGGACAGAGAATCCAACATAAAACAACAGAACTTCAACTTACTCATCTTCAACAAAACCAACAAAAACAAACATTGGGGAAAGGAAACGATACTTAGCAAATGATGCTGAGAAAACTGGTTAACCAGAGGCAGGGGAATGAAACCAGACCTCTACCCATTGCCATATACAAAAAATAACTCGAAATGAATCAAAGGGCTAGGCATGGTGGCTCACACCTATAATGCCAGCACTCTGGGAGACTGAGGTGGGAGGATTGCTTGAGCCCAGAAGTTCGAGACCAGCCTAGGCAACATAGTGAGATCTTGTCTCTACAAAAAATAAAAATAAAAATAGCTGGGTGTGATGATGTGCATCTGCAGTCCCAGCTACTTGTGAGGCTGAGGTTGAAGGATCACTTGAACCCAGGAGGTTGAGGCTGCAGTGAGCCGTGATTTGTTCCAGCCTGAGTGACAGAGAGAGATCTTGTTTTAAAAAAAAAAGTATCAAGTACTTAAATGTAAAGCCTTAAATTATAAGAACCTTAGAAAACTTAAGGAACATACTCCTGGACATCAGATTAGGCAAAGAATTCATGGCATGGCCAAGTCTGCAAAAGCAAATGCAGCAAAAGCTGAGATTGACAGGTGGAACCTTATCAAGCTAAAAAGTTTTTGCACAGCAGAAGAAATCATCAAGAGAGTAAAGAGACAACCCACAGAAAAAATATTTGTAAGTTATGCATCCGACAAAGGCCTAACATCTAGGATCTACCAGAAATTCAAACAAATTGACAGGAAAACCTAATAACCCCATTAAAAAGTGGGCAAAGACATGAACAGAGACTTCTCAAAGGAAGACAAACAGCCAACAAACGAGAAAAAATGCTCAGCCTCACTAATCATCAGAGAAATGCAAATCAAAACTACAATGTGATACCACTTAACACCCATAAAGACGGCTAACATTAAAAAATCAAAAAACAACAGTTTTTGGTGATACTGTGGAGGAAAGGGCACACTTCTACACTGTTGGTGAGAATGTAAGCTAGTTCAACCTTTGTGGAAAGCAGTATGGTGTTTTCTCAAAGAACTAAAAATTGAACTACCATATGACTCAACAATCTCATTTCTGGGAATATATCTACAGGAACATAAACCATTCTACCAAAAAGACACCTGCACATGTATATTCATTGCGGCACTATTCAAAATAGCAAAAACACGGAAGCAACCCAGACACCCATCAAAAGTGGGCTGGATAAAGAAAATGTGGTGAATACACATGATGGAATACTATGCAGGCATAAAGAAGAATAAAATTACGTCCTTTGAAGCAGTGTTGATGCAACTGGAGACCATCCTTCTAAGTAAACTATCACAGAAACAAAGAAATGAATATTGCATGTTCTCATTCCTAAGTGGGCCCTAAACATTGGGCATGTAAGCACAGAGGCAGGAACAACTAACAATGGGCACTGCTAACAGGAGGAGGGAAGGAAGGGGGTGAGGGGTCATATGACCACTCACTGGGTACCATGTCCACAACCTGGGAAACAGAGGGAGTACTAGAAGCCCAAACCTCATCTGCACACAATATATTTATGTAGCAAATACTTGCATGTACTCCACAACTCTAAAATAAATCAAAATATTTTTTAAAGAATGCAATATGACATTTTTCAACTCTTAATTTCAGGCACTTTACTGAAATATTTACTGTGATCTGGAGCTACGGGGAAATCATTTTTTTATGCTCAGGCATCAGGACGATTAAAGCAAAACATTTCTAAACCTTCCCAAATTTTCTACCTTTGTGTATATCATTTGTCTTCCCTTGACCCCAGTCTTCATGGAAATACTCATGTCTACCTTTTCCTAAATTTTTTATCATCATCCCTGGTCTCTGCCAAACTGATTGTAATGCACCTTTCAGAAATTAATGCAGTTTTTGTTATATATTGCACTGAAGTACCACAGAAAACAAAGCTGCCTGATATCAGCTTATTAATGAAGCTACTCATCCACAGCCGAAACGTATATCTATTGTGGAGAATTTTTAAATGATTCATTTTAAATCAAAGGAAGTGTATGTTTTGTAATCGTACAGTATTTTTTTAAGTCTAAAGGTACAATTAAATGCTCATGGCTTACTAGGATAGCCATTTGAATGTGTGTTTAGAGAAAGAAAATGACCCTTGAGTCTAAGGAACTGAGAATGTGTGCATGTATTCATGTAATCTATGTATGTGTATGCCTGTATTTGTGTGCTGCTAAGAGGAATCCCACGTCTTGTTGAGGGCCAAATGACTCTAACAAAACAATATTTTGATGAGTTAAGTGTAAATGAATCAGAAACATACGGATTAAATTTCTCTTAATGCACATGGATTTAAAAATTAAGGGAAAAATGCTTGGCAAAACTAATTTTGACTTTTGCCAAACCCAAAGCTTTGGAAAAATAGTTGGAGATGTTCAATGATCCAACTGAGGAAAACGTGGCCCATTTCCCCTCTTCCTTTTATAAAATCTTTATTTGTTCACACACATGGCATCAGAAAAGTTCATGGAGACATTTCTATTGGAGACGACGCCTGCTTCTAAACAAGACTTTGTGAGAAAATCCCTTGTTTATTCATGAACTTGCCAGGCATTTGAGTTTATGGTGCATAATTAATCCACGAATCTTCTGAAGACGTATTACTCTTCCTCAGCCCTCTTGCCTGTGCACTAGTCTCTCTCTGTCTTTACAACATAAATATATTTCCAAAGGATTCTCAATAGAAAGTATCTTCTCCTAATTTTCTCCAGATGTTGTTCTTAGTAGGGATGATTTCTGACTGAGTGTCTCCTAAATTCTGCTGGGTAATTCTGCACATGGTCATGGTTAACACAAGCATGTGACGAATACCAGATGTGGAAGTAATCAAAGTGATCTACAGATCTAAGGCAATACTCTGGGGAACAAATGAGGGGTATTATGAGGTCAGAGCAATTAATGAGGGTCACACTGGAAGGTTTGGGAGTTGTGGGGTAGGGGAGAGAGTGAGCAGAGGGCGGGAGGAGAGAATGGGAATCCCTCGCATTTTAGGGTTACCATTCCTGTCTGAGGAACTGAAAAAGCTAAAAGAGGAGGAATATGAGAGATCTTCATAACTTAGATATTACTATATGGATAGATATTCTTGTCTTCTATATGTGTTTTGAAGTTGAATGATGACCACTTCCTTGTCCTTTATATATAAAGGATGTGACTGTTTGATTGAAAACCACTAGACTATTGTGTCAGAGATGGATAGAATAGACAGACCCAAGACAGACATAGAAAGTTAATAAAGAAACAAAATCTGGTTTCCACATGGTGGGGAGAAGCCCAGCAGGACCGTCTGTGTGGTGTGGGATGGCAGAAAGTGAATGTGCAATGGGAAGACTCTGACTGCAAATGCTAGAAACACCTACTGCTGAAGATACAAGAAACAGTTCATTTTTACTTGTAAATTTATGGTAATGCCATATATATCAGAGGTTTGGATTTTAAAAACAAGTTTTATTTCAAATAGTTTGTTGGCAAAAAAAAATGCTAGAATATAACTGATTTGGGAAATTTTAGTGGGAAAAATGAAGTTATCAGGAGTATTTTATTTAATTGTATCCTTCTTAAAGAAATATGTTATGCCCTTGTTTTTACAGAAGTAATACATAATGTCATATATTCATTGAATTCAACCAATGCAAAGAGATACAAAGTAGAGGAAGAGACTCCCCCTTCTACTTTCTAATTCTCTCTTACCCACAGGTATGCAAAATTAGAGAGCTGATATGCATCCTTTCACACTCTTCCCTTGTATTTATGCAAATGTATTCATGTATAGAGATATTTGAAAAGGAAAATGGTACCATATAATGGATTGACAAATAGATGATAGAAAGATAATTCCAAAACTTGCTTTTCCTTTACTTAATATAGCAGACGCAAAAGGCATTTTAACTTTATTCCAATGTGAAACAATTATACATTACTTATGAACATAGATGCAAACATCTGAATTAAGTACTATATTAAAAGACTAATGCAAGTATAATTTAATTAAAAATACAGATGTGGTTAAATATTATTTAATATATTACTAGTTTTCATTACATCAATAAGTGAAAGCAAACAAACTATACACTCACTTTGAAAGATGGCAACTTTTGATAATATCCATTTATAATTTTTAAATATTTCTTCATAAACGATGAACAGATGATATTTTCCTAACATGATAAAGGATGATAACAGCCAACCTCACTTAGGATGATAAAATTAAAAGAGCCAATCTAAGTACATAAGGAGGAATACAATAATTATTAATATTACCACTGTAACATTATTCTGGAAATCGTTTTGCATTACAATGAGAAAAAAATAGGACTATTCATACTTTTAAAATGAATCGAAATGTAAAAAAACACCCAAGAAAATCAGCTGAAAAATTATTATAATAAATAATAGCTCAGTAAGCTGGCTAATTATAAAAGTATGCCAGAATGTTGATTTTTTTCTTTATAGCTGCTACAAAGAAAAAAATAGAATCTATAAGAGAAGTTGTTGCAATTCATAATAGTACTAAAAATACAAAACTCTTGTGAATAAGCTTAAGAAAGAGATCAACTTTCATAAATAAGGTATATTTGTTAATTAAAAATAGAATATATTTATTAAATACGTTTCCTAAAAGATGATATATTAAATGAAGAGACATACTATTCTAGATTGGATGTATTACTACTGAAATATGTTGGTTCTTCCTTAATCAATTTAGAAATTAATACAATTACTATAAAATTCTGTATGTCCTTTTAAACTTAGTTTCCCCAAGCCCCCCCCAAAAATTACAAAAGATAATGAAGGCAACTTAGAGAAAGAAAGATTGACATGTATTAAAATACATAAATAAAGCCATAATTATTAAAAGATTATTCAATCTTGTACTGATGCAGATACAGGCAGAAATTAATAAAATATCAAGACTAGGTCAGAAGCAGACTGATGTATGTTTAATTTTGTGTTAAAGGATTTTTAGTGTCTTAGTCCAACCCAGGATGCTATAACAAAATACTCTAGACTGGATAGTTTATAAACAACAGAACTTTATTTTCTCACTGTTTGGTGGGCTTTGAAGTCCAAGATCAAGGCTCTGGTACATTCAGTATCTGGTGAGAACTCATTTGTCATAGATGGTGCCTTCTATGTGTTTTTACATGGTTAAAGGGGCAAACAGACTCCCCTTAGTTCCCTTTATAAAGGTGCTAATTACTTTCCAAAGGCCTTACCTCTCAATGTCATCACCTTGAAGGCTAGGTTTCAACACAAAAATTTCAAAGGGACACAAACATTCACATCATACCAAATGGCATGTCTTAACAGTAGAAAAATTAAGGGTTATTCAATCATTGATTGTGTAATTACTAGCTATCGAAAAGAAGGAAAGAAAAAGGAAAAGAAAAAAGAGCATGAGAAAAAAAGGAAAAGAAGAAAAGAGAAAGAGGAAAGGAATGAGAAAGAGAGAAGAAAAGAAAGACGCTTGACTTTAACACCAGCCACAAAGCAAATTGCAGATGTATTCACATTTTTAACATAAAAATGGCAACTAAAGTGCAGTGAGGAAAACACGAGGGTATTTTTTTCATATTAAAAGCTGAAAGACTTTCTTAACATTAATCAAATAAGGAAATGACTGATGAATTTGGCTGAATAAAATGTTTAGTGACGTCATGAAATGTTTGTTCCAGGGTGTTTTCTGTTTCTCTTTCTATTTTAGGTATTCTGATCAGATATGGGTTTGGTTTCTTGATAAAAGTGCACATCTCTTGGAAAGTTCCTTCTTTCTTCTTCAGTTTTTTTCTATATTTTTAATTGATTGTATTAATTCCTTATTTTGGTCTCCAGCTCTGAGATTCTTTCTTCTGCTTGGTCAATTCTGTTTCCCACGCTTGTCAGTTTGTTATTTATTTCTTGGGCGGAGTTCTTTATTTCTGTTATTTCTAAGTAGCTTTGTTGAGTTTGTCCAGCTCTGTTGCAATTTCATTTAGTTTTAGCCCTTGCATTTCTTGGCTTTTATTCATTCTATCCAACAATTGTCTGATCTCCATAAGTACCTTCTGGATCTGTCACTCTTGGAGATAGCCATTGTTTGTGTCCTAGGAGCTGTTCTTTCTAACACTGACTCTTTGCTGGGGCTCTGATGGGTACAAGCAGTTCTTCAATGGTTTTTCTTCATTTGTACCAGTTCTCTTGTCTTTCTCTTTAATTCTGTTGCTCAGTGGAAAATGGAGAAGTGGTCACTTCTGACATTCGCTCTACCTTTTGTCCTTCCTTGAGTTGGAGCTCTGGGTCTGTTCAATTATGAAGTAGGACTGGGGGTGGGGCATAGTGCTGTCTCTTTACAATCAAGAAAACTTCCCTCATCTGGCCAGAGATATGACTATACAAGCACAAGGCATTGAGAGAACCCCTGCAAGACATCTTATGAGAAGACTAATCCCTAGACACATAGTAATTCACTTACACAAAAAATCCCAAAGGCAGCAAGGGAAAAATGTCAGATTACTTATAGTAGGAAACCAATCAGAATTGCTGCAGACTTATCCGCAGAAACACTACAGGTCAGAAGGAATTGTACCCTAATCATTAATGTTCTCAGAGATAAATAATTCCAACAAATAATTTCCTATCCAGCCAAGCGAAGTTTCATCAGTGAGGGAAAATTAAAATCCTTCCCTGACATCCAATTCCTAAATGCTACTTCAAGACCATGCTTCAATATGCTACTTCAAAACCAGCTCTACAGTAGATGTTTTAAAAGGGGCAGTGCACAGAAGAAAAAAAAAAAGAAAGACCTACTTCACAGATCACAAACAAACACAGAGGCAGCAGAACACACAGCACATCTACAAAAATAAAAACACATACATGTAAGAATACAAAAGCTAAACAAAACCAAAATAGCCTTATAAGAGTATTATGATAAGGACAAACTCTCATATTTTAATAATCAGACTAAATGTGAATGGACTAAATGCACCACTGAAAAGACATAGAATGGAAAACTGGATACAAAAACATGACCCAGTAATTTACTATCTCCAGAAAACTCATGTCACCACAAAGGATGCCCACAGACTCAAACTTAGAGGATGATAAACGAATTTCCAAGTGAACGGATCACAAAGGAAGGCAGAAATCATGATCTTAATATTAGACAAAACAACTTTTAAGTTATCGTAAATTTAAAAAGATAAGGAAGGACACTATATAATGATAAAAGATTTGATCCATCAACAAGAAATAACCATCCTAAACATATATGCACGCAACACAGGAGCACTAGCTTTTATTAAGCAGCTATCTAAGTACACTTAAAAAAAAAGATATTGAGTCTAACACTACCATATCTGGAGACTTAAAATACCCCACTACCAATCTTAGGTAGATCATTGAGGCAAAAAATCAACAAAGAGATCTGGAACCTCAACCTGATGCTTGACCAAAGGGACTTTGTAGATACCTACAGGACACTCCACCCAATAACCACAGAATATACATTGTACTCATCACCACATGGAATGTGTTCTAAGATTGACCACATACTTGGCCATAAATCAAGCATAAATAAATTTCACAAGATTGAAATACTGCCATGAACCTTCTCAGATCACAGTGGAATAAAAATAAATATCATCACCAACAAAATTCCCTCAAAACCCACAAAGACATGGATATTAAACAGCATGATGCTGAACAACTTCTGGGTCAACACAGAAATCAAAACAGAAATTAAAAGATTCCTGGAAACAAATGAAAGTGAAGACACATCTTACCAAAACCTCTGGGATTCTGTGAAAGAGTACTGCGAAGGGAATTTATATTTCTATGAACACAAATCAAGAAAATAGAAAAAGAACAAGTTGACAGCCTAGGAGAACTGGAAAGGCAAGACCACCAAAACCCTAACTTCAGCAGAAGAATCCATATGACCAAAGTAAAAGTCTAAGTATGGGACATAGAAAACAAAAATATTATAGAAAAAAATCAACGAAACAAAAAGCTGATTCTTTGAAAAGAAAGACAAGATTGATGGACCCTTAGCCAGAATAACCAAGAAAAAGAGAGAGGAAACTCAAATAAATACAAACAGAAATGCAAAAATCAAGTCATAACTGCCCCCGAAGAAATACAAACGATTATCAGAGATTACTATGAACACTGGTATAGAAACAAACTCAATAACCTAAATGAAATGGAGGACTTTCTGACATCACACAACTTCCCAAGTTTGAAACAAGCAGAAATTGAGATCCTAAATAGACCAATAACAACCCAGGAAATTTACCTGTCATAAGAAAACTACCTGCAATAAAAAGCCCTAGACCAGATGGATTTCTGGCGGAATTCTACAAGGAGGAGCCAATACCAGTCCTATTGAAAGTATTCCAGGCAACCAAGAAAGATGGAACTCTCCCCAAATCATTTTATGAAGCTCACATCACACGGACACCCAAACCGGGTAAAGATCCAACAGAGGAAGAAAACTACAGGCCAATATCCCTGTTGAACATAGGTGCAAAAGTTCTCAACAAGATTGTAGCAAATCAGATCCAACAACATATCTCAAAAATCATCCACCATGACCAAGTAGGCTTCATCGCTGGGATGCAGAGCTGGTTAAGCATCTGCAAGACCATAAATGTAATTAAATACATCAACAGATGTAAAAACAAGAACCACATGATTATATCATTAGATGTGGAAAAAGCTCCAGATAAAATCCAGCATCATTTCTTTTCTTTTTTTTTTGAGTTGGAGTCTCACTCTGTCGACCAGGCTGGAATGCAGTGGCACATTCCCGACACACTCCCAGCCACCCCAGTGTCGACCTGCCACCCTTAGCGATCCTTCTGCCTCAGCCTTCCAAGTAGCCAGAACGACAGGTGAGTGCTACCATGCCTGGCTAATTTATTATTATTATTATTTATAAATAAATAAATAAGTTGCCCAGCCTGATCTTGAACCCGCGGACTCAGGCAATTCACTCGCCTTGGCCTTCCAAAGTGATGGGATTATAGGCTGAGCCACCGAGCCCGGCCTTAGCCTCCTTTCTTGATAAAAACACTTGAACACCTAGGCACAGAGGGAGCATACCTCAAAATAGTAAGAGCCATGTATGATAAAGGCACAGCCAACATATTGCTAGATGGACAGAAATTGGAAGCATTTCCTCTGAAAACCAGAACCAGACAAAACTGCCCACTCTCTCCTCTCCTGTTCAGCATAGTGTTGGAAGTCCTAGCTAAAGCAATCAGACAAAAGAAGGAAATCAGAGGTATCCAAATAGGAAAAGAAGTCTAGTTATCCCTCTTTGCTGACAATATGAACCTATACCTCGAAAATCTAAGTCTGTCAAAAACCTCCTTGTACTGATAAAGGACTTTGACAAAGTCTCAGCGTACAAAATAAATGTGTAAAAGACAGCCACATTCTTATACACCATCAACAAAAAGGCAGAGAACTGAATTAAAAGCACAATCCCATTCACAATAGCCACACAAAAAATGAAATATCTTGGTATTCTCCTAACCAGAGAAGTAAATGATCTTTACAACGAAAACTATAAAACACTGTTCGAAGAAGTCAAAGATTATACAAACAGAAAAATATTCCATGCTTATGGATTGGAAGAACCAACATTGTTAAGATGTCCATCCTACCTCAGGCTGTCTACAAATTCAATGCAATACCCATTAAATTACCAATCTTCTCAGACCTGGAAACAACAATACAGAAATTCATATGGAAACATAAACAACCACAAATAGCTGAAACAATCCCTAGCAAAAGAAACAAAGCAGGAGGTGTCACACTTCCAGACTTCAAACTTTATTATGAGGTCACAATAATCAAAACAACCTAGTATTGGTATAAGAACAAGCATATAGATCAGTGGAACAGGATAGAGATTCCAGAAGCAAAAATCTCAATTTCTCAACTAACTCATTTTTAACAAAGCCTCCAACAACAACCACTAGGGAGAGAAAAACCTATTCAGTAAATGGTGCTGGGAAAACAGCCTGACCACATGCAGAAGAAAGAAACAGGACTCCTACCTATCACTACACACAAAAATAAACTCTAAGTGGACCAAAGACCTAAAGGTAAAACCTCAAACATTAAGAATCTTAGAAAACACAGGAGACACCCTTTTGGAAATCAGAATAGGCAACCGATTCCTGATCAAAACCCCAAAGGCCCATGCCATAAAAGATAAGATAGATAAGTGGGATCTCATCAAACTGAAAAGCTTCTGCAAAACAAAAGAAACCACCTAGAGAGCAGAGAGTCAGAACAAAGAATGGAACAATTATTTGCCAACCACATATCTGACCAAGGCCTAACATCCAGGATCTACAAGGAACTCAAACATGCCAAAAGGAAAAAAACCAAACAGCCCCATTAAAAAGTGGGCAAAAGTCATGAATAGACACTTCTCAAAAGAAGAAATATGAGCAGCCAACAGAAAAAATGCTCGGCTTCACTAATCATCAGAGAAATACAAATCAAAACCACACTGAGATATCACCTAACTCCAGTAAGAATGGCCATCATTAATAAAACAAAAAACAACAGAAGCTGGCAAGGATGCAGAGAAAGGGGAACACTTTTACACTATCAGTGGGATTGCAAACTAGTTCAACTTCTACAGAAAACAGTGTGGCGATTCCTAAAAGAACTAGAAATTGACCTTCCATACGACCCAACAATCCCCCTTCTGGGAATATACTCAGAGGAACTTAAATCACTCTACAAAAAAAGATACCTGCACACACATTTATTGCAGCACTTTTTGCAATAGCAAAACTATGGAACCAAACTATGCTGCCCATCAAAACCTGACTGGATTAAAAAAATGTGGTATATATTCATGATGGAATGTTACACAGCAGTAAAAAAGAACAAAATTATGGACTTTGCAGCAACTTGGATGGATTTAGAGTCTATAATACTTAGTGATTTATCACAGAAACAAAGAACTGAGTGCCACATGTTCTCTCTCATAAGTGATCCCTGAACATTTACCATAAAACTATAAGAAAGTGATTGACAGTAGCTGGAAACTTCCAGGGGAGGGGTGGGGCCACATAACATCAGTAAGGGTATCTGATCTCAAACCAGGCAAGGTGGGGACCAAAGGGAGGCCCAAACTTTACCTGGATGATGACCACTTGTATATCTAATCCTGAATTGTATCCCACATCTTTAAAAAAATTTTTAAAAGTTCAAGGTTCCTGAATAGAAAAAAAATCGCAAATAAATGTTTGCAACAAAAATGACAGCTGGTGAGCTGTATTGCCTCCATGAACTTAATGATGAAGTTATAGTGAGGCTCTTCCATTTCATCAAATGTTCTGCACTTTGTCACTCCTGGGCATCTACACAGATGTTCTCTCTTCTGGAGGAAAGTGTCATTGCCTTTCTGAAGGATGCTCTTTCAGTGTGTATCATAACACACATTTTGCACAGCTCATATCTCCCAAATATCTTCCCAGATCTCACTTTCCATGGAAAGAACTTTATGGACACATAAAAGGATTTATTTACAAAAATATACATTATCGGTATGCTGAAACGGTCTAATGCTCAAACCAGGGACTTATGTATTCTTTTTTTTCTTTTCATTAGACTACATTCACAAAATAAAATACTAGGCTGCCATCTAAAGTGTTCTACTAGAGGGATCAAATCAAGCACACTGCCTGTTTTTATAAAGTACGTTTTATTGAAATGCAGCCAAGCTCACTTATTTACATATTATCTGTGAGTTTTTTCTCAAAACAACAGCAGAGTTGAGTATGACAGACCTTGTGGCCCACAAAGCCGAAAATATTCCTTATATGTGCCTTTACAGAAAATGTTGCTATGTTATGGTAAAATATTTGGTCTCTGGGCAAATGTTCATGATTTATAATCAACTTATTAAGGCAGAATAGTAGAAAAAAGCATAATGTAAATACATATTAAATATGCAGACTGAGCCGGGCTCAGTGGCTCAGCCTGTAATCCCGCGCCTTTGGGAGGCTGAGGTGAGTGGATTGCCTGAGCCCGCGGGTTCGAGACCCGCCTGGGCAGCGAGACCTCATCTCTACAATAAATCAAAAAATCAGCCGGGTGTGGTAGCGCGTGCCTGTAATTCCGGCTACTCGGAAGGCTGAGGCAGAAGGATCGCCGGAGCCCAGCAGGTCGAGGCTGCGGTGGCCAGGAGTGGCCACTGCACTCTGGGTGACCGAGTGAGACTCCAACTCAAAAAAATAAAAATAAATAAATATGCCGACTGTACCTGTTTTCTAACTATAACCTGAAATATATGTATTTATTATTTCAAAAGCTCATCAATGAAATGTTATTTTGAGGTGTTGGGATTATCTAGTGTCTTTTTTTTCTTTCTATTCTATAAAAACTTTCTATAATAAATATATATAATTTTCTTTTTTTTTTTTGGAGTTGGAGTCTCACCGTCGCCTAGACTGGAGTGCAGTGGCTTCTCCCGGCCACCGCAGCCTCAACCTGCTTGGCTCTGGCAATCCTTCCGCCTCAGCCTTCCAAGTAGCCAGAACTACAGGTGCGCGCTACCACGCCCGGCTAATTTTTTGATTTATTGTAGAGATGAGGTCTCGCTGCCCAGGCGGGTCTCAAACCCGCGGACTCAGGCAATCCACTCACCTCAGCCTCCTAAATGCGCGGGATTACAGGCTGAGCCACCGAGCCCGGCTATATATTATTTTCAAAAGCAGTTACATATATTAGTGCTGTTTAAAAATGAGCTGCTCTTCTTCCATGAGACCACCGGTTTATGATTGCAAGTTACTTCAAGGTATGTTTTTATTTTGAACTTAATTTAAACCCAAACCCAATTTTCATAGTTTATGTAACCTCCCTCCACTTCCTGTCTACACCCACACTGGGTCCAGCTGCACAAATTAATGATGAGCATCGGTCTTTTTAGGGGGTATCAGAGGGCACAGAGAATTTCCTGTTTTCTCTCAATTTATTTTTTTCTCTATTCTTTCTACTTATCTCAAGGGAAAAAATTGGTTTTCTTCAAGTTTGTGGACTGTGTGCTCATCAGCCTTTGAGAAGGCAGATTGCTGCATTTCTGGAGGCTCATTTGGCAACATAAATCACAAGCTATCCCATAGAATTGATGGGGGAAAAGAGGAGAAGTCTAATATACTTTTTGTGGTAACAAGTAGACCCACAGATCTTAGGGTCTCATCCTCCATGATTAGTTTTACCTTGGGGGTCCTTAAAGGGAAGTATGTTCCTCACAGGTTGGTAGAAAAGTCATTCGACGCTTATTCACCACCAAGATCTCAAGAAGACAGATTCCGAGTTGGCACCTAGCTTCCTACTATTGCCCAGAAAGGGAGGGGTTAAAGAATCTGCCTCACAGCTAGTAAATACTTATGAAGTAAGACTGAATTGAGCATCTGAAAATAAGCTCTTTTCTCTCCTAGAGACCAAAGTGCTGTAAGTTTTGAAATGTATTAATGTTTTATATTTGCATAAAAATCTTACATCCCCAAACAGTCTGCATTTCTGAAACACTTTTTTGGAAATGCCATGTTGAATTTGGCATCTGTTTAATAACATGCAGAGACAGCAAAGAATAATAATAACACTTGCCTGGTCACACAGCAGAATATGAGATTAGGAAAGACTGTTGAATTTTCTTCTCAGGAAAACAGAACTAAATTCTCTTTAGAATGAGGGAATGAGTAAAGTCTTACAATTTCTGAAGCTTTTCAATCATTTCCTCAGTCACTCTATCTATACCTGGCGGGAGGGGCTAAATCCAGGGAAGGTGACATCAACTTGGAAGTATCCTAGAATGCTAGAACTGACAAGGACATTCCTATGTAGCCGTATCCCATTATCTTTACAAAAGGAAAGACTGATGTCCGGGGAAAGGATGTCAACTGCCTAACACCACCCAATGAACTGATGAACAAGTGAGATCTTGAACACAGGCCTCTATATTTTTATGTTTGCTGAGTCTTAAGCTGCCCTTCTACTCTCCCCGGGGCTGTGTTATTGCCAGAGTAATCACGGTGTGGCAGGCAGTGTAGTGCCCTGGCAGACTTTATTTCATGAAATGCTCATGGCAGCACTACAAGGTATGATCATTTCCTCTTTCACAGGTGAGGAAACTGAACCTCAGAGCGGTGAAGTAACTTGACACAATTTGGAAGCCAATTCTATTTAACTTGAAAGTCTAAGATCCCAACTATTCCAACTGGCTGCTAGTAATTCTATCATGCTTCCTCCCCACTTACCCTTTAGTTATCCATTGAGTTATCTGGAATAGGTTTTGGTTTTTAAGGTACTTAGATTCACACCCCCATGCTTTGGAAGTGAAACTTATTTCCTATCACTTTAGCCCTTTTTCTACGTACACATTTTGTAAGACACATGACTGTATTTCCCCCTCATACCTAGGGAGTGCATAAGCCTAGTTCACATAAATACCATTCAGATTCTCAAAACTCCTTTTCACTGAGTGCCTGCTACATATTATGAAATTTAAATGTGTTATCCCTGATCCACAGAGCAAGCCTGGAAGTTAGCAATGATGCCATGTGTTTCATTTGTGTGTTCACATCCCCAAAATACCTAGTTCACTTCCCCAAAATATCGAGTTCACTTACAAGTACCCAGTAGAGGTTCAAAATCACGTGATGGATTTAATAGAATTGGCAGTTTCCCTGGAGACCACAGAGCACTTGTATAACTTTCAAATGCTGGATCCCACCATTAATCACTGGCTTCAATGTCTACAGAAGGGGAGAGTGAAAGTCCAGCCAAAATGTGCAAAGTGCCATCTCCGAGCAGCAGGGTGCAAGCTCCACCCAGCTCCGTGTTGTGTATCAGGCTGTGAAACTTCATCATCCATCACCTTGGAGCCAATACTCTTCCCCCTCCAGGGCTGAAATATGCGGCTTCCCCTTGTGCGCTTGTCTCCTACACAGAGACGACCTTGCTTCTGACAGCCTTCCCTTGGAAATAGAAGGGTTTGGAGCCTGCCTGCTGTGCTTGAAATTGATGTGATTCTAGCCCCCAAACTAAGATACAGTCTTTTGTAGCCAGCTTTTTAGAGAGGAGAGAACAAGATAGAAGGGGAGGAGGCAGGAGGCAGAAGCAAAGAAGGAAGGAAGACATGTTGAAAGGTGACAGGTCGCAAAAAACTACCTTTAGAAAGGCTTTGGGGAAAACCATGTCTCTGTTAATCTGAAACACAAAGGCAGGGGCTCTGAGGGGTACCTGGCCCCTGTGAAATTAAGGCTTGTCATTCTATTTACCCCCTATTCAATGTTTTGCTGATAGCAGTGAGGATATTTAGGGTTTCTAGCACACTTACTTATGTTACAAAAAACCAAAACAATATGCCCTGAGGATAGTCACAGACTTTATTTTTCTCTGGAAAGATGCTTGCTTTGTTTTGGGAGGCATGATCTGTTGCTGTATTTTGCCAGTTCTTGTTGGTAGAGGTTTTTTGTTTTTTATTCAGGATATCACTCTGTGACACAGCCTGGAGTGCAGTGGCATGGTCATGGCTTATCACAGCCTCAAACTCATGGACTCTAGTGATCTTCCTGCCTCAGTCTCCAGAGTAGCTGAGACTACAGGCACCTACTACCACGACTGGCTGTTTTCTTAAGTATTTTTTTGTAGAGACAAGTTCTTGCTACATTGCCCAGACTGGTCTCAAACTCCTTGGTTCAAGCACTTTTCCCACCTCAGTCTCTCAAAGTGCTGAGATTACAGGCATGAGCCACTGAAACCAGTCAATAGTTTTGCTTTAATAAAGTATATAATAATCCTCTTTCTCCCCCAAAAGACAAATGAGTATACATCTGTCCATGGTGATCTAATGGACATTGTGCAGTGTAACTAAAAATGAAACCTTTTTTTTTTTGCTTTGTATCTTAGTTTCCAATGGAAACTCAGGTAATGAGGCATATAAAAGCAGCTAATACAGTGACTGGCACTTAGTAGTCTTTCAAGGTTGGGAATAGCATCTCTGCTAGGGCGATGTCCATAATCTAAGATGAGAAACTGATACTGAAACAGATGAGATCCCTGTAAACTATATGAATGGATCACCAACCAAAATAAGTGCCACACTTAAATTATATCTAAGCAAAAGAACATCTTATGGAAGAAAAAAAAAAGATGAAAGGCAGGCACATATTGAGAAACGATGAGATTGCATGAGAATAAGTAATCACTTATCTTTTATTTGACCAGAAGGCTTTCTGGTGAAGTCTTGGAATCAAGTCGTTTGGGAGATGGAAGGAAGTGATAAAGCAGGCTTGGAATGGAAAAAGTATGATTAAAAGCAGCTTACACAGAGGTCCATTGGTACAGGGATTTGAGAAGACCAGGAAGAGCATGTGAGAGACAATTTTTTTCTTGGAGAAGATGCTGTCCTTCCTTTAGTTTCCCAAAAGAATGCCCAAAGTAGTGGGAGGGTTGGGAAATGATGACTTCTAGGTGATATTGGCACGTGGATAAAATAATGTATACTACAGATGGACAGATAAACTGATATGATTTGGAGAAGCACAGTTAAATTTGTTACTAGACTAGAAACTTTCTATATATTACATAGTGCTGTGCCTTCCAGTCCAAGTCAAGATGATGCTGGCACAATTATTTGACATTATCCAGGTTATACAGAGATGGGTTGGAAAAATCTAAATTCAATAGATTCTTCCTTGTCAAAATTATCCAATTTGGCTATGTAGAGATGCTTAACTCCACTGTCAGTTGGTACCGTGCTTGACTTTCTTTCAATCCTACAGTAGAAACAGTTCCTCAAAAGCCCCTGTGTCTGCCCTTTGTGCTGGAGGTAGAGCCCCTGTACAAGTAGAAAAGAGCACCCCCTATAGAAGAAATCTACACATTGAGGGGACCCAATGGAGGGACACAGGATGGCAGGTCAGAGGGAGAAACGTGGCAGGGAAAGAAGATGGAGCAGGTATCTCCAATCATAGGTACCACCTGCGAGGTCCTGGAGGTGGGAATCTCTACTTCAAAGGATTAGAATGTGGAGAACGTTCTCATTATTGATTTGCTGTTCTAGCCCAATGTTTACAAATTAATCTATCCTAGGACATTAAATGTGGAAAGTTCGTCTCCTTCTCATATTTCCATTGAGCATTTTTAAGCTCCCTTTTCAGTTGATTTGTCTCAATAAAACCTTTTTAAAAAAGAGAATAACAGGAAAAGATAAATGAGAAAAATTAGTCTGTAGTGTTCTTTGATGTTGTTCAGTGAAGGTGGAGAATAATGGAGTATAAGAGCTTTAGAGATCTCTGCAAAACCAGAGTCCACCGAGTAATTTGTGTTTAGAATGTACACTATGTATTAAGGGAAAAACATATTTTGAAATCAATAGATCTCTTAAAACCTAATTAGGGTGGTACACATATAAGCATAAAATGACTGAAAGACAGAAAAACGTATTGACATCGAATATATATGCACATATATGTGTATGAATGTATAGTAGATAAATAGCAATTGCAAAGGATGTAAGATAGAAGTAATCACAACTACTCACCTTTCCAAGTAAGGCTTCCGTGTGGAGGCAGAGCACAACTGGGCCTTACAGAAAGACATGAGCAAGAGTGTGTAGGTGATTACTTGTGTGTCCTGGCTATGTGACAGGGCACTGGTGTCTGGGAGACAGGAAATTGTGGAGACTGAAGGCAAGGAGTGAAGATGTTCAACACTATGGAGAGTAGGGAATGAAGAACCTTGACATCCAGACTTGATGCAATTCAATGTGGGTAGCCATTACTCTGTGTTGATTAATCACATTAGGAATGAAAGTGGACCCAGGTGTGGTGATACACACCTGTAGTTCCAGCTACTCAGAAGGCTGAGTGGAAGGATTCCTTGAGCCCAGGAGTTTGAAAGAGACTCCTGTTTTTTAAAAGAAAATGAAAGCAATTGAAGAAAGGTTGGAGTCAAGACACCAGAGTGGAATAATGGGATGAAAAGGCTACATTTTAGGCATGAAATAATGAGAACCTGACCTTGCAGAGATATGTAGTAAGGACTGTTGAGAAGAGCTTCAGCTGCTGAAGATAACAGCTAGTATACTGGATTTACTTTATGAAATGGAAATTCTAATAGCATCTAAATATTTCTTTTAAATCTGGGATTTGGCAGTACATGTGTTTTAATCATGCAAACCATGTGATTGGCTGAATGAGCTAAGGGACTGTTATTGTTATTTTTGTATCCAGTAATTTATTTTAAAACTGTGAGTAGAATTTCTGTGTTATGTTGCTTCTGGTTTAGTGGGAAAGAATGTGCTATTTAACTTTCCTCAGTAGGAAGGGTAAAAAGGGAGACAGAGAGGAGACTGATAGTTGTTTATTTTAAATTCTGAAGTTTAGAAAACTAAGGCTTGTGCCTTTATGATCAGTGTTTTTAGTAAAAGCCTTCCTGGAAAGGAATGGAATGGAAATTTTGCCTTTTAAAAAATATATTTGTGGCTGGGCGCGGTGGCTCAAGCCAGTAAACCCAGCACTTTGGGAGGCCTAGGTGAGAAGATTGCCTCAGCCCAGGGGTTTGAGACCAGCCTGGGCAACTTCATGAGACCTTGTCTTTACAACAAATCAAAAAATTAGCCAGGCATGATGGTGCATGCCTGTAGTTTTGGCTACTTGGAAGACTGAGGCAGAAGGATTCACCTGAGCCCAGTAGGTCGAGGCTGCAGTACCTGTGAGCGTGCCACTGCACTCCAGCTTGGGCAACAGTGAGACTCCCACTCAAATAATAATAATAATAATAATAGAGATACAGATATACCTGTCTTTTTAAAATTGTATTCAAATCTCCCTCAAGTGAAGATACAGGGAGCTTTGTTTTGTATGTCTGTTCTGAGGATAAAAAACTTCCAAAGAAGAAGAAATACATTCTCTCGGATTGCTTATTATCCCAGAATAATTTAATCGTTTCCTTAGAGGATTTTTATAATCCTGTGAACATAATTCATTTTAGCCTGGGATATAGGGAATCTATTGTTCAATATATGGCAACTCGAATCTGTTGCTTGTACTCAGCTGTCAATGCAGATGCCAACCTCATCATATTCGCTAATGTTTTATTTATTTTTGTAGGGATGGGTTTTCCTATGTTGCCCAGCCTGGCTTTAAACTCCTGGTCTCAAGAAATCTTCCTGCTTTGGTTTCCCAAAACCCTGGGATTACAGGAGTGAGCCACCATGCCCAGCCCTCACCAAAGACTTTCAGTCCACAAGACTGACCTCGAAAGAGATTTCTGAGTCCATTAAGAACATGGAATAGGATTTTTGTGCAATATGCCAGAGAGAATGGAGGAGGATGTGCAGGTATCATACCTGTTCTCAGACTTGTTGCTATGTATTTCTAAAGGGTGATCAGGAGATTTTAGGTTTAAATCTAGAAATTTGTATGTACTTGGTGATTAAATATTATTATTAATTGTCTTTTTCCTGGAAAGTTGCCACTGACTTTCCAGGGAATAATAGGCAAGATTTTTTTTTTTAATATATCCATTGGCTCTGGCATTTTTAAGTCCCTCAAGACTTTACCAATCAACATTCAGAGTGCCAAGAAAGATCTATATTTAGAGTCTGTCATTTCTTGATGGGCAAGTTTTTTCAATTTGCCTGTTAGTTAAGAAGTCTGGCTACTAAACCAGAATTTCTGTTTAGGTGAGCATGCACCATGATTTCTCTGTTACTGTTTTTTCCTCTTTCTTCATGGTACTTTTTTATGATTGCCTCGTTGCTTTATTATCCATCTGAAATGTCTTGTCCTCTCTGACAAGATGCCACATCCTTTATAAACCAATTTAAAATAGCACCTCTCTAATAATTCCAGAAGGACCATTTTCTCAGCAACCGACTATTCAATATGGATCTTAAAGGATGACTGAGTTTCTCCAGAAAGCAAGATGTTGCAAGAAGAAATTTCTATGGAAGAATGAAGAGCTCTTGCAAAGATCCAGAATGGAGAAATGCACTTTATGTTGATCTGGTGTGACCTGATTGCAGGATGCTTGGAAGGTATTGGCTGATTATGAGAAGGGTGAGGTGAGTTCTAGGAATATTGGGGAAGATCTTGTACACTGTGCTAAGAACTTTATTCTATAGGAAGTAAGAAAATCAGTTGATGGTTTCCACTAGATATTCAGAAATGTATTTGTGACCAAAAATTCTGGCATCTGCCGAGATTTCTAAGTAATATAGTTTGCTATCTAGTTTGGATGGTAACAATGGCTCTTGTCAATCCCTTCAATTTTCTTCTCCACTCATGATCAAATACATTTTACTCAATAAACTCTGGCTTTATCCATATCTTTTACACCTTGGTCTTTTGTACTGATCTAAAAGGATTCTTCAGGATTTCTGAAAGTTCGGCTCTCTCTTCTTCAGTGTACTGGTTGGAAAGCAACATACCAGACCTTACATCAAACTAAATTTAGAAAGTCAGGAACCAGTCACGAGCCCCGATATGAGACTTTCTTCAGTTGCAAGTAAAAAAAAAAGCATATATATAGTTTACCATCATTGTATGTTCTAACAAACTAACATGAATTCTGTGAGATAAACTTCCTTTTCATGAAAGCAGGAAGTCAATGATTCACATAAAATTGGAGTGATCTAACCATGTCCCCATGTGTAAGACTGACACATATTGCTTGCCTCATTATTCTCACAGCACTGCTAGGAAGATCCAGTGATTAAAAGGACTTGAAAGATTTTTCCTTACTCATACCACCATCAAATCTTTCTTCTAATTCTACTAATTTATTTACTAATTTGTACATCAAACCAATACTTCTTAAGGGTTTGCCATCTGCCAGGCAGATGTGTTAGGTGCTAGGGTTTCAGCCTTGAATTAAGTTACAAAATCTGTTATTATGCATCTTGTAGTCGGGTTTATAATTGAGCTGGGAAGTTCTACACTGAGTTATTATAAGGAAGATGTGTATTACTAAGAAAGCAGGGTGCTAAGAAAGCATTAAACAGGTATCTTAACTTAGTGGAAGGGGTTCAGAAAAGCCTTTCTGGATAAAGTGATACTTAAACTGAGACTTGAAAGATGAATGGGAATTAGGTAAAGATCTATAAAGAGTTTGGCATGAATGTCATCTCGAGAATCTCCCATTAATCAAAGTGCTTTCTGACATCATGTAAAAAGCAGTTTCAAAGCACTGCCCTTTGGAGCAACTATCCATTGCTGTATCTTGGCTACATCATCTCGTGATTTAATGAAGTCCAGTGATTAAATATTGCATGGAGAGAGCAAAGAGATATGACTATCTGACGTGCCTGGCTCTGACCCAGATTTATGTCTATGAAGAGGAATAAACTCAGGAAAGTCCAAGCCAAGGAAAATATGCTGGCATCTCATCCTGGCAGTCAAGGACTTTTGAAATCACTGGCAACTCTATTAAGTAAGAACATGCAAACTTTCCCTAAATGAATTTCCAATACTCTAATTACATTCAAATTATCAAACAATAAATTTTAAAATTGATGAAATGCTGACCTCAGGAGAGTCAAACATCAAATAGTGACCGTGTTTGTGGATGATACTATTTCCAGGTACATCATCAATGGGGCTTTAGATAATTTCTAAAAGTAAAATAAAATGACATTTGACAGTCTATTTAGTTAGAGTCAAAGTCTCACTCTGTTGCCTAGGCTGGAGTGCGGTGGTACAATCACACCTCAAAGTGGCCTCAACTTCCTTGACTTAGGGGACCCTTCTGTCTCAGCTTCCCGGAGAAGTTGGACTACAGACACACATCACCACACCCAGCTTATTTATTTATTTATTTGTTTGTTTGTTTGTTTGATTGTTTGTTTTATAGAGACCAGGTCTCACTATGTTGCCCTGGCAGTTTTCAAACTCCTGGGCTCAAGTAGTCCTCCCACCTTGGCCTCTCGAAGTACTGGGATTACAGGCGTCAGTCACTGCACCCAGACCTACAGTCTGTTTTTAAGAATATTTTAGTTTCCACTTCTAAGGCATTTTACTGTGTAAATAGCACAATATTTTAAAAGTCATTTTTACCTCTAAGTCTTGCTCTGAACTGTACACTGGTTTTTGTGTTCTTACCCAATTATTCAGCCCCGATAATTTTTCTTTTCTGAGTCCCATTTCCACTGGCTTTCTCCCTCAGTGTGCCAGGTTGCTTTGTGGTCTCGTCTTTCTGCACTATGCATTTCCTTCTTTCTTTTCTTTTGCCATCAGTGTTCTGTTTTTTCATGAATTTTCCCAGGATTCTGATTTTTCTCTATTTACCCCTTTTCTTATTTTCTGGGTTATTTGATCTCCATTTTCATTTTCCTTGTACGAACTTGTTTGTTTTTTCTTTCCTGGCACATATAAGTATTCTTCAGTTTTCTCCTTCTGGCACATACATTACTTTCTATATCAAATAAACTAATATCTGTGGCACTGAAAGATAAAACACCAACTCTGTCATCACTCTAGGCTATTGAGAAGTCATTATGCTTTGGTAACTGGTGATTACCTGTTCATTTTTGTATTCAATAATCTACATTTCAATATTATAGGTAGTTATACATCATTATACATCTGTGTAAATAGTAAACATTTAAAAATACCTATTATGTACTAGGAAATGTATAGATATTCTCTTGCCCATGATCCATTAGCTCTATCTTTTTTTTGAGTTGGAGTCTCACTGTCGCCCAGATTGAAGTGCAGTGGCTGCTCCCGGCCACCGCAGCCTCGACCTGCTGGGCTCTGGTGATCCTTCCGCCTCAGCCTTCCAAGTAGCTGGAACTACAGGCGCACGCTGCCACACCCGGCTAATTTTTTTGATTTACTGTAGAGATGAGGTCTCGCCTGCCCGGCCAGGTCTCGAACCTGCAGGCTCAGGCAATCTACTCACCTCAGCCTCCCAAAGGCACGGGATTACAGGCTGAGCCACCGAGCCTGACTCATTAGCTCTCTTAATACAACCAGTTTTGAGGAATATAATTGTTTTCCACTCAAAGGAATTAAGGGGTTAAAGAGCGTTCTTTAGAACCACAATCCCCCAAATGGCAAAGCTAGATTTTAACCATGTTATTTTGCCTTTACGTTCAAGTATCTTTCTACCTCTGTTTCGGTTGCTTATACTGTTATCAGTGACATGCTTAATGAGTCACTCAGGTAATGTACAAGGAAAAGCTTCATAGAAAATCAAAAGTACTCAACAAATATTGGCAAACATATTGATTACCGCTTGAAGTAAAAGTTGTTTCTTCTTTGACAATTAGTAGTATGAACATCAGATATGTATGTGTGGGAAAGGACGAGGGTGCTGGAGGCTGAGAACCATCTTCTGAGCCAGCCCATGGCTGAATCTCCTCCATTCTCATCACCGGGTAGATGAAGAAGCAAGACCACAGTGACACTGAGAGTGACTTAACCTCAAGTGCCGCATGCTGCGTGTCTTTTCTTTAGCCTTTTCTTAGCATCTCTGTAGCTGAGGGCTTCAGGCATTAGTAACCAGAAGCTACACGCTTGGTGCAAATACACTTTTTCTGCCTCTTAAATAACTGGTTACCCTGATCCCAGATGAAACTCTTTCCTAGATCTATTTGTCTGACCTCCTGTCCCTTAGAATGACCATACTATTCTCTCACATAAGCTTTATTTGTTATTCCTGCTCTCCTGCTGCTTAGTTCAGCTGCACTTTTTAAAAAGTCTGTATCACTATTATTAGTAGTTTTAAAATTTACTTTAGAATAAAACATAGTTTCCTCATTCAAATAATATAAACTACTTCTGGATAATTGATAAAATCATTGCCAGGTGTGGTGGCTCACACCTGTAATCCCAGCACTTTGGGAGGCTGAGGGAAAAGGATTTCCTGAGCCCAGGGGTTCGAGACCTCATCTCTACAATAAATCAAAAAAATTAGCCAGATGTATTGACGCACACCTGTGGTTCCACCTACATGGAAGGCTGAAATGGAAGGATCACCTGAGCCCAGCAGGTTGAGGCTGTGGTGGTCATGAGTGTGCCACTGCACTCCAGCTTGGGTGACAGTGAGACTCCGACTCAAAAAAAAATTATAAAAAAAAAATTATAAAATCACAAAAATAGTAAGAGGTGTGCAAGGAAAATCCCCACAGTCTCACCTACTTTCCAGTACTTTTATATGAATAAGCTAAACATATGGTTGGAATCATAGTGCATAAACAAGTGAATATTGTGGTTTGTTTAATTTCATATATGTATATGCATTTCTCATGTTATTACAGATGTTTATTTTTTTAATAGCTGTATAATATACTGTCACACCTTTTCTCTAATATGCGTTTTTTTAAAAAACTTTTTTATTATATTATCGTATTGTATTGTATTTTTTGAGTTGGAGTCTCACTGTTGCCCAGGCTGGAGTGCAGTGGCACACTCACAGCCACTGCAGCCTCCACCTGTTGGACTCAGGAGATCCTTCAGCCTCAGCCTTCCTTTCCAAGTGGTTGTAACTACCAGCGTATGCCACAGCACTCAGCCAATTTCTTTGATTTATTGTAGAGACAAGGTCTCACCAAGTTGCTCAAGCTGGTCTCAAACCCTGGGCTCAGGCAATCTTCTCACCTCAGCCTCCCAAAGTTCTGGGATTATAGGTGTGAGCCACCGCTCCTGGCTTAAAATGGGATTTTTAAAGAGAGTTTCTGGTATCGGAGTTACTTGTTCAAAGTACATGATAATTTTTTAAGAATCTAAGTCAAAAATCCTATTTATTTTTCATAAACCCCATTTCTTTTCAAAAAAAGTTTTTAGCAATTTACATTTCCACCAGCGAAACCAAAAAGGGCCCATTTCATCCCATCTTTGCTAAAATGTAACTTTGTTAAAAACAGTATTCAATTTTGATTGACAATTCTTTAGTAAGCACAATGACTAATTAAATTAATTAGTAGTTTTCCCCAGTTAACAGGGAAAATGTTGCCTTGCTTACAATCAACTGCACTCTTTTTCCCTGAAATATTTCATAAGACTGCAACGCCTCTAATTCCTGACCTACTGCGGTTCTACAAAGTTGGACATATCAGCAAGAAATATGTTAGAAAATAAGGAGACGGTGAAATTTTTTAGAACATTATTTCATAAACCATCATCGTCATAATCCTGGTTAACTGTCTTAGGGTGCCCAAACTGTGCTGGTGTATATATATTCTCTTATCCTAATTACACTTGTGAGATATAGATATTATCAAACAGTTTATAAATAAAAAAAACAGGGTTTTTCTTTTTTTTTTTAGAGTTGCGGGGTAAAAGTGGGGATTTACTACACAAGTCATTTACGTGCAGATAAAGTTTGTACTTTTAGCTGGCCCTGATAATGGACCAAGTACCCAATGTGTTGCCATGCGCCTCTCTTCCTCTGTACCTTCTTTCTTTCCTCCCCTAGCAGTGTTCAACATCTGCTGATCCCACCATTGTGCTAGTGCGACAAGTATTCAGGGTCCATTTATGAGTCAGAACATGCAGTATTCAGTTCTTTGTTTCTATGATAATTCACTTAGTATGATGGTCTCCAGTTGCATCCAGGTTGCTGCAAAGGCCTTGCTTTTTGTTCTTTTCTTTCTTTTTTTTTTTTTTTTTGAGTTGGAGTCTCACTCTGTCGCCCAGACGGGAGTGCAGTGGCCGCTCCCGGCCACCACAGCCTCGACCTGCTGGGCTCCGGCGATCCTTCCGCCTCAGCCTTCCACGTAGCTGGAACTACAGACGTGCGCTACCACACCCAGCTAATTTTTTGATTTATTGTAGAGATGAGGTCTCGCCTGCGCAGGTGGGTCTTGAACCCGCGGGCTCAGGCAATCCACTCACCTCAGCCTCCCAAAGGCGCGGGATTACAGGCTGAGCCACCGAGCCCGGCTTGTTCTTTTTTTTGACTGCATAATATTCCATGATGTATACTTACCGCATTTTCTTTATCCAACCCTCTTTCAATGGGCATCCTGGTTAGTTCCACGTTTTTGCTATTGTGAATAGTGCAGTAATAACCACGCATGTGCAGATGTCTTTTTGGCAGAGTGATTTATTTTCCTCTGGGTATATTCCCAAGAGAGGGATTGCTGGATCATATGGAAGCTCAATTTTTAGTTCTTTGAGAAGTTGCCACACTGCTTCCCACAGAGGTTGAACGAGCTTACATTCCTTTCAAGAGTGTAGGAGAGTTCTCTCTCTCTGCAGCCACACCAACATCTTTTGTTTTTTGACTTATTAATGATAACCATTTTTTACTGGAGTTAGGTGGTATCTCATTGTAGTTTTGATTTGCAAGGAAAACTGAGTTTACATGTCTTGCCCAAAGTCAAACACTTGATCTGTGGTGAAAGATCATGCTCAGGATGTAAGCCCGTGTAAGTATTCAATAACAGTCACTATTATTGTTATTGTTATAAATATTGTTAGCACCCATAAATTCTCCTTTTTTTTTTTTTTTTTTTGAGTTAGAGTCTCACTCTGTCACCCAGACTGGAGTGCAGTGGCCGCTCCCAGCCACCGTAGCCTCGACCTGCTGGGCTCCAGCGATCCTTCCGCCTCAGCCTTCCGAGTAGCTGGAACTACAGGCGTGCGCTACCACACCCGGCTCATTTTAATTTATTGTAGAGATGAGGTCTCGCCAAGTTGCCCAGGCAGGCTCAGGCAATCCACTCACCTCAGCCTCCCAAAGTGCGGGATTATAGGCTGAGCCACCAAGCCTGGCTAAATTCTCCATCTTAAATGTCCCATATCTGAGCATCACTTTCCGTTCATTTCAGCTAACTTATGCTAGTTCTTGCCCTTTATCAAATGTCCACCAACACTGAGCCCTCTAGTTCATTCACTCTGTCACTTCTTCACTATCACCCAATCATATCCTTCCTCCCCTCCTTACCCAGCTTAGCTGCCATGATCCAACTCATCAGCCACTCCCTTGCAAACACCCTTTTTTCGGTTGGTCCTCTTTCCCACAGTCACACTTGCCTAGAATTCCCAAATATTTACTTACTCCATACCCTCACCAGAGCGACTGAAAATAGTCTGAGAGGAGTTACACAATCAGGTTAACTGGATACATCTCAAATTTAAAACCGCAAGTATGAAACAGGAATTCAACAAAGTCATACAATCCTTCTACAGTTCCCTGGTCCCTTCTCTTTTCCCCTTTTCTCAAATCTCCAGCACCTTGTCTCCTCTTACTTTTAGATGTTGGCCACATCTCCTACTTCACCCAGAGCTCCTTTATTACACCAGCCAATCCCTCAAGTCACCAGAGTCAGTACACACACCTGTCTTTCCTCCTGTTATGAGGAATAAGCATCCCTGCTCCTAAGGCCAACCTACCCTTCCTGTGCCTTGGAGCCCTTATAAACTTTCTTAGACAGATGCCTGCCATGACTCCCTCCTCAACCACTTGAAAAGCGCTTTTCCTAGATATTTCCACAATTGCATTTTTTTCCATCATTCAGCTAAAACTTCAAATGTTACCCATTTAGAGAGGGCTCTCTTGCTATCCTAAAGAGCTTCCATCACATTCCTTTTTTTCTGCTGCGCTTATCAGCACCAGAAATCATCTTAGACATTTTTAATATGCTTATGTCTCCCCCACTTGAATAAGAACATGTAAGGACAATGGATGCATCTCACTCCTGTCACCCTAGTACCTTGAACAGTGCCTGGCACACAGCAAGGATACAGTAAACATATTTTAGTAACTGTCTCAAAAGCCTGTATTACTTCTACAATAACAGACTGTACCACACTGATGGCAATCTTAGCAGGGAAAATGTTGGAAGAGCATTTTCTGGAGAAACGGAGTCCATGACAGAGACTTCTGGCAGACAGGGCTGCAAGGAAGCAAGTGACACAGTGAAGAGAAAAAGAAGAGATTCCATAAAATTAAGACTTACTGGAGAAGCCAGGCACTGTGGCTTGCATTAGCCACTGAGGAAGCTGAGGGAGAATGGTTTGAAGCCAGGAGTTCAAGACCAGCCTGGTTAACAGAGTGAGACTCCATCTCTAAAAAAAATGAATGAATGAATGTATGAATGGAGGAGTTAGATAAATAAATAACTAAAGACTAGTTGGAAAAAGAGCGCAGTTCTCAGAAGATTTTACTTATAGATGGGCAGAACTTGCATAGAAATATTGCACAGAAACCATGTGTGCACAGAGTTTTAACTAAAATAAAAAATGTCCTTAGATGTTTTATTCCTAAAGAGAGAAATGGGGTATGGCAAAGCAACTTTGTTTTGTTTTGTTTTCTTTTGTTTGGTATAGCCAACTGGAATGTTGAGAGCATCATGGGCAACCACATGTCTTAACAGAGTGGTCGTTGGAATTTTCATGACCCATACTCAATCAGAAGGTTTATAATAGAACAATTGAACAGAAAGATTTCCTTGGATCTGAACTTGGTAGGGAAAGGCTTTCCCAGAAGATCATTTCATTTAAGTTACATAAGTGTCAAAATATGTCATTTGGAAAGTGATATTTTCAGTTCATACAAAAATACTTTCTAGAGATAATTTTCATAGAATACAGAATATGTAATTAATTAGTTTGATTCCCAAGTTAGAAAAATAAGGCACATATGTGTGTTCTGCTGTGACTGTTAACTCTCTAATTTTACAATATAATTCAAGCCTGTAATTCTCACTATTCTCTAATGTTAAAGATAGTTATAATAAATATTATAGTTGTCAAAGAAGTAAAAAAATCTTTTTACCAATTTTATGAAACACAGCGCATCTCATTATTTTTTAAAAGAATTTTGAAAACTTGCCATTTCTTTTATCTGGTTCTAGGAAGAAGCATATTTCTACTTTTATTCTCAGAATATTAATTAAGATATCTCACTTTAATTTAACAATAAATCTCCATTAGGTAGATGGAAAGAGAAGTGAATAAAGATATGATGAGATAACTATAATAAAATGTCCTAAAATATCCAGCGTAGGATATAACTGGTGGATGTAAGAGTGTTCACTGTATAACTGTTTGAGTATCTTTTATTTTTAAATTTTTTCATAAAAAATATTAAACAGCAAATTATAATGAAACGAATCCACATGATATTCCTTATGCACAGTTTTCAGTCAGTTCTGTACTGATTAGACCTTGGTTCAGATGTCATGGGATTGTTTAATCTAAAGGTATGGATAACTAAGCCTTGAGAGAATATATTTTTAGTCAAAAGAAATAAAATAGAATGATACTGGTTCTCAGTTGATGACTTTATAATTGACTAGATTTTTAAGAAGAATAATCTGCCCTAGGGCTGAGGAGAAAGGAAAAGCTATCTTTCATTTGGAATTGATTATGGGTCAGATATATATGTGTTAATGGCTCTGTGTTCATTCCCTTATTTAATATACATAATAACAGAGCTGCCTAAGGGACTTACTCTATTTTATAGATGAATCTGTGACTCATGAATTTTAAGTCACACAATTAGGAAGTGGCAGAACTAGTCTTAAACACAGGTTGGTTTGACTCAAAGTTGTACTCTTTATACTCTTTTATTATTGAGAATGTGTCACGAGAGCCTGTTACTAGATTTATTTGTCTTTAACAGAGTACTTACCATTTCCCTATTATTTCACTGTGAGAGCTTTGTTAAATACTGCCACATCATTGGATTCAGAATCTTATAACTTGTAAAATCCTCAGAAATTTTCTCTTGCCAACTCCTTTAGTTGATGGAAAGGGAATGATATACAATCAGGTTAAGTAATGTATTCAAAATCATACAGGCTTTTAGTAGCAGAGCTAAGAAAGATGTACACGGCTCTTCCATTGAATTATAAAGCTATTTATTATTATTATTATTATTATTATTATTATTATTATTATTTTGGAGTTGGAGTCTCACTCTGTCACCCATGCTGGAGTGCAGTGGCGCACTTATGGCCACCCCAGCATCGACCTGCTAGGCTATGGTGATTCTTCCACCTCAGCCTTCCAAGAAGCCGGGAACCACAGGCATGCACTATCACGCCCCACTGATTTTTTATTTATTGTAGAGATGAGGTCTTATCAAGTTGCCCGGGCTGGTCTCAAACCCGCGGGCTCAGGCAATCTGCTCATCTCGGCCTCCTGAAGTGCTGGGATTACAGGCTGAGCCACCAAGGCCGGCCTATAAAGCTATTTTTAATATAAGATGCAAAATTAGAGGTGTAAATTAATTTAATCAGATTGTTTGGTTAAATGCTACATTGAGTTTAAAGTCAACAAACTGTCTGCTATGGGATGCCTTGATTTCTCATCAATGTCAGCTCTTGGTTTAGCTCATTCATTCAGAATACATTTACTCCAACTTCAGCAAGTCCAATTTTTTTAACCTTGTTTCTGGCACTATTCAGGGTTGGATAGAGAACAGCAGAAGTGCAAAAAAGTAAATAATGCTTTTTATTTTTTTTCAATAATATGCCTTTGTTCTTTAAACACAGGTGAATTTATGTAATATAAAGTCATTTCAATAATATATTTCAAGTTTTTGTGGGAATTAAAATTTCCAGTGAAAAAATTCAAATGAAGGAAAAACAGACAGTAACATTGCTTGGTGGGAGAGTTTAGAGACACATTTCAAAGCAACTTCATGGTAAATATGTTACCAGGACCTCAGTTATATTAGAATAATTCTGAACTATGTTACAGTACATTAGTATTAATGCTAAATTCAATGTACACTAAATAAAGATTCTATAAATATTGATTGATCTCCTGCCAAGAAGGTCTCTTAATAATTGTGATATATGTTGGCAGTTTTGAAAAGGGGACAATAAAGGGTAGAAAAATTCATAAATAATGACAATCAGAGAAGAATAGAACTAGTCAAATCTCTTCTAACTTGTTTCCAAGTAAGTGAATGTGATTATGTGTGACAGAAAGTTTAATGACTCACTTCACAAATGGATGGCATCCCTGTAATCCTAGCACTAGGAGAGGCCCAAGGCTAAAGAATCGCTTGAGCCTAGGAGTTCAAGACCAGCCTAGGCAACATAGTGAAAGCTTGACTCTACAAAAAAAATTGTAAAATTAGCCCAGTGTGGTGGCAGGCAGTCTGTAGTCTCAGCTACTCGAGAGACTGAGGTGGAAGAATTGCATGCTCCCAGGAGTTTAAGGCTGTGGTAAGCTGTGATCATGCCACTGTACTCCAGCCTGGGAGACAGAATGAGACCTCGACTCAAAAAATAAATAAATAAAATAAAAATAAATACATTGGTATAACACTTAGAAGAGTACCTGGTACATGGTAAGACACAGCCCTCAATAAAGGTAGGTTAATATTTTATGTCCTCATAAATGACAATGAATACCATAGTAATAATTTTATTTTTACCTTAATTTAGTAAAAATCATTCTTTTGAATTAATGATAACATCTCTTCACACTGTATGAACACATCTAGGATAAATCAAGGAAATCTATAATAAATATCACATTGCAAATACACAACTAGCAACATAAAAAATACATGGAATTTTTGAAGCATAAAGAGATTTACAGATAGTTCTAAACAGATAAAGCATGTTTATCTTGGTTAAGTCTTTTAACCCTTATAGAGAATAATTATACAAGAGTAACATGTGGCCCTTGGAAATAATGATTTATATGACTTTTTTCTTTCTCTGCAAAATAAAAATATTAGACCAGATTATTCCTTGTTTCTTAAAGATTCAATGACTCTAAGACAAAGGATAAAAATAAGTAGTAGCTGCTTTAGGGTTTCAATCTTGACACATACTATCTACACCAGGATTTGGTATATATCTTTACTGTCTTCTCTTGCAATTCGTGCATTTGAATCTTTTCTGCTCATCTAGTTTGAGATCATAAACAGTTAATTCATTAATTAAATGAACATTTATTAAACATCTGCTATAAGCAATGTTTATACTGGAAATTCATAGTGATAAAAACACAGTATATCTCTTTCATGAAAGTGCAGTCTAACTGTGAGAGAAATGTGTAAACAAAGACTATAATACTTACTACAGACACACAAGAGAAGTCTATACAGAGTACAACGAGAGCACAAAGAATGAGAAACTGTCTGTACTGCACTTGGTAAATCATCAGTGAATTTCATTTTCTTCATTTCATCTGAGCATTGGTACTAGAAGATAAATTAAGTCGAGAAGGTAGTTCACCAAAAGGAAATAGGTTAACTTAAGGCATCAGATTATGAGTGAAAATAAAGAGATTGAGGGAGAGGGGTGGAGAATTATTTGACTGCTTCTTTAGAAAGTCTTGATCATCTTTAGATGTATGTCCTAGAGACTCACTCCTAGAATCTTCCACACCAGAATCTTACCCTCTATTTCAAACTAATGTTTATCAGGAAGAAATTTAAGTGCGCAGACACCTTAAATTCCATTGAATCCAATCCATATTTATTTGCACAATTTCTTTCATCCTCCATAGTTATAATATGGATAACATAATCACAGTAGTGTAAAGGAAAATAAATTCTACATCCTGAAAACACACTGTGGTTCATTCGAGATGGAAAGACAGGCTGCTTTTGTGACATAAATCCAGAGTTACATTGCTGTGGGGATTTCCTGGGTGGGGAAGAGTTTCCAATCTCTTGCCTCCTCTCTTCTAATTTCATCTCCTTTGAGGTGTGCCGTGGTCCCGTGCTTGCTAGCAACAGGAAGTACAGCAGATGGCAGCAAGTAGCTGCTGCACTTTCCAGACCTTGGCCAGCAGCTGTTTGCAAGCCAGCACAAGGTTGGTTGAATGGAGGCCAAGATGGGTGTCGGTTTATTACAGTCCTGCATTCTCCATCCCTTATCCTGTCTCTATCTTTCTGTCTTTCCTGGTGATGAAGAAACACCCATTTTACAGAAGCACAGCAAACTGGAAACAAAAGGATGAGAGAAAAGCCCGAGCTTGGCTGGACAGACTGAACTGGACTGGAGCCTGAAGTGACCTAGTTAGGCGTGGCACCCATGTCGTGGCAGATCTTTCTTGGCCTTCACGGACTGTTGAGCAATTCCTCGGACCCACATCTGTGAATGCTAATCCAACACCAAACAATACATGGCAGCATTATTCCGTCCACTTTGCAACTTCCAACTTTGCATGGGCTTCACTGCGGCTGCAGGTAGCAGAAAAGACCTGAGGGTCCAGGAGCTGAGAGATAAGTCTGGATTTTACTAATTCGGCCTTGGCAGACCACATAAGAGCTGTCAAAAGGCTATGAACTGCTCTGAGCTCCTGCCTTTAAACTTGCCCTGTTTCGTTCAGCTCAGAAGCCTGGAATTTGTGAAGGTAAACAACTCTTATCCCATGGATAAACTGGATAATGCAATTTAAAATACAGACGTATATTCTTCAGACAAACATAACTGCCCTGACATTAATGGGGCCATTTATCTATGTTGAAGTCAGTAAGCCATAAGCACTGCCAGTGATGTTGGGATTTGGGGATTTAATTCAGTTTGGATTTCCAGTCACTAACAGGAACAGAGAGTGCAAGGTGTGATCGTTTGTCTTATCTTTCTCAGTTATTAGATAGCTTGTATTCTTTCTCCTTTGTGCTGAGTCCTAGGAGATAAATCTGTTCCTTTGTGCTTCCCATCATTTAACAGATTGATCAACTAATTTATTTTTCATAACCCGCAAGTTGTATTCATGCTGATTATTTAGTGTTGTGATCAGATATTACAGAACTGAGGTATTCAAGCTTCAATTTGTTAATGAAATCAGTCACGTAAGGAATTAGAATTACCGGTCCTAACATTTTAACTTCTTGATTTCAAAAGTATTAAAATAATTCATTACTGAACATCACTCGTAATCTTTACATGTTCTGGACTAGTTCATTGACATGGAGTTCAGGTTTTTGCATGCAATTAGGCATGACTATCTTTGGCTGTCCCTTCTCAGAAAGAGGGCAATCATCTTACCAAAAACCCAGCCAATAGATTTTCAAATATTGGGCTCCTTGAAAGAACTCCAAGTAGAGGAAAAGCAGTTTTGAGGGAAACACTGTCAAGTGTATTTTCAAGTGAAGCAAAGTTAAGTGCTTGCAGTCACTTGAAATTTTAGCAAAAGTTGAGGGTGAGCGAGAACATTCTTCTTACGCCACATTTCTGCTCTGGCTCACTAGCAGGATGAGCTATTTAGGTGTCTCTGGTTTCCCATCACCAAACATTCACAGATTAGGAAATTGAGTGGTATTAGCGAAATGATTGATTTCCATCTACTATGATATACAAAGTATGAAATAACACTCATCATACCAAGTTTTGTCAGTTTAAAATGTGAGCCTATTGGCAAAGAAGAAAGAAAATATCCAAGTCACAAAGAAATGTTCTCTTGTAATCTTTCAGAATGTTTTAAAAGCACTTTGAAAAATCTAACTTTTCAAAGTTTGAATTTTATCCCAGTTCCTTGTCCTCTTGCTCAATTGTTGACAATTCTTCTCCCCAGGGGACCTGGTGGGAAAACCATGGGTGGCCCTAGGATGATATCTTTGGCTAAATCAAGTATATACTTGGTGAGTACAGTCAGGCTATAGGCTACCTGGGTGGCTCTGTGGTCTTGATGTAATCCAAGTGGCGGGAAGGGAAGGATAGATTAAGGAGACTGGATCTTTCTTTAGTAAATGGAATATAGAAATTCCAATTACTGACATCCAAAAAACCTCTTTGGACCTGGGAGCAAATTCTCTATACAGTTAATGTTTTTTACATGACTGTGAATTATGGAAGCAAAATGCCTTTTATGATAAGCCTGAAACTCACATTGTATATGACAATGGGAGGATAAAGTAAAGAAAGACTTTTCAGAATCTAACAGCATGAAAGCCCCAGAGAACACACAATTTGCATGAATTCCCCAGAGCTAGGGAAGCTGACGGATTTGAAAGAGAAGGGGAAAATGAATATTTGTAAGTTTCCCAGAAACAGATAAGAGTTCAGAAAGAGAAAAATCCTGTTAACTGGGGTAGGCAGACAGTGTTCTGCCAGCCATCAAAGGGTCAGATGAGAGGCCAGACACAGATTTCTGCTTTGCTGAAAGTCACTCAGACATAGGCAGAAATAAAATAAAAACACAACTAAGTAGACCAATAGAATCTTTTTCTGTGAATAATCTATAGAATCAAAAGAAATGATGGTAGTGTAGCCAAATAACCCAGAGGCCTAAAGCTTCAAAACTTGATATGAAAAAAGGAGATTGGGGATGTTTGAAGAAAAAGCAATTGCAATTGCAGTTGCTTTGGGAACACCTGATTGCTTTGAGACTCTGGAGAAAGCTATGTATCCTCTTCTCCCAAAGCACACATGCATGCACCTATACATGATTTTTCATTTTATTCATGAAATTTCACTGATAATATAACTATTTTGCATGCACAACAGTTCAATAACTCCTATACAGAACAGAGTCTCTGGTTTGGATTTGATTCAGTTTTCTTTTTTTTTGAGTTGGAGTCTCACTCTGTCACCCAGACTGGAGTGCAGTGGCCACTCCCGGCCACTGCAGCCTCGACCTCCTGGGCTCCGGCGATCCTTCCGCCTCAGCCTTCCGAGTAGCCGGAATTACAGGCATGCGCTACCACGCCCGGCTGAATTTTTGATTTATTGTAGAGATGAGGTCTCGCTGCCCAGGCGAGTCTCAAACCTGCGGGCTCAGGCAATCCACTCACCTCAGCCTCCCAAAGGTGCGGGATTACAGGCTGAGCCACCGAACCCGGTTTGATTCAGTTTTCATTCTTTTTTTTTTTTTTTTTTTTTTTTTTTGTGAGGCAAGGTTACTGGTGAGGGAAGGTGATCAGCTGAGACCTACATACATATTCCTGGTGGATCATTCCCTCCCACTCTGCCTCAAAGAAAAAATATGAGTAGATTACAATGACATACCAAGAAGTAGTGAATTCTGAATGTTCTTTAGCATAAAGTGGCACACAAACACATGGGACATTTTTCTTCCTTCTCATTGGTAGCATTTATTTGCTACCAACCATTGACATCTTTGAAAAGCAACACATTGTTGTGTCACTTATGTCTTAAGCAAAAGATTTAACCTTACCTCGCGTGGCAGGAAACAATGTTTCCCAGACTTCAAAATATTATTTCTCAATCATATTTTGCAGCCGTAATGGTCCAGTTATACGGTCACATTCCAGAAGCAGGAGGGAAAAAAATCAGAGCCCTTCTGAAGCCAATGAATTCCAGTCACTTTAAGATAGTAATCTGAACAGGAAGACCACTGTGACTTACTACTGTCATTCAGAGAAAAAGGAATAGATGCACATCACGAGGGGAAGTCAGTGAACAAGAGACAAAGATACTGAAACTTTTTTTGGCAAATATGAAACGTATGTTGTGCCTGGAGCACAGATTCAATTTTTGCTAGATGCAGATTTCAAGACAAAACAGCAAAAGCCTGAAGAACCACTTGGTTTGTAACTAACTTAATACTCAGCATCATTTTTCTGTTTTTCTGCTATGACACACCTTTATTGAAAGTTGAAATATATAGATTAGTCAAAACCTCAGAACAAAAAGGTAGTGAATCTCAGAGCTTCAGGAAATTAATGTACTAGTGTTGGCATCAGACTCCAGACCTTAAAGAATATAAAATAGTTGAACACTTGTCTCTCTTAATAAAAGTTCCTTCTGACATATTGGGTTCCTCAGCAATGATCAGAGAGGAGTCCATGAAAATGACCTGCTTAACCAATGAAACTTCAGCATTTTGATTCTCCAAATTTCTTATACTAAACGACTACAAAACAAGGTCAAGTAGAAACGCCAGTGAACAATCCTACCATCTCCTTTCCTCAGGATGTTTGATACAAGAAAGGAAACTAGATGTGAGCACGGACCTCATTTGTAGATTGATGAATAGATTCCGAGCATCGAACAGAACAGAAATTTAAGTGAGAATGGCATTTTGTGGGCCCACAAAATTCATATTAAAGCTGAGTCCAAAAGAGTTGTGTCTGTTTCCTTGACACATTGTGGAGGTAAAACCGAAAACAAAGGCTAATCACGGGTTAGTGTGGTAGATCTGGGTAGCTGATATTTTATATGGCTTGCACACACACTCAGAATCTTTTGTTTGGCTGGAAATTAAAGAAAGAATGAGCTTCAGACCAAGTCAGATACCTGTTCTGACTGCCAACTGAAGTATTTCTCAGTCTTTCCTCTTTGTACTGGCTAAAGGGAAAGTGTTCAATTTTATGTTGTGAAAAATTCACTTCATCAGAAGAGTTATAAATGGCCAAGGCATTTGATCTCAATTCCAAGTATATATACCACATTCAGAACAGACTTTTCAATTTTGTTTAATTTCCAAAGTGTAAGGAGGGCATCGTTTTAGCTCTGGACGTCCTCTATGTGTTAGAGCAACCCCCTTGTTTCTCCCTTCTTCAGAGAGCACAGAGGAGATCTGCATTTATGGTGTAACCAAGAATGTTAGGATTTAAAAGTGTATTTTAGACACCCCTCCCTCACCTTCTTTTCTCCTCTCCCCTCCTCAACACCCACTCCTTCATTCTTTCCCTGGTACCTTCTAACGCCTTGACATTGTAACTCACTCTTGCTTAAGAAATTCCAGAGGTGAGTCCTGAATCCCCGATTGTTGAACCCTCTACCTGAAGGAAGTCACAGACAGTTGATCCACCCCCAGGCCACAGTCAAGAGGACATCAGCCAGACTTCAGGACAGTGATTACTCAAGATAGCCATTGGAACAAGGACACATAAACCTGGCACCCTGCACCACTCCCACATGCTTCCCATACCAAGTTTCCCTCCAAACGCCCCATGGTAAAACCGAATACCTGAGATAGTATTTGGGACATTAGTTCATCATCTCAGGCTGCTAGCTCTTTAATAAAACCTATTTTCTTTCCACCAACTCTCCTCTCTAGAGTTTGGCTTTTGGGCACCTGGACCTGGGTTCGATTACAATTGAACTTAATGTTCCCCAGTTGCTTGTCAAAACTACAAAAATATTGTGACTTGCTTCTGTTTTTAAAGGTGAGTGAACAATTCAGGCATCAACCCATGACGCCCTTGATTTCAAAGGAGAGTGATGTGTTTGACGATAAAACACAATTCCTATTATTCTTCTGTCCTCTAGTAAAGCTATAGCACAACTTGTTTTTTGGTACAGTTTTGTACATTAATTGTTATTGGCATTTGTCTTGGCACTCATAGTCACATAATAGTCATTACTTACCCCTGAGCTGATCTGCATATAGGGATAGATTACATGGGTAAGCAAAATAGCATCTGTGTTCATCACTGATTTCAGTTATGTTTAAGAAAACTGATTTTTATGTTTAGACTTTAGTCAAGAAATATTTCTAGATAATATTCTGTCACTATATAGGTGTGTTAATCATGCTATCTAACGATTAAAGGAAGAAGTGTGCTTTTAAATTAAGGGACTGTCCCTTAATTTAGCAGAGATATAATTTAAGGGAATAAAAATCCCACCATTTGAAGTAATATAAGAAAAAAATAGCACTTCACTTACTGCTTACAAAAACATTATATATGTATATATATGTGTGTGTGTATGCATATACATAATATGCAAAACCTATTAAAATAATTTTTGATTACTTTTGGTACAAGTCCTATACAATTGTTTGTATTATTTATATACATACATATGTGTATATATGTGTATACATACATATTATATGTTGCATATATATATAATGCATAATGTTATATGTGTATGCACATCAATTTATCACTACATTCATATCTTGGCAACATTTTTATTGAAATATAACTTACATAAAGAGCATGAATATTAAATGAAGTGTATAGCTTAGTGAACTTCACAAAGTGAATACATTTGTGAAACCACCACCCAAATCAAGATGTAGAATATTATAACAGCATCTCAGAAATCTCCCCCATGTCCTTCCACCTTTACTGCCCTATGGAAAAACAGAACACCTTTTTTACTTCTATTTTCATAAATTCATTTTACCTCTTTTAAAAACTCATATTGACCGGGCGTGGTAGTTCACGCCTATAATCCCAGCATTTTGGGAGGCTGAGGTGGGAGGATTGCCTGAGCCCACAGGCTCGAGATCAGCCTGGACAACTTGGAGAGATATCGTCTCTACAATAAATTAAAAAAAAAATTAGCTGGGCGTGGAGGCGTGTGCCTGCAGTTCCAGCTGCTTAGAAGGCTGAGGTGGAAGGATATCCTGAGCCCAGCAGGTTGAGGCTGCAGTGGCCGTGAGCATGCCACTATACTCTAGTCTGGGCAACAGAATGAGACTCTGACTCAAAATAATAAATAAATAAATAAATAAAAACTCATATAAATGGAATCATTCTTTCATTTAACATTCTGTCGTAAATTTAATGATTTTATTGTATATGGAAGCGGCACATTCTGTTTTATTACTGTATAATATTCAATTTTGTGAACACAATACAATTTTTTGTTCTCACTGGGTTTCAGGTTTATCTAGTTTTGAAAATTAAAAACTAAAACTATGGCTGAGCATGGTACCTCACATCTGTTGTACTAGCAATCTGGGAGGCCGAGGCAGAATGATTGCTTAAGCCCAGGGATTTGAGACCAGCCTGGGCAACATAGTGAAAACTTGTTTCTAAAAAAAAAAATTACCCAGGCATAGTGGTGTGTGTGTGTGTATAGTCCCAGCTTCTCAGGAGGCTGAGGTGGACGAATCGTCTGAGCCTGGGAGGTTGAGGCTGCAGTGAGCCATGATTTTGCCACTACACTCCAGCTTGGATGACAGAGTGAGACTCTGACTCAAATAAATACATGAATAAATAAAGAGTTGAAATGAACATTTTTGTACCTAAGAGTGAAATTACTGTGTCATAGCCTACACATATATCCAGCTTTAACAGATACCGTCAAAACATTTTCCAAAGTGATCATACTAGTTTACACGCCCTCCAACAGGTGTGATATTCCCACTTACTCCATATCTTTGCTAATGCTTGCAGTCAGTCTTTTTTATTTTAGCCATTTTGGTGGGTATGTAGTGGAATTCTTTTAAGGTTTACATTTACCTGATGATTAGTAATATAGACTGCTTTTTCAAATTTATCCATTAAATCTTTTTCTTATTTTTTTATTAGGTTGCCTTTTTTATTTTTATTTATTATGTTCCTGCCTCAGCCTCCCAAAGTGCTAGGATTATAGGCATGAGCCACTGCAGCAGTAATGAATTTTTTTTTTTTTTTTTTTTTGAGTTGGAGTCTCACTCTGTCGCCCAGACTGGAGTGCAGTGGCCGCTGCCGGCCACCGCAGCCTCGACCTGCTGGGCTCCGGCGATCCTTCTGCCTCAGCCTTCCGAGTAGCCGGAATTACAGGCATGCGCTACCACGCCCGGCTAATTTTTTGATTTATTGTAGAGGTGAGGTCTCGCTGCCCAGGCGGGTCTCGAACCCGCGGGCTCAGGCAATCCACTCACCTCAGCCTCCCAAAGGCGCGGGATTACAGGCTGAGCCACCGAGCCCGGCTAGCAGTGCTGAATTTTAAGTAACAATGACAAATTCGTTTTTCCAAATAGGTAATTTTATAAGTAATACTCCTTTGCTTAAAAATACTCCATGCACCTTTATTGCTTATGCATCAAAGTCATCTATACCCACATCCCTTTTATCTGTGTTATTTTCATTCTTTCCCTAGATACAGTCTACCTTCTAGCCACATTGAAATTCTCATTACCGTATTTTGTGGGTTGAATTGTGTACTTTGAAAGATGTGTTCAAATTTGAATGCCTATCTATGAATATGACCTTCTTTGGAAATAGAGTCTTTGTAGATGTAATTAAGCTAAGATGAGATCACAGTGAATTGGGGGGGCCCTAATCCAATATGACTGGTGTCCTTATAAGGAGAGGAGGAGACACATAGAGACACAGAGAAGATAGTCACGTGAAGAGAGACAGAAAAATAAAACAGCATGTTATCATACTGAATAGGGAAAAATTGAGCGCATTCCCCCACAGAAGTGGAATAAGACAAGGATGCCCAATTTTACTACTTCTATTCAGCATAGTACTAGAAGTCCTAGTCAGAGCAAAATCAGGCAAAAGAAAGAAATGAAATATATCCACATTGGAAAACTACATCTGTTTGTTGATGATATGATCTTATACCTAGAAAACCGTAAACACTCCTCCAAAAGGCTCCTAGACTTGACAAATTAATTCAGCAGAGTTTTAGGTTACAAAATCAATGCACACAAATCAGTAGCACTGCTATATACCAATAATGACCAAGCTGAGAATCAAATCAAGAATTCAATTACATTTGCAATAGCTGCAGGAAATATAAAATACCTGGGAATATATTTAACCAAAGAGGTGAAGGAGCTCTACAAAGGAATACTATAAAACACTGATGAAAGAAATTGTAGATGACACAAGCACACAAACAAATGGAAAAATATCCCATGCTCATGAATTGGAAGAATCAATATTGTTAAAATGACCATACAACCCAAAGAAAACTACAGATTCAGTGCAATCCCTATCAAATTGCCAATGTCATTCTTCACGGAATTAGAAAAAAAAGGTCTAAAATTCACATGGAACCAAAAAAGAGCTCAAAGAGACAAAGTAATCCTAAGTAAAAAGAACAAAGCCAGAAACATCACATTTCTTGACTTCAAATTATACTACAAGGCAATAGTGACTAGCATGGTACCGGTACAAAAGTAGACACATAGCTCAGTGGAACAGAATGATGAACTCAGAAATAAAGCCAAATACCACAACTAACTGATCTTTGACAAAGTATACAAAAAGCATACACTCGGAAAAGGACACCCTATTCAATAAATGGTGGTGGGAAAACTGGGTAGTCACATACAGAAGAATGAAACTAGATCCCTCTCTCCCACTATTTTTAAAAAAATTAACTCAAGATTGATTGAAGACTTAAATGTAAGACTCCAAACCATAAAAATTATGGAAGAAAGCCTAGGAAAAACTCTTCTGGACATTGGCCTAGGCAAAGAATTTATACCCCCCAAAAGCAAATGAACCAAACAAACACATTTTAAAAAGCAAAAACAAGTGGGGCATAATTAAACTAAAAAGCTAAAAAAAAGAATAAACTAAAAAGCTTCTGCACAGCAGAATTAATAATCAACAGAGTAAGTAGACAACCTACAGAATGGGAGAAAATACTTACAAGCTATACGTCTTACAAAGGACTAATATCTAGAATCTGTAAGGAACTCAAATCAGCAAGAAAAACAAGCAATTGCATTAAAAAGTGGAAAATAACATAAACAGACATTTCTTAAAATAAGTTATACAAATGGCCAGCAAATATATGAATAAAACAGTCAACATCACGAATTATAAGGGAAATGCAAATTACAACCACAATGAGATACCACCTTACTCCAATGAAAACAACCATTACTAAAAAGTCATAAAATGACATATATTAATACAGATGTGATGAAATGGGAACACTTATACACTGCTGGTGGGAATGTAAATTAGTACAACCTTTTGGGAAAACAGTATGAAGATTTCTCAAAGAACCAAAAATAGATTTAGCATTTGATCCAGCAATCTCACTACTCAAAGGAAAATAAGCAATATAATTTTATTTCTTATTGTTTCTTTGGGTTTAATTTGCTATCTTTTTTCTAGCTTACTTGATAAATATTAGATTCAGTCTTCTTACCATTTCTCCATTTCTAATATGCACATTTATATTTCCCTCTAAGCTTTCAACTGCATCCCAAATTTATTGGTTGTTTTTTTTTAATCATTTTTCGTTTCAAAATATTCTCTTTTTCACTGACATTCTAATTCCCATTTTGATGTCATCTTTTGCCCAAAGGTCATTTAGAAATGCATGGCCTAATTATTAAATATTTGTGGATTTTCTAGTTGTCTATCAGAGGATTCAACTGAAGACTTTGGGTATTCTCTGAAGCTCCCACTCCTTGGTATCCTCTAAACTCCTTCCTCTGTCTTTTCACATGCTGCAAGTCTTCCAAAATCTTTGCCCAGCTCTTTAGCTTTTCAGGTGTTTCTTGCCCCATATATGTGCACATTTTAATGAAAACCTTGAGAAAAAAATTGCATAGAAATTTCAGGCTCAAGTTGTTGAGGTTCCTTTTTCTTCTCTCTGGGGTCTGATTTTATAAAAAGCAGATGCCATGGAAGTATTGATCTCTAATTTCTCTCTCTCCATTCCAGGGCAATTGCCACAAGCACTACTCTACATTTGGTCTCTAATTATCATGCTTCAAAGAGTCATAGCATCCAAAAGACAAAATATAGGCAAATATGGTGCTCAGATCGATGTGTTTCTCTTGTTGCTGAGATTTTGGCCTCTCAAGTCCTAGCTGCGTTCATTGCCTTCTGATGACCTCAAAGTAGTTGTTTTTGTTTTTTATCCAGCTTTTATAGTGGTTCACAGTGTGGAAGTCAGTTTGATAGACTTTATCATCATGACTAGAAGCAGAAGTTTCTTCAACCAGTATTTCAACCTATCGTAGTATCATAGATTCAATTCTTGTTCTTTGAGAAATCTCCATACTGTTTTCCAAACTCTCCATATTGCTTTTTAAAGTCTTTTAAAACAAGCCTACTATGGGTGAAAGATACTTTCCTTCCTTTGTGGCCTTGGGTTTGACCTTTCTTTGGCTTTGGGGATATTAGCAGGCATGCTGCAAGCAGGAACTTTAGATGCATGTGCTTGGCTCAGTATGCCTTCTCCGTCTTTTGCTATGCCATTAGAAGAACTTGCCTAGTTGGCCTGCTGCTCCAAACAGGATGAGAAACATGTGGAGACACTTCCTGGCCAATCCGCAGACCTACGGCTTAAAGCAGAACTGCCCAGCTGTGCCTCAGCTAGATCAAGAAACACAAGCCACCCCACAAACTCATGAATGAGCTCAGCCACAAACAACAGAGCCAACATAGCCAACCGGCACATCCTGGAGAATAAGTTTGTTATGGTTTTAAGATAGTGCTTAGGGGAGAGGGTGTTATGTAACATTATTTGGGCAATATGAAAATACTGATACACAGGGATTTCTCTTTAAGGAGTTTTTACTGCCTTTCCTCTCACCTATAGTAGAATCAGTTTCCTGTGAACACACCAACATCACCTTAGAATGTGGGACAGTGGGGCCAACAGTGCATGCAAGTTTGACTTCTCTACACCCAGTTTTTAATCTTTCTCTCTCTGTGTGTCTAGCTCTCACTCTCGCTCTCTCTCTCAACACTGGAAAGCATTCGTTATTTTTCAGCAGCATGGATTCCAAAGGCACAATTACCAATATGCATGTGTTTATCATTTTTTTCTCAATAAAGGAGAAAACACTGAGTAGGACTCAATGTTCAAGATTTGTCAGTTCTACATAACAGTAGGAAAATAAATAAGTAGGACAAAAAGACAACAAGACAAACTTTAATGTTGCTGACTTAGATGAGAAGAGTTATTATTCTAAAATAGTATGAAAATTGTTATACCACATGCGCACAGCTTAGTTATGTTAACACAAGTCCAACCTTAGCCCACGGTGTGGAAAAATGCAAACCAAAAATCTAGACACATTCTCATGGCTTATATCATGTCTGAGAATAGCCTGACTTATCTTGAAGCATCTAATTGTTTCTAATAAGTGCAAACAGTGAACTGACTACAAGGGAATAAAACCACAGGGCACCACTGGCATGGATATGTTTATGTTTTTCAAAAGGTTACATTATTACTGGACTTTAACTCCGGTAGGTTCCTTGAATTGGAAAGACTGAATGGTACCACAAAACCACAACAACCTTCCATTTGAAGGCTCAGTGTGCCAATCATGGAATCCTTGACAACGATTATTGCTCACAATAGGCCTCAATATTCCTCAAAGGAATCTAATGCTTTTGCCAAAGCACGAGATTTCAAACACAAAACAGGCCCACAGGAATCCCAAGGCTCTGGACTTAACAACGGAAAAGATTTCAAACAATAAAACAGGCCGACAGAGGTCTGGCTTTTTGTTTGTTTGTTGAGGGGGAGGGGAACAATGAAGTACATTTAATAAATAGTCAATTTGTTTAAACATTTTTTGATAAAAAATAATGAAAAGCATTTTGAAAGTGAATTTGTAAACCTTTTATTAGAGAACTCAGAAAAAAGAAATGCCTAACGTATTCACTCTATGGTCATAACAAACTACAATAAAGGACAAAATGTCAAATATAAGACAAAATTGTATTGCCTTTTTCTTCAGACTCAAAGGACTGAAAAGAGGCTGAAACAAAGCCAAAATTCAAGTTTTGTCACCTCAGCTGGTTCCTTCATGTTCCTTCTTATCAATTTTCTTCAAAGCTTTTTCTGTTTTCTAGATATAAAAATAACATGTTTATTTTTAAAAGATATATAAAAATGTACAATGAAACTAAAAGTAACCTGTAATTTCATTTAAGTATTTGCACATATAGTTAGGTATCTATGTGCACATATAGTTTTAAAATGAAATTGTTAATTGTGTGCATATAGATCTGTGACCTGGTGTTCGCACTTAATATCCTATCAGAAACACATTAATATGTGTTTTAAAATTTTCCATTTCTTATATTTTTCTACTGTTTCCTTTGTGTGTGTGTCTTTTATAACCGACACTGTTTTATTCTGTTTGTCTTGTCCACAAATTCTATTCATAATAATTTTGAAGACATTGAAAATTTGTTATTTTAAAAATGTAGTCTGCCTTTCAAAAATACATATGATATATACTTTTGAAAAGTATGATATACTTTTGTAACTAAATATACAATAATCACTTAGATTTAATGGTGTTCAATACTGCAATATCTCTCAAGCCTTGATAGTTCTGTGTTTTGACTTCATCTTTTTTAGATATTCTTCAAATATGCTGGTAGCATATTTCTAGTTTCCTTCCACATAAAAGTGAATGAATGTAACAAAATTCTAAATCACAGTATTTTATAGTTAAACATTTTTAAATCCCTCAAAGCATGGAGAAATTTGAGATCAGTCTGATGTAGCCTGATTTGATCATTATTCAACATAGATATATATCCAAACATCAAATTATACCCCATAAATATTGTGTCAACTTAAAAAAATTAATTTATTCAAAAAAAGAGAGAGAGGGACAAAATGTTTTCTCACCTAATTTCAGACAGCTACTCTTGCTCTGTTTTGGTGAATTAACTCTGGCATCTGCCTCTGTGAAGTACTTTCCAAAGTAAACATTTTAATCACTGTCTAAATATTTGTAATTTTTTTTCTTTTTACCTTATTATTTTCAAACAATTTGCCCATCTAGTGTGTTTCTCTTATGTATTTTTTTTCCATAGAAATATTGTCAGACAAAAAAGTCTGCATATATAAACTTTCAATTGGGTCAGATATTTTCCTCAAGTACATCTTTGAGTATTGCTTATAATACTCAGTGAGGGGACATTTTCCTGAGGAGTGTTCAAATTTCCAGATTATCTCCCTGTTCTCTGTCTCACAACATCTCCTCTCTCATCATTTTTATACATTTTATTTTTATCTGCTGCCTGGAAGGGAAAAAGCCTGCTTTGCATCACTGATTTGTTTTTCTGGAGTCTGATTTCTATCGGCAGTATGAATTTTAATCCAATATTAGACCTTTAGTTTTTTGTGTCCCTTACTAGTCTCATCTAGCTTTTTAATCTTATACTGCATCTGCTCATTTCAAATTTCTCTCCTTATGGCTTTCAGCTTCTGTTACATACAGGTTGTATCTTCTTACATCCTGCCAAACTGTTCAGCAGTTTTTTCAAAAACTTTTTCGGGACCTGGGGCAAGACATGTTCGGAAACTTGTTCTTATTCCAATTCTGTAAGATTCTGATAGTTCTGGTCCTTGGCCCTGTAGTATTTTTATCACATATCATCCTTTTTAAATTTTTTTCCCTTCACTCTAGAATGACAAAAGATCTCACCACTACCAAATCAGCAGACTACCTGAATTACTCTAGGATCATTCTTTTCATGTTGATTTTGGTTGAATATTTTTGTGTTCATTGAGGGAAGATGGGTTGATGTGAAAACCCCTCAACCAATTCCAAAGTCTGGGAAAGTTTCTTTTACCTAGTATCACTTAGCTGGTATGACCTTGGATCTTCTATTATGTGGCCTGGTGACTTAAGAGAAAACTAGGTACTCAACAGCCATAATTCTCAGCAGGTACATCCATCTATCTTTTCTTTTGTCCACATCTTGTCCTTTGCATGGGAGGCCTTCCCCTCTAAAGGCAACAGTGTACTGGTGCCTCCTCTGTCTTCCTCTTCTTTCCTGCTTTTTCTCTGAGTGTGTCTCTGATTGGGTGTAGGAAGAGAGGAACTGAAAGAAGAGATAATGTCTTACAAAACAGCTAGAAGAGGGGCTTTTGACTATCCTTGTCACACGGAAATGATAAATTCATGAGTTGATGGACATGCTGAGTACCCTGATTTGTTCATTATACAACATAGATATGTATTCAAACATCGGATTGTGCCCCACAAATATTAAAAACTTAAAAACTAATTAATCTATTTTAAAAAGAGAGGAGGAACAATATGTTTTTCCACCTAATTTCAGGCAGCCATTCCTGCTCTGATTCAGTGAAATAACCCTGCATCTCTATTTTTTATTAGGAATTTTTCAATTAATTTAATTTAACTGATTTTTCAGATTGTAGATTCCATTCTGTTATTGATTTATCTATCATATGCCAGTTTTCCTCTCTTCTTTGTTATCTTGATGGGAGGATCATCAGAAAAGTCTGGATTAGAAGCTGCTAATCAAGATCCTTTTAACCTAAGTCTTCTCTTCATGTCTTTAAGTGTGAATGTTTTCCCTCATAGCTGCCCTGACGATACACAGCTGAGATCTGAGGCATGAAATATTGAGCAATGCAAACTTGATAGAACCAGTCTCATGATGAAAGATTTAGGGCAGGCTCCCACCTTATAATCCAAAAAGTTTCATTTTAGCTTTTGAAGATCAATTAACACACAGTACAGTACAGTAGCTTTGCTATTCCTAAGTGTTGATCAACACCATTTGCAATTGAGATCTCTTAGATGTTTGTTAGGAAATTTCCAGAATCTATATCCTGTGTTATCCGTAAAACATCCCATCATGTTTAACAAAACCTGTTTATTTGAATGAGTTGAAATTAACAGGAAATAGTTACATTATTTTTGACAGTAAGATCATGAGGAATCAAAACAATATTTTGCAGAGTATATTAATTTTACTCTTATTGTAAGTTAGTTATTTTACTTTTAATAGTATAATATTCTTCAGAGTAGTAGCATGTATTGAATACCCATGACATTATTTCAAATGACATTAAACATCTAAATTGATTCAAACACAGAACTATAATTAGGCAATCTCTGATCTGATAAACATTTGTTAATCAACACATGACTGCATCTAGAATTAAGGTTTCGGGAATCTATAAATTGCATAAAATTGATTGTGAATTTCTGTGTGCATGTGAGTGTTTCTATGAAGAGGATCTAGAGTTTTCAACAGATTATCAAAGGTATTTATGACCAAAAGAATGTTTAAAAACCATGATTTAATGTTGTTTTTTTTTTTAATTTGCTAATAAGTTTCTTCCCTGCCCCTTATTGTTTTGAAATGATGAACACTGGTCATGGAAGCAAAGACTTAAATGTTATCAGGAAAAATAGGAGACTCATCTTGGAAAAACATACCATATTATCACTAACAATCTCTCAGTCTGGGGTATGTCCCGTATTAACCTCCCAGAACCTTAGTCTCCTTATTTGTAAAATTAGTAGTTTGAACTAGACGGATGAATTCTCAGATCACTCCCAGCTATAAAGCTGTAGAACTAGTCTTGAAGATTCACATATAAACTTTTAAAAAATAAAATAAACAAATAAGACACTTGGTTAGAATATCCTTGCAACAGATATGCTTTTATTAACATAATCAATAATACATTTAAACAGGAAATTAAACTCTTTGTGAGTTCTCAGAATCTCATAAAATCCACTGTCTGTCAACTTCAAGTCTTTTGAAAGTTAGACATTTGATTTCAGATGAAATTACTCGATCGGTTTATATATTTTACTGTTTAAATTCTTTTCTGTTGTAATGTTTTGCATGACGTTCAAAAAGCTTAATGAACAAAAGCAAACATTGTGTTGGCCTATTGAGATAAAATAAGCAAAGTAAGGAGCAAAAAAAATGGTATAAACACAATGGCTTATATAATCTAAACATGTGGTCAAAAGAAAAGGAAAACAACTTTTGTCCCCTCTGAAATAATTGTTATGACTTAAGAGCAGGACAATCAAAATGTGGTTAGAAATGAGGGGTATATAATCACTGTGAAGAGGGAAGAGAGAAGCTGGCTGAGAAATACTGGTCAGGTTTACATACTGTAGGGGATCCTTGTTTATTTGCTTTAAAAGGCAGTCTAGGCACTCTGTTAACCAGCACTATGGGTAAACCTATAAATATTTACTATCTTCTTGGCAGAACCACTGGAAAAGTGACTGAAAATTACTCACTTCACTTGACTGGAGCTTGGACCACATATCTGACATTTGCAGGCCATTCTGAATAATTGGTCACATCACGAAGAGCTATTTTAAAAAATCAAGTGGATTTTTCAATTTGCAGATCAAACCATTGCTCCATGCACATTTGATGGACACAGAATGGATTTTACTTGATATGAGAACAGAGGTATTGACCGCTCTTTAATCTAATACCCTGATTACTTGCTTTAAGATGGAGGTGTTAGGGCAACCTCTTTCAGGTCCCCTCCCACTGTGGAAGCTTTTCTGTCTTCTTAATAAATGCTACCTTCTCAAATAAAAAAACAAAAAAGAGGCATTAGACTAAAGCTTTTTGCCAAAATTTGAAGAAAAAGACCAAAACAGATAACTTTATCTTCAGGCAAGAAATCAACATACTCATGATCGAGTTAATTCTTGAGCCATATAAATTGGCTAGTTTCTGATTATTGCAGAAATTGTTAGAAAATAATTTATTTCTCTACTTTGAAATTTTTCCTAATAAGTTGTTATTAGGAAAATAATACTTATTGAATATTGTGTGCCCACCAAAACACATGATATCCTTTTGTATTTGGAATCTTCTCTATAAGCTTAAGAAAGAGGGAGAAGGAAACTGGATAAAAAGAGACAACTTATTTTCTTGGAGTCAAGCCTTGTCTATTGTGAAGTCACAATTCACAACTGTTTCAGTCAAATGCTCAAGTCAAAGCTCTTCCCAGAACAACATTTAACTGATCTGCAAACTGTGCTGATGTTTTAATTTGGAACATGTGATAACCAAAACAATAAAATAGCACTTTTATATGGACACTTCTGTGTATATAGCCAATAAGTGTAATATTCACTGAATCCTGAAAAAGAGAGAGTAGAAATAAAAAAAAATAGCATGATCCTTAAGAAGAAAATGAGAATGATTAGCCTGACAGCATTATAAACTAAAGTTACTGCCCCCAAAATGTGTAGTATTATATATAAGCATGCTTATTATTTATTTGTGCATTGTAATTTTTCCTCTAATTATATGTAGATAGTGTGTAATAACTCACTGTGATCATCTATTCTAAAATAGCATAATGTTAACAGTATGCATTCAATCTACTAGCTTCCTAGAAGAAGTAAAAGTTGTGTTGTCCATCATTCAATGTTCTATCTGTTGATTCAATAAAAATAATGGGCACAATATGGAACATTTAGTGAAAGTAGTGTTGGCATAAAAATTACCACTACCACCTTCAACAGTCTTACAAATCATGAAGGGGAATAAGCCACACAGACAACTGAATATAGCCATCATCTTTGTTTGTCAATCATCTTCTAGTCATACTGGACTAGGCACAGAGGAGTCGTGACATTTATAAAGACAAACAATTTCAATACTTCAGCATAATAGCATGCATGATATCTGTTATTCGTTCACTATACAAAACTTTCTCACCAAGCCTGCATTTGATGTTTATAATGTAGAAGAGGAAGCCAGATAATAAACAGACACACACAAAAATAAAGATATCTCTATACATATTGGTAAAAGGATCACATAGGTAAAATGAAGAAGGAAGAGGGACATCTATTTACATGAGTTTTATTAAGGGATACCATTCTGTGAGTTATCTTGAGGAGTGAGACAACTCCTGCCTTGCAAAGAGTCAAAGGTCGAGCATTCTCAGCAGAAGGGAGAGGGTAGGCAAAGAAGAACATGGAGACCCTGGACATGTAAGGAAGCCAGTGTGGCTGGAGTAGAATGTGCAAGGGAAAGACCTCCTGAAATGAGATGAAAGATAAACTGGAGCCAGAATCAAGCACTTAAGAGGTGCACGCTATATGAGAATGCAGAAGAGAAGAATGAGGCAGGATCCAGAAGATACCATGGAGGAGATAGTATTTGAATTGAGATTTGGAGATGTAATACGTTTTCTGTGGGACATGGTGGTGTGAGAAGGGGTGAAAAAGATTGTTGTGATGTAGCAACAACAGAAAACTGACAACAGTGATGTTTAGTCTGACATGATTTAAATGTTGGTGCAAATAGATATAGTAGGTACATTTGTGGTGGTTAGTCTACAAGAGGGCTTCTATACTAAGATAAGATTTAGGAATTATATTATTCGAGCAACTGGGAACCCACTTAAACATTAAAAACACTGAGTGGCATGAACAAGAGAAATTTTGTAAGGTTGGTTAGGAGGGATATGGGACACAAACTGGAGGCAGAAATTTTGTAAGGTTGGTTAGGAGGGATATGGGACACAAACTGGAGGCAGAGATGCCCAAATGACAAGGAATACAGAGATCACACCATATTGACACTAATCACCAGGTTCTTTATCAATGACCTCAGCTCACTGCTGAGAGATCTCAGCTTACACCACATCTATGAACAACTGTGGAGAGAAGCAATTTTCAGGATAGATAAGTGGTTTTAAGATAATACACTTAATCACTTTTCTGATTGTTCGAAAATTCACCTGTTTATGGAGGCGGATCAGTTGGAAGATGTGATTCTGAGCCATATCACCTTGACCTCTGGCCGAACTGCATGAACTGAATTTCATGTTCATGGGATACCACTGAGAAGAGCGGGGTGTGTCATAAGAGGTAACTCTGTGCCTGCATTTATGTGTTGTTGCTGAGAATGTTGTTGATGATTTGCTATATCACTTGGACAGTCTTTAAGATAATCCAGTCTCATTCTGGGTTTTTAGGAATGTTGGCAATGGTTGTGCTTCTTCAGAGTATTTGTTTTATTCTGATTGATAATTATGAAGTTTGTGACTAATCAGGCTCACCTTTCAGGAATTACTACTGGAAACTTAAGAGTCTATATGCGACCCTTTTACTAAGTGCATCTGTCTTTATTGATTACCTTGATGTCTTAACTGTCATGTTATTCCCTTTCTTTTCGCTTTCCTCTTTTTACTTTTCCTATCTATTGTATGAATCTTCCTGAGGTTTATAAGATTTTGTAAGTAACCTTAAATATTTTCTAGAACAAATAACAGTATGGTTAAGAGATTAGAACAGAATGTTGAATAGGTGCCAAGTTTTCTTCCTGTAGCCCACCTTTCCTACTTTCCATGGATAGGAGTTAAAAAAAATTGACAGAAATCTATCTTTAAAAAGGCATGCATGGTGTTTGTTCATTTATCTTGTCTGCCATTTTGAAAACATCCCAACAAAATGCCAAAAATTGTAAAACCAAAGACCGACAACTTCAGATAACTCTTTCCATTTATAGACGGTGGAAGTGATGGAGGAAACTGGATGTGATAAGTCTAAAAGAAAAAAGATACACAATGGAATATTATACAGCCATAAAAAGGAACAAAATCATGAATTTCGCAGTAACCTGGATGGAATTAGAGTTTATAATACTGAGTGATCTCTCACAGAAACAAAAATCTGAGTATCACATGTTCTCACTCATAAGTGGACCTTGAACAACTATTGTTAATACTATAAGAAAAGAATTGACAGTCGTGGGAAACTATGGGGGGGGCAGGGAGGGGAAGGGAGGTGGGATTAATGGTAGTCAAAATCTGTCTGAGGATGGGGGAGGGGCATACCTCATCAACAAGGGTACTCGCAAAATGCATATTTGTATACCTAACCCTTAACTGTACCTCACAATTTTAAAATAAAAAATATGTATATATATATAAAAGAAACAAGAACAAGGCTGGGCACAGTAGCTCACACTTGTAATTCTAGCACTTTGAGAGAATGAGGCAGCAGGATCACTTGAGGTCAGAAGTTCAAGATCAGCCTAGACAGCATAGCAAGATCTTGTCTCTACAAAAAATTTAAAAATTAGCCGGGCATGGTAGCACATGTTTGTAGTCCCAACTACATGGGAGGCTGAGGCAGGAGGATCACTTAAGAGGAGCTTAAGTGGCTGTAGCGAACCATGATTGTTCCATTGCCTCAGCCTGGGTGACAAAGTAAAACCCTGCCTCTAAAAAGTAAAATAAATAAACAAAATAAACTAGAACGAAATTAAGGGGTGAGGGGAGAAGAGGAGAACACCCAATTTAAATACTTCTGATTAGAGTCCTTGATTAATATGTGCAAATACACAGTCAGATAGAAGAAATAAGACTTAGTGTTAGATAGAACAGTAAGGTGACAGTGGTTTACAATAATCTATTGTACATTTAAAAATAGTTAGAATAATTTAATGTTTCTAGCATGAAGAAAAGACAGATATTTAAGGTGATGGATATTCCAGTTATATCGATTATATCTTTACAAATTACATGAATGTATTACATTATCTCATGTACCCCCAAAATATTTATATCTATTATGTATCAATAGACAATTTTAATTAATAAATACTTCTGATTTAACTTCTAGAGGGAGTAAAGCCAAAAAGCATATGGTAGGTATGCAAATGGTAAACATTTCATATACCTAGGAGATATTTTCTACATAACAAAGTATTCTCACTCACACAGTGAAATTCATTCCAATAAGGAACTCTGGATGTGTGCCCTGTCATGTCCATAATGTCTTACGACTGACTTTCACATAAGAAGAATGTGATATTCCCTCTTTTATAGGTGATAGAAAGGACCCAGCAAGATAAAAAGACCAACCCAAGACCCCACAGGCTTATGACAAGGTTGATGAAGAAAGCCATCATTCTATGCAATAAGTTGATAGTTGATTCAGACCTGTATCGTATATCCTGTTGGACTCATGAAAAATATATGAAGTGGCATCTAAAATGTGTGTCTCATTAGGCACTTGTCAGTCCCTCACCCTAATGGATGGATACAGAAACTAGCTATCTACAATCCCCCCTCTTGTCACTCCTGGCATCACCCCAAACTGCTGGTGATCCAGAGGAAAAGGACTACAGACAAGGGCACAGTGTCATGATTCTGGAAGCTAGAGGAAATATGTGATATGTCCACATACTCATAATGTATTAGTCAGACTTCATTTAGTCAACAAATATTTATGGCCTACTATGTGCTAGGCATGGGGGAAAGTAGCAATGAACATGACAGACCTGGTCCCTGGCCTGGTGCCTCTTAATAGTACTTACTGTGAATCTACTGAATGCCAAGATTCATTCCAATCGCTGTACATCACTTAATTCATTTAAACCTCACCTCAATCCTGTAAGGGAGATATTATTAATTTATTTTATTTTATTTTATTTTTTGAGTTGGCGTTTCACTCTGTTGCCCAGGCTGGAGGGCAGCGGACGCTCCCGGCCACCACAGCCTTGACCTGCTGGGCTTAGGTGATCCTTCTGCCTCGGCCTTCCAAGTAGCTGGAACTACATACAGGCATGCGCCACCACTCTTGGCTAATTTTGTGTTTTTGGGGGGATTTATTGTAGAGATGAGGTCTCGCCAAGTCGCCCAGGCTGGTCTCCAACATTAGGCTCGGGCAATCCTCTCACCTTGCCCTCCCAAAGTGCTGGGATTATAGGTATGAGCCACCTCACCTGGCTGGCAGATATTATCATCTCCATTTTGTAGATGAAGTAAGTGAAGCACAAAAAAGCTAAGTACTGTAACTTGAAGTTCCAGTCTATGTTCCAAAATGTAAAAAGCTTCAAAGTTATTATTCCTGTCCTCCTAACAAGAAAAAAAGCAGAATAAACTGAAAATCAACAACCCTTCCTAGATCCATCAGAGATTGAAGCAGCAGGGCAAACTGTTGTCCTGAAAGCTGAAGAGACAAACAAGTAGATACAGAGACTTACAGCTTGTGAGGAACAGAAGCCCAGAAACAAAATTCCCACAGCTAGATCTAGCATGGCAGGAACACTTAAAATTGTAACTAATGAATTGGTGAATTCTCAGTGTGGACTTGCTTCAGGGGTAAAATCTTCAGGGAGCCCAGTCCTAGTAGGCCTCCACACTTCTGTGAGTTTATCTCCAGGAGCTCTACCAGGTTCTCACAGTGAAGATCTAGAGAAATCTTCTCCTAGGGAGAAGAAGGGAAAGAGGAGCCATTTTGAAATATGACCAGGTTCCTCTCTTATTTTTAAAAAGGGGCCTCTCTCAAGAAAAAACTTTTACCAGAGACTTACAGACTGGGATTTTTAGCAAAGCCTAACCAACGATAAAAGGTGAAATATCCAACCCTAGTACCTTCTAGACTTCCACATAGGGAAAAGAAAACAGCCAAGTCAGATTCACTAAAAGACTGAGACCTAGTCATAATACTACAGAATATTGTCCACCCTCCACAGCTTATCATTGTATCAATAGGGCCCTGTTTAACATTAGAAAATTACAGTAAAACCAACTGTAAGCCTAAAAATCTATTTAGAGTCTCGAGAAAAATCTCAAAACCAACAGGGGAGACAAACACAATGACACTAGGCAGTATTTTAGCTTCTGACATCATAGTTACAGAGATTATGCATGCAGACATACTCCTAGCCAGAAAAACAATTTTTTAAAACCCCCAAACCTCATGCTACCTCAGTTCCTTTGCCAGATGTTTGGCTTTCAACAAAAAATTTTAAGTTATGCTAAAAGGCAGAAATAACTTGGAATTATCAATATAACTATGATTAATATGCCAAAAGCTCCAATGGAAAAAGTGGACATACAAGTGCACAGACATAATGTAAGCAGAGAGATGGATACACTAAGAAAGAACATAAAAGAAATGCCACAAATGAAAAAAACTGTAATATAAATGAAGAATGCATTTTGAAGGTTCATTAGTAGACTGGATACAGCTAAAGGAAGAATCAGTAAGCCTGAAAATACATCAATAGAAACTTCCTAAACAGAAAAGGAAAAAAACTGCAGAGCAAAAAAAATGGGAAAGACAGAATAGAATATCCAAGAACTATGGGACAAATACAAAAGACGCAACATACATGTAATGGGAATAGCAGAAGGAGAAGAAAAAGAACAAGTGGGCAGAAAGTAATGAAGACTTGGATGAAAGGAGAGTGTGTAACTGAAATGTCTAATGGAATCTGAGCTCCTCTGGCGTGTTGCAAACCAACTGAAGAATAGACACAAATCAAGTAGATTTTAACATATCAGCTTTACTGCTGATATGATTCTGAGAAAGTGGCTAGGACCCAAGGGCAAACTGACTTCCAACTCCTGTTCATCACAAATTGCATTTGCCCACTCAGTTGAAACAGAGATGCTAAACAATTAGTGCTCTCTGTGCTGGGATTGTTGCCTAAAGAAAGTAGAAATTGAGAACAGGTGTAGTCCACAGGTGAGCAGCAACACAAGAGAAAGCCAGAGATGAAGAGCTGTGAGCTCAGTCATCCTGACTCCAAAGTTTCCAACCAGCTATGTTACTCCTCCTGTGGAGGGAAGCCAGTAAGGAATATAGAAAGCAATTGGATAGAAAATATCCTTTTCTGGGAGAGGAGACTGTTATCTCTTGTTAGAAATGTGAGGCACAGAAAATAAGCGCGGGGTCAGGGAGAAAGTAACCTTTAAGGTGACCTCAAGAAAATATGCAGAAATTGACCTGAGACGTGGGGTAGGGGATTGTGGCTTTTTCAGGCATCAGAAATGCACTAGATTTAAAAACAAATAATTCTAAATAATATTTGTTCTGATACATATTTTAGACTTATGAGCAACATATGAGAAATGTATATTTAAAAGGATCACGAAAGAAGAAAGAAAAGGAAAGAGATATACCATAGTTAAAAACAAAAATGATGCCTTATTTATCTTTGTTTTCCTAGACCCTACTGGAAACAGTGCCTTGGTAGATACAATGTTTGTAAATGAATGCATGATGGAAGACAACAGAGAACATATAAAGCAACTATTTATATCTACGGAAAACAATTATCCATCATCAATTATTCTTCAAAAATGTTCTTGAGGCAGTGGTCATCAGATAATACTGATAAAAAACCTGGGTCACTGGATCTATAAATTAATCAAATAAATGGATGGATTCTGTTTTCTACAAAAAACCCAGAGGTTTTTGAGTTAAGAAGGAAACTACCTGACAACATGACTTGAGATTTTTCTCTCCCAAACCTAGGACTGTTTGGGAAAAGAAAACACTTTGAGACATTTATGCAATGTGAGAATGTTCACCCATATGGAATTGGAGGCATTTGTTATCTCACTACAATATAGTTTGGTTGAGTGATGAGATTAAAAAGCTATTGAGGAAGGGATTGGAAATATAAAGACAAGCCTGAAGGGGAACGTGATCTGGAAAGAAGGTGAAAGTCTAGACAAGGAAGGAAGGTTTAGTGTATGAAGTGAAATGTGGGGATTGGGAAGCCGTTGTCTGTTAGCAGGTGCATCATCCTTTAAGAAATCATTTCAAACCGTCGCCTTATGGTTATATACGAATGAGGTTAATGCATATCTTACCCAAACAAAAAGGCCCAGTGAGACTGGCTAGCAGAACTACTGTTAACAAAGCATGTTGCACACTGGGTCTACTGGTTGTATTCTTGACTGGGCTTCCTTCTAGCCCTGAACTTAACATCAGTTATTTAGGAACACTACTAGACTATTTTTGCTTTTGTAATTTTCACTGTTTGCCCAGTCTCTTGCCCATAACAACCCCATTCTAGTTTGCCATTCCTTACCCGTCCATTCATTCAGGGGAGTCTTGTCTAATATCTGTAAATGTCTAATATCTACACATCGGAAAAATGCATAAATATCAAATGTGAGCCTTTAGAACCAGTAACAATAAATACCTTATTGTTGGACCAACTCAGTCAGTGCTGCTGAATTAATAATAACAATAGAATTGTGTCTCTCCCTCTTCTTATCTCTCCCCAGTCAAAAAAATTATCTCTCTTTCTCTCCCATTAATTATAAACTTAACAGCTTCCAAAAATTAAAGAGGCCTTTCCCAGGTCCTGTTATGCATCATTTTTGTTCACTCTTTGAATGACTTTTATGTCCGTAAATGGCCTTATAAGTAGGCAAAATATTTACTTAGAAAAATTGTGAAAGCATAGAAAATGCTTGCTGCCTGTGGTAACCAGTCTACAATGATGACTCCCAACCACCTCCACTTCCTGGTATCCACACCATTGTGTAGCTCCCTTCCACATTGTGTCAGCGTTGGCCAGTGTGTCCAACAAAGCAGAAGAGAGGGTATGTCACTTCTGAAATTATGTTACAATGGCTCCCTCTTGATTGCACTTTCCCTTTGTCTCTCAGATCATTCACTCTGGGAGAAGCCAACTGCCATGTCATAAGTACTCCCCGTGAAAGCTAGCAGAAGCCTACTGCCAACAGCCACCCAAGTGAGCTTGGAAGTCATGCCCCATCTCCAGAGGAATCTGCATTTTACAGCAGCCCTGGTTGACAGCCTCCCAAGAGATCCTGAGCCAGAACCACCCAGCTAAGCTCCTCCTGAATTCCTAACTCTCAGAAACTATGCAAGGTAATAAATAAATATTTGTTGTTTTATCCCTCTACGTTTTGAGGCAACTTGTTATAAACAGTAGATAACTAATACACTGCCCATAAATTAATTAGTTCACTAATTTATTTATTCAACAAGTATCTGTTAAAGTCTACAGTCTTTCAATATCTGTGGCATATACTTCACAGACAAGATAGAGCAAGATATCTGCCCTCAAGGAGCTAATAGAGTCATTTGGAATACAAATGCGTAAAATAATTTTAGTGCATGGTGATGACTACAACGAAAAAGTTACATAAAATAGCACACAAAAGAGGGACTTGATTTATCCAAGAGTTTGGTAAAGCATCATGGAATTGTGTCTTAAAGAACAAGTGCAAGTTGGCCGATAAGGAGATAAAATGCATTCCAAAGGAGAAGCAGGTATGAGTCAATGCTGAATTCATGAGATAGCATGCTATATGCAGGGGTTTGGCTTCAGTTTAGTGCTGCTGGAAGCAGGGAATAGCAGGGGATATATCTAGATTGTATTACAAAGGGTCCTGAATGCCATATTAAAAAACTTGAAGTTTATTTACCCTACAGGTGTTGAGGATCCAATGAGTACTTGTAAACAACACTAACAACAAAAAAAGTCACTATTAAATTTGCACTTGGGGACAAACACGGTGACTCACACCTATAATTTTAGCACTTTGGAAGACTGAGGTGGGGGGATTGCTTGAGCCCAGGAGTTTAAGAGCAACCTAGGCAACACAGTAAGACCTCGTCTCTACGTTAAAAAAAACAAAAAAACAAAAAAACAAAGCCAGGGATGGTGGCATGCATCTGAAGTCCTAGCTACTCAGGAGGCTGAGGTGGGAGGGTTACTGGAGCCCAGGAGGTCAAGGCTGCAGTGAGATATGATTGTGCCACTGCACTCCAGCCTAAACTCAATTAATTAATTAATTAATTAAATTTGCATTTAATAACAGAATGGATGAAGTATAGATTTGAAGGTAAAAAAGCTAAAAGTCAGGACACTAGTTGGGAAGTTGATCTTGCAGTCATCAGATAAGAACTGATGGCCTAAATTAGGCTTTGGCGACAAGAATGGAGAAGACTAGATAATTGTTAGGATATGGGAAAAAGCAAACGGGGAACAAAAGATAATGTCTAGTTTCACAACTGCGTGAAGTAATGGAATGCGATACTCCCACAAGAGAAAATACCACAACAGAAAAGATTATAGGGAAAGTTTAAAAGTTTAGTTTGGACTGTGTGGAGGTAGAAACTACTTCCCTTTGATATGAAAATTCACATAATTGGTATTAATATCAATGCTCCCAACTAAAGTCCCATCATCCCTGGTAGGGAGGTGTGACACACCAGAGCACACCATAAGGCAGCGATATGTAGAGAACTGAGAATCAGGAAATATGTACTCATTAAAATGGCACTCTTCCATTAATAAGAAGAAATTGGACTTCATATAAATCCTGGAGGTCTTTTGGGTATAGGAGGGCAGGGTAAGGGAGTGGTGATTCAGTGGGAAACTGGGGAAGAAGAGGGAAATGATATTACACACAGTAAGCCATATTCCTGGCTAAAAATAAAACCTGCTTAACTCAAATTTCCTTTTCAAGCATGATATTATCAAGAGTAATTGGATTATTTCAAATGTTATTTCTAGAGTTTCATTGAAATAAAATTTTATTGGCTATTCAAAGCATAGACTGTATTTCCATCTGTTTCCTACTCCAAATATATCCTTGCCATCTGGGTATTTACTTCTCAGAGAGAAAGCAAATGGCTTGGAATTTGGGGAAGAGTATGCAATGGGACTTATTGAAGATGGCAACAGAACCCAGTTTTGTTTTTTTTTCTCTCTCATTTGGGAAAGCTGTTGCTGGAAGAGAAAGAAAAAATAAGAAAGGGAAAGGAGTTATCTTTTTCTTTTTTAGCACTTACCATATGCTAGGCTCTGCTAGGTGTATTCCATATATTACCATATAATTCTCGTACACTTGGAAGGTATGTATTATTAATCCTCTTACAGAAATAAGGAAGCAAGATTTCAGAAAGGTTGAGTAATCTGCCCAAAACTCCACAGGACACAGCTTTCAAAACCTATTTTTTTTTAATTTCTTTTTTATTTTAGAGATGTGGGTACAAGTCAGGATTGGGTACATAATTGGTCTACATATGAAGTTTGGGCCTCCCATTGGATCTCACTAATCATCAGAGAAATGCAAATCAAAACCACAAAATCTGTTTTTTTCTTTTAGTAAGATGAGTCAACTGTTCATTCATAGACACTGCTAATTTCAGGGCCAAAGTTATCCCTTTGTTTGATGAATAAAACACATTTTGAATCATCACTGGAAGTGAGCTGTGCTCTAAACAATCCATGTGGAAAGGGCAAAGAAGACATGGTAGGATAAGAAGAATAAGACTTTCCTTTCCTAGGTCTAACATATAGCTAATCCTCCTTTTAGACTTGAAGTCATGACTGACTATTAAGCTTTGAATAAATATTTTAAGTGAAAAATCCTCATTATCTTTTTGAATTATAACTCTAATACATCTCATGTAGGAGAAAAGAAAGAGAGAGATAGAGAAAGAAAACATGTAAGAAAAAAGTAGAGCTCCTTGGTAGTCCTATATTGTCCAGAAATGATTGCTGTTCAAAATCCGTACATATTTGTATATACTTTTTTAAAGAAACAAATGTATCTGTATGTCTGTGGATGTATACACACACAAATATGCACACATGTGAGATTTTCCTGTAAGGACTTCTCTGCAATCTGCCTTTCTCTTTCATTTAACGATATGGGTATAAATATGTCATGATGCATGTATCTACCAAATTCTCTGTAATAGCTTCAATATATTACATTTTTCAGAAATGGTTGCCAAATTTAAATACCATTAAATACACTTTTTTTCTCATTCTTTCTGTCTTTTTTTTGAGACAGAATCTGGTTCTGTCACCCACACTGTAGTATAGTGTTGTGATCATGGCTCACTGCAGCCTTGAACTCCTGGACTCAAGCCTTCCTTCCACCTCGTCCTCCTGAGTAGCTGGGACTACAAGGTATGAGCCACCACACAGAGCTATTTTTTGTAGAGACGGGGTCTCTCTATGTTACCCACGCTGGTCTCAAACTTCTGACCTCAAGTGATCTCCCTGTCTTGGCTCCACATGTGCTGGGATAACAGACATGAGCCACTGCACCCAGCCCTTTAAATAGCATTTCAAGAGCAGAAGAATGCTAAGAAAGAGTGCAACAAAATGCAAATATGCAACTACCCGTATTGATTATCACTAGTATATTTGCTCTCTGGTGTCTATCTCCATACTTTATGGCTAGTTGGCTCAAGAACCAGAAAAAAGCAGAAAGATTGGGCTATCCATGGATGGAGTCAGATCTAGACCTTCAGCTGCTTTTCAACCTTGCTTTTGGTGCTTCCCTCTTCTTGCACACCCACCTGATACCCTGTATATCTCACATTGTTCTTATTCCCCAACTTTTGCTGTGGGCTGTGCCTCCCTTAGACATGTCCACTAGCAAGGCCTCACCCACTTCCAGTGTCCCAGATCCTCTCTCTCGGGGTTTATTTCCATGGTACATTGTCCTTTTAAACAGCAGGAGCACCCTACAGGGAGTTGCCTATATAAATATGTAGGATTCTAATGAATATCCAATCAGTACTCATAGTTAAATAAATTGTATTTTTATTTGTTACTATTGTATGATACAGTCACTATGTACTTTAGAAAATTTTCTCTTAGCGTGACTCTAGGACCAACAAAATAATTTTTCTTCTCAAAGTATATAGCCAGTTTTTTATTATGCCTGACCATCACAAATAAATCTTCAAAATTTGACCAAATATCTAGCTAGCTAGGCTGGACACAGACACAATGGCTCACATCTATAATCCCAACACTTTGGGAGGCCAAGGCAGGAGGATCACTTGAGACCAAGAGTTTGAGACCAGCTTGGGTGACATAGCAAGATCTCATCTCTACAAAAAAATTTTAAAAATTGGTCAGATATGATGGCACACACCTGTAGTCCCAGTTTACTTGAGAGGCTGAGGCGGAAAAATCACCTGAGTCCAGGAAGTCAAGGCTGTGGTAAGCTGTGATCCTGCCACTGCACTCCAGACTGGGCAATAGAGTGAGATTCTGACAGAAAAGAGAAAAGAAAAGAAAGGCAAAGGAAGGAAGGAAGGGAGGGAGGAAGGGAAGGAAAGGAAAGAAGAAAAGAAGAAATAAAGGGAGAAGGAAAGAGAACAAATGAAGGGTAGGAGGACAGGAGGGAGGGAGGGAGGGAAAGAAGGATTTATCTAGCCATTTTCAAGTTAAATTGTAATGAAGAAAAAAATAGAGCAAGACATGTTTTTATGTAGATCAGGAGCCTGCAAACTATTGGACCATGGTCTAAATCAGCCAGTTGCCAGTTTTTATAAATAAAGTTTTACTGGAACACAGCCAAACATATTCATTTACATATTACCTATGACTTCGTTCACTCTACAACAGCCAAACTGAGTAGTTGCGGCAGAGACCATGTGGCCCTCAAAGCCTAAAATATTTACTATCTGGCCCTTTAGAGAAAAAGTTTGTCAACCCCTGATTTAGAGCAGTACTCAATAATCACTTTAATAATTTGATATGTTTTCTCTGCTAGAATCCCAGTTTGCTTCATGGAGACCCACTGCCTTAGCTCAAGAAAATATCCCCAGTGGTAAGAATTCTTAGAGAAGTAGCTGCGTAGTGAGGCAGGTCTTTCTCTTTGGGGACAGTGAAATGTTTCCCTGTCCCCTCCAATGACATCATTCTGAGAGTACCTAAAATGCCTTCTCACCCTCATCCATCCTTGGCACCACAGAGACATTTGAAAAGAGTCACCCTACACGACTCAGCAAGTTTTCTCATCACTTACTCGAAAGGAAGAAAGAAATTCAAGAAAACAAATTAAAGACAAAATGTGGGCGGAGGACAGATGACTTACTAGTATCTCCTCCACCCTTCCTGTCTCCTGTCCCTACTCTGATCATCAGTGAGATGCCTGAGGTGTGGGAGGGGCCGGTGACAAAAGCGTGAGTGCCAGCAGATGTGGGTGTGAGTGCGGTTGGGAGCGAGGCTGTTGGAGAAAGGCCCTGTGCTCAAAGTAGAGAGAATGTCTCCCGGGACAGAGAGCATCTGTAGGAAATTACAGACTTGAGGTCATGTGTATTTAAGAATGAGAAACTAGCGTGGAAGAGATTCTGACAGAATGAGTGATAGGGATGTGTATGCACAGGGCAGCAAGCGTGTGAGAGCCTGAGTAAGGCTGGGATGAGCATGTGTCCCAGAAAGTCACCATATGTGTGACTAAGTGTGTGTGAAAGAGTAGAAAAGGAAAATAAATGAAGGAAATGAGAGGAAAGAAAAAACATGGATGAGACTGAGATTCTTTCCAGCAAGAGGGGGTTTACACATATACATGAATATATGATCCCACTTCAGTATAATTACTTTGCATGTCAACCCAATGTCACCAACAAGAAATTCCGTCTTCATCCAACCTAAATACTTTGAGTAATAAAGCATAATAGGACTGGATGACAAGAAGGTTAACTATATACCCCTGTGTTTTAATGAATTGAGGTAACTAAACTGATCTTGAAAGGAAACACATATTAAAGACAAATAAACCATCTCACAAAATATGAGTTGTTTTCCTGTTTTGTTGAGATTTGCTTCATCAATTATAACACTGTATCACAATCATCAATTAGCAACTTATTTCACTTGTCTATTTCCCAGTCCATACTGGGGAATACGGTCCCACACCATGTTTGGTGCATAGTTTATAATCATTAACTACTAACTGAATGAATGTAATTATAAGCAAGTGAAATGGGTAAGTCCTAAATTGAAAATTTTAATTCCTGCCTCCAATCGTCAAATGACAAAAAGACAGCTACTCACTGATTCCTTCTAGAAATCAGTAATTTCTCCAACGACAAGCATAAAAATAGCAAGAATCATGGTTATCATTGCCACAAATGAAAGACAATGATATATACACTCAGTCTTTATTGCAATCGTTTTGATCAGCACTCTTCAAACAGCAAAGTATTAGAACTGGTTTGTGATCACCCAGGTCCCAGATTGTAGGGAAAAGGCATTCTTTCTTGGGACCTGAATATAAACCCCTGTGGCAGAAGAATACGTCTGCAGTCAGATGTTGCTCAGATAAGACATAGCTGAGCCAGCTATTCCCCAGCAGCGTCCAAGCCTAAGCATTTACTTCTGCTTCACCTAAGACATAGACTCACACTTCCACTAAGGTGAACTAGTCCCAAAGCTGAAAACTTCCCAAAAGTGAACTATTCCCTAATCTCAAGCAATACTTTGGACCTTCACTGATCAAAAGCTACTAGATCGTTTCATGAACACATAAAGGTTAGTTAAGTATTGTATCACCCATGTGTCAGAGGACTAGATGATCATCATGTGACTGGCAAGTTTTCTGAGTTCAAGCTTCTCACAAGAATATGAACTAAACTCTCCACAGGAAAGTCCAATTTGCTACATCAATTCCCTAGTTTTTAAACACAAGAACTCATGTGCCTGAAGAAAATTTTTAATTTTTCCTCTTATTTTTTCTAGTTGGGGCTTTTATCTGTCTCTTAGGCTGGAGTGCAGTGGTACAATCATGGTTCACTGCAGCCTTGACCTCCTGGGCTCAGGAGATCCTTCCACTTCAGCCTCCTGAGTAGTTGGGACTACAAGAGTACACTACCACACCAGGCCATTTTTTAAAAAAAATTTTTGTGGTGAGGTCTTGCTATATTGTCAAGGCTGATCTCAAACTCCTGGGCCCAAGCAATCCTTCCACCTCGGCCTCCCAGAGTACTGGGATTATAGGCATGAATGTCTGGTCTAATTTTTTAAAATAAAAATGAATGTTAATAAATGTGTATCTTGCAAAGTTCCCAGCACTGGGCGTCTTGTTTAAAATGCCTTCCTGCCCTGATTTTGCTGGCGATATAATCTAGTAGTGTTCAGGCTCTAGAATAGGAGACCAGGAGGTTTCCCCACTCTTGGGCTTTTTACTTCCATTTACAGTTTAATTGCCTTTGAATGAATAACATTCCCACGAAGTTTTCTGCTAATTTGAAGGAAGACACCTCTCTTCTGAATCTCCATACCAGTCTTAGCTATCAAAGAATGTGTAGCACAGACTCTATTCTTAGATATGGTTGACAAAAATTTCCAAATCTGGAGGCTTCTAACCTCTCAACCATAGGATCCACGTACTCTTTTTCAAAACTTACAGAGGGGTTGGGAATTTACTTATATTTTGTGCCAGGTGAAAGAAAGCTTAGAAAACTGGTGCTAGCAACCATGCTCATCTCAGGTGAGTAGACCACCAAGTCCACACGCCATGAGGACTTCATGAGTTGGCAACAAAAATAACCCAATTTATGACATTTAAGACAAAGAATATCTCTAGAGTGAACTGGTCATTTTTAGAAACTCCATTTCTGAGTGTGGAAAGAAAAGAACAGCAGAAAAATACTTCATTTGCCTTTAACTTTTAGATAGGAAAATAGAAATATTCAGACAAAGATCTGGACCTCTAGGCTGTAACTTGCACATATATAGGACCAGGCACAGATTGCCCAGGGCTGTCAAGAAGCTGACTAAGGGAGCAAAGTTCACTCTCTGGAAATAGTTCTTTCTTGTCCTCTTACCTCATTGAAGAATGCAGAGAATTTTGGAAAGTAAAGACTAAGGGAAGAACAGTCTATGAAACAGATTGTATGAGTCTACTAGGGTTGCTATAACAAATTGCCACCATCTAGGTAACTTACAACAACAGAAATGTATTGTCTCACCGTTCTGGAAGCCAGAAGTCTGAAATCAAGGTATCCACAGGGTCATGCTTCCTCAGACGCCTCTATGGGAGAATTCTTCCTTATTTCTTCTGGATTCTGATAGCCCCAGGGATTCAATGGATTGTAGCAGCATAACTCCAGTCTGCCTCTATCTTTACTTGGCTCTCTTCCTCTGTGTGTATGTCTGTGTCCAAATTCCCTCTTCTTTTTTTGAGTAGAAGGCTCACTGTCACTCAGGTTGGAGTGCAGTAGCACACTCACAGCCACCGCAGCCTCTACCAGTTGGGCTCAGGCGATCCTTCCGTTTCAGCCTTCCAAGTAGCTAGAACTACAGGCATGTGCCAACTTGCCCCGCTAATTTTTTGATTTATTGTGGAGACAAGGTCCCACCAAATTGCCCAGGTGGGTCTCGAACCCCTGGGCTCAGGTATTCCTCTTGCCTCTGCTTCCTCAAGTGCTGGGATTATAGGTGTGAGTCACTGTACCTGGCAAATTCACTCTTCTTAGAAGGTCACCAGTCATATTGGGTTAAGGGTTCACTCTAATGACATCATCTTAACTTGATTTCACCTGCAAAGACTGCATTTCCAAATAAGGTCACACAGACGTCAGAAGTTAGGACTTCAAAATATATTTTTGGACCGGGCTTGGTGGCCCACGCTTATAATCCCAGCACTTTGGAAGGCTGACGCAGGAGGATTGCTCGATTGCCCTAGCCTGGGCAACATAGTAAGACCTCGTCTCTACAAAAATATCAAAAAAATTAGCGGTGCATGGTGGCACACATCTGTAGTCCCAACTACTCAGGAGGTTGAGGCAGGAGGATCACCTGGAGCCTAGGAAGTTGAGACTGCAGTGAACTGAGATTGTGCCACTGCACTCCAGCCTGGGCAACAGAGTGAGACCCTGACTCAAACAAACAAATACACAAATGAACTATATCTATATATCTATATGTATGTTTTTAGGGGAACACAATTCACCCCATAACAAGGATCATCATTGGTTAAAGATTTCTTCCTCCTGTCTATGTCTTATATTCCTCCTTAGTTTTTCTTTTTTTATATCCTTTCCCATAAAAAGGCCTCCTCCCATAACGTCAACTTGCATATTTATTTATTTATTTTGTGAGTTGGAGTCTCATTCTGTCACCCAGACTGGAGTGCATTGACATGCTCCCAGTCACGGCAGCCTCGACCTGCTGGGCCGGCAATCCTTCTGCCTTAGCCTTCCAAGTAGCTGGAACTACAAGGCATGCGCTACCACACCTGGCTAATTTTTGATTTATTGTAGAGAAGAGGTCTCACCAAGTTGCCCAACCTCAACCCGCGGGCTCAGGCAATCCACTCCCCTAGACCTCCCAAAGTGCTGGGATTACAGGTTGAGCCACCAAGCCGGCCCAAACTGCATCTTTATTCAGATGATCCCAGTGGGAATCTTCAGTTTAACTTCTCTCCTGAGTAGTTTACAACTGCCTGAAGGAAGTCTCACCTAGATGTCTCATTGTCATTCCAAATCCATTATTTTTCTATTATCATCCTAACAATTGATTTTCTCATTCAATCTAACTTTCATTCTGACTTCCAATTTCAATGAATACTGTTTTTATCATCCCTCTAACCCTGGCTGGTAAACAGAGTCATCTTTGACTCCTCTGTTTTTTGTTTTTTTTTTTTTAAGATAGAAAGATTTTCTTTATTAATGACCCCAACCATACTTCTTTAGATACAGGAGTTTTGAACTCAAATACTTAGGAGAAAACAAGTTAAGATTGCATTATCCTGCAACTCATTACCAGTAACATATTGCAAAGCGAAACAGCTTGGAAAGGGAGGTGGGGAAGGGAGTGAGGGAGGGAAAATAAAGAAAGGGAATTAAGTTGATCAAGTGGAATTTTTTTTTTTTTTTTAATTCTTGGGAACTATGAAGTCCTTGCAAGCACAGCTCATTTCTGCAGATTATTTTCCAAACGTGTACAAAATGGAACCAAAACGGAGAATCCTTTAAGAACCTGAAGAGGTGCAACATTAAAAGCTACGATTATCCAGTAGCAGGTGTTCCAGCCTTCAGTTGCCAGCCGCTTCCTCCTTTTCCCAAGAGTTAGCGGAATGAAAATGTCTTCCCCGTGATTGTTTTCATTTCTTTTTTCTCTGCATCTGGGTGTGCGTGGTTCAGCACCTTGAGAAAGTCAGATGTTTTTGCCCTCATACGTGTGTGGATATGGGCCTTAGGGCACTTGATGTGGTAGTGGAGGTAGTCTCGGAACGTGTGGATCAGATTGATGGTGTTGTCTCGAGCACTGGCATTGGTGTGGCCAGCGAACAGCACGAAGGTCATGTAGCCAATATTGTCGCCCACATTGGCGTCCATGTCTTTCAGCCCCAGAGGAGGTTCCCTGTGGCTAAAGAGGAGCTGTGGGGCTGTGTGGCTGGCTCTGCGTCCTTCTTTGAACTCTTGCATGAACACCTTTCCAGTGACCACACCATCGTCATCAGTAAACACTGTGCATCAGCCTACTGTGACTGTCCTTTATAGACTCAACATACATGGTCTCATCATCCCTACAATGGATAACTGCCCTGTTCTCGCCTTCCTTGCCCTCTTCTTGGAATTGGAAGTATTTTTCCAAGACAGAGGCAAAACAATTTCGCTTCGACATGCCAGCTTGATGTACAATGGAATCCTCAGATGCAGGCAGATTTTCAAGGTCGTATAGCAAAGAGACATTGTATCCTGATTCTGGATTTACCGAGAAGCTCCTATGCATCCTCTTTAAAAACTCATCAGCACCATGTGCCTGAAGTTCCTTGTAGAATTTCAAAGAAATACTGACCATCACTTTTGTTTTATCTCCATTAGGATTTGAAATATGATAGAGGACACCATCAAAATCTGCAAATGTTACTTCTGCTTCTGGTTTGTTTCCGGCGGCCGCGTTCTCGAACTTGAGCGCGAGCGTCACCTCGATGATGAGGTTGTTCACCTCCAGCAGGATCATGGTGGCGGCTGGTCCCCGAAGCCTGAACCCTCCTGCCGAGCTGCCGCCGCCGCTGCCGCCTCACCGACCTGCTCTTCATTTTTCAATCTGTCTTCTAATCTATTCTTTTTTTTTTTTTTACTTATTCATTTGGAGTTTTATTTATTTATTTGTTGTACACCAGTCTGTAATTTTTTTTTTTCTTTTTGAGTTGGAGTCTCACTCCGTCACCCAGGCTGGAGTGCAGTGGCACACTCATAGCCACCCCAGTGTTGACCTGCTGGGCTCCAGCGATCCTTCCACCTCAGCCTTCCAAGTAACCGCAACTACAGGCATGCATTACCATGCTCAACTATTCTTTGATGATCTACCGCCGGAGTACCCAATATGTTACTTTCTTTTGCTTCCCTGACACTGTCCCATCCTGATGCAGGCTTCATCATTCTTTGTTGGGTAGTTACACAGCTGTCTCATCTCCATTCTAATTCTTCCTATAGATCACTACAATCACTGTTACTTGCTAGATGAAAAATATTTTAATGGTTCCCCATTGTTTATAAGATTGAAGTCAAAGGAATGAAATATGTGAATAAGTGAATTAAATCATGAAACAATGAAACTCTTAGAATGATGCAATGAATCATGGCAATTATGCTACTTGTCTGTTCACAAAGCTTTCTCACTTCTCACAGGTGAGCATGTGACACAGCCCTGGTCAATCACAACGCCCCTTTCCCATTGCCATGTACTTCCACAAGTGTGGTCATACGACTGAAGCTAAATCAGAGCTCAGCCCCTATATTTCTTGATTTGGTGCTGGACAAGAGGAAACTTTGCTTCTGAAATCATGATAAAAGAAGAATATGAAATTGAGGCTACAGGTGGCCATCATTTCCAATTCTAAGCTGCAAAGATCAGCTTATTTGAAGAGAATACAAATAAACAAAAGAAAGGACATTTTTTAAATGGAGTACTAGTGCCACTGAATACCCGTTACACCCCCTCTTCTGGTTCTCTTGATTTTTGGAAATGCCTCAAGTTGTTTCCAAGCAAAATGAATCCTCCTCCCCCCACTTATTTTCCTAAAACTTGGAATTTTTGTTTTTATTTTGCTTTGCTTTCCTGAAGGGTGCTAAGTCATTAATTAATTTTATTCTTACTCACTACAAACTAATGAGTCCTGATTAATACAACAGTCATACTGGTCCTTTCTTGGTGACCCTCGTCCACTTTACAAAATTTCCTCTGGATACTTCCCCACATAAAAGCTCTGTCCTGAACAAACAGGCTTGTGGTATTCCTGTCTTCTGAATCATCTCTTTGTTCTTTCTTGATCTACATTCTAGGGATGTTCTTCCACCATACCTCTTCTATTCCACCAGTCATAAAGCGCCCACCCTTCAAGACAGAGTTTAAACTGTACTTCCTCCTGAAGTCTTTCTGGCCTACTGAACCCAGAAATAATCATTCTCTGTTGAACTCTATAATCCCACATCATTTCTGCCTTAACTTGCATTTTGAGTAATTGTACACAGCTGGATTCTTATTCATCCAGACTCCATTACATTTTCTAGAATAGCAATGTTCAATGAATATTTGTTGAGCAAATATGCCTACAGGTGTAAGTGATTAGTTTTTCAGGAACTAAATGAATCTTTCCAACATGAAGATCATAAGATATATGACCTACTTCTAGAAATCAGAAAAAAAAACTCTATGAAATCTTTGATAATTCGCCCATAAACACTATCTTCACACCTCACACATATGTATGTGTACACATATATTTACATCCTTTCTGGAGATGATGCCGTATTTATACCTTATAAAGGTATACTTATAAAGAATACATGTGAGTTTAGGACAACTGAAGTGTTTCCATGGAAAAAAATGTGGAATTTTTAAAGATAAAAAATTATACTTAAGGCTGGGTACAGTGGCTCATGCCTATAATCCCAGCACTTTGGGAGGCCGAAGTGAGAGGATTGCCTGAGCCCAGGGATTCGAGACCAGTCTGGGCAACTTGGTGAGACCACATCTGTACAATATATCAGAAAATTAGCTGGGCATAGTGGTGCAAGCCTGCAGTTCCAGCTACTTGGAAGACTGAGATGGAAGGATCCCCTGAGCCCAGCAGGTTGAGGATGTGGTGGCCGTGAGCATGCCACTGCACTCCAGCTTGGGCGACAGAGTGAGAATTCAACTAAAAAAAAAATCAAAAAAACTGTACTTAAATATTTAGAAATGTGTGGTAATACACATATAATTTAGGGTGTCTTACCAGACACTTAGAAACAACAAACCACAAGCACATAATTGATATAGGAGAGATTTTAAGTTTGAAGATGAACATAGTAGTTTGCAGGCTTTTCTTTTTCTATGTACACTTATTTGTGAAATTAAGAATGTGCTCCCAAAAGTTATTTCTGGAATCTTCTGGGAATCGTTTTGGCTTTCCCGTTGTTCAAGTGCATCCACATGGCTCTACACCTCAGGCAAAATGCAGACTAACATCATGATGGCATGTCCACACAGCCATGGGTTTGGGAGAAATTTTCTTGTTTTGGTGGTAGGGATAAAAGGGAAACAGACCGTGGCAGAGAGAAGGCAAGGCATTGAACAGGACAGTTGCCACAGCTGGCCTATTAAAAAAAAAGTAGGTAGGGATAAGGATGAAGTATAGCTGACTTTCTATCACTCAATGTGATATATCCGGAAGGTATGTAGTCCAATTCTCTCTCTCCAAGTTTGCAGGAATACTGACAATGTGTTGTCCCAGACCTGCATGAAAGAAAAACCTCTGACCTTACCCCAAACCCAATGCATACTTTCCTTTAAAAAAAAAAAAAAGAAAAAAAGGCATCAAACATATTTTCCAACAGGGACACTTCAGAACAATTGCTAATCCATCCATCCATTCATTCAAGCACACAATTATTGAGCACCAGACATACAGTAGATGACCAGGGAATTTAAGAGAAATGAGATATGGCCTCTGCTTTCCAAAGTTGCTCATAGTTTTATAGGAAAGAAACCTCAAGGAACAGATAGTACAATATAACAGAGTAATGATAATATCAGTCAAGGCAGTGAGTGGCAATTTTTAAAACTGTAACACATGCCAGGCATAGAGCTAACTTCATGTATACATTATTGAATTCCTACAACATACTATGAGTTTGGTTATAATTTCATTTTTACAGATGTGGAAACTGAGACTTGGAGACGTGAAGCAACTTGCTGAAAACCAGAGACAGTTCATTCTAAGTCTAGGATTTGAACTCAAGTTTATCTATCTCTAGAGCTTATGGTTTTAACTACAAGTTCAAAAAAAAAAAAAAGCACAGAAAAAAGAGAGCTATTGGCTCTCTGAATCAGAAACTGGATCATTGAAATGAGAGAGAATTTGCCAGTAGAATCAGAGGAAGCTGTGGAGAGATAAATGGTGTGAACCTACGTGGGGTAGCCCTTGTGGATAACCACCTGGCAGGCTCAGGTTACAACTTTTCTGAGCGGTACACGTCCTTAAGCCAGCACAGGTCGATCTCTGGACTGTCCATCTTCCTTCTCCATGAAAACACAGAGTTCATTCTCAAAGCCTCACAGGCCAGAGTCCTAGCTGCAACTCTCCTCCTCCGAATTCTGTTCCTCAGTCATGCACAACTATAGTTGGAAGAGTGAAGCAGGCTGCTTTTGAATTTACTTAGATAGGAATCTGGAGAACACACACAAAGCCTTGCATTATCTCTATAACCAAAGTGTCAGAAAAATTTTGAAAACATTCTGCTCTTATCTTATACATAGACTTTGATTTCCTATATCTTTTCAACTTTAGGCCTTCAAGTGGACTCTCCCTGTAGTTTTCATTCCCATGTGAAAATTCACTTCTTTCACGAACTCTTCTGTAGGATTGAGTGCAGGAAATCCTCTCCAAAAGAATGGCTTCCTTATTCAGACAACGCAGGGAAAGATAAAAGAAGGAAAAAGCAGAAAAAAATTCTAAGTTGTCTAGAACATTTATGCCTCAGTTCAGGTATTTTATTTCAGCATTTGATGGTGTCAAAAAGCTTATTGACGGTCTGGTTTCTCACATCTTACAATCAAGTAAAAAAAAATGTATGTGAAGTACTTTAAAAAAATGCATATTACTACTATGTATATTCATTTTGGGGGGGCTATTTTTTGAATTTTGTCAATCACATTAAGGTGTCAGACTTAGTAAATAAAAGTATGGGATTTTAATTTCAGAAAAATTTTAATTTCAGAGAAAAAAATAATTTTTTTTAGCCTAAGTATTTCTAGTGCAATATTTGGGACATACTTATACTAAAAATTTTTTGTTGTTTGTCTGAAAATCAAATTTAACTGAGCATTATATATTTTAGTTTTCACCTTTGCAGAGACAATCATTTGATAATTTTACACATTTTGATTTGGTGAAAAGTGATGTTCTCCTGAATCCATTTTCACACAGAAACTATGCTAGTTCATGTGCACTAATTCAAAAATATTATTATATTTAAATGTGAAGGAAAGAAAATTGAACACGTTTGAGTGCCTATTATATACCAGCACCAAATTATACATTATCTTCTACATAGAACTTTAATCTCCTATATCTCTTCGACTCTGGCATATAAAGGTGAGAAAGAGAGAGAGAAAATATAAATTATAGACATATATCCTATTTGTCTAACAAAATAACTATTACAGAATAACTTTATAAGTCAGATACTCTATACCCATTTCACAAACAGTACGACTCATGCCTTTTTATTTTCTATATTTTTAGAGTTTTGGCATCATGGGCTTTACTGACCCTTTCAGAACTGGCAAATTCCTAAAGATAGCAAGCAGTTTTCCTTGGAAAGCACCTTTCATAGGCAAGCCAACCAATCCAGAGCCCTATCCCCAATCACCTCCTTTCTTGGACTTTCGCAAGACTCACATTCTGGACCACCCTAGGACCAGGCACCAGGAAGCTAGGGGCATCCCCTACAACCCAGGAGCACATGATTCAAACGAGTCAATCCTAAACCTCTTTAGGTTCCCTTCCCTTGCCTGTTCCCTCCTGCAGAACCATAATATACCTGCCCGCGTTTTCCCCTCATTCTCCTCACCCACCCCAGTGCTTCCCCATGCCTCACCTCCTGCATGGCATGCCTCACCCCCTGTTTCTCGGGATCTGTGAATAGAAAAAAAAACTTCCTCCTGATACTCATTTCCATGTCTGCATGTCTTACCATACCTGATTAAAACAAAACACAGGTATGTTGTTTTTGTTGTTGTTGCTTGCTTGTCTTTCCAAAGGCAATGTTCAGATCCTTATTTTTCAGTCCTGTCACATGAAAAGTGATGGCTAAGAGGCTGAATAATAATAATTACAATAGCATTAGTAGCCACGGTTCTTTATTGAGCATCTGATATTAGCACTGCGCTAGGCGTTGTGCTAATCTGTTTCCACCCTCATAGCAACTTCATAAGATGGGGTTTACATATGAGGAAAATGAGGTACTGAGAGGTGCTCTTTTTCAACTTCAGTGGTATATATGTACATCAAGTCAAGGAACTCCAACATTTACCCGATGAAAAGCACAATGCAGTCTTATGATTGCCCTCAGTAGAGATGGGCAGGGTGGAAAAGAAGTACAAAGTAGAGGGAGATGGGAACTAAAATGTAGGGAAGATCTGTTGAAGACTTGTTACCTACAAATATGCCATTGGTGATGCTGCCATCACCCCAGGTATGTTTGACACACCTTTAGTGCCTACTTTATATATATGGCTTTGAAAATCATTGGCAGTAGGAAAGATGGAGAACACAAGGATCAAAAAGGCTGGAGCTTGGCTGTCGTATCTGTTGGCATTCTAAATGGAGAGTGTACTTCTGTCCTAGAGCCCCAGGAAATAAGTGACTTGGATGGGGAGAGATAAGTGCTGAGGCTGTACATTTCACGCCTCATGTTCCAGGCTAAAGCCTTGGTCTTCAAGCGCTGTCTTGATATTGTTCTCTCGCTTCATTGCTTCCTTCTCACCCAGAAGCTGAAGACTGGACATCATGCCTGCTGGAACATTGTCAAGTCTTCCACATCAGCAATTTTCAGGGGTTTTTCTCTAGCACTCATAGGGAGAAATATGACTGTACATAGCAACTGTGTACACATATGTAAATATACAATCTACAATCACACACAAATATGAAACAAAGGCTTCCATGACAAAAGTTACCTTTACAAAGTGCACTTTGATATTTTCTCTTTGTTTCTTTTCTTATTCTATTTGTCCTGTTTTATTGTTTTAGTCATGCTGGTCATAATCCACTAAATTGATTTCATGACTCACTCATGGGTCAGGGCATAGAGTTTGAAAAACATTGCTTTGAATATTGTGGATGAGAGAAAAATGGTGCCTGTAATTTTCTAAGCCAATGAACAGACAAACAATCCTAACTGGAAAACATAAAGTTTTCAGAGTCTGGGCCCAGCTAAATTTTTCTATCTCTTTTTCATTGCCTTCTTCCTTTCCTAGCTCTCAAACAGAACTACGGTTTTGGAGTTTTGTTCAGATGGTAAGCTGTAGCTGGAATCTTCATTTTAAGATAAATAAAGGTATGTGGAATTTTTAGACTGAAGGCCTGTATGAAGTTGAGGAGATTCTATATAGAAATTTCCAATAGGTTTTAACTGTGTTTTGTAATGTGCAATGTAGCTTGAGTTGTGGGAACATGCCTATTCATTGTACTGTTTTCTACATTTTTAACACACCAGAATTGTGCAGAAATGGGAAAGAAATGGCAAACACATTCATATAAGAAAAACGAGCTATGAAAGAGTGAACCATCTGAAAAACAATTTTATTTTATTTACTTATTTTTATTTTTTATTTTTTTCAATTAGGCTCCTACTCTGTCTCTCAGGCTGGAGTGTAGTGGCACTATCCCAGCTCATCATTGCCTCAACCTCCTTGGCTCAGGCAATCCTCCCGCGTCTGTCTCCCAAGTAGCTGGGACTACAGGCATGCGTCACCACACCCAGCTAATATGTGTGTGTGTGTATAGTCGGAGTCTCATTTTGTTGTCTAGGCCAGTCTTGAACTCCTGGGCTCAAGCAATCCTCTAATCTCGACCTCCCAAAGGGCTGGAATTACAGATGTCAGCCACCATGCTCACCCTGAAAAAACAAACAAACAAAAACAAACTTTATATGTATCATATCAAGTTGAAAACTTAAGACTCAATCTTCAGTTGTTTGATGGGAACCGAAAGCTAATTCTCAGCTATTTTCTCCATTGTTTGTTGTTATCTTCCTCCAAGATGTATAATAACAGTAGTAGCTAACATTTATTGAGTATGTATTATATGTCATAGTCTATATATCTAGTATCACCTGCTTTTTTTTTTTTTTTTTTTTTTGCTTGATCCTCACAACAACCTGTAAGAGAAGATTGTTACTATCACCACTTTATAGATTAGGAAAATAGGATTAGGATGGCTATGTAACCTGCATGAAGTTATACACCCAGTAAAGGCAGGCAGAGTCAGGAAGCAGATTAGAGACTATTCTTTTAACCTCTGAAGTCTGTTGCCTCAGAGAAAACAAAGATGAAAGAAATAATACATTGTTTGATTTAATCCCTTGTTGTGATAGATCACCTGTTCAGAATGCAGGCATTACATCAGTGGAATGTTTACCTTCAGTCACTTATGAGTAGAGCAGGGATGGCTACATTTATAATTACTGGAAACTTGATGAGGGAAGAGTCCAGCAAACAGAGTAGGTAGGGAAATCTGGCATCTTTAAGCAATCTGTAAGATAGAGAGAGTCTATTAAGAAGCCACACAAGGCCATACTTGCCACATCACTCTGGCACATGTGTATTGCAGACTACTGTGATAGCAGCCATGGAGCCTGAACTGGAGAATTCCAGTACCAGATTTTACAAAGACTGACTTGGTGGAGATTTGAAGCAAGCACATAGTAGCAAGTGGTCTTCTCGGGGCTGCCCCCACTTTGTGCTCTTTTTAAAATCTTTCATTATCTAGTGTAATACCACCTACTTCCCTGCCTTTCAGCCCCATAAATAACAGCACTATTCAACCTAGCATCCAAATACCATAATTTATAATATTAATTCTTGTATATAAAGAGGCATTCAGGCTTACAATTAAGAGGTGCTGAGCAATAGAAACTCGGGGAGTTAAATGGATAAAAACATTGAGTCAGAACTCAGTAGAATTTTTACCACTCATTAACTGTGTGAGCCTAGGCAAATCAGTTCACAACTCTGAGTTTCTGAGTTCTTCCTCTGATGGGAACTTTTCTCTTAGTCTTTTACCATGCTTTAAAATTGGACTTCCTAAATAATAAAACATAAACGGAGGTGTTGTTTTTTTTTGTCAGAAGCACTTGTTGTGGAATTAATTGTTCATCAGGAAATTCATATGTTTAAATCCTAACAACTAGTACCTCAGAATATGATTATATTGGGAAATTGGGTCTTTAAAGAGGAAATCCTAACAATAGTATCTCAGAATATGACAATATTGGGAAATTGGGTCTTTAAAGAGGAAATTAAGTTACAACGAGGTCATTAGGGTTCTGATTCAATATGGTCGGTGTCCTTTCAAGAAGAGGGGATTAGGACACAGATTAGGTACAGGGGGAAAACCATGTGAAGATGCAGGGAGAAGACATCTATTTACAAGCCAACGAGAAAGGCCCCAGAAGAAACCAATCCTCTTGACAGCTTGTTCTCAGACTTTCAGGCTCCAAGGTTGTGAGAAAATAAGTGTCTATTGTTTAAACCACTCAGTCTGTGATACTTTGTTATGGCAGCCCTAGCACATGAATACAACACCTCACACAAATTAAGAAATTGCTGCTATCATAACCAGGAAGGCCTATTCAAAAAGGTGTGGAGCTGAATTCCTAATACAACACCTCACACAAATTAAGAAACTAGTGTTATGGCAACCAGAGAGGCCTACTCAGAAAGGCAAGGAGTTGAATCAATAACAGTTGCAACTCCCCTGTGTGTTGCAGGATACCAAGTACTGTGCTGAGTACTCAGTATAGGGTCAAATCATTTTCCCTCACACTACAAATGAGAAAACGGAGAGTTAAAGAGCTTATGGCATTTGCTTGAAATCACACAGTTAATCAGTGACAGAGCTGGGAGTGGAGTCCAAAAACTGTGTTCCTAATCTAGCATGTTCTATAGGTCCATCAAAAAAGACAGTCTACTACTGCTACTCTTTCTTTGTACTCTTCATTTCTTACTTATTCAACCTGCTTTTAGATCTTCCTACCTTACCACAACTGCGTTCTCATGAGTCAAACGTAACCCCTTAATCTCAAAACACTGAATAAGTTCAAGTGGTATTTGGTGTCCCTTTCTTTCTCTTTCTACATCCCCTCACTCAGTATTGCAAGGGATGGTAGGATAAAAGCAACAACTCCCAGTCTTCATGATAGTTCGAGTTCTATGTATAATTTAGGGAATTCTCTGTCTTGGATTTCTTTGTCTTTATCTCATTTGTTGGGTTTATTTTTTCCTTCCTACCTTTAAGTGTTACTCCCAAGTCTCTGGCCTTGTTTCTCTTCTTTTTTTCCTACATGTTCTCTTTCTTGAGCTCGTCTTCTCCTGGGGCTTCATCCAAAATTTCAAATAGATAGTTTTTGAGTGTTACCCAAGCTCCAGAGTCAAGTGTTTTGCATCTGCTGGGACCTCCTCCTATATACCCTGCTGTCACCTGAGACCCAGCTGAACTCCACACTCCCCTTGCCCATTCCACCTTATCTACTCACCAGTGCTGCTCCTCCCACTTCATACCTCTTCCAGTACCACTGTCCACTCCCATCATGGACATCTTTGGCTCTCTTTCGCCTATCTCCTCTATCCAAGCCATGATGAAACAACTCTTCTTTACCTCTCCTCTTTTCCATTTCTACTATTCTATTTATACTGTCTAGCCATTATTAACTTATCTTGAAATCTAACATGTTATCCTTCCTCTTGGATTTCCTTTTTTCATTCATTGAATAAACTTTTAAGGTATACCCACCATATGCAAGGGACTGGAGAAGCAAAAATGGGATATATAGGCTCATCGCTTAAAAGAGGCCATAATGCAGTATGGGCAACAGAGGCATGCATCTCTGTGAAAACCCCACATTTAAGTGTATATTTAGCTGCAATGGGAAGTGAGTTGACATAATAGTGATGTGAATAAACTCCACTGGGGCAAACTTTCCAGGAGAAACTGACTCAATCTTTGATGACAGAAAGGGATTAACAGAGGAAATGATATCTGAACGGGGCCTGTTGAATGAGGAGGATTTAGACAGGTGAAAAATTGGAAAGGAGGCATACTTAGGTTGAGAGAAGAGGATGAGGAAAGGGCGGAAGCCATGTGTTTGCCTGTTTGAGAGGAGGTCAGATTGTTTGAAGAAGCTAGAGAACAGATGTGTGTGTATCGTCAGGACATGTCAGGAAAGAAGGCTGGCAAAGTAAATTAGGGTCACATTGAGAACAGCCTTGAGTATAATATTACAGAAATGTATACCTCATCTTGTAGGCAATGAGGTATTCATTCAATATTTTAAACCGAAGCTCTGACATTTTTATATTTGTTTTTTAAAGACCGATCAGAGAGCTTTCTGGAGAACAGACTAGAGGTAAGGTCTTCTACTTGAATTCCAGCAATCCCAAATAAGGTCATGGACATCACAATTAAGCATGAATTGTATAAACTGTATACGTGACTGTGCATTTTCTAAAGAAAGGGTCTACACTGATGCTGTCCAATACAAACCTAATGTGAACCACATAGGCAATTAAAACTTTCTAGTAGACACTTAAAATAAAAGGGAGTAGTGGAAATGAGTTTAAATAACATTGAAATAATTTATGTAACCCAATACATTCAAACCACTGTCATTTCAACATGTAATCACTATCTTGAATATCAATAACGCTGTGTATTTTCATATGAATTATTTGAAATCAGTTGTACATCTTACACCCACAGCACATCTCAATATGGAGTCACCACAATTCAAGTACTCTAGAGCCACCAGTGGCAAGTGGTTGCCATATTGGATGATGCAGGTCTATACATTTTAAAAGATTCTCAGAGAAGGGTCTATAAACTACCAAAAGAAAGAACTGCTAGTGAAATAGGAGAGAAAAGTGGCAAAAGGAAATTTTCTTTTTTTTTTTTTTTAAGTAGAGGTCTCACTCTGTCACTCAGGTTAGAGTGCAGTGGCACAATCAAGCTCACCACAGTCTCAACCTCCTGGGCTCAGATGATCCTTTCACTTCAGCCTCCCAAATAGCTGGGACTACAGGTGTCTTGCCACCATGCCCAGTTGATTTTTTGTTTTGTTTTTGTTTTTGTAGAAATGAGGTCTCACTACATTGTCCAGGCTGATCTCGAACTCCTGGCTTCAAGTCATCTTCTCACTTCGGCCTCCAAAAGTGCTGGGATTACAGGTGTGAGCCACTGTGCCCAGCTAGAAAACCATCTTAAAAGAACCATCTTAAAAGTACATGAGCTGGGCTCAGTGGTTCATACCTATAATCCCAGCACTTTTGGAGGCCAAGGTGGGATGATTGCTTGAGCCTAGGAATTAAACACATACCTGCGCAACATAGGGAGACCTTGTCTCTTCAAAAAAAAAAAAAAAATCAAAACAATCAACCAGGCTTGGTGGTGTGTGCCTGTAGTCCCAGCTACTCAGGAGGCTGAGGTGGGAGGATTGCCTGAACCCAGGAGGTCGATACTGTGGTGAGCCATGATTGTGCCACTGCACTCCAGCCTGGTAGACAGAATGAGATCCTGACTCAAAAAAAAAAAGTGTATGAAAGAGATTGTTTAAGTCTGAGCTACAGCAATGGGTTTGGGTCTAATGATCAAAAGAAGACTCTCTAGCATTCCAATAGGAAATGGTCATCAGCTAGATAAAAATATAGGCTAAAGGAAAGGGAGAAGGCAAGGATGACTTATGACTTGAAGACTTCCAGTCTGAGTGACTGGGTGGTTGGAGAGGTCAGACACATCCTTCTTGTGAAAATAAATATCTTTCAAATATTATGTGAGCATGTTCCACACACCCTTGCTCCAAGGTCCCCAAGTAAGCTTCTCCTTTTACCATCATTGCCTGGAATGAGTTATTTCTGCTCTTTCCAGGGGTCTGTCCACACCAGTATCTGCTACCTCATTCTCCTGGTCCCTAGCCAAGGGACCTCACTGGGTATCCTGGCTCTCCATGCTCCATCTTTCTACCCTGAGTTGGCATGATCCTCGAGAGCCTGCCGGAACCTCTACTGCCTGCACTGACACTCCATTGTGTCAGCTTCACACCAACAATATAAGAATAACACCAGGAGGCTGCTTGTTTTGCTAAGTTCACCCAGGAGTAAGCAATGGTTCTACTTGGGCATCTGCTCAAGGCCTGTTCTGAGGGGTGCTGAGCAATTCCTAACTTCATTGCTTTTCCTCAGACTCCCCGTCTCTCACCAGCTCTGAGAAATGTTTTCTCTTCTTTAGCAAGGAAAACGTCCTCTGCTATGTTCATGCATTACTCCAGCTCTGCTGTTTGTGGTTGGAGTGACTGTCTCTCAGTCCAGGTTGTCCCAGCAGAATTATTAAGGATGTCTCCTTTCACAATCTAAAGTGTCCTGGTTTGGCAGATAAATGAAAGTCTGTTTTGAAAATCAAAAGCCGAGCACTGAACAAATTCTTTCTCTCTTCTTCCTGTTGTTATAACCCTACCCTACAGCATGGGCAGCACTTTAGGAATGAGTGTGAGAAAGAAAGCATGCTGACTACATCTTTAAAATATTCTCTTACCCCCAAAGAACAGAATGTTTCCCTATCATAATTCACAAATATCTATTTATATGAAACCAAGAGCCCACTCTATACTTAATGGGGGAAACACTACTTAGTGGTAATGAGTCATTACCATTAAATCAAGAGGAAAACAACCAAAGCTGCTTAGTAATGTCAATGTTACTGTGAAAGTCCTCTTGACTGGTGGGATCAGGACCAGTATTTTATTAGACATGGATTGGTGAAAGCAGGGAAATTATATCTATCCATATATGTATGTGTGTGTGTATAAAATAATCATTATATAATCTATCTTTATATAATCTAACATATGTACAAAAATCTAATCCAAATATAGTATAATCCAAATCAGAAATGCTATTATTTACTATACATCATCTTATATTATGCAGCAAAATACATTTCACTTAAGTTAAACTAAATTCACTCAATATTTACACAATGTTAATTAAAATTTACTTTACAATAATAAATTACTTTTATTACACTAAAATGTTAGATTTCACAATTGAAACAATAAGTAGAAGAAACCATAGGCCCAAATGGACTTCACCCCTGGATGAGAAATAGATTTCAAATTGTAAGACAATGAAAGAAATAACAGAGAAATACATCGATACGCTGGCAGCATGCATTTTAAAACCTGAATGCTGTTTTCCCAAGAGAGCACAGGTAAACTTATAGAGAAGCAATATACTGGGAAAATATTACAAATGTGGGAAAGGATTAAAATTCTGGCATAAGTTGCTGCTGCATAGATTCAGGAAAACTTTTAAGATCTTAAAAGTTAAAGGAGTAGAGACACACAAACAGTTCGCAGAATAGCACACAGAGATGGCTATAATGAACTTTCAGAAAATGCTCCAATGACTGCCAACATCCAACTTGGGGCGGCTTGCCTGAGGTCTTCCCTGGAGGTCAGAGTACTCATCTCTACCTCAGCTGCTACACTCTCACTCCTCCCTGGTGGAAGACGGGAAGGAGGAGGCAACTGGAAGCAAATCAAAACCATGTGCACATGTTCACGCACACACGGCTAATTGTCACGTCATTGTTATTGAAAACAGGAAACAACAGTTAACAAACACAGCAACAAATCCTAACTTGGGCAATGAGAAAACTGGTCATTTCAATGAATGATAATTGGATGATTAGGCTCTCAGTGAAAACAACTTTGCAATCTCATACATTATAAAATGGCAATATGGGAAAATACATTTGCAAGTAATTTGGATCTGTGTATGAATAGACTTTAACAGTGTTATGTGCTATAGGCATTTCTTGAGTTTATCACATGTTTCTGAAAACCCATTCAAAAGCCAAACCCGTGAAGGCTGACCAGTAGGAAAAAAAGTTTTAAGGGCAATTGGTCTCAAATTTTAAAGTGGCTAAGGTTCTTCTGGAGGAATTTGTTTAAATACCATTTCTGGTTCCAACCCTTATCCCTGTTAAGGCAGAGGAATGTACATTCTTGAAAAACACCCCAGGTTATCCTGAGTCAGACAGGCCACAGGGCACCATGTTAAGAAATAGCTCAAAGAAAAAATTTCTGTCACCAAGTTGCTAAAATCACGATAACATTCTTAAGGGTACCTCACTTTTTAGATATTATCTTTTACAATGTATGTTCAGCATTTCTTACAAGTTTCTTTTGCTTTCATTATTGAACACGTAGTCAAACAACTGAAATATGATGAGAATCAGAATGAGAGGTAAAAGTTGCTTCTTTGGCTATATCTAACAATTTCTATTTTCCACCTTTCATATCAGTATTCATTTTTTATCTTTCCTGCATTGTTGTAAAATAATTAGGATAACCACAAAATGCTTACAAATACTTCCTATAATAGAGACAAACAATAACTCTCAAAGAAATAAGCTGGAGCTTGGCAAATGTCTGGAATTATTTTCTGAGCAAAGATACAGATGATGCAAACATTCAGGATAGCAGAGGACTAAGGTATTTCAGTTTATACTGTATTTATAATTTAAATGTATAAAATTCATTGTATATTTATGTAAATTCCTTGGGATTTCATACTACATCAGTTCCATCTTGAACCCTCTCTGGGGTGTATTGATCACCAATAAATATATGAGCAAACAAAAGACGACCAGAACTAAAAATCTTAAAACGTGTGTCTGTTGATGTATGAAATCCCAAATTTAGCTTATAATAGGTGGCTAAGTATATCAACATGAGAAAATTAGTATTATTCAAAAGTTGAATGTACAAAAATCTACGGCCACCTTTTATAATTTACCTTTTACAATATCCAGAATACACAGACATTTTTACATAGTGAAATTTTTTGCAATTTTTTTAATAATACATTTCTCACATAATTTAAATGTCTAATAAGAGTTGGTCAAATGTATCCATAATCTGGAATCGTATCAGTAGTCACTGATGTGATTTCATTAAAATGTTCAGATAGGCCAGGTGTGGTGGCTCATGCCTATAATCCCAGCACTTTGGGTGGCCGAGGTGAGAGGATTTCCTGAGCCTGTGGGTAGGAGACTAGCCTGGGCAATTTGGCAAGACCTCATCTCTACAGTAAATCAAAAATTAGCTGGGCACGATGGTGCGTGCCTGTAGCTCCAGCTGCTTGGAAGACCGAGGCAAAAGGATCACCTGAGCCCAGGAGGTCAAGGCTGCTGTGGACATGAGTATGCCATGGCACTCAAGCCTGGGTGACAGAATGAGACTCCATCTCAAAAAAATAAATAAATAAAAGTTCAGATATACTATTAAACAGAAAGCAATATGGAATATTTATATATAAATTATCTCAAGCAAAAAAAAATGAGCAGGCAAAAAATAAAATACTACAAAATTAATGCATCTCTAATCCAAAAAACCTAAAACCAAAATGCTTCAAAATCTGAGTTTTTGAGTCCCAACCTGACACTCAAATAAAATGAAATGCTCATTGGATTGCATTTGGATTTTGGATTTTTGGATTAGGGATACTCAACCAGAATATTTGCAATATTTGCAAAAATCTCCAAATCCAAAAAAATCTCAAAACTTAAAACATTTCAGATAAGGGACACTCAATCTGCAGTGGTGGGATTGTGACTGTTTAATCTAGCATAAAACTGAGTCCATACCTTGAGTTCCTAGGTAATGAACTGCAACTTAATTTAGTACAAAACTAACTAACTGAAACCTAATGTAGGAGTATAACAAACAGCAGAGTCTCAGCCAAACACAAACAGCCGAACTTCAGCCAATGACAGATCAAACATGTTCAAGTAAGGCATTACTACTCTGTAACCAATCAAATGATTTCTGTACTTTATTTCCATGTTCTACCTGTAAATATTGACTGCCCACATTTTAGAGCACAGCTCTCTGAACCTCTTCAGGTTCTGAGTGGTGTCTGATTTGGTCTTTGTTCAAGTAAATTCTGTTCCATTTAATTTGTCTAATTTTTTTTTAATGACAGATATGCTTTCTTATAACTGTATCTTTCCCTTTCTCTCTCTCTCTCTCTCTCTCTCTCTCTTTCCAACAGGGTTTTTGCTCTGTCACCTATGCTGGAATGTAGTGGCAGGATCCCAACTCACTGCAGCCTCAACTGGGCTCAGGGCTCAGGTGATCCTGCTACCTCAGTCTTTCAAATAGCTGGGACTACAGGCACTTACCCCCACGCCTAGCTAATTTTTGCAAGGTCTTGCTATGTTACCTGAGCTGTTCTCACACTTTAGGGCTCAAGCAATCCTCCTGCCTCGGACTCTCAAAGTGCTGGGATTACAGACACATGCTACCATGCCTGGCCTTAACTGTATATTTCTATAATGTAAAGAACTTTACAGAAAGAATGCATTTCTTTTCTCATGAGAAAAATGTTATTGTAAGTTAGATAGTGTGAGTTTTAGAGTACAGAAGTTTCAACATATTCTAGTTCTTCAATTTACTGGTTGGATAAAGCTCAGTTTCTTGAAATGTAAGACAAGAAAAAACATATCTAAGTTAAAGTGTTGGTGTGAGACTTAAATGAGCTAACCCATTGAAGATGAATAGGGCTCAACAGACCCTTAAAGGAATGTTAGTTTTTTTAAATCTTAATTTATCTCCATTCGAGTGAAGATGTAGTGAGGTATTAGTAATTTTCACATAGAACAAAACTTTGATGGACATTGAGTCCAGGTAAATACAGGATAGGGACTGAAAAAAAAAGGTAGATTGTTTTTCAGCTGATGGTCTTGAGATTTGAAATGCATTTCTTTTACAAAATACCCTTCTGGGTATATAATATAAAAACTGTAGCAATGCAGACACCCGCTGAATTTCAAAGTCAAATGTTCTCATGGAGCAACTCAAGCTATCTGCTCCAATGTTGGTGAAACTGAAGATATACGCTACAAACTGAAGACAACTCAGGATGTTAAAGAAATATATTACAAGCTACATAGGGTGGCAAACCTGATGCTTGCAAACCTGAAGCTTTACTCGTTTGGACATCCGTTATCAATCAGAACTGTCCTTGTCGCCATCCCTGTCTACATTTCTAGCTCTGTTGATGAAATCAACATTTTCTGGTCATTTGTTTCCCCGCTCCAGACATCGTCTAAGAAGCATCCTATCAGAGCAAACAAGATAAAGAAACAGCTAGTGGATTTGAGTTCCTGTGTGGTTCAGAAATGAAGGTAAGGGATCAGATAGGAGTGAGTGATGGAAGCTCATTAGAAAAATCTTCGAGAAAAGCCAGGAAGATATGGTGACAGATAGTATAGAAGTTACTGGGTGTTTTGGGTTTAATTGTGTTTCCCCAAAAGACATATTGAGGTTTGAACGCTTGATTTCTGTGAATGTGAATTTATTTGGAAATAGAGTCTTTGAAGATGTAATCATTCGAGTGAACCCTAATCTGCTATGACTGTTGTTCTTATATGAAGAGAAGAAGACAGAAACACACAGAGAGGAGAATGACACATGGCTGTGGAAACAGAGATTGAAGTGCTGTAGCTGCAAGCCAAGGAATGCCAAGGACAGACAGTCACCTCCAGAAGCCAGGAAGCAACAAGTAAAGATTCCTCTAAGACTTCAGAGGGAGCATGGCCTTGCCAATACCCTGGTTGGACTTCAAGTCTCTGGAATTATGAGAGAATCCATTTCTTTTGTCTTAATCCACTCAGTTTGTGGCACGTATTTTGTGATGGCAGCACTAGGAAACTAAGACACTGGAGAAAGTATAATAGGCCAAAGGAAGCTTGAGCACGAACCCATCTCTGAAACTGTTTTAGTGCTGCAGGTCCTTGGCATCCAATGATAGTGGGTAGACTGTAATATTTGAGAAATACTTTGCTAATTGTTTTCTTAGCAAGTCTAATGGCACGTAAGATGATGGCCTTCCAAAAGTCATGGAATATTGGGATAATAAGATAAGTAGAGTTGATGCCAATATTAGATTTATGTAATAGCACATATTTTAAAATAAAGTAATACCAAAAGCTAGGACATAATGCAATGCAAGCACCAAGGTCTGGAATATTTAGGAACAGCCACAGGGAAATGAGCTGAGCCTTGGAAAATATCTACAGTTTTTCTCCTGGTCAAAATAGGTAAGGAGTGGTACAACCATTCAGGATGGCAGAGGACCAAGGTCCTTGGGCTTATAATGTGTGTTATATGACACTAGCTTAGTGAGGGTATTACACTAAGCTTGACTCTGTCTTGAATCCTCTAAAAGTGATTGTTAAAATATATACATACACACATGCAAGGGTACATAAATGAATCAACATTAAATTAAAGAATCTTCCTGAGAATATGAGTCCTAAGAATAGACTCTGATTCAGAGTTATTCACAAGGACACAAGGTGCTTCTACCAGCTTTGATCTCTTTGCCCACCCAGGGTCTAATTTTGCTGCCCAAGTTAGATCAATGTCACCTATCAATTTAGTTCACTTTATTAACTTCTAATATGCTGACACGGGTACAGAAGCTTACTTGATATTTTCTTATGGTGAACCACATGCATTTCTTCCATATTCATGAATTTCTGAATTCATGAGACTAACACGACAGAATCCCATTGTTCCCAAATCCCCATAGATCTGTGACTCCCTGACCCTTTCTATGTAACTACTCTTGATGAGAAAGTCCCTACGAAGGCACCAGCTGGGGAGGAGTCGCTCACCGTTGCTTTTCTAACAGGACAGCCCTGCAGCCCTTATGGGGTCGAGCTCGCTCTGAGGCTGGCCAGCTGTCCCCCTGTCACTGATCCCGCAGGGAGATATGTCGCTTTCGGAAGTTCGTGCGGGGCAGCCTAAGATTCAGATTAATACAAGACAGAGGTCAAATGCTGTTTCATACTAACTTTTGTTCCCTTCCAAATATATCGGGAACGTTCACTCTGGGTCCGTCCAGACGGCAAGAATGTGTGCGGGGGAGAACAGAAGCTGCAGTGAGGATTGTTTTATTTTCATTCTGGCTCTAGGCTGGAAAGGAGTGACCTGACCTACTTTGTAAATAACCTGGGCCAGATTCTAAGAAATAATAGCATTGTGTATTGCCGTGGTTAACAGAGATTAAATAAAAATTAATGCTTCTTATTTTTTAAAAGCACAAATGGTGAACATAATTTCCCCAGAATATTTAAATTCTTCCTGCCTCTCCAGAACCTGCTTTGAGATGCAATCAATGAATGTTCTGCAGCACCAGGCAACATGTGTATTAAATAGAGTATACTAGAAGATAGGGAATGTTTTTTGCTACTGTGAAATCACCAAACTTTTATTCACTTAACAAAGACTATTTGCACCTCTACTGCCAAAAACTATGCTAGATACCACAGTGGTACCATTCAAAAATGTCCTGTTCAAGCATTCATAAAAAGAAGGGTTATACTTATGCTCTATTCGTGGACATGTAAATTAGCATGGCCACTATGAAAAACAGTACATCCATGATGGATTAAGATCTATTGCACAGCAAGGTGACTACAGTTCATAATAATATATTCCGTTCTTGAAAAATGGAAGGAGAGTGGATGCTATGCACTCTTAACCACAAAAATAACTATGTGAGGTAATGCATTTGTTAATTAGCTAGATTTAACCATTCCACGATGTATATGTACTTTGAAACATGTCATACACAATAAAAACATGCAATGTTATCTGTCAACTGTTTTTTTTAGTCAAAAGTCTCACTCTGTCACCCAGGCTGAGTGCAGTGGCATACTCACGGACACCACAGCCTCTACCTACTGGGCTCAGGTGATCTTTCTGTCTCAGACTTCCAAGTAACTGGAACTACAGGCATGTGCCACCATGTCCAGTTAATTTTTATTTTATTTTATTGTAAAGACAAGGTCTCATCATGTTGCCCAGACTGGTCTCAAACCCATGAACTCAGGCATCCTCTCCACCTCCCAAAGTGCTGGGATTATAGGTGTGAACCACTGCACATGGCCTGTCAACTTTTAAAAAAATAAATTAATTAAAAATCTGAAGAAAAACAAGAGTTATTAATGTCTCTGTTTTACAAAGAAGGAAACTGAGAGAGAGGTGAAGAAACGCAGGTGGAGGATGGCTTTGAACCTGGAATCCTTTGTTGTCATTGCACAGCTAGACCATCTCCCATTGTGAGACCAACAATCCAATGGGGACAACAGATTATGTTCACTAAGAATGACAAGACAAGGAGTCCTGTAATGAGGCCTGTAGAAAGGAGGAAATGCCTGACTGCGTCAGGTTAAGTCTAGAAAGAATGAAGTGAATTTATAAGGAGTAAGACTACTTCAGAAAGAAGCAAGTGTATGTGCAAAAACATGGAGACATAAATGCATATAACTGTATGTACCACTCACTGCTCAATGCTTTGCTTTCATATTATAGGTAATTCTTAAACAAAGCTAAATGGTACATATTAGAGTTTCCATCTTGCTGGTGTGGCAGCAGACTTATGGAAAAAGGCTGATGAGCCATGAAGGCGGGTAAGAATGAGAGCCTCCCTTTGTCCTTCCCAAAGGACATTAGTCTATTTGGAGAATCCGACTGAGGAAGGAAAAGGGTGAAGCAAGACACACTCGAGGAATCCTAGGACTGGATGTTCCATCAGTCATGGGCTCTTTTCACTGTCCCACACCTCCATGCTTGTCAACCCAGTGTGTTCTCTATGACTACCAGTTGGGAAATGAGCTTCCAGGTGGTTTTGGGTGCATATGAACTTTATGTTCAGAAAGAATAGGAGCTGGGGTGAAAAAAGGCTGGGCAAGAAAAAGAGAATTAGGAAACAAATTTGAAACTTTTTTTTGTTAGCTTTTTGGATGAGAATTTCATACATAGCCTGAACAATAGTAGAATATCCAGTGTACTAAGTGGACATTTATTTATTAACAAGTATGCTGAATATTATTTATGCAAGAAAGTTCTCGTCTCTGAAAAGCAACTTTAGAAATGTATAGCATTCATCAGTTTAGATTATATTATGTTCAAGAAAAGACCAAAATCCCTGGCTTACGACAACTAGGGTTTATCTCTCACCCACATGACATGTCTAGCTCTGCTTCATGCCATTCTCATTTAGGGACCCAAGGAGGGGAAGCTGTGGACCACATGATGGCTATTAAGGCTTTGTTTTGGAAGCACATATGTAACTTTCAGACATATTCGAATGGCCAGAATAAGTCAAATTTCCAAGCCTCAATCAGGGGAGTAGGCATATATAATTCTCTCTTAGTGTTGCGTCCTGAGGGCAGAAAAATGAATATTTTGAAGAATAATATGACCAATCATCATTAAATACTTAATTCAAACAATATTTTTATTGGACAAAACAGATTGGGTCCTTTTATGTAGATTTATATTCTATGCCAGTTTACAGTTCACTGTAAAGAGAAGTCATCTTTCCTTTAATAAGCTAATTAATCAATCAGTTACTTTTTCTTTTTTTCTTTTTTTTTTTTTTGAGTTGGAGTCTCACTCTGTCGCCCAGACTGGAGTGCAGTGGCCGCTCCTGGCCACCGCAGCCTCGACCTACTGGGCTCCGGCGATCCTTCCACCTCAGCCTTCTAAGTAGCTGGAACTACAGACATGCGCTACTATGCCCGGCTGATTTTTTGATTTATTGTAGAGATGAGGTCTTGCTGCCCAGGCGGGTCTCGAACCCGCGGGCTCAGGCAATCCACTCACCTCAGCCTCCCAAAGGCGCGGGATTACAGGCTGAGCCATCAAGCCCAGCAACTTTTTCATAATTTTATTTATAAATTGTTATTCAACTAACCTTTACTGAGTACCAGCTATGTACCATACATAGTGATAGGCACTGGTTATAGAAAATCAAATGAAGTCAGCTGTGGTGGTTCATGTCTGTTATCCCAGCATTTGGGAAACCAAAACAGAAGGAGCACTTGAGGTCAGGAGTTCTATACCAGCCTGGGCAACATACTGAGACCCCAGCTGTATCCAAAAAAAGGGGAGGGGGAAGAAAAAGAAAGTTAAATGAGATACAGTTTCTGCCCTTAGGAAGCTTAGAGATTCATATATTATATTGCTTTAATTCTGCTCTATACCAGCTTAGTTTTTCCCCATGAAGAGTAACTCTGAATGATTTGGGCTTTTTTCCTAAAAGTCAAGTCAGTATACTACCCTGTGACTGCCAAAAGCAATACCAGAGAGGATGTCCCCCAATCCACCTGAACACCACAGATTCTCCCCTACACATTAAAACAGTGACCAGTGACCTTCTGCAGCCCCTGCTATCCACAGCATGTGAAATGTTGGCTCTATGGAGCTTGGATCCTGTATATTATAAAATATTTTCTAGGCCAGGCACTGTGTAATCCCTCTAAACCAAAACCTAACTTAATCCTCCTAGATCTCTGCATTATAGGTATTTTAACCCTATTTTATATGTATGAAAACTGAAACCCCAGAAAAAAAACAGAGATATCTAAGCAGTAAGTGACTCAGGATTCAAACCTGAGTTTGACATTAAAGTTCATGCATCAAACTACAGTGCAATAATGTTCATCATCTAAAACTCAGCCCAAGGCCCAATTTCAAACTTCTCAGATTATGAGGGCTGCTTTGATTTTCTTCTGGACTCTTTTCCTCATGTAGTATTCTTTCCAAGGAGAAATTTATCCAACTAGCCTCAGACATTGGGAGATTTGGTGTATGAATGTATACAGAAACAATGGTAAGGCCCATGGAATCTGAGAAAGATTAAGCAACTGGTTTTCATCTTTTCTTGCTCATATGCATCTTTGCAGACACCTGTTCTAACCCTGACTGTAACTAGCATACTCTGTTCTCTGATTTTCTGACTCTTTAAACTTACGCTGTTACCATCAATTGCCAATAGTAGAGAGATAGATAGAGAGAGAGGGAGAGAGACAGAGAGAGAGAGAGAGAGAACCCTCATTCAAGCTCCTTAAAAAAGGAAATCCGATAGACAGCTAATTACCATTATCTCTCCATGAGTGGCAGATTGGCTGCCTCTGAGTCCAGTTGCTCTCCTAGTCTGGTTCTGGTGTCTTTAACCATAGGGATAGATGAATATGATACATCTACAGCCATCTATGCCACTATCTAGGTCTGTTTCCTAGGCTATCAGTTCTGGGCAAGAGTTGAGGAAGTGGCAGATGCCATGATGGGGCCGTCCTGGCCATTCTTAGCTACATTTGTCATTCTGAATCTTATTTTAATCATCTCTTGTAGCCATTGCTTCTACTATGTCATAAGCACATTCAGGTCAAAGGTGGCTCTGTCTTCCCTTCACTCTGATTTTGCCCTCTTCACCTCTTTTCATCCATATCTCAGAACTAAGAGTACAGTGTAGAGGCCTTGCTGACACCTAATAAGCATGGGCTAATGAATCAAAAAAACCCGTGACCACCTGCTCCCTGGGCCTTAAGGGAAAATATAGGGCTTGAGCTGAATACATGGTCATTCCTTTTCCTATTAATTTCCCAAGCTCATTTGTGGGTTGTGCTCTCTGCTCAACTGGGGTGACACAAACATGACAGATGGCACGCTCATGGACAGAGAGTTTATTCTGCAACACAGTGAGAGCTGTATTTTTTGCTACAAAACTCTTATAAATCACTCATACATTTTGGGCAGAAACACTGACACAAGAGAGGTAAATACTATTTAATACACACAAACATTGAAATTTGTGAACTATAAGAGTATATATTCATACATATCAGCGAATGACAAATATGTATATTTCCTTTTGTGATTTTGATGTAAATATACAATATTAACAAAGTTTCTGCCTTTCTATAAAATAAAGATCTTTAATGTGGTGGAGAAATAAATTAATAATCAGTAAATTTAAGAATTTTTAAACTTTTTGTATCAGAATAATTTTAGCAATTTTAAATTTAAACTATGATATTATAAGCAAAATGATTATTACTATAAAAGGACTAAACAAACATTTATGAATTTATCAATAAATGGGTAGGTTAAAAGGAAGCTGCTAAGATAAATAAAGAGATACGAGGGAGAAAATTAGCATTAGAATAGCATCCAACCTGGGTTATAAATATTAAATAAATGAATAGGAACAGACAAGATCAAAAATGTGATCTTATGCTTATAATACTAGGAATGCAATGTCAGCCTTCAATAAGCTAGTAATATGGGAATCGCATATTTCTGTATAATAGAGGAAGAACTATAACCTTTTCTACTTTTCTATTCTCTTTTTCTTGGTACAAGTTTTACATATTAATCACAGAACACATAGATATGTCAAAAGAAAGGCAAAAAAATCTATAATCATCTACAGTCCTGAAATATACTTAAATCATAATCATAACCTTTTAAAAAATTGAATGACATACCAAGAAGATCCTTCTATAAAATTACAAATTCTATAATATCCTAAAAGCTGATAAAATCAGAGATGATTTCAAGCTGATATAAACCCTGGGTTATTTAATCTGACCTTTATAAGGATGTTTTAATAATCTTTGTATGTGATTGTGAGTTATTTTCTTGACCACTACAATTAATTTATTTAAATCTTTAAGTCATCATTTTATTTTTAAGTAGGGGTCTTGCCTGTCACCCAGCCTGGAGTACAGAGGCATGATCATGGCTCACTGCAACCTCGACCTCCTGGGCTCAGGCAATCCTTCCACCTTAGACTCCCAAGTAGCTGGAACTACAGGCACACACCACCACACACAACTAATTTTTGTGTGTGTATGGTCTTGCTATATTATCAAGGTTGGTCTTGAACGTCTAGGCTCAAGCACTCGTCCTGCCTTGGTCTCCCAGAATGCTAGGATTATAGACATAAGCCACCATGCCTGGCCTAAATCGTCAGTTTGCCAAGAAATTCTTTCAATTGCTGAAAGTATTAATTGTAAAAAGTCCTTCACGATCCTGATTTTTGCCTATTTTATCTTCTCCCCAGAACAACACTGGGCCTAGAATCCACTTCAAGTTCTTCCCATCCTCTAATACCATCACCATGGCTACATCAGGTGACTTAACTATACACACTTTCTTTATTCCTAAAATTAGCCTAGTAACAGTTGCCCTATATCCCTCATAGAGTTGTTCAAAAATTCAAGCAAGAAAATATTTATAGAAATAACAACACAGTTTGAAGCTTATATGGATAATAGACATATTTCCTCTTTCACATTTGATGTTTGAAAATGTGTTTTCATCTTCACTCCAAGGCCCTGCTCCAAGACAAAAATGTCTAATTCTCTCCAGCATCTCTTGTAAATGATACATCTAGAATCACTATCTTAACTCCTCTGGATACATACCAATTTGTGAATGTCTTCTGTTAAAAAGTGCCACACTGAACTATGCAGGAGGATTCTGATGTGGCTGAATGGGTGGAAAATAAAATAAGATTATTTTGCCATGTACCTGCATGGCAGTCCACCACTGTGCACGCTGAATGTGAGAGTTTTTATTATTACTGATGGCTTTGTCATTTATAAAAAGCGTACTGAGCTGCAGCATTTGATAAATGCCTTTGAAAAAAATCTTTTAAAGGTAGCAAAATGATCAAAAGAATAAATGTAGAAGAATAATATTGTTGATTTATTTTCTTCTAACCACACAACTGATTGGATGTAAGAGGTGTCCCTTAAATCATCCAGTTTTACTCTTCATTAACTGGAGGAAAAAGGGCTTTAGTTATTATCTAAAATGAAGTTTAAGAGATATCTTTGACTGTAAGTTATCCATGATTTTACTTGCACTGTCTTTCTTTGAGCCCTGAAAATAACACATAGAAAATATAATGACCTGCTTGTTTATATCAATGTTTTTCTTTTTTTCTGGAAAGATAATTCTAAGGCTAGTCATTGTTAACTTATCTGACAATATCATGACATGTTCTGAAATAATACGTAAAATGACTATTTACCAAGTTGGACAAATGATTTCATGAATTGTTAGCTTTTTTGTGCAAAGGCAGGCAGGAATCAGAATCTGTTGTGTTAACCCTTCACTTTCCTCTGAGCTGAGTATTTTGTATGAAAGACACAGAGCAGAGCAGTCATCCAGTCTCTCAGCTCTGTTTGCTGTCTACCTTCCACAAGTCACTTTATCATTTTCTATCTCTGTTTCTGCACCTGGAAAATCTGAAAAATCTGACCTATAACTCCTTTCTTTCTGAGACTCTTGAGATCTTTAGAAGAAATGTACTCTACACCTCAAAGATTTATGACAGTATTATTATTTTTTTAACTGCCTACCTAAAGAAGGGGAATGAATTGGAGTTGTTAAAGTAATAAAGATATGCCATTTGAGGTCGGACTGTGGTTAGCAGAAACCAACAGCCAAATGTGGTTTTGTTTTGTATTTCCTTTGTCGATTTCAGCTGATTTCAGGTTGGCCCATTCTGGAAATCAGGCTACATTTCAAAATTTCCGGAACATGCACAAGTAAGAAAAGAAAGCAGGTAGTCTGTTTGGTGATAATAAATGTCAAGAACAAATTATTATTTCCTGCTATTTTGCAATGCAATGTACTATGAGTTGAACTGGAACCAGAACATCAAATACTAAATAGTATACAAAAGGGATAACGCTGGAAAAACAATTTTAAGACAAAAAAAAAAAAATCAAAACAGAGCTCAGTGATTTCAGAAGCAATGGCTTCTTGTCAAGAAAAACTGCCGTTAAAATTTCCATAAGCACCAGTGAAACTGATTTTGGGGAAAAGACTAGGGGAAATCTGTTTTATAAAACACAGTGAAACTTTATTTTATTCTGAATTTCCCTAGCCAAGCTTGAAAGATCTCAGAAGATTTTTCTTGGGCCTGTTCCCTGCTGAGGGGCCAAAGGTTTATCTCTATTGACACATACAGATTAAAAAATTTCATCCAGGAAACTTTATCAGGGCAGAGCATGAATAGTCTTCTCTGCCTAGTGAATGGCACTAAGCGAGTCTCAGTCTAGAGATGATCAGTGGCGAGAAGAAGAAAAACTAATAAAAGGAAGAAGCATGCAGGCGTCACAGGACGCTTCTGATATAACACACCAAGCCCAGCGAGCACAAGAATTGGTCTGGCGTCATTGTGTTATGTTCTCTGGATGCTGACGAGTCTGATTTGCATTAGAAACCTCTGCATTCAATAAACAAAAAATCAGGATAATAATGACCAAAGCACTATTTGGAAACAGAAATCTAACTCAAGCAATGAGTGTTTTGCGCTGAATTCATTCAAGATTTTATTAGTTAAGCTCTCACTTAAGTTATTAGACTCAGCTTGCTCTTAATTTCACTGGCCTCAGTTATTCATAACAAAGGGAGCCTGATTGTGTGTGTGTGTGTGTGTGTGTGTGTGTGTGTGTGTGTGTGTGTGTGTCCGCGCACGGGCACGTGTGCGCGCGTGCATGTGTGTGTGAGAATGTCAGACATATCACACACAAGCTTTCTACATTCTTCACATTGCAAACCCATCAACAAAAGGAAGAAGATCTGAAGGGAATGAGTGGTTTTTGCGGGTTTAGGGGATGGAGAATTTCTCTACATAAACAAGAAGGTTTGGATTGGAAGTCTGCTAAAAAAAATGTTAGAGCTGACCACAAGGTTGTAAATCCACAGACTGGAAGGAGGAAAAGAGAAACACTGCGAGCGACTGAAGTGTGTGTGGCTGCAATGTTTGTGGGTTAGATGAGAAACAAGCGCTGAGTGAAACAGAGAAGGGGGGTGGCTGGTGTGATTTGTTTGGTGTTCGGAGCCAATAGAAATCCCAGACTGTGATAATACCCCCATGCAGCGCCGAGAGGAGTCAGAGCTAGGGCTGCGGGCTCCTTCACATCTGCAGGCGCAGCCGGCCGGGCCGCGGCGCGGGGCGCTCTCGCCTGCCTCTCGGGCACCCTCGGGGCGCGCTTCTCCTATGGGCGTCTGCTGGAGCCCGTCTGCGGTCACTCGGGACGCGGCCGCGGGAGACCAAACTTAGAGCCCGGCGCGGACTGTCGAACTCAGAGCGGGGCGAGTGGAGGGAAAGGAGCAGAGAAGGGACCCGAGGAGGAGGCTGCCATCACGTCATTGCAGGTACGCGGCTTGTCACGACTGATCTGACACAGGCGCGCTGCCGCTTCCTCCCTGGGCGAGGCGCTTCTGGCGAACTGGCATGGTGTGCTCCGAGGCTGGTCGGGACAGGAGGCGCCGGGGGAATGTCTCGCCCGACTCACCCTAGATCGTTCAAGCTGTGAGCGTGTGTTTGGGGGGCCACGAGGCTTATTCACCTATTGCTGTTGAATTATGCGTGGGTGTCAAACAAGGAAGGACCTTCAAACTTGACTAGGATCAAACCTGACTGTGAGATCTCTCTCTCTCTCTCTCAAAAATAATATCAATATCTGTATGTTGTCATGCAACCTATAAATACTCTTGGTGACCTCCACCTCCATTATACTTATGACCTATAACAAGTCAAACGTCATCTAATTGTTAGAAAGCAGTCTGAACATTCCCCACCTGCCTGGGACCGCAGTGGACTTGGGCATGGTTTTGATTTTTAAAGCCTATGGCCAAGGTGGATGAACCTCATGAGTGAAATATCACTGTATCGCTATGCTATGGTTGAGGGAGAAAAAGAGAAAAGGGAGACAGACATTTTTAAATGTGATTTTTCAACGATCCTTCCTGTGTACCTGATTTATTTCTGCATTGTCTTATGATTTTGAAAATGCATTTGCATTCTGCACCCTAGGCACATTGAGTTCAGGATCTCATGTATTACTACATTAAAAAGTCATAAATTAGAACTATGTGGTAAATATGATACTTGTAAGGTAAACTCAATTTTTGGCTCGAATTTATTTGATCCTAAAACTGGTAGACTTCTGCCTATTTCTTTCCTTATTTCTTTTATTTTGAGGTGTAGGTTTTGTGGGGGGAAAAAGCAAAAAACAAATTTTCTGGAATTTTATCACATTTGATTCAGAATTTTGAAGATGGTTATATAATTTTGACACCCCTGTTGATTACTTGTGATTAAATTAACACTGCTTAATGAGTTCAGTCTTTCCCAGGAAAAGCAGTTGGGAACTGCATGAAGACTCAGTTAAAAGACGGGTCTTGCTTTGGGCAATCCTCAAGTACTGGTATTCAAGTGCTCTAAATGACTAGAAAAGGCACTTTTTCTGCAGTGGAGAAAATACACAGATTAGGACTCTAGTTCAACAAGAGAGTGGCACTGCAGCAGGTGCAGGAGCAAATATGTTACCTTACATCTAAACAGCCCTCTTCTCTGAATTCTTAGTTGATCTTATTCATATTCAAACCATCCCTTGACAATTCAAGCAACTCACCATTCAGTAATGCCTGGTTTTCAGGGCAGTCCTTATCCAAAGACATATGCCTGACCAAGGAAGATAAGAAAGTTGTAAGAAATGTATTTGTCTTGCATATCATACTGGAGACTGTATATTGACTTTTTTAAAAAATCATGGTCTTTGTGACATTAAGAGAAATGTATGCTTGGTTCTACCATGGAGTCATGAAAACTTCATATTTTTGCCCATTAACCGACTTAAATGATTTAACAGGGTATATTTGAAATTGTGTCAAAGAGTAGACATGGCAAGTGAATATTATATTTAGGAGTAAACATTAAAAAAAATTTTTTTGAGTCAAGGTTTCACTCTGTTGCCTAAGTTGGAGTGCAGTGGTACAATCACGGCTCATCGTAGCCTCTAAATCCTGGGTTCAAGTGATCCTCCTTTATCAACTTCCTGAGTAACTGGGACTACAGGCGCTTGCCACCACACCTGGCTAATTTATTTTTATTTTTATTTTTGGAATTGGAGTCTTGCTATGTCGCCTAGGCTGCTTTTGAACTCCTAGGCTCAAGCAATCATCCTTACCCAGGCTCCCAAAGTGCTGCGGTTACAGGCATGAGCCACTGTGCCCAGCCACATTTTGATTTTGTAGATGGGTATTTATCTCCTTTTGCATCAAAAAAGAAGTTGATTGTAAAAAATTTACCTGTTTAAAAAGATACAAATTAATTGATCCAATTGAAGCCTATTAGTAAAGTGTAGTTTTATAAGATTATGAGCATCTATCAATCTTCTATGAATATAATAGCTGCAGTAAATTTGGGCCCATTCCCCTTTTTCAAACTCTAAAGCAGTGTTGGGCAAGTTGGTGGAAACCGAGTGAGTGAGAGACCGAATACATTCACTTTGTATAGACTAGGAGACACTGATGGCTTTCCAAAGACAAATATAAACAATGCTTTGATTAGTCATTGTTTTGTGCTATCACTCTTCATTGAGAAAAGCAATCACAAGTTCATTCTCTAGGAATCTTAGTAGAACCAGTCAGAGCTTTAAATACTCTCAAGTTATAAGTTTGGTAAAGTTTAAACAAGGTACATGCCTTTAAATCTTTTTAAAGTAAGCCCCTTTTCCTTAGACCTGTTCTTCTAAAGCAAAGGAATAGTATTAAACTCTGAGTTCTTATTGATAGGGAAAGGACTGGCCTGTTTAGGTCAAGGACATTGAGAGATTTCAGAGGCACAGGCACTCAACAGATTAGGCCGGACACATTTGTACTTCAGTGTTGCTACAGCAATCAGGCCTGGTTGCCGTAAGTTCTCAGTATCAGGGTCCTTTAAGTATTATGGAGAAAAATAATCAATTATTCAACAGGGTAAACATGCCCAGGATTGGACTTGAAACAAATCACACAAAGGACCAACAAATAAGACAAATTCCTTTGAAAGGGGAAGGTGTGCAATTATAAATTAGATCTGGGATGCCATCTACTACTTTGATTAACTGCTTCTCTTCCTATCACATAGTCCTTTTATTTCTGTGAATTGGACATACTGACCTGATAACATATAGAAATAATTTTGATCACATTAGGCTAAAATATAGTTCTTGGACTCAACAGTGACCAATGCCTTTAGCAGATTTCTCATTGCCATCACTTCTGAATGGAAAGCTGTCTTTGAATAGCCAGCACATGGACAGGACCCAGCTCTGAGTGGAGCCCTGATTTGCAGATCAGTGCCAGAGCTGTGTGACAGTTAAGAGGCTGGAGTGAGACGATGGAAGCAATGAGGGTATGAAGTGAGATGGTATAAAGATTGGTGTCTGTAAATATAAATCCAGGAGCCAAGGGAATCTCGAATGTATCTCTCCAAATTAGCTTCAGCTATAAACTTTTGATGAGATGTCCTGAATATTTTAAATAAACTTTCATGTGTACATTGGTACATCACACCTAGGAGTGAGATTAAAATAAATACATTTGATGTGCTGTCACATTCCTGTACATACAGGCCAGGAGAGGGCAGCATGCAAACTCTGAAAAGGTGACGCCTCCCCTTGACCATGGGGAAGAATCCAATCTCCAAATGGCTAAAAATTGTCTTCCCAACTTTATGTACTCTCCTCATTCTGGAAAACAGAGTCTGAGGTCTTAATAAGGGATACACCATCCAGAGGGCTTTGTTTCCACTTTTGCCTCCAGAATCAGTTTTGCCTGACAAAATCAGGAAAGCAACAATATAGTTAACAGTGAACTCAATTTTCCTTTCTTTTGATCAGCTTTATTCTTTGAACCTATTCAAGGCGTCTTTATCTTCACTCTGTTAGAAGATGGGAGAGAGAAAAAGAAAGAGAATACAGGGAAAGAGGAAAAGAAAGGATAGGATTTTTCGTGTTGGTTCTCCTGGAGAAATGTCCATGAGCTGCTTTATCAGTAGATCCAACCTTTAGTTTAACCATGTCTCAAATGTAAGTTTAGGACTGAGAGGATCCATTTTGTACACTGACAGTACCTTCAGTGGGAATTTAACAGGCACATTTGGTTTCAAAACAGAAGAGTTGGAATAACCTCTCTTAGTGGTATCCAGAGTCTAAGATGTGCTAAAAAAAATTAAGTTATCCATCTGCTTCTTAGAAGTTTAGAAATGGTTAAACCTAGTTTATCCCAGACCTAGTTCAATCTTTTAAAAATTTACAGCTGAGCCGGGCTCGGTGGCTCAGCCTGTAATCCCGCCCCTTTGGGAGGCTGAGGTGAGTGGATTGCCTGAGCCCGCGAGTTCGAGACCCGCCTGGGCAGCGAGATCTCATCTCTACAATAAATCAAAAAATCAGCCGGGCGTGGTAGCACACGCCTGTAATTCTGGCTACTTGGAAGGCTGAAGCAGAAGGATCGCTGGAGCCCAGCAGGTCGAGGCTGCGGTGGCACTCCAGTCTGGGCGACAGAGTGAGACTCCAACTCAAAAAAAAAAAAAAAAAAAAATTTACAGCTGGTCGGCGATCCTAGTGCTTTGGGAGGCCAAGGTGGGAGGATCTCTTGAGGTCAGGAGTTCAAAACCAGTTGGGCAACATAGCAATACCCTGTCTCTACAAAAAATAAAATAAATTAGCCAGGCATGGTGATGTGCACCTATAGTCTCAGCTACTCAGGAGGCTGAGGAGGAGATGGGAAGATCTCTTGAGTCCAGGAGTTTGAGACTTCATTGAGCTATGGTTATACCACTGCATTGAAGTCTGGGTGACAGAATGTGACCATGTCTCAAACAAACAAAAAAAATAATAATAATAAATAAGAACTCATGGCCAATAGACTGTTTCCTTGTGCTGCTGTTACCACCAGAGACGAATCATCTTCTAGGGACAAAGTATAAATGTGCATAAAGGAGAGAAATAGTCACTCTTTGAGTAGGTGACCTGTAACTGGCAGCGATGACTTCTAAATGGTTAATCCTAATTTAGCTAGGTTGGAGTTGTTAGTTTCAGGAATGTCTTTGTCTCTGCTGTCTTTGGTTCAGTTGCCACACAACTCACGACTTAATATGAGGGACCTACCAGAAAGCCCAGAAAGGGGCTTTTAAAACAGCATCTGAGAGGCCTAGAGCAAAAAACATTCTGGAAAAAAAAGCCCTGAGATTACTTTTCATAAAAAAGAAGGCAAAAGAGGTGTTGGGCTGAGGATAGATGCATTGGGGTGAGGGATGCCCAGATATCTGTGTCAAGAAAGAGTGATTCTGAGGCTTACTGGGGATGAGTTTCAGGAGGCTCAGAGGTTGTCCCTCAAGGGTTCAGCAGTTTGTAGGCATAAATGAGGCTTAAAAGCCCTGATCTCTACTTCTCTCTGGTGCCACTGTATTCTGTGGGAGGTGTGGTGTCCTTGAATCAAAGCAAATGGTGTTTTCAAGGACAAAGTCAAGATTCCTTGGTGTCTGGGCAGAAAAGGGAGGTCACTGTGTATCTCCCCCATTTTCAGTCAGATTAGCCTCTGCCGCACTCCCATTTACTGTCTAAAACTACGTAGGCCCGATGCTGGGAAAGCTTGGATGAATGTGAGAGATTCATCTAGGGTCACCATGGAACCAAACACAATGGCACAATAGTAGGGCGTTAACAAATGGGAGAGGAAGAAATAAGTCCTAAGGCTGGAGGGAAAAATTTTAAGGTTTATCATCTAAATTCTAGGACCAACGGTCTCCTGCTGTTTTGCAGTTGTTAATTCAGACTTCCCAAGTCTTTTTTAAATAGTCAAAGAAACCCTGACTTCTGTCTCTTTTCCAGATTACGTTCCAATAAATAAAAAATCTAATAGCTGAAGGGGAAATGTCTTTGAAGGTGCTTATCTGATTGAGAGGTAGAACAGGGTGAGCAAGAATCTGACAGAGAAAGACATACTAGAGGGTGTGTTTTACAAAGAAACCATGTCAGAGTTATGAATGCAAGGGATTTCAAAACAAAGGAAATACATGACTTACAGCAAAGTTCTCTTGAAGGAGAGCTTTTGAAGGACATGAGGCCAAGAACACAAATATTCCCAAACACAACTTTCATGTTATGGATTAGTAGAAGTTCCAAACTAAAATTCTCCTCTCCTACAATTTATTTAAACAGTGAGAGAGGGGGAAAAAACACCCTGAGCAGGGGAACACTTGACTAGCTCATATGAAATGCTAAGTTGACTTTGTCTAGTACAAACATTGTCTGCATTAAAAATATTATTCAACCTGGCTCTACAGCTGTGACTCTAAAGGCTGAGAGGAAGCTAATCTTATCATCTGTGGAAAACTAGCCGCCTCTCTCTGCTTTTATGCAATTATAACACGAACCCTGGGCAATGCATTATATTTTCTAATTATAGAGCAGCGTTTTAGGAAAGTTGATAGATGTATGACATTGTACTTACAGTTAAGAAAAATCCAGCAGTTTTATAATGAGATTTTCCTACCAACTACTTTTGGTAGAAATCTAAATTTCATCAAATTTTCAAGGGCTCATTACTTTTTCCCTTATTAATCATTTTAAAAATTAAAATTATTTTAACATTTGTTGAATGCATATCATGTGCCAGAAAATAGTAGACACATTCATGCATATTATAACTTAGTCTTCATCACAGTCCTAGGAGTTTACCTTCTGCAAGTTTATTGATTAAGCGAATTTGTTATAACCAGAACATTTGATATCTGAGAATATAACCATTCAATCAGTCACACAAGCATGCATTCAACAGGTTATCTATTGAGCCTCTTCTTTGTATAATAAATATAAAATAACACAGTTGCTTTCACTAGTATAGCCCTTGGCATTATATTTTCATATTCATTCTTGTATTTCATTCCTGTGTAAGCTAGTTATTCATATATGCAAAAACAAACATCTTTCTATAGCACTAAATTATTGAAATTACATATGTAATTTATTGAATATTGATTGATTTAGTTTCATAACCATGGGATTTGTTTTTGTTTTTGTTTGTGTGTTCTTGTAGAGACGGGTCTCGCTATATTGCCCAAGCTGGTCTCTCAGTTTCCTAAAGTGCTAGGATTACAGGTGTGAGCCACTACACTCGGCTCATAGGATTGCATTTAATCAAATGTTTATAGTCCATCTGGTAGACTATAAACAGATAAACATTATTTATCTCACAAGCTTACCACTTGAGAACAAAATCAGTCTGTGTCAGTTTTATGCCCTCTGTTGAGGGCATGCTCATTGAGTGGGGCGGTCACATCTCCTGGCCTGCAAAGACCAACCCTCATTGTTCCTTATGAAAATTTTGGGATGATGCAGACATATATAGCTTCAGATATAATATTCAAGATTTCAACTTGACAAATGATAGGGAAAAAACACAGTTAGCTCTCGTCGATGAACTCAAAGAATGTCAACTTTCAAGGAAGCAGACAAGAAACACTGCTTTGTTTGAGTGTCAAACGTTATTAAGACTTTTTGACATAGGACAACATTTTCTGGTTATTATGAAACATCTTTAATCCAAGAAACTTGGGAGACTTGGGTTTGCACCTGTTTCTCTTTTTGACACCCTTTAGGAAAGCTTACAGTCACTCTTGACAATGAGAAGGTGGACGTGGGCTTCATTCTAGCTGTAAACATCAGTTCTACACTCCTCTTTGTGTGAAAATAACTGACGTATTGAAGGATGACTATTTGCTGAACACTGTATAGGTATTATCTAATACTTACAAAAATCTTAGCTACTGTTGTTATTATCCCCATTTTCAGATGAGATTACTAAGACTTAGAGCTTCCAGCCAAGCAAGCTGCAGAACTGGGTTTCAATCTCACCTCTTCTACACTTCCCATCGGATGCTGTGCCTTCATTCACTTAATCATAAATATGTACTGAGAAAATACTATGTGCAACACACTTTGCAAGCTTATAGAGTATAATAGCGAAGAATAAGCTAATAATTACAATGATGTTTGCTGGGTGCTATAATCCAGCATACTCTGAACATCTACGGAATGATTTCTGCCTCGTGAACAGAGCCATTAGATAATATAAGTCTATTCATGTTAATAGCTCAAATCTTTTCTCTACATTGCTTCGTGTATTTTTCCTACTCCAGTATAGCATGGTTTTAGCCTTCTTTGCATAATTATTTTTATAATATGTTTACATCTTTCACCACATTTTAAGTGTCCTTGAGAACAAAGGCCATTTCTTATTCCTCTTTTTATTTCCCAGCATAAAATTGGTGCTTAATGAACAATATCTAATCTGAATCTATTGAGATCCAGCTACAAGTAATTTAGAACAAGGATCAGAGACTGCTGCTTATCTGTTAAAAGACACAGTAGTCAAAAAACTTTAAACACACACATCTATTATAGGCTTAACAAATGACAGCTTCAGTCTTTTTGTTGTAGGAAGTTTTTCTTCTTGCCTTGTAATGCATCCCTTGTGATACAGATATCTAACTGTTTAAAATGATCATTTTAGTGGGAAAATCAAAATGCCATTAAAATCAATTCTCTTTTTTAAAAAACTTACTACTTGGACTTTAAAATACTAAATTAACCATTTTGACCGATTTTTTATTGTTGTTCTCCAAGTGAGAGAAAAAAAAATAACTTTATTATTGGGAACACTAAGGTGTTCCTGAAAATTTATCTTTCATTCCCTTGGGATTATGTTGTCTGGTGAACAGTCTGGAATGCATGTTAACTTTCTGGGCTCATTGTTTCAATTTGGAAATTAACAAATTCATGCTCATACAAAGGAAAATAATAAAATTATTGAAAATTCTGGAATCAATGTCATTTTTGGATTGGAAAACTAAAGGAGAAGCAGAGGAGTTTAAAGAGACTAATTGGCTCAACGTTGTTTTCAGAAAGCAGACTTTAGAACATCTCTATAAAAGGATTATTTACTTTGGGGATCTATGAGAATTGAGCAGAAGCTATGAGCTTGGATTAGAAAAAACTTGATTTCCATTAACCGGTAACTGGAATGTCGCGTTCCCTTTAGTTATGAATTGAGAACCAAAACACAGTAGTATTAGTAAAACCATGGTTTTGTCACCAGTAGAAGTCAGAGCTGTTTTCACTTCCTATTACACTTGACACACGTGTCTCAAAATATCACTTATACTTAGCACTACGTCAAAATTATGGAAGTTATCATACCTGCTTCTAGCTCTTATTATTTAGTGTGTTACAAAGAAGATTATGTAATTGTATATCATCTATTTTGTGTTACATACATATACATATATAGAGGTTTTACGACTGTATATATGTGTATATATATATATATGCATATATATATATATTTTTTTTTTCCCCTCTGTAATAGCATATGCTTTCTGAATTTAGAAGTATTATTCTCAGGAGTCATTAGGGTTCATCAGACTTAATTGGTGTCTGTGGGAAACAAAATGTAAAAAATCCCACTCAATAGGGCAGGAAATTTGACTTATATTTTGACTATTCTCACACCAAAAGTTGCTTTAAATGGAATGGGTCACAATATGAGTCAATGAAGATTGTGCCGAAGAAGGAGATATATGGGATTTAATCAGGGGGAGTCACGCATCAGATATGAAATTGGGCCTTGATAGTAACACCCGACAGAGTCTCTATAGGCTCAAGACAAAGAAAAGGGAAGTACATCTCTTTTCTTACTTGAATTTGTCACGGTTTGAGCCAAATAGCTTCTGTAAAGAGGGTAGAGTTCCCAAGGGCATATTTCATGATACTTATCTGTGTATTTGGAACTGGATGGTTTCAAACATCGGTAAATACTTGCTGGATGTGTGAACTTGATGGCTCAAGGTTTCAGCTGATAATCAGGTATGCCTGGTGCCCCAAAAAGTCAGAGCATGAAATTCTTATTAAAGTTCCAGGCTAAGTTGGAATTTTCTTTCTAGGTTCTTTTCTTCTCTGCTGTACTATGAGCTCTTTAAGGGATCACGATTATTTTCATCTTATGTCTCTGGTATGTTACAGGGAATCATGATGCTTAATGTCTAGTGAATGAATGCATGAATGGATAAATGCCCCTGTAGAGGTCACTATTGTTACAGAACCAGCGGCTCCATTTTTTAAAATTAAGGAAGAAAAATATGAGAAAGAATTCTTCTGACTTTACTCAGTTTAATTGTCATGAGATGGATTCCTAATTTTAAATTCTAGGCCACCAAGTACCCAAATAAAAACCTCAGAAAATCATTCTGTTAATAGTAAGACGAGCAAACTCTTTCCTGTTCAACTGAATGGAAGCGTTGACAACGCATAGCTTTTAGGATTGCTGGGGCCTTGGCAGGTTCTGAATATTTCTAGGGAGGTAGTGTTTTGTTTGGGACCTAAACTGAGAAAGAGTGAACTTCTCCTTATTGGAGGATGCCAAGACGTTTCTACAAGTGTCTTCATTCTCCTATGGTTATAGAACTTGTTTTGTGAGGGAGAGTGGGAAGGGGGGCAACAGAGGATTTGTTGAACATTTACTATATGTCCCAGGTATTTTAGCATGCAATATCTCATTACGTTTTCCTGACATCATCTTGAGGTAAGTGCTATTGTTTTTGCATTTTACCAACAAAGGACTGAGGCTCAACTGTGGTCCAACAAATTTCCTAACTTTACGCAGTCACTAAGTGGCCTGCGTAAGCATTCATAATGAGGGCTTAAGAACTCCAAATAAATTCATTACTCTTTCACTACCAAGCACACTGCCTTTCTCTTACTAGCTTGGCTCTACCTCCTCACGTTGACTGAAGCTTCATGCAGAGACACAGGCAAAGGAATCCAGGTAGGTTGTGACGAGAGAGTGTGCACTACTGGCTTAGAACATGAATTTTAAAGTCAGACAAACCTGGCTCCATTCCTGTTTGTGTGGAACTATCGCTTAGTAATCCTCATTTAGGATTGTATAGTGCTGTCTTAAGAATTACGTATCTTAAGTATTACGTGAGATAATGTTTTTAATCCTGGCTTTAAAGATTTGGTGCTTATTGTTGCTGTTTGTTGTTGTTGTTATTGTTTTGCAGCCTTTTGATATTAGGGGCTGGGAGACAAAGGTCTTCAGAATGATAACTCTGAAGTTCTGCTAAAAGAACTGCTTATTATTATGAATACTTTGAAATTGAGGCTTCAAATTTAATTTTGTAAGCTGAGATAAATAAATCAATTTCTTTCTTGAGTTGGAGAGCTCAATCTTTCACCCAGGCTGGAGTGGCACGGTCACACTCACCACAGCCTTGAACTCCTGGGCTCAAGTGATCCTCCCGCTTAGCCTCCTGAGAAGCTAGGACTTACAGGCACACACCACCTTGCCTGGCTACATTTTCAATTTTTTGTAGGGAATGAGATTTCACTACATTGGCCAGGCTGTTCTTCAATGCCTGAGCTCAAGCGATCCTCTCGCCTCAGCCTCGCAAAGTGCTGGGGTTACATATGTGAGCTGCTGCACCCAGCTAATGAATTTATTCAGTCTTAATTTTATCTTTGAAATGGAATTAATAATTATTTGGAGGAAGAGCTAATCAAGCATTTTCCACAGAACCATTGATTCAGTCAACAAGTTTTTAAGGAACCAGAGCTAGAAATGGCAGGAGATCAAAAAGTAGACCATGCTTTTAAGGAGCTTATAGCGCATGGGGAAAGCCAGGCATGTATCTCAACATGAACACAAGGTAAAAACTAGATCAAATTCATAAAGACATGGACTAGTAGGTGTCCTGGATTTTGGATTAGTGAAATGACATTTCCAAGGAGGACTTTTTGAGTGCTCCTGTAAGGCCTGGGCAAATCACACAGTAAGTCACCTTTCATGATTCTCTTTTGGCTTTCTCTACACAGGACACATGTTATGTGTTTGGTGCCTTCTAACACATAGGGTTTAAGAGGTGTAAGGGAGTAACTCATTTACTCTTCTCATTTTTTAGATAAGAAAGCAATAGCCCGAAGTGTTGTGTGTGTTTTAAGACTGCAAACTAGTTTATTGTCAAACTAGCACTAGAACCTAAGTTTCCTAATTCTCTGCCTTCTTTCTACTATACTATGCACCCTTTTGAGTCTCCACCATTGGACTAAGTCTAAATCAACAGTATGTGAAGTGTTGCAAGACAAATTTCACAAAGGTCCAAAGTATAGCCTGCAGGATATGTGCCAAAGTGGGGGAGAAATCATTTTGCTTTGGAGAGAATAGAAGAATTTTATATAAATGCAGAAGGTTTGTTGTTGCTGTTGTTTAATTTGGATCATTTTTTCTACAGCTCACTGTACGACTAAATCATCCCAGAACTTGGACTCTCCAGTGCTGAGGTCCATTTAAATAGCCCTAACCATTTCTGGAAGCCCAGCAATGCCTTCAGCTGGTATGATGGATAAAGCAGCAGCTTTAGCCTTCATTGATCCTTTCCAGGTTTCCAAGTGCTGTGGCGTCTTTTGTCTTATTGAAGTAATAGCAACAACTCTTCTTCTCTTTTGTTTGGACCAAGGGATTGATATGGAAACAGTATGGATTTTCCCTTGGCAAGGATTAGTGGCTCACACCTATAATCTCAGCACTTTGGGAAGTATAGGGAGGAGGATACCTTGAGATAGCAGTTCGTGATCAGCCTGGGCAACATAGTGGCCTAATCTTTTTTTTTTTTTTTTTGAGTCGGAGTCTCACTCTGTCGCTCAGACTGGAGTGCAGTGGCCGCTCCCGGCCACCGCAGCCTCGACCTGCTGGGCTCCGGCGATCCTTCCGCCTCAGCCTTCCGAGTAGCTGGAATTACAGGCGCGCGCTACCACGCCCGGCTGATTTTTTGATTTATTGTAAAGATGAGGTCTCACTGACCAGGAGGGTCTCGAACCCGCGGGCTCAGGCAATCCACTCACCTCAGCCTCGTAAAGGCGTGGGATTACAGGCTGAGCCACCAAGCCCGGCTTTTTTTTTTTTTAAGTAAAATAAAAAGGATGGAGCTTTTGGGTGATATATGTGCTCAGGCTTCTCCCTTCCCCAAACTAGTGTCTCTTCTAGTCCAAATGTACTATTTGGATTGCTTTATTTGGTCACGCTTAGAATTCCTTTAACCAACAAATGCGGCCTCTGGACAGGATTCAGAGACAGAAATGAGTTTGTGCCTATTCAGAACTTTTTCCTTCTGTTTGTCAGAGGAAAGTTACTCCCCATAGGAAAACATTCTGTTTTTCTTTAACCGGACCATGTTGGTGCAGCACTCCTTCTGCTCACCCTATCGCCTTTGTATTTCTGGAACCATACATGTACATGACAGACATCGACCTGGGACAGACTTCCCAGCAAATAACAGGCACTGTTTTCACTTACCCTTTATTGGATGAACGAGTGGATGGGTGGATGGGTGGATGGGTAGGTAAGTAGATAGAAGGATGGATGAATGGAAGGAAGGAAGGAAGGAGGAATAAGGGACAGTGGTCCTTAGCATGGCATCCCCAGAGGACTTACAAGAATTAACAGCCAGATGGATCGTTCACTATGGGGCAAGTATTATCCCTTGGAAAGACAACCAGACATTTGACTTTAGAAGAGAAAGCATCAGGGAGCAGGGCATAGATCAAGCAGAGTATGTCCAAGGCAGAAAAGTCATATTCCATGTCTACTTCACGTGTGCTTGCCATCCTACCTGAGTTGTGTTTACAGTGCCACTGACTTGAGTAATTAGGCCATAGAAGACAAAACTACTAACTCCTAATATCAGGTTCTTTTTATTCAAATTTGGGGCAAAATGTCTGAACTCTATTCTTGGAGTTGAATGAGACAGCATTGCTGATGGCTGATGTCTGAATAGACACCATATGGATTTGTACAAAGGGAAGAGAATAATCTTGAGTTGTAAAAATATCTTTGGTCTTCATAAGAGTGATATGTTCCCACGTGTTTCTGTCAGGTGGTTTTGCTGTAAACAATTATTCTTGGACTAATAGAAAAATTTCCTTTTATAGTGATTGTACATGTTCCCAGATTATTAGTGTAGCATGCAAAATCCCACAACTTCAGACATTCAAAAGATCAAAGGCAGAGAGGCCATTGGGGTCTTTAGACTGACCGCACACCAGAACAATAGTTTGGCTACCAAAAGTCCCTTTAACGACAAGAAAGTGTACTCTCATAATTACCAGACTGCACTGTGAAAATTGATATGCGTTCCTAATTTTTGCATTAGATATTCCTGTTCTTTCTTGATGGCAGCAAAATTCAGATTGTCTCCATATGATTAAAACATTGGCCAATTGAGGTTTTGAGCTGTTGAGTCACTATTAACTGCAGTGGTATTGAACTGATTTTCTGTTTCAAATAACAGCCAGAACTATCAAATAAACCCAAATATATTTATTAGGGCGGCTTCTGAATATGTAGAGTGTGGTTCATGACACACTCAGTAATCTCACCGAAGGAAAGGAAAAGATTTTTTTCCATTTGTGTAATCCCTCTAGTAGCTGGCACTGGGTAGTTGCCTGGAAAATGTTTTGGGGGTACATAAAAAATGTATAACCTGGAGTTTGTGAATTTGAAAGTAAGGATATCTAATTATTACATAACAAAGTCACAGATAATAACAACAATTTGGCCATCAGCTTAGAATCTTAGTCCTATTTTGTCAGAATTCTGGTGTGTATATATTCAACAAGGATTCATTGAGCTGCTACATTGTGTCAGACATTGGGATATGAGAAAGAATAAGATCTAGTCCCTGCCTTCCTGCAGCTCCCAGGTCACTAGGAGAAATAAACATGTAAACAAATAACAGCAGCATTCAATAGTGAGAGTGACCTCTGAGCAAAGGGAGGTGGGAGCAGGGTGAAAATGGACACTCGAATCACTAGTTCTGCTCAGCAGGGATTGTGAAGCACAGATCGTTCTAGAAGAGGTGGTGTGCTGTTACTCTCAGCAGTTTATAACCGTCACACATTATCCTCTTAGCAGTTTAGTTTTGTTGCTGTTGTGACAGTGCAGCAATTCTGCTGTGCAATTTTTTCCTAGTTCCTCAAACTATAAGTAAATGCATGCAACCACGGCATCGAAAACATCCTGCCGATTTGCTTACATGTGGTTCAGAGTCCCCTCTGTCACTGTGCTCTGAAAGCTCTGGCTTCCGGAGTTTGCTGTACACCAGAGGTGGTGGTCTCGTTCCTGGCTTTTTTCTAAAGAATTGGCACTACAGTCATTATAAAGGATCCTTAGAAATCAAGCAAGTCACACTGAGGTGTAGTTCTTTGGAAAAATATGATCTGAAAAAGGGAATGAGCCACTGTAGAGTAGTAGTCCTTTTCCCCTTTGTTTCTGGTTTCATATCTGGTGTTGGCTGAATTTTAGTTCATGAGAAAGAATGGGCAGAGCAGGCCCATAGTTTCCAACCCTTATTTCCTTGTGCACTGGCCAGGACACAGGATGGAGAAAGTACTATCAAAAGGTCAGATCCTTTTCTTTTTTCCCCCTCTTCTCCAAGTATGCACAAGAAGATAATCAAATGTTTGTTTTTGTATCAAAGCATAAGTTTGGACACATCTACGTGACTAGAGGCAACTGAATTGAAATCATATTTCATAACAGAGGTTGACCTGGAGTGCTCTAAACTGTTCTTAACAGCCTGAGATGACATTAAAAATAGATTTAGTCGCCTTGTTATAATGGGTGGGTGCACACACAAATAACCTTTGGTAAGTAGTAACTGGGACAGAAAAGGTTAAGTGATTCCTCTACCATTTTTCATCTCTTTAACTTTCCTCTGGAAAAATAAAATGGATCTCTCAAACATGGATGAAGTTTTCAGTACTTAATAATATTATATGGAGTGATGGACTAGATTCTAGATTCTACCTTATAAACAAGAAGGATCTCCATCTCCCTAATGAATTCTGGAATGTCAATAATGCAATCATAACAATGACAACAAATATAATGTCTTATCATTCATTAAGCCATACAACAGCAGAACAACCTAAAAATAGCTGTTATTAAAGTTACCACAACTTATTTAAGGTTTATTATATGCCAAGGACTACAGTAAATCTTTTAGTGTGTTTAAGTCTTAACAACAATCCAGTGAGAAGAGCATTATTATCCTTGTTTTCTAGAAACCAGAGTGTCAAGTTATTTCCCCTTGAGCAAAAGAGTCTCCAAAGCTCTTACTCTTAATCTTCATGCTAACCTATGACTTGGGCAGTTACTAGGTATTTTATAAACACAGTCTCATCTAATTCTCAAAACAAACCTAAATCAGGTATTGTTGTTATCCCTTTCATACAAATAAAGGCCCAGAGGTCCACTGCCAATAGTGAGGAGCCAGAATTCCAACGCCACCCAGCCTGACGCCAAAGCCCATGGTTCCCATTCACTCTGTATGCTGCCTCTAGCCAAGTTTCAGGGTGCTATCATCATTCTCAGATTGCCTTCCCAGTGGGTTTAGAATATAGAATAATATAAAATTAATATAGAATATCACCTTCCATTCCATAATTTGGCATATAACTTGAAAAGAAAAATACCCCTGGGATATTTGAGGACTGACAAAGCGCCTTGGGTTGCCAAGTTTTGTGCAGGAAGAGGTGTCACAAGGAAAAAGTGGTCAGAGGAGGTGGGTACAACCCTGAGAGAGCAAAAGAAGTTTAAAAAAGGAATTCTAGGAGGTAAAGGAGAAAACATCTACTTCACCTATGCTAAGGACTAATTCAGTGCATATAGTAAAGTGCTTTGCGTATTTAGTCACGTGTCCCATAACATTTCGGTCAAGGACGGAAGGCATATATGATGGTGGTACCATCAGATTATAATAAAGCCTAAAAGTTCATTCACAAAAATCTTACCATTTGCGTTACAATTGCCAAGAGTACTCAGTACAGTAACATACTATACAGGTTCGTAGCCTAGGAGCAATAGGTATACAATATAGCCTGAATGTTTACTACACGACACCATCCAGGTTTGTGTAATTTTACTCTGATATTCACACAATGACAAAATCACCTAACAACACTATTTATCAGAACTTATCCCAGTTGTTAAGTGACACATGATTAAATGTACGTATAAAGGAAGACACTGAACTAAGTTTTTGTTTTGAATTTCACTGTAGTATCCCCTGGAGATATTATTTATAAGTAAATATATGCCAAAGAACATATATACTCTTAACTTGGTTTTGCTTGGGTCTTTCCTTTATATCCTTTTTTGGATTTATTACTAAATTCTTAAATGTTCTACTCTTGTACGGTTACCCCACTACTTATTCTAAATGACAGAAAGAGTTTCTCATTCCAACTTTCCTATCCTCTTAGACTCACACCCAAAACTCTTCCCTGGTTTATTTCCAAAAAAAAGAGAAAATAAAGAATGACCCAATTTTCATCTTTTTATTATTTTATCAGCTATATTTTCTCTGTATGAAAGACTTAAATTCCACGCAGCAATTGATTGTGCCCCATGAGGCATGCTGAATAGGGGTGTGCATTGCATAGTAAGGAACTTAATTTCTGGGAATCAAGCTGATAAAACTCCTTTCAATACTAAGATGACCATATATATCATCCAAACTAGACTGCTTTTCAGAGTGAAAGAGGGCTCTATTAATAATTACACTGGGACAGGCAGAAGCTGGGCCACTGCAGGGCAAACAAGGGCATGGGAAAAGAGTCAGGCTTGGTCACTAAGGTAATGTCAGCCCCTTCAGATAACACAGTCCAGACACTGAGAACAGACACTGAGAACAATCACATCTATTCACTTACAAACACTGGGAACCTACTGTGTGCCAGTACTAGGCTAGGAACTAGTAAGAATTTCAGATGAAGCTCACTGTCTAGTGAAAGAAGACACACAAATGACTTCCATTAGTAATAGTATCAATACTAACCAACATTTACTGTGAACCTCCCATATGACACACATTTTACTCATTGATTCTTGTTCATTATCTCGTTTAATCCTCACCTAAGCCTATGAACTAGATAGTGTAATTCTGCTAGGCTTTCAAATCAGGATACATGGAGAGACTTAGCAAGGTGTACGTGTCTCAGGTCTCCTAATGTATAACTGATGGAAACGGGATTCAGGCCTCAATGTGGAGGGGTTTCAAGGTCTGAGAGCACAGCTCCATACTTTACTGCTTCTCTGTAAGGGATACTAGGATATATGTCATGATAGAGATAAGAGACAAGTGACAATGGACCCGTTAAACAGCCTCTTACTTCATCTAGTCATGCATGGGGAGCATTATCTCCTTTGTGAGTGAAAGCCTCACAAAGGAGATGACGTTTGAGATGGACCATATTCCATATGACCCAGCAATTCCCCTATTGGGAATATACCTGGAGGAACTCAAATCACTCTACAAAAAAGATAACCTGCACACATATGTTTGATGCAGCTCTATTCACAATAGCAAAAACATCGAACCAACCATTGAAGCTGGCCATTGAAGCTAGACTGGGTTAAAAAAAGTGGTATATGCCGGGCTTGGCGGCTCAGCCTGTAATCCCGCGCCTTTGGGAGGCTGAGGTGAGTGGATTGCCTGAGCCCGCGGGTTTGAGACCCACCTGGGCAGGCGAGACCTCATCTCTACAATAAAATAAAAAAATTAGCCGGGCGTGGTAGTGCGTGCCTGTAATTCCGGCTACTCGGAAGGCTGAGGCAGGAGGATCGCCGGAGCCCGGCAGGTCGAGGCTGCTTTGGCCGGGAGCGGCCACTGCACTCCAGTCTGGGCAACAGAGTAAATGTGGTATATATACACAATGGAATATTATGCAGCCATAAAAAAGGACAAACCTATGTACTTTGCAGCAACTTGGATGGATTTAGAGTCGATCATACTGAGTGATCTATCACAGAAACAAAGAACAGAGTACTACACGCTCTCACTCATAAGTGGACCTTGAACAATTATTATAATACTATAAGAAAGGGATTGGCAGTAGTGGGAAACTGCCAGGGGAGCGGGAGTGGGACTGGAAGTTGATGGAAACTGCCGGGAGAGGGAGGGGCACACCTCATCAACAAGGGTACCCGAATAATGAACATTTGTATACCTAGAATTTCATCAGGGAGCAGAGGGGTAGAGTAGGGACATTCCCAGCAAAGGGCCAGGCCTCGCATTGTGCATGGAATGGGGAGCCAGTTTCTTCTCAATGACACCAGTATGTAAAGGGCTGTGATAGAACCTGTGTATTGAAGGCTGCCTGTCTCTGCAGTAGAGAGCAATGGAGGGCCCAAAGTTGACAACATTTTTGAGGCACATAAACAAATGATCATGTGTAGGGTTGTGCTGTTCCTAGGAACTAGTTTCTGTCATAGGCCAGAAATCATAGACTCTCTATGTTGAGCATCTAGTCAAGGAATAGATCAAGAAAGACTTCAGCAAACCCTACTTGTCAGAGGACATCAAATGTCAGAGTTTCTAAAAAGCACCATTTTAACTGCTGTGGTTTTGTTTTGTTGTTTTGTTTTGTTTTGTTTGAGTTGGAGTTTCACTCTGTTGCCCAGACTGGAGTGCAGTGGCCGCTCCCGGCCACCGCAGCCTCGACCTGCTGGGCTCCGGCGATCCTTCCCCCTCAGCCTTCCGAGTAGCCGGAATTACAGGCACACGCTACCACGCCCGGCTAATTTTTTGATTTTATTGTAGAGATGAGGTCTTGCCTGCCCAGGCGGGTCTCAAAGCCATGGGCTCAGGCAATCCACTCACCTCAGCCTCCCAAAGGCGCGGGATTACAGGCTGAGCCGCCGAGCCCGGCTAGCTGCTGTTTTTTTAAGGTTAAATATTTTTTGGTGCAAATATTTTTAAGAAGTATTATTTATTTCCTCTAAATATTTAAAAGGCCATTCCTAGAATGGTATCTCATTGTGCCCAACAGCACAATAAAAATAGTTATAAGACTATCTCTTCTCATGTCAATTGAGGCTTATAAATGAATTGTGTCTTATAGTTCTGATAGCATTTCACTCCAGAAATCACGGGATGTATTTATTAGTAGTATTTTACTCACCTTCCAGGGAAATTTAACCTCAGAAGTAGTCTCAAATCAAGCATACCTACCTTTATACATTGACTCTTTGTTTAAATATATTTTTAGTTCCAATGCTGAGACGGAGTGTCTCTCAGCTGCAGCCTCAGCCTTTAGAATTCCTTTAGTTGTAGCCTGGAGTGGAAGCTCCCATCACGGACTTTTATATCCTTGGAACAAGACTGTAAAATTTTATAGCCAATTGTAGAACCATGGTCTGAAAAACCTATTCAAACATTTCAAATATGAACTCCATCATACAGTAGAATTAAGAGCCATTTATTTTCTATCAAAAGCATCATAAACAGCTCCATACCTTGTAGTAAATCAGGAAACCAGATTGCCAGGGAAGGTACTGGGCCTACTAGCTTGGCTGCTGGAGCTGTTTCAAAAGCTGCTGGATGACCTCCAAAGGCCCCTTCCACTTCAAAAAACTCCATCACTTTTCAGCAAGTCATGACTTATGACCGGGTCTTGGGCAACTCAATCCTTGGCCATCTGTGAAAAAGCAATCCATTTCCAGATCATTAGGAAAATTACCAAGCCTCGCACTTAGCTGAAATAATGACCAGAAAATGTTGGAGGTGGGAGAGGTGAGGAAGTATGAACAAATGTACCAAGAGGAAATTCCACCTAAACATGATGCATCAACTAACACAAATATGTAAGGCATACTAAAGACATGAGATATTCTACATACATGGAGCTGTGTGCTCTAGAATACTAAGTTCCCATCTCCATCATAAGGTGCTCAAGAGTTTATTTAGGTATATCTCTAAGCAATGTAACATCACATCTTTCCAGTTTTCTAACAACGTTAATTCTACTTCATTCAATTAATTCAGTCTACAGGCATTTACTGAGTCCCTCGTATGTGTTAGTCACTCTGCCAAGTACTGGGAATACCCCTGAGGGTAGTAACTATGTGATTCATGCCTTTACGGAGCCAATTACAGTGGCAGAGAGTGAAAAATAAACAAGGAAATAATAAATAATTATGTTAGTTGCTATGTAGAAAATAGCATGGGTGCTACTTTAGATTGGGTAGACAGGGAAATTACCTTTGAGGAAATGTCAGTGAAGGAGAAGCCAGTTAAGAAGTCACTTATGAGGGGGAAGAACAAGCACAGAATTTTCAGGACAGGAAAGAGCAGGACCAGGTGTTTTCTAAGAATTTCTAGGAGACAAATGTGCTGAGAACTTAGCATGCAAATGACAATGGAACAACTCGAGGTGGAAACGCAGACAGGAGCCAAATACTCTCGAGGGCACTAGCCATGGGAAAGAGCTCTGATGTTATTTTCGATGAGTGTTCTTCTGTATTAAAAGAAAGGTTGGATACCACATAGTGAATATCATCTAATAATAAAAGAAGTGTATCTTCAGATAAATGTTCTTAAAATAATATGGAGGTAATTATGACACTTTCCTGCTCAAAGGTTCCTGTTCAAAGAAAACAGGGACTCCCAAGCATTGAAGGGAGGGACCTTCTCCATCAAACTGCACACACATCTCTTCCACCTCCCGCCGTCTGCCCCATAAGCCAGCGGCCTCACTCCACTTGAACTTGTGCTGCATTTTTCTAGGCTTATGCTGCTCCTTGCTCCTCTGCCACCCCACATCCGCCTGTTGAAATCCTACCCATCCGTCCAGACCCAGCTTAAAGGCCACCTGTTCCAGCAAGCCTTCCCTTCTCCGTCCGCCAGAATTTATCTTTCCTTCCTCTGTCCTCCCAAAGGACTTTGCACCTCTCTCAGAGCGCTTACTGCACTCTGCCTTGAACTGTACCTATTCATGCACATCCCTCTCCCCCACGAGGACAACCTGCTAACGTTCAGCGAGATGCAGTTCTTAGTCTGTGACTCTGTATAGTGCCTCAGAGAAACAGTTCACCTTTAGGTGCCAAAGAAAGTGGAAGGGATGCAGAGAAAGAAAGAGAGGGGACGAAAGGTGGAGAGAAGAATCAGTGATGAAACATAGCTCTTAAACAAATCACTATGCTCTGGAAGTGCTTCAAAGATGCTATATCTCAAGGTTTCGACCTTCTAAAATTAATTCAGAAAACATATTCATCCCCACTCGACTTTTTTTTTTCTTTTTTGGGTTTTTTTTTCTTTTTCTTTTTTTTAAGTCAGAGTCTAGTTCTGTCATCAGGCTGACTTGCAGTGGCGTGATTATAGCTCACTGCAGACTCGACTGTTTGGGCTCAAGTGATTCTCCCACCTCAGCCTCCCGAGAAGCTGGAACTATAGTCTTGCACCACTACACCCAGCTAATTTTTTATGATGTTCGGAGAGACGATGCCTCACTCTATTGCCCAGGCTGGTGGTCCTGAATTCCTGACCTCAAGCAATCCTCTCATCTCTGCCTCCCGAAGTGCTGGGATTACAGGCATGAGCCACCACCGCACCTGATGTAACCCAAATTTACTTTTGACACATTAGTGTCATCTTGTAGAAGTGCAATTGTTTAGTCAGAAAACACAGGTTTTGGTTCTGACTTTATGTTTGTTTATTTTTTAAATTTTCGATTTGGGGGTACTAGTGCATGTTTGTTACATAGGAATATTACATACTGGTGGGGATTGGGATCTGAGTTCCCTATTCTCCAAATAGTGAACATTGTATCCAACAGGTAGTCTTTAAACCCTTGTCCCCCCTCCCTATCTGCCACCCTTCGGTGTCCCTGGTGTCTATTATTTCCATCCTTATGTCTATGAACACCCTGGTTAGCTCCCACATAAAAGGGAGAACAGGCGGTGTTTGGCTTTCTGTTTCTGAGTTTGTTCATGTAGAATAATGACCTCCAGCTTCATCTACATTGCTACAAAGAACATGATTTCATTCTTTTTTGTGCTGCATAATGTTCAGTGGTGTGTGTATATACCACATTTTTATTATCTAGTCAACCGTTGATGAACAGTTAGGTAGAAACCATGACTTTGCTAGTGTGAATAATGCCATGATGAACATACAAGTGCAAGTGTCTTTTTTATATAATGATTTACTTTCCTTTGGGTAAGTACCCAGTAGAGGGATCGCTGGGTCAAATGGTAGATTTTGTTTTTTTGGTTTTTTTGAATGGAGTCTCACTCTGTTGCCCAGGCTGGAGTGCAGTAGCATGCTCACGGCCACCACAGCCTCGACCTGCTGGGTTCAGGCAATCCTTCTGCCCCAGTCTTCCAAGCTAATTTTTTGATTTATTGTGGAGACGAGGTCTGGTCACGTTGCCCAGGCTGGTCTCAAACCCCTGGGCTCAGGCAATCCTCTCTCCTTGGCCTCCCAAAGTGCTGGGATTACAGCTTGAGCCACCGCGTCTAGCCCAAATGGCAGTTTTATTTATTTATTTACTTTTTTTATTTTTTATTTTTTGAGTTGGAGTCTCATTCTGTCGCCCAGACTGGAGTGCAGTGGCTGCTCCCGGCCACCGCAGCCTCGACCTGCTGGGCTCCGGCGATGCTTCTGCCTCAGCCTTCCGAGTAGCCGAAATTACAGGCATGCGCTACTATGCCCAGCTGATTTTTTGATTTATTGTAGAGATGAGGTCTCGCTGCCCAGGCGGGTCTCGAACCCGCGGGCTCAGGCAATCCACTCACCTCAGCCTCCCAAAGGTGCGGGATTACAGGCTGAGCCACCGAGCCCGGCTCAGTTTTATTTTTAATCTTTCAAAAATCTCCTTACTGTTTTCCATAGAGGTTGTACTACTTTACGTTCTCACCAGCAGTTAGCTGCAAGACCTTGTGCCAAAATTTTTTTAGACTCAAAGGCTCTAAATTTTTCTGTGGAAAAAAAAAATGGCCTTAGCTGCTTTGCTACCCTGGGAGTGTTTAAAAAATTATGTTGATATGGAGAAAAAAGAGTACTACCATTTGATGATTAGGTGAATCCCCACCATACCTCTACAGCAATAAACACAGGCCACAACCTCGGAATCTCTGCTGTCAAAGTGACCATAACAGGTGCCTGAGCTTGGATATCCACAGAAGCAGACATAAGTCAAGGATTCAAGCATAAGCAATAAGGTGGGATGTGCAAAGAACAAGCAGGCAATGAAAGGAAGGCAATCGATAAAAGGTACATTTTAAACCAGCAATCTCAATTCCACAACCTCGGAATCTCTGCTGTCAAAGTGACCATAACAGGTGCCTGAGCTTGGATATCCACAGAAGCAGACATAAGTCAAGGATTCAAGCATAAGCAATAAGGTGGGATGTGCAAAGAACAAGCAGGCAATGAAAGGAAGGCAATCGATAAAAGGTACATTTTAAACCAGCAATCTCAATGGAAATAGCTCTTAATCCATTGGGACAACACTGAAAACCAGTACAAAACACATATCAGCTGGGTGCAGTGGCTCACGCCTATAATCCCAGCATTTTGGGAGGCTGAGATGAGAGGACTGCCTGAGCCCACAGGTTTGAGACCAGCCTGGGCAACTTGGTGAGACCTCGTCTCTATAATAAATTAAAAGAAAAAAAATTAACCGGGCGTGGTGGCGCATGGCTGTAGTTTCAGCTACTTGGAAGGCTGAGGTGAACCCAGCAGGGCAAGGCTGCGGTGGCCATGAGCGTGCCACAACACTCCAGCCTACGTGACAAAATGAGATTCCGGCTCAAAAAGAAAAAGAGAAACAAAACAAACCAAACACCTCAGAACCATCCATGTCAAAAGGCAGAAGAGCTGAGATAATTATACTCCCCATCTGTCAATCATTGGTTAAAGAGGCACCTGTGAAGACTTGACTCCCAGGGAGCCAAGTCTTATCCATGTGGGCCAGGTGGGTTTCATGTGGCAGTTTGACAGCAGTCTTCCGTCACAGAGAAAGGTGCTAGCCCTTGATAGTCAGGATAGAGGGCACAGAAATGGTAAGGGTCTGGAGGGAACATGGCGAGCTCTGATAACTTCTGCTCCAGCAGGCCTTTATGCCAGGTCAAAGATTTCAGATGATACTACCTGAGTGGGTTCAAAGTTGAGATCATATCTAGCATAGGTAGGGTATTCTTTCCCAATACAAAAAAAAATTAGCAGTTTGTATTCTATCTGTACTGATAAGAGTGCCATTCATATAGTATATGTCAACCTAATCAATGTCTAAATTATGTTATCCATATGATGTATCATAAAGTAGCTAATAAGAATAATATATTAAACCTTATTTACATGAAAAGATGCTCATGAAAGTGAAAATATGTTATAACTTGTTTTAAAAAAAAATCACATCTGTATAAATACACCTAAAAGTCTGGAAGGAAATATTTGTATAGACAGTATATATTTTAACAGGGGTTATTTTTGGGCAGCAGGCTTCTCAGTGATTTTATTATTTACTGATCTACATTTTCCGATTTTTCTCTAATTGATCTCTATGACTTATAACGGCTTAACTTCAGAACAGGAAGACATAATCAGACTCAAGAGTAGAATCAGTAATAGAAGCTTTCAAGTAAGTAAAATCAGTTTGATTCGGATATGTCTATAATATACTTACTGATTTTACTTACTTGAAAACTTATATTATTGATTCTACTCTTGAGTCTGATACTGATTGCTTTGGTGCCTTTTGTACATTAAGTTATTTTTTTCCCGTTACAATCTTTCATTTTTTCAGTTTAATTCACTTTCAGTAGAAGAGTCGGACTGACTAGAACCTTAGAAAGTCATCTTCAAACATGCAGTTTCTCTTTGCCAGAGGCACCTTATGTAGAGATTGGATTAAAAACTGAAATCAACAATTTGACCTACATTCTTTTAGGGCCATCTTATGTATAACGAGATATGAGGAAGGGTCCCCCCAAAATTGAAATTATTTTTAGGAGGGTGGGTAGCAAAAGTTTTCCTTGCTACCTAAGTGTTCTAGGGACCCATCCGCATCAGTGTACCAGTTAGCCTCATTGTGAGACTGCTTTTGGCTTCAGTAAATTTTTTTGGAGATTCTTTCAATGTATTTGCCCATTTTATGATGGGTGATTTACAAGTGCACCTGCTTACACCTCACTGATTTTGACCAAAAACTGCATGACCGCCGGGCTCGGTGACTCAGCCTGTAATCCCGCACCTTTGGGAGGCTGAGGTGAGTGGATTGCCTGAGCCCGCGGGTTCGAGACCCGCCTGGGCAGCGAGACCTCATCTCTACAATAAATAAAAAAATCAGCCGGGCGTGGTAGCATATGCCTGTAGTTCCGGCTACTCGGAAGGCTGAGGCGGATCACCAAAGCCCAGCAGGGCTAGGCTGCCATGGCCGGGAGCAGCCACTACACTCCAGTCTGGGCGACAGAGTGAGACTACAACTCAAAAAAAACCAAAAAAAACCAAAAAAAAACTGCATGACCCCTGTCCCCACCCTCTCTATTCTCCTGATCTCACCCCAAGTGACTATTTTTTTGGTTCCCTGGATGAAAAAAAGTCCTCAAAGAGAAACGTTTTGCTGATGTGGAAGAGGCAAAACAAAAAATGTCAGAAGCATTAAAAGGCATCAAAATTGACGAGTTCAAAAACTTTTTAGTGGTGGGAAAAGTGTCTTGATGGGTACATCGCATCAAATGGAGCGTACTTTGGAAGTGAAGTTCAAACATGTAAGAATAAATACACAATTTTTAAATAAATAAGTTCCAGTTTGAGGGAGGGGGTCCCCTTTTACATGCTTTTTCAGCTCTCTCTGAAGAAGGCACCCGAGGCCCGAGGGTGAAACCCAATTGACACCAATTCTGTATTCTCTGTGTATTCTCACCATGTGCCCCCAGAGTTTGGTGATCTGATCTGTTGTTTTCTGTAGGGTTGGGAGCCTGGTTCATGTGTCTTTCTTCAGCTCTTTTTCTCGGGGTCACTTCCTTATACACCAGTATCAGGCACTGGGTCTCTTCTCTGATCACAGGCTTAGTCCTGGACAAGTTTCTGTACTTGGAGAACACACCAAATACAGAGAAGGCATGAATCTTTATATTTAAGGGAGAACTATTCCTTTAAGGCCTCTCTGCAAGGAGTCTCTCGAAAGATCTATCTGTTCCTCACTAAGAAAGGAGTCAGCCTCCATTTCTGCTAAGTGGTGATCAGGAGAAAGTCAAATTAGATTAATCACCTAGAATAAAAATGGACTTGTACTTTTGCTAGTAATGGATTTCTAGTCCAGGGAGCTTTACAAGTATTAATAGCATACTAGTTCTTGGCAGATGATAGTCATTAGTGAGCAAGTATCTCTATCCTCCGGAGATGATTTAGCTTTGTCACTCTGTAGTAATCTTTGTCTTAATGTTATGTTGAGGCAGAGAAAAACTTTCCTTAAATTTGCTTGTGAAGCATAATAGTTTCTAGAGTAAGTCACAGAAAGAATTTTTCTGTTCTAATTATGTGTGGGTTTTCTTTGCTTTTTATTTCTTTAATATGGGTTTTGAATTAAATATAGTAAGATTCTATTAATTCGTTATTTGGAGGGCCCAAGTGGGAAAATTGTTCTGAGAAGGAGCTCATTAGATGCAAATTCCCTTTTTTTTTTTTTTTTGAGTTGGAGTCTCACCCTGTCGCACAGACTGGAGTGCAGTGGCCGCTTCCAGCCACCACAACCTCGACCTGCTGGGCTCCAGTGAGCCTTCTGCCTCAACCTTCTAAGTAGCCGGAATTACAGGCATGCGCTACCACGCCCGGCTGAGTTTTTGATTTATTGTAGAGATAAGGTCTCGCCTGCCCAGGCGGGTCTTGAACCCGAGGGCTCAGGCAATCCACTTCCCTCAGCCTCCCAAGGCGCAGGATTACAGGCTGAGCCACCGAGCCCGGCTGCAAATTCCTTTTAAATGCCCAAGCTTCCTTTCCACGAGTACTCTCTTAACTCAAGTGTTCTTCAAACCAAGGACTGGCTTTATTCATAGGTAGAGTGGGTAAATATGTCTCTTTTGTGACTTTTTTTAAAAATTGGAGTCTCACTCTGTTGTCCAGTCTGGAGGGCAGTGGCACAATCACGGCTTACGAAAGCCTTGACTTTCTGGCTCTGGTGATCTTTCTGTCTCAGCCTCCTGAGTAGCTGGTACTACAGGTGCATGCCACCATGCCCGGCAAATTTTTTTATTTTTGAATAGGTAATGCTTTGCTATGTTACCTAGGCTGGTCTCGAACTCTTGGGCTCAAGCAATCCTCTTGCCTCGGCCTCCCAAAGTACTAGCATTACAAGAGTGAGCCACTGCACCTGGCCCATTGTGAACTTTTGAGTGGCCTTCCACCAACTAGGAACTTTATTTCTCTAATCCCAAGACTGCAGACTCTGTTAAGTATATTTCCCCTGAGAGAAATAATCTATTTAATGCCAGATTTGAACTCTTGGTCACAGCTGAGTTGCAGATGACAATAAACAGTCACGGGGGTAGCCCTCACTGCCTTGCAGTGACAAGATCCTGAGAGTGTGTGCCTCCTTCAACTTTGTACCCTGGGCACCTCCCTCACTTCACCCAAGTGCTGGCCCTGACATGTAGGTTAAGCTTACAAAGCACTTTTACCTACATTGTCTAAATTGATTCTCTCTACAAACTTAGGACATTGAGCAAATACAATGACCCCCTCCCTGCCAGTTGATAAGGAACCTGCGTTTTCAGGTGAAGGTTTTGAAGATTAACTGGGACCTAGAGGTTTCATTTTTTTTGAGTCAGAGTTTCACTCTGTCGCTCAGGCTGGAGTACAGTGGCATGCTCACAGCCACTACGGCCTTGACCTGCTGGGCTCTGGCAATCCTTCCGCCTCAGCCTTCCAAGTAGCTGGAACCACAGCATGTGCTACCATGTCCGGCTGATTTTTTGTAGAAACGAGGTCTTGCCATGTTGCTCAGGCTGGTCTCCAACCTCTGGACTCAGGCAATCCTCTCATCTCCACCTCCCAAAGTGCTGGGATTATGGGTTTGAGCCACTGTGCCTGGCTGGAGGTTTCATTTTAATGTCATACTCTCTCCAGGAAATCATTCTTCTTTTTCAAGTGGAAAAGAAATCATAAAAATGGCAAGGGATGGAAAGGATGGCAGTACAGTTGTCCAAGGATTGTTTCTAAGACCATCACGGATATCCAAGTCTGAGGATACTCAAGTCCCTGATTTAAAAAAATGTATTTTCATATCTCCTCCACAATTCTTCTCACAGATATTAAATCATCTCCAGATTACTTATAATATTTAATACAATGTAAATGCTATATCAATAGTTGTCATACTGCATTGTTTTTTTTTATCGTTATATTGTTACTTTTTTTTTTTTTGAGACAGGGTTTTGCTATCGCTCGGGCAGGAATGCAATGGTGCCATCATAGCTCACTGCAGCCTTGACTCCTGGGCTCAAGCAATCTTCCCACCTCAGTCTTTGAGTAGCTGGGACTACAGGTGTGTGCCATCACAATCAGCTAATTTGTTTTTTTTTTTTGTAAAGACATGTTCTCACTATGTTGCCCAGGCTGGTCTTGAACTCCTGGCCTCAAATGATCCTCCCTCATCAGCCTTCCAAGGTACTGGGATTATGGGCGTGAGCCACTGTGCCTGACCTATATTATTATTTTCTATAGTTTTTGTTTTCTTTTTAAAAAATATTTTTGATTGGTTGAATCTACTGATGTGAAACTCAAAGATATGGAAGTCGATTGTCATGACAAACATTATAGTTCTCATTCCTTATTCTTGTTCCAGCTCTGTGTGGTGAAGGGGTGGCCACATCTCCAAAGAATTCAACTGGCATAGACAGCTTCAGTCATAGATATGACACAGAATAAATTGGAGACGAGCAAGATGAAGGGAGAAAGAGAATGGAAGGGGTTGACTTAGAAATTAGGATTTCTATAGAGCATATTTAGTCTTTAAAGCAGAATTATAAAAGACAATTCAAGTCCTGCCGAATGAATGCAGCCCTGTCTTGGAAAAAGGCACCGACATCAGAGATATTTGATGCCATTACATGAGTGGAAAGCTTCTCATAACAAGATTTGATCATATAAGGAAATTGGCAATTTGTAATCAGCTGTTTGTCACATCTTTATATATTTTTCAAAAACAATGTGTGAATTTTTATGTGGTTGGATAATTCTGATGTTTTCTTGGGCTGAACATTTTCTCTCTCTCCCTCTCTGTCTGTCTCTCTCTCTCTGGGGGGGGGGAGCTCTCTCTTGCCCCTTTTCTTTTTTCCGCAATGGAATGAATGTGTACTATGCCAGATAAGCAACATTTTCCTGCAATTAAGGATTATTTCCAAAGTGTCACATTCCAGAAACTGTACTTTCAAATGGTGATTCAATGTAATTATAGATTACAAGGCAATATGCAGGTAGCCGCAAGAAGCTATTTATTTAGGACTCACCAACTCAAAATAAAATTCTAAAATCCCATAAAGGAAGATTACCATCACCACCAAAACAAAAAGGTGTGGTAAAGAGGAGAAAGAAAATACAAGAGATTTTAGTAGAGCAAATCTAAAATGGAAAAATAAAAAAAACACACAGCAATGGGATCCATAAATAGTTTTCTGAGAAGTAAATTTTCCTAAGTTTCTTTTGTCCTTTGGAAGCTAAAAACTATATACTTTTAAAAAAATAATGTGCCACTGTGTTACATTATTTGCAGGCTCTGAGTAGAAACCTATTGAAGAGCTTACTAAATTATAACCCTGGGGGGCTGGTGACTTATATCTGTATTCCCAGTACTTTGGGAGGTAGAGAGATGGGAGGATAGCTTGAACCCAGCAGTTCGAGACCAGCCTTGGCAATAGAGCAAGACCTCATCAGGTGTGGTGGCTCATGCCTGTAGTCCCAGCTATTCTGAGGGATGAGGTTGAAGGATCTCCTGAGCCCAGGAGGTTGAGGTTGTGGTGAGCGCTGATTGTGCCACTGCACTCCAGCCTGGGTAACAGAGGGAGACCCCAGCTCAAAAAATTAATAAAAAGAGCTTACTAAATTTTAAATATAAATACTTTATGTTGGGGAACCACCAAAATCAAATTCTCTGTTTGCAACATCTCTTTAAATATAAAAAACAGAAATATCTGTATCAAATTTTGGTGTTAGAACTCATATTCAGGAAATAGTTATTGAGATATATAATTGGCAGACACAGAAGACCTTTATTCGAAGTGCACAGAAGTTCAATCCTTAGGTACAATAATATATCATATTAAAAAATTGTTTTTTAATTCTAAAGCAATAAACTTCAGGAAAATAATGTATTTTAAATAAAAATAAATCATTTTTAACTAAAAAGTTATTAGTTTCAAATATGATTTTTATAACACTGTTATGAAGCTATAAAACTTCATCTAAACCTTTAGATGGGTATTATTTTAACTTAAAGTGTTATTTTAACTTAAAGTGTTAGAAGTTAATCATAATGAGAGTTTACCATATATTGGCCTCTGCTAACCTTCAAAACAACCATATAGGATGGGTACTAATGTCTGTGTTTTGCAGATGGTAACTGAGACACAGAGAGGTTAAGTAACTGACTCAAGATCACACAGCTACTGGAGGGCAGAACTGGGTTACAAACTTAGGCTACCTGACTCTAGGGTTTATGTTCTTAACCAACAGGTTACACCCTCCATTTTCTGATTTCTTCAATACGAATGTTTATATTAAATAGATAATATACTGCATATGTTACAACTAAATTTTGCACAGAAGGTGATGTATACAATTGTAATTAAGTTCAGGCAAGTGTCTCCAGAAACTTTTTGTCAAAGCAAGTTATCAATTACTCAGACAAGAACCTATATCTTGATTAGGCATGTCAGCAAGTAAAAATATTAGTTGATCGTTGGTGTGAAGAGAAAAGCTTGTGAAAATTCAAATCATTTTTATTTTGAACAGAAGTTTAACAAAATCCTACTTAGCTATTGGTGTTCCTTTGGGTACCTATTGTTGTGAAATACTTTAGTATTGACAGTACTCTTTATAATGTTCCTCCAATTTCAGCATCTGGGCGAGGACTCCACATTTCTAGAGGTGGGCTGGCTTCAAATTTATGTAGCGTAGAGGGCAAACAGATGTGTACAGAGGACACCAGCCACTCTAGTTTCATATCTGCTTCCTCACATTGTCACATGCAAGGGAATGGTCCCAAGCCAGAGATGGAACTGTGGGCAAAGTGACTTATGTCCTTTTGTCAAGCCCATACTGCATTTTACGTCACTCTGTCACTCCTCATGTCCTTCCCTCCCTCTGAAACGCACTGTGGCTTTAGCTTTGGCAATTGAAATCCACCACTCTTCAGATCCCAAATGATGCACCATGGTGCTCTGCAGTGAACCTTTCTTGACAACCCCAGACAAAATTCTTTGGCACTCCTTGAACACTTACCACGACATTCATATTACAGTTACTCGTGTAGATATCGACACCTTTAAGAGCCTGGACATTCACTGAGGCAAGTGTCATAAACACCTCTGCATTCCCATAACCCCTGTATCATGGTGTCTTGTACATGAAAATAAGAATGCTAGCTTTGCCGGCTCGGTGGCTCAGCCTGTAATCCCGCGCCTTTGGGAGGCTGAGGTGAGTGGATTGCCTGAGCCCGCGGGTTCGAGACCCGCCTGGGCAGCAAGACCTCATCTCTACAATAAACCAAAAAATCAGCCGGGCGTGGTAGCGCATGCCTGTAATTCTGGCTACTCGGAAGGCTGAGGCGGAAGGATCGCCGGAGCCCAGCGGGTCGAGGCTGCGGTGGCCGGGGGCGGCCTCTGCACTCCAGTCTGGGCGACCGAGTGAGACTCCGACTCAAAAAAAAAAAAAAAAGAATGCTAGCTTCATCATTATAGTTTACAAAGCTTTCACTACAAATCTCACTTAAACCTCACCTCTGCCCTGTGAGTAGGTATAATTATCCTGTTGTTACATTCAAAGAATCATGAAAACTGAGAAAGTGTTTTGCATAGTGTCACTCTGGGTCTTCTTGCTCCAAATCTGTGCTCCATCCAATGCATATCTGTCCTCAAATATTTGTTGAATGAATTGACAAATTTAAAACATGAATTACTCAATTCTGGGGTTAATCAGGTATCCTCCTCCAAGGTTGACATTTCAACTTTCTATGGTTTCTCCTAAACCTAGACTTCTCCACAAACCTCCAACTTTCCCTACAGACAGTAGTGTCAGAATGAATAAATAGGGAAGGTAACTGCCGTGTAGAATCTGACAGATGTGGCCAGGGGAACTCATCTCCCCTCCCATGAGAGATTGAAGAGAATACCATACCAATGAGTGTCTGAAGCGGAAGGAGAAAGAATCTCCTAATCCTAAAAGTGTCAAATAAAACATGAATTTCTACCCGAATGTTAAGGTTTTTTTCAATCCAATCGAAACCCCTCTCATAAAACAGAATACACCTTCTTTATTATACTCCAAAGGGTATCATTCCAGTAATTAATTGCCTACGACCCCCATAAAAATAATTGTAATCGGGTGTCTCTACTGAGAACTATAAACTAGTTATCCCACTGGGGAAAGGAAGGAGCTGAAGAGAGTGGATGAGAGCAGCCACCTATTTTGGCTCTGAAATCTTGCTGTCTTGTCCATAGAAAGTCTGACCAAAAAAATGCTCATATCAGATTCACCGCCCCCACCCCCCTTCCAGTTTACTGAAAAATGCGAATTCCCAATTTCTGTCTTAGGCCATTTCATTCATTAGGGTCTTCTACTGAAGAGTTTTGAAATCTGCATTGAGAGAGTAAATTTCAACTGTTCTCACCACAAAAAAATGTTAAGTATTTGAGGTGATGGATGTGTGAACTAGCTTGGTTTTACTTATTTCAGAACGTATTCATAATCATTGCCTCACTTTGTTCCCCATAAATATATGCAATTAGAAATTGTCAATTTATAATTAAAAATGAAAATGAAAACAGAACTCACAGGTAGTTCTGATAAAGTTGATTAGTAGGACACAATTTGAGAATCAATGGGCTATCACGTGCCTCTGCCGAGCAAGCATGTGGATTATTTGTGTGGTCATTCTAATCCTGCTGTTTACCTCCAAGAGCCTTTTATAGGTGACTATCTTATTAACCCTCATAAAAAGCTTTAAAGCTTGCTATGCATTTGGCTGGAGCCTATAAGAATTTATGGCATAGCATCTGTTAATAATTCCAATTTCATTTATTTTACCAGCAGTGAAATTGAGGTCTCAGAGCCTGGGTGAAGGCAAGTTGGAAACAAATCAAAACAAAATAATTGATTGGGGAAAATGGCATACTAATCGGAAGCATTGTTCAGAAAGCCCCTGTGTGGCTAAACTGTGGAGTAGCTAGTGGTTTATACCTATTTTATAGATGAGCAAACTAAGAGAAGGAGAATTGTGTGGTGAAAGATCATGGAGTAAAGAAGCCACAAAGAAGAGTAAGCCCATCACCCCCATACCTAATAATCCTTTAACCACACTCACCCTCAGCTTCCTGCCCTTTGGATTTAAGGCCACATATCTGCAAAGATTCAAGAAATGATGATTTTTAAATTCTAGGCTATTTTTGTCTTTAGTGAGCAAGTGATTTACTTAAATTATTCTAAGAATGCAGAGTTGCTCACATAGATTTAGTTTGTGCCCGATTCATTTTTATTGTGAATTTACATAAACCTACAGGCTAAAATGACAAAATATTTTCTATAAAATATGCAGACAGATAATCATAAGTTGTGATTTTAAAATTGCTAATATTGTTAACAAGCCAATTTCCTAGTTTGTGAATAGGCCAGAATATCTCCAACTTGACCCTATGACTAATATTCCAAACTGTAATAATTTCCCAAAGAAATATGTTTCACGATGCTCTGTCTTTTCAAGTTAAAACCAAAATTATGCTCGAGAAACATACATGTAAATAGTAGACCCGGTCGGGTGTGGTAGCTCAAGCCTGTAATCCTAGCACTTTAGGAGGCCGAAGTGAGAGGATTGCCTGAGCCCAGGGATTCAAGACCAGCCTGGGCAACTTGGTGAGACCTTATCTCTACAATAAATTAAAAAAATTAGCCAGGCATGGTAGTGCACGCCTGTAGTTCTGGCTACTTGGAAGGCTGAGGCAGAAGGATCACCTGAGCTCAGCAGGTTGACGCTGGGGTAGCCATGAGCGTGCCACTGCACTCCAGCCTGGGCGACAGAGTGAGACTCTGACTCAAAAAAAAAAAAAAAAATAGTAGGCTCACCTCTCATCATCACTCGTATATATGCACAAAATGTCCAAACGGTGGTAACCAAACTGAGAAAAGAAATGTCCTCAATACTCAAGAGTGGTATGACACATTTGTGTGTCATTGTTAGAGAAAGTTATGTTTATAGTAAAGAAGAGGAATCTAAATTAGGAACACACTAGGATTTTCTTTTTTTCCTTTTTTTTTTCTTGTATGACACATGACAGAAGAAACATGTTTTTAATTTTAGGACTTTTTCTTTGTTGAACTAAGTTGCGACAACATCACTTTTATAGTCTACTCAAGTCCATGTTAGTTTTCAGGAATGGAACTTCTATTTATTTTGATATTGACACTGCCAGGAATGTTTTTAAAGCTCTGTTAAAGAAGAAATCCTTGCTTCGCATGACTCGGTGAAGGAAAATATAAAGATCCACTCTAAATCAAAGACTTGTTTTGGCACCTTACAGTAAATAGAGAAGAGTAATTTGGAAAATTTGTGTAAATGTTACGAATATGAATCTCATTGATCTGCTTTTTAAATAAGTAATGGAATTGAACAAGGAGCACTGTGCAACATTTTACTAAGAAATATATGTCAGAAACAAAATTTAAAAATCTTTTCAGGTAAATTCTTATTATGTACTGCTTTTTGCAGTATTGATCATCTGGTTATTTTAAAAATAAAATATTGCAAACTAATATCAAAGGAACTGGCAGAGCTTTATAAACCTCAATTTATAGAGTTTAAATTAAACTCATAGCATTTGAACTCACTGAGTTTAATTTGTACTAATTGAAGAACCTGAAATGTAAAGAAGAAATTGTTTACATTTTTTATGTATTCTTATCAGGCCCAAATATTTGTTTGTTTTTAATCCAAAGAGTTGTGTTAAAAAATGTCAGTCTTCTGAATATTTTATTTTATATTTCAAGACTGGATCTCACTATATTGCCCAGGCTGGTCTCAAATTCCTGGGCTCAAGCAATCCTCCTGCCCCGGCCTTCCAACAAGTATGAGCCATGGAGCCATCCAGTCTTCTGAATATTTTAATTAGAATGGTGTTCTTTGGCTGCCCCTTCCCCATTTTCCACTCCGGTACTAACTAGGTCAACCAGGGTTGCTTGGCAGCCTTTGGGACCATGGACTTGTCGTGTGGTTTCACGGTTTTTTTTTTTAATTGTAACCAAATCAAATCTATGATTGTTAAGGGTTTGTGGTTTGACTGAAATCTAAGCAGGAAATATGGACTGGTGATGCTAGTAACGTGACCAGCTGTCACAAAAACTTTATTACTTTCACCAAGTGAAACTAGGAAACTCAGTCAGAGAGGGAGGCTAGATCCATTTGCAAGATTAATAAAAGGCTGCATTTTGAGAGGAAGACAGTGGAACAGCTAACCAAGGTACAAAGAAAACATAGACAATTCTGTTGCTGGCCCTAGTAAATCAAACCAAGTTACCTGTGAATTGATTTCTAGTTAAGCTTTCACACTACCTTGATGAATTTGCTGGTGTATATCACTGAGCTTATAGGTTTTCTTTATTGCTCATGTTCTCCCAAGCAGAAGTCCCCAACCCCCTGGCCACAAACAGGCACTGGTCTGTGGCCTGTTAGGAACCGGCTGCACAGCAGGAGGTGAGCAGGTGAGGGAGCCCTGCCTCCAGTCGGATCAGTGGCAGCATTCGATTCTCATGTCAGAACCCCACTGTGAACTATACATGTGAGAGATCTAGATTGCATGATCCTTATGAGAATTTAATGCCTGATGCTCTACCTACACTCCAGCCCAACTGGAAAAACTGTCTTCCACGAAACTGGTCCCTGATGCCAAAAAGGTTGGGGCCCGCTGCTCCAGAGAATTCATTTTCTACAAGGTGTACGGGAGAACGTTGAAAGAAATGTTTTAAAAGTTAGAGCCATGGGACACATAGCAATTTGATTCATCTTTTTTATTTTAGGCGGAATATTTTTTCTTTCTTGTGTTTTACCATTGAGAGTGCTCTGTGATTTTACCAATAAGATTTTGTTCTTTCCTCTTTTTTTCCCCCAACTTAGCAGATAGCATTCAAGCTCTGATGTTCTTGATTCTCTTTCTATGTAACCTTTTAAAAAAATTAACAATCTTGCTAGCATGATATTTGGAATGAACATGTGATTATTAACATACTAATAATATAAAAGCAACAGCACATTAAATGAAGAGAAGAGTTACTCTTACATAGGGGCCACCTCCCCGACCACCCACCAGCCTGCTTAACTTTACCTGCCAGACTTTTGAGAACTATCTGACTTCGTAACCCCTATCCTAGAAGCAAAAGCGACAAGACTTGAGGCTAACTTTTAGCTGCAAAAGATAAAGATGGAGGTAGAACCAACATTTGCCCTGAGATTACTAACTAGGGTAGAAGGGTAAATACTGTTGTAGTTAAGAAAAACAAAAAAGAAGTCAGGTCAAGGAAAGGATAGCGAAGTTACAGAGCAGCATGATGATCAAAATATCACTTTGGTGCTGGACTTATCTACCAACAGATCTTGTATTTTAGAGAACTCCAGTCTGTCTCCATATCTTGTTGACAACAGGTCACACTGATCACAAAGACTATTCCAAAACCATCCACTCATTTTTGCCCTCCCCTTCTGCAGCCCCGCCACTTCTACCTCTCCACCAGTAGTCCCAGGATCTTACTTCACTGAGTTCTAGGCTAACCAGCATGAGCTCCTTTACCTTTACCAGACCTACCTGCAAATGTCTGATATTCCTCTTCTTTTGTGCAAGTAAACTTTTCTCCTAGCTGGGCATGGTGGCCCATGCCTGTAATCCCAGCACTTTGGGAGGCTGAAATGGGAGAATCACTTGAGCCCATGAGTTCAAGACCAGTTTGGGCAACATCTCAAGACCTCCTCTCTACGAAAAATTAACTGGGCATGGTGGAGCACACCTGTGGTCCCAGCTACACAGGGGAGAGATCTCCTGAGTCCAGGAGGTCGAGGTCTGTGGTAAGCCAGGATCATGCCACTGCACTCCAGCCTGGGCAACAGAGTGAGACCCTTTCTCTCTCTCTCACACCCAATTGTCCTGATTCATATCCATTGTCTCTAACTTCTGTCCTGTTTTAGAGGAAAAGCACCCCTTCCTCTTCCAAGGCCTACATGTGTATCTCAGAACTTGTTTGCACCACGTAAATAAAAAAGTCAGAATATATATTAGAAACACACATGCTACGTGACAGAAGTTACTGTATTATTAGTTTCTTTGATTACTCCTTAGATACTTTTCTGAATTACTCTTTTTTTGGCTTTGTTTTTATTGCTTTAGGATTGACTGTTATCCAACAGGAAAGACATTTTAAGCCTATTTCTTATTTGAAGGCTTTCACTCATTACTGGGTGCCTGTCAAAGTTGAGTCCCAGCTCTGAGCTCCCTAGCACAGGATTTATCATCCTCCACACTCAACTCAGGCTATAGAAGGGCCCAATTCGGAAAGGAACAAACCAACTCCCTCCAGAGCTGTGAGATTCCACGGCCACTTGGAAAGCATTAAGAGCACAATCCTCAAAGCAAGGCCTAGAGGGGCCTGGTTGAGTCCAGACTTTTACCACTTATTGGTTGTCTGATCCTTGGAATTTTATACCTCGTTAGGCATCAAGATTGCCAGCGTAAGACCAGAGTGTCTCTAGCATAAGACTTAAGAGGGTGTCAGAGCCTAAGTAATCGAGATACATAAAATCTTAATGCAATAGGTTAGAAAAATCAAAATTCATGCCCCAAAACCCCAAGATGAACAAAATATCAAAATTTTAAATAAGACAGCACCAGTTATAATGTTGTCTGGAGCTATATATACTAAGCCTGAGCAAAAGGAAAAAAATCAGTACTGATGCTTTATTTAAAATTTTGAGACTTTTAATCGTAGTTTTTTGTGTGTTGATTTGGTATTTTCTTTTTGTTTTTAGTATTTTGTTCATATGATTTATCTTAATTACCGAGCATTTTTGCTCCCACTTAAATATGAATTGGAGGCGTATACGTCAATTTGTTTCATCCAGTCCTAGCTCTCTTCAGCACCATTGTGATAGTTTTGCTTCCAAAGGCCAGTAACCAATTCTAAAATAAGACTAAGGAGTTTATTATTCAGGTAAGGAAACACTATTGTGTTTTTTCTGTCAAATAAGTGGAGAGTTTGTTTCAGTTGCATTGTCACCATGCAGTTGCATTGCCACCCTTTTTCAGAGCATCTCCTTGAAATACCTTACTGACGAGCTGGTAAAACAAATGCTTCATCCAGTGACTCTGTCCAACTAGCCACTATTCAGCTGCTTGCTTGAAATACTTAGGCTATTCCAGCAAAATGTCTGAACTGGTAGTTTCCCATACTACCCATTCATTAAGAAATATAGGGCTTTATCCATCAGGAACAAGAATTATGGGAGATGTGTACCTCACAGCTGAAGAAAATAGCTTGGTTTTAGCTCTCTATAATCATTAGTTTGACGGTAATGTGCAACAGGAGACAAAATGGACTAGTTGTGGACAATGTTTCCCCTTTCTTGACGTAGGTACAAAATTTGTCGGCAGATGGGGAAGACTTTGTACTCTTTAAAGTAATTTGAGCTGGGCTTGGTGGCTCAGCCTGTAATCCCGCGCCTTTGGAAGGCTGAGGTGAGTGGATTGCCTGAGCCCGTGGGTTCGAGACCCGCCTGGGCAGCAAGACCTCATCTCTACAATAAATCAAAAAATCAGCCGGGCGTGGTAGCGCGTGCCTGTAATTCCGGCTACTTGGAAGGCTGAGGAGGAAGGATCGCCGGAGCCCAGCAGGTCGAGGCTGCGGTGGCCGGGAGCGGCCACCGCACTCCAGTCTGGGCGACAGAGTAAGACTCCAACTCAAAAAAAAAAAAGAAAAGAAAAGAAAAGAAAGTAATTTGAGTTACCAGTGGTTTGTCTAATTTAATAAAATTCAGACAAATGAGGCTTAGAAAAGTCATTCTATATCTTATCTCTCAAGTAAGGCTAATTACTTTCCTTTTTGTTCTAGTTCTACAGATTCACGGTGTCATCTTATAGACATTTAAAATGAAGTGAACACACCAGTGGGATAAACTTGAGTCCCTGATTAAAAATTCTTCTACAAACTATGATTTATCTGAATACTCAAAGACACAAACCCTTCTTTTTTAATATTAAAAAAAAATGCTGGGCTTCCTTTAACCCGAATAAAGCTACTGAAATATTTCAGCTGTTATTAAAACTAGAGAAGGCAACAAGAGAAAGGAAAGAAGATGCTTATTTATCATTAGTTCAGTGTCAATTGCATCTTGGATTGAAAGGTGCCAAAATCCTCATGAGGCCCTGTGGGTGTAATCAGACTCTCTCTTCTGGAATAAGCCAGTTCCAAGTGGTCATGCTGACGTAAGTGGCTGGTCCTGGCAGTCAGAATGTCTCTGAAATGAGAGTATTGATGGTGGACCCAGGATTGGTATTTGGCTTCTTTACTTCCTTGGTGCCCAAACAAAACCAATAATTTCAAATGCCTCAGTGTGAAAGCTGGGAAGTGATTGGTATTAAGAGTATTCAGATAAGAAAGTGATCTGAATCTTTCTCAGTGGACTAGGTCAAATCAGACATGTTCACTTTGGGAAGAATCTTAGAAATTAGCCAATTCAAACAGTTCTCATTTTACAGATGATGAAACTTGCTCAAGGTGACCCAATCTTTTAGAATAAACCTACATTTATTGACTTCCTATTCCGGAGTCCTTTCTGCTACTTAGTTCTGCCTACTTGTAGGGAATACTGTTAAAGTTGAATATTACCAAAATACCATGGAATAAAATTAAAATTTTTTTCACACAAAGAAGAAAAAGAAATTCACGTAATTTAAGATTAAAAAGGAGCCTGATATTTATGTTACAGACATATTTACTTGATATCAAAATCACCCTTATCAAAGATAAAAATGTTTAAGTGTTCCAACTGTTGAAATGTTATATGATTGAAATTGGTAATATGTAGGTATTTAACCGGGATATTATAGTTCTTCCTCTCTTATATTCACTGTTTCCTGTCTAAATCGTAGTCGACTGTAATGTAAGGAGCACTAGTCTCAGTACAGTAATGATTTTTTTTTAAAGAGAGAAAGGAATTTAATATTGTATTGTATGCAGATGATAATTAATGTATTCATTCTAAAAGGATTTGTGACATGATCTACAAATACCTGATTACTTAGATCATATTCACCTGACACCATCATTTTTTAAATGACTTTACTGGGGGCAGTAAAGTAGTGAAACTACAAAATAGAATTATCTGTACCAAATGCAGTCTCTTCTCCAGAAAGATACTTTAAAGATCCCCTGTATAAAACACAATTCAATTAATAGAACACTGACGTATGTGGACAATAAATGTCTCAGGCCTTTTATTTAAAGGAGTCTTATTGAATTTTTGCTGGAGTTTCCTCAACTTTCTGAAATGTGTTCATAAAGCCCTCATATTCCAATTATTTTAGGTTTAAAAAGAAAATATCATGGGCCTAACAACACCAAGTTTTCCAGTAAAAGCATTTGAATGCCTATGACAATCAAATAAGTGTCTCCATTTATACATACACCACTCGAAGCATCCAGCAAATATAAGAGATTTCCAACTGAGCTGTAAAATCATAGTGGATCAGACATGAATGTAACTGCCAAAAATCCAGCAGGAGGCAAACAGCCCAATACAGAATTGACATAAGTTTCAATTGCATTTTTTTTAAAGCTTTAATGAAGTAGAATAGACAATAAGCTGTGCTTAGCTGGGATGTACAATTTTGGCATATATCACCAAAATCAAGATAGCAAACATGGCCGGGTGTGGTGGCTCAAGCCTGTAATCCCAGCATTTGGGAGGTCGAGGCGATAGGATTGCCTGAGCTCAGGGGTTCAAGACCAGCGTGGGCAACTTGGAGAGAACGCGTCTCTACAATAAATTTTTTATAAAAAAAGATAGTGAACATAGCCATCACCCCTTGAAGTTTCCTTTTGCACCACTGGAATCTCTATACCTCTCTACCATAGCCTGGTGCACTTTCTAGAATTTTGTACGAATAGAATCATCCTGTATGTCTGACTTCTTTAATTTAAGGTGATTATTTTGAGATTCACTCATGTTGTTGTGTGTATCCATGGCTCATCCTTTTATTTGCATTGTTTTCCAAGTAGTATTCCCATTTATGGTTCTTCCACAGTTTATCCATTCACCTGCTGGAGACTTTGGATTGTTATCTAAAGCTGCTATAAACGTTTATGTACAAGTCTTGTCATAGAAATACTTTTCTCTTGATTAAATGAGAGTGGAGTGATTAGATCATATGATAGGTGTAAGTTTAACTGTTTTTACAACTGCCAACCTGTTTTCCAGTGTGGTTGTACCATTTTACATTTGCATCAGCAGTGAATAACAGTTCCAGTTTCTCCACATACTGGCCAACACCTAATACTTTACCCTTTCAAAAGTTCGTCATTTCAGTAGGTATTCAGTTGGTATCATTGTGGTTTCAATTTGTATTTCCTTAATGACTAATTATGTTGAGCATCTTATTGTGTGTTTGTTTGCAATCTGTATATCTTTTTTACTGAAGTGCTAATTCAAATCTTTTGCCCAGGTTCGGGTTGCTTTTTGATTACTGAATTTTGAGACTTCAGAAAATAGTCTGGGTATAAATCACCTATCTGATATATCGTCTGCAAATATTCCTCTTAATCTCTGACTTGTCTTTTCATTCTCTTAACAATGTCTTTCAAGTTTTCTTTTGAAGAGCAGACATTTTACATTTTGATGAAGTCCAATTTATTAATTTTTTCTTTTCTAGATTGTGCTTTGGGTGTCATATCTACGAAATCTTTGCCTAACACAAGGTAACAAATGTTTTCTTATTTCTTATAGAAGTTTTATTGTTTTAAGTTTTACATTGATGTGTTTTACTCACCATGAGTAAGTTTGTGTATGTGGTTTGAGGTATAAATCAAAGCTCTTTTTATTCATATATGGAAATCCAATTATTCCAGTGCTATTTGTTGGCCATATTATTTTTTCTCTACTGAATTGCTTTTTAACTTTGTCAAAAATCAGTTGTCCAAATATGCGTAGTAGAGGGATATCTATTATTTTTCTTTAATTAATATATCATGACCCTAATTACACACTGTCTTGAATACAGTAGTCTTATGAAGTTTTGAAATAAAGCAGTGTTAATCTATATATTTTGTTTTTTTTTTCAAAATTGTTTTGGCTATTCTGTTTTTACTTCCATATGAATTTTAGATTCATCTTGTAAGTATTTACAAAATAAACTGCTTGAATTTTTATTGAAATTGAATTGAATTAGTAGATTCATCTGGGGAGAATTGGAACTGTAACAATACTAAGCATTTAAACTCATGAATAAGATATGTCTCTTCATTTATTTAAGTCATCTTTAATTTCAGCATTATTCTGTAGTTTTCAGTGTACACATGTGCACATCTTTTGTCAGTTTTATTCCAAAGTGTTTCATATTTTTGTTGTAATTATTGTGATATTATTTCTTAAATTTTGATTTCCAAATGATTGTTTCTATTACATAAACGTACAATTGATTTTTACATATTGATCTTTTATCCTGAAGCCTTGTAATACTTAGGTGGTGCTTCTAGTACCTTTTGGTAAATTCTATCAGATTTTCTTCATAGACAACTATGTCATTTGAGAATAAAAAGACAATGTGTTACTTCTTTCTTGCAATCTAGATGCCACTCTAGCTTTCTTTAGATGAGTGTTAGCATGAGATATTGTCTTTCAATAATTTATTTTTGACCTATGTATGTCCTTATATTTTAAGTATATTTATTGTGGACAGCATATGCTTTTTCATCCAGTCTGACAATATCTTTCTTTAAATGGGTTGTTTAGGCCATTTACATTTAATGTGATAATTGGTAGAGTTAGGTGTTGGTCTATTATCTCATTTTCCCCCCATATTTTTCCTATTTCTTCTTTGCTCCACTTTATTTTCTTCCTGCTTTCTTTTTAAAAAATTTTTAGTTTTAAAGATGTGGGATACAATTCAGGGTTAGGTGCACAAATGTTCATTATGCAGGTTCTGCTTTCTTTAGATTGAAATTTTTTGGGAATCCATTTTATCCCTTTTGTTGGCTTATTGCTATAACCCTTTGTTGTTATTTAAGTCTTTGCTTTGGGATTTATAGTACACATTTTTAACTTATCACAGTCTGTCTTCAAGAGATAGCATACAACCTTATGTATGATAAAAGAGCCCTAAAATAGTATACTTTTATTTCTCCCCTTCTGGCCTTTATGCTATTACTGTCATATATTATATTTATGCATACGTTATAAACCCTACAACACATTATTTTTAAAGTCTGTTTAAAATGTCTGCTATCTTTTAAAGTGATTCACATAATAAGAAAAAGTTTTATATATTTATTCAGTTAGTTCCCATTTCTGGTGCTCTACATCCTCTGTATAGATGAGAATTTCTTTCTTTCTTTTCTTTCTTTTTTTTTTTTTTTTTTTTGAGAAAGCAGGATTTATTGAGAGGACAGAAAAATTCCCACAGTGGGAGGGGACCAGAAAGGGTTACACCAAAATTTCTAATGTCATTTCCTTTCTACATGAAGGTTTTTATTTAACATTTCCTATAGTATGAGTCTGCTGTTAATGATTGCTTTCAGCTTTTATATACCTGAAAAAATATTTATATTTTGTTTTATTTGTGAAAGATCATTTTGCTGAGTATAGAATTCAAGGTTGATGGTGTTTTTTTATTTCAAAACTTTTAAGATGTTACTCCATTACCTTCTCCTTTCTTCCCTACTCCTTTGGGGATTTCAATGATACATATATTAGACCAAATGAAGCTATCCCACAATTCACTGATGTGTCTTTTTAATTTTTAAAATTATTTTTCTCTTTTTGTGTTTTTTGTTTTTGTTTTTGAGTTGAGGTCTCACTGTGTTGTCCAGGCTTGAGTGCGATGGTATAATCACAGCTCACCACAGCCTTGACTTCCTGAGCTCAGGTAATCCTTCTGCCTCAGTCACCTGAGTAACTGGGAATTTTAAAATTTTTATTATTTTTTCCTATTTCTTCTTTGCTCCACTTTATTTCTTTTTTTAATTTTCAATTTTAAAGATGTGGGGTACAATTCAGGATTAGGTATACAAATATGCATTATGCAGGTTCTGCTTTCTTTAGAGCGAAATTTTTTTGTGAATCCATTTTATCTCTTTTGTTGGCTTATTGCTATAATCCTTTGTTATTTTAGTCTTTGCTTTGGGTTTATAGTACACATTTTTAACTTATCAGTCTGTTTTCAAGAGATAGTATACAACTTTATGCACAATAAAAGAGCCACTACAAAAACAGGCATGTGCCACCACACCCAGCTAATTTTTTGTTTTTGTTTGTTTGTTTTTGTAAAGATGAAGTCTCACTGTGTTGCTCAGGCTAGTCTCAAACTCCTGGGTTCAAGCAATCCTTCTGCCTTAGCCTCCCAAAGTGCTGGGGTTACAAGCATGAGCCACTACTCCCAAACTCTTTCTTCTCTTTTTAAAATTTTAAATAGCTCGCATTGCTATGTCTTCAAATTCATCAATCTTTCCATTTATAATATATACTCTACCATTAATCCTATACAGAATATTTTAAATTTCAAATATTGTAGTTTTCATCTCTAGAAGTTTGATTTTACTATTTATATTTTTCATGTCTCTAATTTTGAATGTATGAATGTAGTTATATCTTTTTAATGTATTTCTCTGCTAATTTTATTATTTGTGTCAGTCCTTAGCTGGTTTTTGTTTATTGCTTTTTATACTCAGTATGGCTTGTATTTTCCTGTGGGGAGGGGGGTTGTTCATTTTGTTTTATTTGCATGCCTGGTAATATTTTATTGTATACCAGACACTATGAATTTTACCTAGTTGGATACTGGATATTTTTTGTAATTTGAAAAAATAGTATTGAGTTTTGTTCTGGGGACCAGTTAAGTTACATGAAAAAAGTTTGATCCTTTTAGGTCTCTAATTCATTTGATTAATTCTTTTCCTGGACTCGAGTAGTTTCTTCACATGCATTCTTTGATCAGTTCTCAGTTGAATACCAGAGGAGGGCTGGCTGAAGATCTCTGGAGCTCTCTCTCTCTCTGTGTTGATCTCTTTTCTCACAAACTCTGTCTTGAGAATTCTAGCTGCCTTAATCTCCCCAGATCTCAGTTTATCTCAACTCAGGAGGCCTATCAGGCTCCACTTGAGTTCCTCCTCCCGCAGTGCAACCAAGAAATTCTTTCAGAGAGGTAAGCTGGGGCAATCATAAGGTTCACTTTGCTTGTTTTCCATCTCCCGAAGATGACTGACCTTTGTTTCCTGGTATTTGGTATCTTAAAATTTTTGGTTTCAAATATTTCATCTGTTTTGTTCAAGTTTAGTTTGGATTTTGGCATTGGCTTTGGTAGTTTCAGGAAGGAGCATAAATTAAGTCCCTTTACTCCACCTTGTACAGAAACAGAAGTCCTCAATTTAATTTGTGATCTAGTATAAAACTAGTCTACATTTTATTTTGAAAGATTTTAGAGCGATTTGTTTTCCTCAGCATTTTAATGAATCATTTAAAGTTTAATGGTACATTTGTCAATGGCAGTAAAAGGCTCCTGGTTTCCAAGAAAAACATAAAAGCTTGAAGAGATTAAATAATTTAGGCTTCATCTGTGACAATGCAAACAACTGCAACAAAAAAAAGTACATGATTATTCAGGGTTCTCTTTTCTTAGTTAAGGATGACTCTACCTTAAACCATATAATAATTTGATGACATTAAGTTTATGGGGGACACATTAAATAGGAATAATTTCCTATATACTTATTTGGAGTGACTGACCCAAACAGTTAAAAGTAATGGTATGAACTCCCTGAAACTTTGCTTTAATTGATGATACTTTTTGATGTTGGTAAAAACATAGCCCACAAAACAATTTGTAAAGTAATATTTATATCTGAATCCATCCTCACATAAATATACAAAGTGCAATGAAAAAAATATTATAGTCAAATTTTGGAAGTTGAAGTTACTCTTAATTTTAATGATTAATACTGCTAATTTGATATCACCATTTCAAAGTAAATGACAATATAGATTATAATATACAGAGACCATGCATAACTCCTGAATAGAACCTTTTCTTGACCTGAAAGAAAATGTGTAATTATCATAGAATGTGTTATAAAGCTAATCTCTCAGTTCCACAATCATGCATTCAACAGCAAGTTATCTTCTGTCCACGTGGAATAAAATATTAATATAAAGTGAATACCAGGAGACATATATAAGAAATTTACAGGCAGAAACAGGTTTGGTAGAATTTAAAACTTACATAATTTTGATCTTCTTTAAGAAACAAAATCTAAAATTTCAAATGTAGAGCTCTAACGACAAAATGAAGTCAACACAGTGTTCCTGAAAGTCATTTCAGTACTGGAAGTCTAACTCACCCATAAACACAGGTGACTATGAAACATGTAAATACATCTTCCCTTGCTGGACACAGTGGCTTCTGCATGTAATTCCCATTACTAGGGAGGCTGAGGTGGGAGTATTACTTGAACCCAGGAGTTTGAGACTGCAGTGAGATATGATCACTCTAATGCATTCCAGCCTAGGCAACAGAGGGAAACCCTGTCTCAAATAAACAAGCAGACAAACACATCCTACCAAACCCCCAAAATGTATCACAAACTCAAGTCTCCTAGATATGAAAAGCACAGTATAAAATATGCCCATGGCCGCAACAGTGTCAACTAACACAAGGGAAAGTGTGCAGGAGGGCAAATTGGGATGGGATAATACTCCATATTAATCAACTGCAGTAATACACCTTATGTTTGAAGAAGTTACAAAACCATATGACCATGTGCATATGTTGGTAGGCCCCTAGGGGGCCCTGAGGTAACACTGCAGTAGCTTTATTTTAAACCTACCTCTGAGGGAGGGGAGGGAGGGGAAATACAGACTGATACAGCTTAAAACTGTCACCTCTCTCCAAACAAGTGACTTTAAATATCTCAACATTTGGGTACTCATCAGGGATCTTGCCTTTAATATATCCCCAAACTCTGAAAGTTAAAAGGCCATTGGGTATGTGTCTGCCTATATGTTTAGCCAGGAAGATACAAAGGGAGGTTAAAGGAAACAAGTGGGTAAGAAATGGGGAGGTGAGTTTAAAAGTGGTCCTGCTAGCACAGAGATTTACAAAATGACCCAGGTTCCTAGTTCTACCTGGTCATGTGAGTTCCATCCACTGACGTAGTCACCAACCACCTAAGCAGTTGTTATGGAGACCACCTAAGTAAGGTTCACATGGGTCCCCTTGACTAAACATCCTGGGAAACTCAGACAAAAGGTAGCAACCCTATCCCATTCTTGGATTAATAGCCGGGCTCAGGACATTTTTTCCATCCTCAGCTATTCTGCTCTTGTCTAAATCAATTTGTTATGCCATTATGATACAGAATGTATTCATACAGCGATTTTTGCTAACTTGCTTCTAACTCTTTAATAGGCAGTTACAAACAGACAGAAGTCCATCCACCATGAACTTAGCCCGAGGAGCATTGTGTTCTCCAGTCACAAGTCTTCGTATTTTCTAGCACACTTCAATTGCTTTGTGAAGACACATTAAATTAAAAACAAATATGTTCCTATGCACACATACACATACACACACTGCAGCCCTTCAGTTCCCCAAATGTCTGTATAGTAAATCCTGAAGAGAAAGCCCTATGTCAAACATAAATAATTTCCTCTAGAGATATTGGAAATCCCGGGACATTCTCCAGGATCCTGTCTCTTGGTGTGTTTCCCACAGAGAAATATTAAACTAATGGCGTGGATTACACCTACAGTGAAAGGTGAAACGGGACACCAAGGCAGCCCCTGGAGGATTCGGTTTTGATTTTCTGACACCACCTGTTAGCGTAGGAATCGTAATCCCTGGGAGCACAAAATGGTTCAGAGGCAGGACTGCTTATAAAGTTTACAAGTGATCCTGTCATTTTTCAATTTCAGTCATTTCATTAGGCTGACAAGGCAAAAGGACTGTAGTGAAAGGGCATCCACTGCCACAACTGTAGATTTGTAGAGTTGGGATAATATTGTTCATAAAAGGAAGGGTCCCTGAGACCAACTGTTTATATTTACCATTGCTCTACATTTCTGAGTCAGCACCAAGTGGGCGATTGCATCACCTGCCCTCCAAATAACCACCATCACCCCAAACACCTACTTCATCCAGAAAATGTTGCATTTTCCCCTTTGTGTAAAGAAGATTTGAATTAATAATAAGAAGCGTAGTATTGTATTTAATATTCACATAGTAACTTGTAACACATTTGCTTACTCATGTTTTCATCAGGCCACTTATTTGACATCTTGTTAAAACAAGAAGTGGCTTTACAAGGCGAATGTAATTCAGATGGCAGTGGTTCCCAATGCTGAACCCACAAGTTAAGGCTCTGTAATTTTGAAAAAGTTCCTTATTCTTTCTAGGTATCAGTTACTTTTTCTTTAATTGGAAATAATAATATCTATGCTGAAGATTTGTTGGGAGGATTAAATATACAATAAATATACAATATTCAATAAATATTTTCCATTTCATAGTTCCAATGGCAGGTTTTCTTTTAAAGTGAAGGATTATTTTGTGTGATTGATGACAACATTTTCTCAGTGTTCAGCAAGTGTCTCTAATTCTTTTCATGAAAGTTTTTTTATCAGGGCATTAAAATGATTCTGAGAAAATATAATTTTAATATTATTAAAAGAGTTATGTAATATGAAATAGTTTATTTACGGAACCAAAAACTCTTATTCTTTTTTCTTTTAAATAATTTTATTTGTGATAGTAGTGATTATTTATCAATCACCTATTATACCCCAGGTTTTGCATCTATTACTTTAGCTATATTAATTGTTTTTTAAATTTTATTTTAAAGATGTGGAATAAGGTCTTATTCTTTTTAACTATATTCTTTATTTCTATCTTTTTCCTGAGCCTATTAGGTCAGGCAAATAAAATGTAATGGAAATTAGTTGTAAAATTAGAATCCAGCAAACTTGACTTGGCTTTGTTCTGTTCAAGCTTACCACATACAGTCCTTCAAGTCTTTTAACTCCCTTGTGTGTAATCTTTCTTCCAAATAACAACCCTTGCTTTCTGCATTCAATTAATCTACAAGTATTTATTAAAGACCTACAGTGAGCCTGTACCATATTAAACACTATGGGGTCTGCAAGAAAAAAATAAATAACAGATTATGTAGTAATGATTTGTTCACAAATCACACATACTTATTAGTCTCACCTTGAAAGAGATCATTTCCACACTTCAGGTACTTGAAATTTAGGAAGATAGGATTATTACCCGTGAATCATCTAGCAATCAATTGCTAGTCCTCTACTTATAAGGTGTTAAGTCATGTGACATAAACTTCCTAAACGGTTGACCAGCTATAAGATATATTACTAGGTATCAAGTCATCAGAAGACACATTATGGAAATTTTTGGATTTTAGGTGGATGTTAAAGGGAGGTCAAAAAATAGAGAGGCTATGAGATAGTGAAAGGATATTACCTGTAAAAGGACTAGATCACCAGATATTTTAAAAGGGCCATAAATAGAGACACTGGCTGTTGCTAAATGGGAGGACTTCACAAAACTTGACTTTGTGCTGCTTTTTTCTATAGGCCAGCTGGGGAATAGGGGATGCTGGGTTTGAAGAAAAATTGTAAACACAGTAATACAAAGAGGACCCCCTAAAAAATGGAATTATATTTTGGAGGTCGGACCCCTTGTAGTACAGGCTTCCTCAACTAGGTATATGTTCTAGGAACCTACTGGCCTCAGTGTAATAGCTAGCGTTGTTGTAAGAGGCTGCATTTGGCTTCAGTTATTTTATTTTATTTTATTTTTTGAGATTCCTTCAGTGTATTTGTCCATATCATGATGGATGATTTATGAGCACATCTGCCTACACTGTAATGAGTGTTCAGCAGTATTTGACCAAAAAACAGCATGACCCGCCCCCCATGCTGATGTGAAAGAAGAGGTGAAACAACAAATGGCAGAAGTACTAAAAGACATCAAAATTGACAAGTTCAAAAACTACTTTGAGCAGTGGGAAAAGCATCTCACTGGGTGTATTGCGTCAAATGAAGAGTACTTAGAAGGTGACTGAAGTTTAAACATGTAAAAGTAAATACGCAATATTTTATAAATAAATTCTCTGCTTTTGGGGTTCCCCCCATATATAGAAATTTCAACTTGTTTTCTGAGAGTCCGCCTCGTCTTGTTCTTTCATTAATTTACTCACTGTTTTCTCCACATGAGTAATTGTTTCATTTAACTATCTTCTTCATTCAGTTTAGTTCAATTCATTACATTTTTTGGCCATCAATTATGCACCACAGTCCCAGAGAAACAAAGAACAGTGAGAATCAAACCCTCTTCTCAAGGAGTTTACAAATTAGCCCAGAAGTCATCCTGAGACACTTTCTGGGTGTCCACAAGGTCACGGTAAGACCGTCTTTTTCACCACGTTGCCATTGACCTTGATGGCATAAAATCAGCAGCAGGTAAAACTGATGGTATCTGAGCACCCGTTGTGGCAGTATCACTCAACTATGCTGGTTGTTGCATCCTTTTGCCAGGCGATTTCAGAAAAAAGAAACTGGCAGTTTCACTTAGGGACGTTCTTCAGACAGCAGTAAAAATTCTTAACCTTATTAAATCTTGACTTTGAGTAGATATCTTTTTACTATTCACTGTGACAGACTGCATAAAGCACTCCTGCTGCACACTGAAGCACCATGACTGTTTCAAGATAAAAGCACTTGTGCGATTAAGTTGGACATATTGAGTACCATTGAACACCATGTCTCATGGAACATTTTTATGAAAAGAATGACTGCCAGACAAACTGTGGTTATTCCAACATGGATATTTGGGAGACATTTTCTCAAAGTTTAACAAAATGAGCCTGTCACTTCAAGGAAAACAAGTGACAGTATTTGTAATAAAGCAAATTTAAGCCTTCCAAAAAACAAGTTTGGAAAATTATATCTGTCTTTATAGCTTGTCAGTACTTAAAGACTTTTCTGATGAGATTGGTGCATGATACTAATGACTGATTTTTTGTGTGTTGTATAATAGAAGTATCAACATTTTGAAGACTTGCGCTATTCAGTAAGCTAATGTGTGAGATTATAAAATCATGCTTATGTGAAAGATTCATCCAAAATGCATGGTAAACCAATGGATTTTAATGTAACGGAGTTTAAGAAGTTCATTAATATAGCTTTAAATTCCACATTTCAACTGACCCTTCATTTATTTCATGCCAAGTTTTGGTGTACTACCAAAGAATAAGCACAATACTAGAAAGGCTAGATCATTACATATATGTGTGAGACCAAATTTTCTTCATATACTTCAACTAAAATAACACAACATATTGAATGCAGAAGCAACTATGAGAATCCAGTTGTTTTCCATTAAGCTTTCAATTTAAAGAGAGTTGCCAAAATGTAAAAGAATGCCATTCTTCTAATTTTTTGGGGGGAGGGGTGATATAGTTCCTTTTCATAAACTATCAAATGGGTTTCTTACCATTATTTTAAATGAATGAATACATATTTTTTATTTTAATTTCTCATATGATAGCTATAACCATATAGAAACAAAAGCTCTTTGGGATTCTTAATAATTTTTTAAGTCTGGGCTTGGACTTATACTTGTAGTCCCAGCACTTTAGGGGGCTGAGGTGGGAGGACAACTTGAGGCCAGGAGTTTGAGACCAACCTAGGCAACATAGTGAGACCCTGTCTCTACACTTTCTAAAAAGTTAGATGGGCATGGTGCCATGTGCCTGCAGTCTAAGCTACTCAGAATGTTGTGGCTGGAGGATCACTTGAGCCCAGGAGTTTGAGGTCATAGTGAGCCGCAATTGTGCCACTGCAATGATGCCATCACACTTTGGATGGCAGGGTAAGAACCTGTCTCTAACTAATAATAATAATAATATTTAAAGAGCAATATGTGTTCTGAGACTAACAAGTTTGAGGATCATTGGTCTGGCCAATTATGTGGTACCCAAGGAAGGCTTTTCCCGTTTTTCAGTTGCTATCCCTACCCTCTCATTAATAGTAATCAGTGTAGCTCACAAATTATCAGGGGTGTAATTCTAACGCAGAATTTTCCAAGCTTCTTCCGTCTGTCATCTTTATCTGTCTTATATTCCCTTTCCATAGTTAATGTTCTACTTATGTAATTGGAAAGTCATACATGCTTTACGGGGTTCTGTCCTTTTCAAGATTTCTTTTTTATTTCATCAAAGTTGTTTTTGCATAGTTTAGAGGCACAATTTTCTATGCCAACCCAACCTCAAATTTTCAGCTCCCAAAAGGCAATTACTCTTAAAGTTTCTACCTGATTCTTTGGGTATTTACCTCTGTCTCCCTATTTAACACACCTATATTACAAGTTCTTAATTTTATAATTGTTGGCATTGTCTACCAACTCCCACATGGAAGATGATAATTGAGCTGTTTCACCTCATGTTCCCTAAGCCAATCACAATCACTGCCCACACACACACACACACACACACACACACACACACACACACACACACACCCCATGCACTCATCCTCCCAATACCGACATTTTGGTTAGATACATTTTAACTTCTTACATTATTATAAATATGTATGCATGATTCACAATGGAATCATGTAATGCAGTTATCAGTTTTTCCTTCACAAACAATTTTTCATCTTCTCTGGATTAATAATTCTATCTTTCCTGTTTTTTCTATTTACACTTTTCTCAGCCTCAAACTGTCCATTAGTTGCATGATCACCTATTGATATTTTAATCACAGTCACTGTTCTCTTATTTTTATCTTCCTGGGGCAGTACCCCTGAGCTGCCTCAATCCTAGTGGTTGCTTTCCAGGCAACTGTGTGGTAGCCATCTTAGATCTCTTCATCAAATGCTGCCTCTGGTGCTGAGTCCTTTTCCTTCTTTCTTGTTTTCCTCCTTAGTTTGCTGTAGCACACTCTAGCAGCTTCCCTAGAAAGGGCACTTGGAAGATTAAATTTCCTGGAATGTGCATGTCTGAAAAATACGGATTAATACATTCTAATAGATTTAGTAATTTGAAAGAGCATTTCAGTTTGAAAATTTAGTTTTGCTTCAGAATTTGAAGTCCTTGCTCTGATATCTTCTGCTTGAACTATGGCTGTTGAGACATTCAATGCTGTTTTTATTCTTGGTTTTTGTGTAATCACTATTTTTGTCTTTTATTTGTTTGTTTTCCCTTTCTGGAATCTACTCCTTGACCCCACTTTTCAAAATTAATAACAATATGCTTTGTGATGTATTTTTAATTTATAATGCTGGATATTGGTGGTTCTTTAGTGCTGAAATGCTTTCTTTAATGACTTTGTTGATTTTCTCCCCTCTGCTTTCTGAGGTCTCTCTTTCTGTAATTCCTTTTGTTCACATTTTGGACATCTAGAGTAGTCTTCTAATTTTTTTTTTTTTTTGCCATCACTCTTCTATTTTGCATCTTTTGTTGTTTTGTCTTGTTTGTGAAGATTTCTTCAAATTTATCATCCAATTTTTTTTTTCTATTTTATTTTTAAATTTCCAAAAGTTCTTTCTTATTCTCTAAATAATTCCTTCTTAGTAGCTTTCTTTTCTCCCCACAGGTACAATGCTTTTCTTATCTCTCAAAGAATTCTCTTATCTTTTATAAGATTTTGAAGTTTTTCTACTTGAATATTTCTCTTTGTGTTGTTTTTGCCTTTTGGTTATCTTGTTTGGGGCTTTGTCTGTAACGTTAGCAATTCCTCAGATGTCTGCTGATTGATGCCTGGCAGTTTATGCCCTGTATTTAAAATTAGAGCACTAAACTACTTACTTGAACCACATTGCTAATGAGTAGACTTAATGATTATAGAATATGTTACAGAGTGAGCTAATTTGCTCTTTATTTGGGGGAGGCTTCAAAGCCAGTATTGGTAGGCCATTTTTTCCTCATGGTGCTAGTAGACTTCTCTGGAAAGACTCATTCTACCCTGACTGAGGAGTATATTCTTTACTCTTTACTACAGAGTAATGGAAGCTGAGCTGAGGGAAGAAGCCTGGGGATTTCAGTATTCAAAGTTTTGTTCAATTGTCTTATTATATAACCTCATTTTGTTTTTCTTCTTTTTGCGTTGGAGTCTCACTCCATTACCCAGGCTGGAGTGCAGTGGCACACTCACAGCCACCCCAGTGTCGACCTGCTGGGCTCCGTAATCCTTCCATCTCAGCCTCCCAAGTAGCTGGAACTACAGTCGTGTGCTACCATGCCTGGCTAATTTTTGATTTATTGTAGAGATGAGGTCTCGCCAAGTTGCCCAGGCTGGTTTTGAACCTGTGGGCTCAGGCAATCCATTCACCTCTGCCACCTAAAGTGCTGGGATTACAGGCTGAGCCACTGAGCCCGGCCCATAATCTCACTTTTAAGCATGGTCCTATGTTCCAGAGACCTGCTTTGATTATCTCCAAAGAATAAATATTTGTATACACACATCCATTGTGTGCATGTGTACAATATATGTGTATATATTTAGCAGAAAAATATGTATCACCCTCTGGAGTGGGACAGTCTCCTTCCACACAATAGGTAGGGGTGCTGGAATTATGGCTTCTTCCTAAACAGATCTTTAACCAACCACTTTGTGCCTCTGAGTCTTCCTCATTTGCACTCCGTTTCTTCATTTTCTTTTCTTTCCTTTTTCTGAGTCAGAGCCTCACTCTGTCACCCAGGCTGGAATGCAGGGCATGATAACTACAGCCTCAAACTCCTAGGATCAAGTGATCCTCCCACTTCAGCCTCCTGATTAGCTGGGACTATAGGTGTGTGCTGCCACACTCAACTAATTTTTGTAAGTACGTGGTCTCACTATGTTTCGTGGGCTGGTCTTAAACTCCTGAGCTCAAGTAATCCTTCCTCGTTGGCACTGGGATTTCAGGCATGAGCCACCAAGCCTGACTCTCAGTTTCTTTTTTACTACATCTCTGCTGGTTATGCTTTTTAAAGAATTACCAATGGCCCTCCTTGAAGCCTCCAAAATTTTGAGTCTTCTACTATTTGTCCATTTGGATTTTCTATCTCTCTCTTTTAGTCATCTTCCTTTTCTTAGTATCTTCACTGTCTTTTAACGGATTTTTGGAATGCAGTGGCAGTTTTTATATTTCAGTTTGCTGTCTTTATTTTTTTAATATCTTCTTCTTTTTTTGAGTTGAAGTCTCACTCTGTATCCCAGGCTGGAACGCAGTAGCACGCTGCTCACAGCCACTGTAGCCTCAACCTGCTGGGCTCAGGCAATCCTTCTGCCTCAGCCTTCCAACTAGCTAGAACTACAGGTTTGAGCCACGGAGCCCGACTCATTTCCTGTCTTTAAGTAAAGACCCACTTTGATTTGTATTGTTTATATGTTTGACAAAATTTCAAAAAATTGTCAGATATTTCATATTCTAGAATCTGCAAAAAAAAAGGAACAATTAAAAGGATTTAATTTGTTTTGATTTATAATTTTAGCCATGATTTTATTTAGTTTTCAAATATCAAACATAACTTAAGTGGATGTATCATATAAAGTAACTGAAGGGTATTGTAATCTAATGACAGAGAAAAGCGGAGTTTGTTAATAAATGATGACTAAAATCAATCTTTTATTATTTTCAGTATTATTTCGGACACTTTATTAGGATATGTTCTACTAGAAACACTTGTGAACTGCCAGGAGGTGTCACAAAACTAATTTTTGTCATATCTTAGAAAAATAAAACCAAAAGGAAAAATAGAAGCCAAAGGCTATTAAATCGAAGGTGACTAAAATATCATGGCAATTAAAATCTGTCTACTCTGTGGGAATTATGAATTAACTGCAGTTTTTGCATCTGTTTCCAATCATGCTATTCTCCAAGGATAGTGGAGTGAATGGCTAATGGATAACATATTTTAAATATCTTTCCAGTACAAATTTTTTAAACTCTCAAATCATGGAAGTTCTCTTTTACACTTATCTCTTGATCTCCTGAATATATTTCTCCTAACTGTATCATCTACATTCAAAATATGTATGACACCAACATTTCCCAGTGTACGCATTCAATTCTAGTTAATGCACAATATTCATTTCTATCCTCAGAGGCAGTATGAAGGCATGTTGAACATTGCTATAGTTTCATTTTATCTGGTTTGGCTCTGATTTACTTGCTCTTAAATTTTTTTTTTTTTACAAATATTTAAATTATTTATGCCAATTTTAAAAACCACATCTACTCATTCATTTTCACATGGCCAAAAATTATAGCTAATGCTTTTGGGCCTTATACTTTGTACCAGGCCCAGTGCTAAATGTTTTATAGTATATTAACTATATTCAACCATTATGACAATCCAGTATTACAGATATGACAACCAAGGCCAAGGAGGAAAAATAACTTACTCAAGATCACTTAATTAAGATTTGAACCCAGGGCAAACCCCTTAGGTCCCCTCCCATTCTGGGAGCTTTTCTGTCCTCTCAATAAATCCAGCTTTAAAAAAAAAAACAGAAAGAAACTTGAACCCAGATCTATCTGCCCCTAAATACTACATTCTTCAACGTTATAAAATACTTGCAAGATATAGTCACAATTCTTAAATTATATTCAATTCTTAACATTAGCATAACTAATGGGGAGAAGTGGAAAAAAAGAGACAAGATTTGCCAACTCAAATTCCCAGAGAAGAAAAACATGATGTAATGATTGGAATGAGATAAAAACTAATAAGAATACATGCAAATCATTGGGTAAATTGTGAAATTTGAATCCCAGTTTTGTTTATTTTGTGACAATGTAAAAATTGTCATTTTTTATGATTTAAAAATTGCTGGTACTCTGCCTATGCAAATGTGTTTGTATGACACGGAACTAACCCCACGTTTGTCTGTTTACATTTTTACTTGCCTAAGTTCCTTGAGCTGAAGCCTGAACATTCTTAGGAATATCCCAACTTGGAACTGAGAATTGATGAGTAGAACTCAGGAAACTTTGTGCAATCTGAAAATTATAGAACATGAACAAATTTCTTTTTTATTTACTAAGCTTATTCAATAATAACATGCAATCCTACTTTTCTTTTGATATCAACTAGAGATTTTTTAAATCTGAATATTAATCTTGGTTGGTGGAATTTTTGAAATTAAAAATACCCTTTTCTCCCCTTTTATAAGATTCTACTTCTTGTTGTTGATCACTCTTCTGAGAAACACATACACACACACACAGAAATTTAAAATATACATTTTATTTAGTTACTTGTAATATATTTTGACAGTTATTAGAGATAGAGATAAATCGGATCCAGTTACTTTTCTAAAAAGAAACTATCTTTGTTTGTGAACTAGTGAGTAAAAGAAAAAAAATTAAATAAAAAAGAACCTAAAATCAAATGAAAGAAAAATCAAGAGAAGAAGGACTAAAGCATATTTGTCAATAGTTATAATAAAAGGCACAAGATGATTGTTTCTATTGACTAGTCTTCTATGTGAGATGCTATGCTACATGAGACATACAATGCAAGAGAATTGCTTATGCGACCAGGAGGAGGAAATTACTCTGATTTATTTGAGTTAACCAAGCCAGAGAAATTGTTTGCCTATCTTGACATTATTTGTTCTCATATAGACTCTAGGAAGCCAGGAAACATATATGTTTAGTTCCCTTTCGTAGTTCTAGTGCCTGGCACTATTTTTGCGCATAGGTGATTGAGAAATATTTTTAGATTAACCGATTTATTCATCTCTTCATTCATCCACTCAGTTTTTCATATCTTTCTCACTGCTCTTCCAGAGTCACTAAATTCTCATTTGTGCTGTTATTGTCTCAAGTTACTTTTTAAACTTGAGATATATTACCTGGAGACGCACACACACTTATCTAAAGACACCCTTGGCAGTGAAGAATGAGCTAACCCAGTGAAATGGGAACATTCATTTCATTTGGACAAGGGAAGATGATAGCAGATTGAGAAATTCAGGTGTTGGTTTATTGTGCTTGCTTGTTTATCAAAGATTTAAGCTCTAAGAAGGATTAGTACAGACAGAGTGCAGCATTGGGTGGCCAGTGAATTATTACTTTTTGGAAAGAAGGAGTCCAGATAGGAACTTCACAAAGGGAATGAGGAAAACACGTAAAATACAGTTTTCTATATGTAATATTACTTTAGAGTGTTCCAGTATTTATGAGTTTATTCCTAACTCATGAATCAAGTGTCTTTGATGACTCAGTTTAGAGGATTAAAAAGAAAAAAAATTCTCTATCTTTTCCTTCTGCAAAAGATAGATCAGGTGGAATCATTCACTTTTCTCCCTTTTATTTGAGTTAGGATAAATGCATTTTAAAACTCCCAACTCCATTTTGCTGTATTATGTGGCTTTACTGACTTTGTGGAGATTGGCACAAGATTCAAAGTAGTTCCATTTGTATAAGGCAGTGGTAGTCCTCTGCTCTGGGAGCTATTCCCAGTTAATTTCAAAGAGCATCCACTTCCTTCTGGGACCTTAAGTGGTACATATTTGAGGAAGAGCTCTAGAGACTGGTCAAAAAAAAACCCAGAAAGTGATAGATTACAGGTCACTGCTTCCTTCCATGATCAAGGAAAACAAAATGATGCAAAGAGGAAGATAAGACTTTAATGCATGTAGCGTTCAAGTCAGGGGCTGATGATACAAGCAGCCCCAGAAGCAAGGGGCATTTTGGGGGCTCATGAAACATGAACAAGTCCTTCAACCAGTCAGGGCTGGTTTACTCACCCTTCGCTGGAGATTTCATCCATATGTACCTGGGATTGGCTTTTTGCTTTTACTTTTTTTTTCGATCTGTGTATTCTAAACCAGATTTCCATTCTCTATAAATCTGTGCATTATTTTCCATGGAACTTTATGAGGAGAATTAAGAAAATCAAATTCTGTAAAGATAAGAGTTCAGATGTTATCCATTGAGGAATACGAATTCTCCTTTGGATTATTTATATACACATGCACAAGATTTCTTTATATTTCTCCAAATACATTTCATTTCAATTGGTCTCAGAAGTATTCATTATACAAATAAACAGTGGCAAGCCTGAGACCTCACACTGCATTAAACCTGAAGTGTTAACTGTTTAAAGTGTGTGAGCTCGTTTATGAAGGCTAATTGGGATCTTGTGCCTAACTAAATGTGGAGAACAGTCAGATTGTGTCAACATTCATATTTCATGTTGAGCTGAGATTTGTATGCATCTGACAGGTTGATGGGTATGTAGGGGACATGATTAAGGATATCAAAAGAAATTCATATAACTTGACTCACAGGGAATAGAGAAATGGCAATAAAAAGTTACATGTATAATTTTCCCTATGATCCTGAAAGCTGCACACAGCCCAAACGCAAGAGAATTGAATAGCTTAACCTTCCACATTCAGGTTAGCTTTCCCTTATAAGCAATAGAGTGGTCAAGCTGGAACGTACTTTCTTCTGCTTATGCTACACTCTCAATAAAGCCCATTGAGTCTGTGTAGCTTTATTCAATGTCTTAAAAGACCAGTTGTCCCACTTTTAATTCAGAGGTCACTTTCAAAGTCTTTTTGATTTCCGACAGACTTCTAATGCTTTTTGGCATCAAAGTGTGTCAAGATTGGGTTGCCACATGCAATTTCCAATACAGAGTTTCTGCCAGAAATACCACTGAATTCTTTTCTTAGAAGATATGTTCCTGGTACTTAAGGCGAGAAATGCAAAACACGAGGAAGAAATGCCTTAAATGAGCTTAGGAGCCTTCAAATATATAGAATGTGATCACTAACTACCCTTAACATCCATGGAATGCTACACAAGAGAAGAAGAGCTCAATCGTTTAGAAAGAATGTTTTAATGTTATATCACCTTACATGTGCATGTCTCAAGAACTTTCAACTTTAGCATTTCATAAGAGGCACCCCCACATCAAAGTAGGCTAGAAGGATGTTATCATTCTGTATTTACAACCAACAAATCTGAGGTTTGGAATGCTTGGTCTTGCATCACCCAGTCTCTCTACACTGAGACCAACTCCCTCTACACTTCACACTCTACACCTCTGTACTGTACACCTCTACACTCTCTACACGAAGACCAACTCTCCTGAAACTTGCCCTAAGAATCCTCATGTTCCACCAAAAACTGCCTTTCTATTTAGAAAAGTGTGGGACTTGTAAAAATGAAAGCTCCTATACTCTGGAATGACTTTGAAATATAACAATAAGAAACACTTTAGTTGAGTATTTTTAATTCAGCTGATTGCTGATGGCAGAGGCTGGATTAAGAGTCTTCTCACCATCACATATGTCCTAGGATCTTAATGCTGTTGCTACAAGAACAATTTATGTTCTCCATAAAAGGTCATCCAGTTAATGAATTACATAGGCTAAGAGAAACTTACATTCAATGTACAGTAGTTCAATGGAGTATGCTGGCATATAGTTTTGGCTTATTCCTTAAATAGGGATGTAATCTTAGACACATCCTGTTATTTGCATGAAGTTGGTTTCTCTGTTTACAAAGTTTGTAAAGACAGGTGGCATAATCTTTAGGATAGGATTCACTCTTTCTTTAAGAAACTATAACTTTCTGACGTTTTCCCTCATTTCTCCATAGCTGAACTCAACATTTAAGAAGGCAAAAAGAAAGAAAAAATTCTTAGCTTTTTTTTTATTCTTACTTGTGCTTATACTTTAAGTGCACCTCATTCAATTGCTCATTTATAAAACTAAGTTTAATGGCAAATCAGACCCCAATACTCAAAATATATATTTTTCACTGAACATAGTTTTCAATGCAGATCAATCAGTTTTTCTCTCCCAGATGTCAGGGATTTGTGATCCAAAGTCATTTCATTCCCAAAAACCAATGTTTCATCTTACTTTGAACCCTCCTGGAGAAGCTCCCAATGCAATGTCTCTTCCAGGGCAAAAGTAGACTCTGTGCTTGGATCAGATCCACAGAAGCATGGAGAAGATGAGAAACCAGCCCAATTTCAGAATATAACAGAATAAATCAAATTAAAGAACATCCAGAAATATTTAGCCCATGATAGAAAACTTTCAGTGAGTTCTTTTGGCCATGAGAGATTTTTTTTTTTTTTTTCAAAATTATTATCCCTTTTAAGTTCAAGTTTCCATCCCAATTGATCTTCATGATCCTGCTATAGTAATTGCAATATGTCCAAATATGTGGAAGATGTATTTTAAAGAATATGAGCTTGGGATGTTTGAAAATGTCCATTTATTGCATATGTCAGCATATTATTGGCTTTTGATCATTCACAACACTACAATATTCAATGAAAGCCATTTTGAATTAGTCAATTTGTAACAAAAATATCATTAAAATCTTTCAGACTGACCCAACAGATCAATATCCAATGTAAATATAGAAAAGGAAATGTCATTATATAACAAGAAAATCCGAGTATAAGCTGACTATTGAAGATATTTACTAGAGTTCTATTTCTGTCTCTCACTTCTAACAGAGTCATCTTTTCTTATTTCCAGTTAATGCTACATTTTGTCCTATTCCATTTCCCCATTACTCCCAAATCTCCCCACATCAAATCTCATCACTTGGCCTTTAGTTATGCAGCCCTCAGTCCTGGGTCATACCCACATTCACTCAGTCTTCTGAGCATTGCCGGAGAAAAAGCAGGAAATTGTGCCATGAGTTTCTTTGCAAATTGTTAATTTGTAAACTCACCTGACTCCCCATGGCTTTAATTCACCCCTTAATCATATCTTATCTTGCCTACAGAATCTGTTCTATGAGATTCCACTCCTCTGCCAGCCACACCACTTTCCACAAATGAAATCTGAACCTTCCTCTTTCTTCCTTGCCAGCTCTCCTCACTCAGAACCACATCTTTCTCACAGTCTTCAAGCACGTATCCAGAGCTTCATGGATGTCTCATTCTTCTGTCTTACCTCAGAGAAGAAGCTGCTTCTCCTCTTTCTCAAGACCAATGCCTCCCTTCTAGTCATCTCAGTCCCATGAATTCTCATAATCTCTTGAAGTCTACACTTTCTGATGCACACTATTTTTTTTTGGTGGTGTCCTTCATCTTTGACTCTATACTGGGTTTCCTCTTCTTAGTTTAACCAAGTAAAGTATTATCTTCACCCTGCTACCATTCTCGATTTGTGTACTTCTCATTTTATTAATACTTCTTAACCATCTAATCTGACTTTGGATGATTCCTTGATTGGATCTTTTTAGTGGTAATTGATGACATCTTAACTAACAAATCCAAAGTTCTTTTTTTTTCAGTTGTGATTCTTCTGCATTACTCCATAGCTTCTCCTAAAATCCTTTTCCTTACTTAGTTTTTATGCTTCTACATAGAACTAATTATCTTTTTACCTTTGAAATTTTCTTTTTTAAACAAAATTGATTTGTTTTACTTTTCCCCCTCATTCTTTCCTTGAAACATTTATTATTCACAGACTTTTAAAAAAAAAATTCCTCTTGGGAATCTCATCCATTCTCATGGCTTAAAAGGACACCTTTCCCAAATCTTTAGTCTTGAACTCATTCTTCACCTTTATCTACAATTAGATACCTCTTACTAAAAGTCTTACAATTACTTCAAACTATCAATGTCTTAAAATGGATTCATATAATTTTTGCCAAAATCAATTTATACTTTATATATATATATATTATTGGAAACATCATTTCTCCATCAATGTAAACCTAAAGCTTTTGATTCCTGTACAAAAATAATACATATATACCTAAGTATGATAAGAGCTTTAGGAGAAATACATCCACAATTCTAAGGAATATAGTTGACCAAGAAATTAAATCTGAAGAATCAGGAAAGATTTGTGGGGTTTAAGAAGAAAAATCTTAGATGTTTTATAAGACTGGGGAACCAAGAACCTCTTTCTATGCCTTTTACCTGAACAAAACCAAAAATAAATTTATAATCTCTTCTCTTTTTAAAAAGTAACAAATATTCATCACCAAATTTTTGTCTTTCTTTATTATGATTTATCATTTGTATCTTCCTTTCTCTTTGTTCTTTCATTTGATAACATACTTCACACTCCTTCATCCATTTATTAATTCATTAAATAACCAGTTAGAGTTTTCTATGCTGATGTCTAACTTCTTCTGACAGTTTTAAGAAATATAATAAGTAGACTAGTTATCATTTTCTCCCAAGCATCGTTCTGTTCCCAGAATTTCCTCTAAACTATCACATTAATGTTTCTGAAACACCTCTTCATGCATATCAATGCTGTGCTAAAAAGCTTTTCATTTATCAAGATCAAATCCAAATTTGTTTGGCATTTTAAGTGCTTAAAAGACTGAATCTCCGCATTTCTACCTCTACCCCTCTTCATATGTATCCTAATCTTATTTTGCATTTCTGCATCAAAATATTCTTCTCCCAACTCTCTTTGTTTTATAACTATGCAATTTGTATTCCAGCTTCCAAAGCGCTCCTTCACATTTCTTGCTAAGAAGACCCTTCTTCACCATAGTCTCTTTTTTACATCCCTCTCTTCTTTTAGAGGCCAGGGCATTCATCACATTCCTCATTAGATCATCTACAATGTTCTCAGTCTTCTGTGTCTTCTCTCTTGTCTAAATTCTCGCAGCGCTATTAGTCTTTTTTTTCAATTGGCAATTTCCACATGATATCCCACGTTCCCATTTTTAAAATACATATTTTTAAAATACAACAAAGTTGCTTCTTTGTGTTACTGACACATAAGATAGTACTTAAGACATTAAACAGAATGGCAGTTGTATTAACACCTGCCCATTTCAATAACTCTTTATTTCAATCAAATACAGATTTTATTTTCTCTCTTATTCCCAAAACATACCATGAACAGTGCCAATATATGGCAGTATATTTTAAAAATATAGAAAAGGGTGTACATCTTTGAAACACAGATATAAGCAGTGTCATTTGCAAACGTCTTTGTAGTCCATACCTCTACTTAATTACTTCAATCTAATGAATACTTATTGATTGCTTGTTATGTGCTAAACTCTGTGGAAGGTACTATGGAAGAGACAGGGATAAATACGATAAAGTCTTCCCCTTGAGAAGCTACAGTCTTATAATGACAGATGCATGTCTCAATCCCTAGGGCTGGCGTGAGTGGAGCTCTGAGACTGCACAATGCAGTTAATGCAAATGATTAAACAATAAATTCTGCTTACAAAAATTGGAAGCATCTCTGGAGGAATTGGGGAGAAAATGAATAGTTGTTAATGAGTCAGTATTAAACGTTATTGGTGCTTAACATAATAACAAATTAATAAGTATTACTTAGTTAATTAAACAACTCCTTGTGGTTTGTTTCACTGATGCAAAGCAGGCATGCTCTGGATTCACCATAATGACACATAATTCTGAGAATATAGGGAAAAAAAAAACCTAAGTGTGCTATTCCTATTCTGCTCACTTCAGTTGCTCAACACATTTCTTTTCCTGGACACCAAGCAAACAATCACTTCTGCTGCAGACACCATGTGGGTGTCCTATATTTTAATTCAATTCTGTCGCTATCTACCTGGAGACAGCATCAGATTCCACAGGTTGAGGGCTCAGACAAGACTGCCCCTGACTTCCAGGGCCAAATGCAAGCCTCAGGTTGTTTTACCTGTCCTTCTGACCCATTGGCTATACATTGGAGTTAGACTAATTTGTTAGAGTGGCTTACAGGACTCAGGGAAAAACTTTACTTACATTTACTGGTGTGTTATAAGGGATACAGATAAAGAGAGATATAGAGCAAGACATGTGAGAAGGGGTGTGGAACTTTCATGTCCTCTCTAGGACTCCACCCTTCAGGAACCTCTATGGGTTCAGCTCTCTGACCCTAGTGCTTTTGTTTTTTATGAAGGGCTCCATTATGTAGGCATGATTGATTAAATCAGTGACCACTGATGATCAACTTGACCTTTCACTCCTCTGCCCCACATTCTGAAGCTATCCGGGAGCCTTCAGTCATTGGTCAATCATTAGCATACAAGAGACACCGTTCTTTTTTATTTATTTATATATTTTTTTGGGTTGGGGTCTCACTCTGTTACCCAGACTGGAGTGCAGTGGCCGCTCCTGGCCACCGCAGCCTCAACATGCTGGGCTCCGGCGATCCTTCCGCCTCAGCCTCCAAGTAGCTGGAACTATAGGTGTGCGCTACCACACCCAGCTAATTTTTGAGGTCTTGCCAAGTTGCCCAGGCAGGTCTCAAACCCGCGGGCTCAGGCAATCCACTCACCTCAGCCTCCCAAGGCGTGGGATGACAGGCTGAACCACTGAGCCCTGTTGACACCTTTCACTTTGAAGATTCCAAGGACTTTTAGGAGCTTTCTGTCAGGAAAAGAGATGAAGACCAGATATATATTTTACTATCTCACAATAATATTTTATCTTATTTTCTCCTTATTAAATGAGTTGGTGTGGGTAATATTAGTTTTGAACTTTGAGAATTGTATGACTTCCCATAGGCTGGAAAAATGAGAGGATCCAGAGAGATCTGACAGCTTAGTTCTTTATGACACATACATAAATTGGAACCTGTAACAACACTGGCTATGTGGACAGGAAAAAGAAACAGAGTAGTACTATTTCAAGGTACTAAAAGCACTTATTTTGTAGCTCCAGAAATCACAGAACAAATGAAATGCAAGAGATGTGTAAAGGGGTATGGACAACCTTGAAAATGGCTAATAGAGGAATGGAATGGAATTATTTTTCTTATATTAATAGAAACCACATAGCCCTGGTTGATATGATTCAAAATACAGTTGGAGCATTTTGAATACAGTTGTTCCTTGGTATCTGTGAGGCAATTGGTTCCAGACCCTCCACAGATACCAAATTACTGTGAATGCTAAAATCTCTTATATAAAATGGTCTAGTGTTTGCATATAATCTATGCACATCACTCCAGCTATTCCAAATCATCCCTAGATTATCTATAATACCCAAAGCAACACCTAAACATCACTTCATTTGTGTAGATTCCAGGCAGTATTTGGCAAATGGCAATCTCAAGTTTTGCTCTTTGGAACTTTGTTAATTTTTATTCCAAATACATTTTATTTGCAGTTGGTTGAATCCATGGATAGGGAGCCCGTAGATACAGAGGGATGACTGTATGTGAATCACCTTTTGTTCTGTTCTTAATTCCTTGGAAAAACAAGTCATATACATTAAAAATTACAATAGCCTCACGTAGGATATCTCTCTTAAGATATCAAGTTTCAGAAATAGTGTTAGGCCTAACTATCAATCCCTTTTGAAATGTAATTACTTACTAAGTAATTATAAAAGATCAGTGTCAAGGGAGGTGTTATAGCAAGTTGCCCTTGGTAATATGTTTTGTGTTTATGGTAATTTTTTTAAGGTATACTTTGTCCTTAAAAATAACATGAATTTTTTTTGTGTGATAATTGCTGGGCTTCTTACCTAACACATTTCATAGTTCACTTTCTCTGCTTACTGTCCTACTCTGTTGACTCTTCTTCTAAGGTTGTACAGCAGTCTTAGAAACAAGCCTGGCCTCAAACATAGGTAATGCACAGTGCAATGAGAGTGGTAAAATATTAGTCAAATAATCATGATAAAGTGATCTAGAAAATGCTTTTGAAACCTGAGAAGAGAAGCAGCCTAGGACATGTGGAGAAGCTTTACAGAGGGACTGATATTTCAGTGGGATCTTGTCAATATGTAGGAAGGAGACTTCACAAAGAAGGCAATATTTTTGGTGGGGTCTTGTAGAATTTCTAAGAGTGAAAAGAGCTCTTTCCTTCTCAAAGAGGACAAATACTTTGACAAGAACCCTCAGTTTACTAGGATGCTTTAACATATCTTGAAAGATGAAAATCTGCTAAGCACAAAAAATTATGATGTCTTTGTCCCAAATCAAAAGCAGGGAAAGTTTTATGGTAGATTTGTCTGGTTCATAATCTTTTTATGCCAAAGCATCAGACGATTCCGCTTGTGTCAAAACTGAGTGAAAAATCCAAAGAGCGATTCAGCATTATAAGAATAATGCATCGGTTTCTTAGAAATTAAAATACTGAATCAATTGCTGTCATGTGTTTAGTGGTAGTTCTGAATTCCACAGGTCTGGAGAGATGTGATCCGGTAGCAAATCAGTCTAATCCATTGTTTCTCAATCTCAACGCTATTGAAAGTGACAGGTTGATTTTTTTTGTGAAAGACTGTCTTGAGCATTGCAGATGTGTTGTTTAGGGACGTGTTCAGCAGAATCCCTGGATTCTAGATTTCAGTAGCAGTCTTCACTGTAATGATGACCAAAAAATGCTTCCAAAAATTGACAAATGTCAAAGTCATGCCCAGTTGAAAACCACTGATTTAACCAATACCTCATTTTTTGGTCCCAGAAATGGAGTCTAGAGTAGAGACCTGGAGAAATGACTGAAGAAGACAGTGGTAGCACTGATCACTTTCAACTCTGCACCTGCTCAGTGTAGATTATCTGCACCAAACCTAGGACCAATGACATAAAATGGGCCGTGGACCCTTTATCATCTTTACATCAATGGTTCCCTCAGATTTAGAAACAGAAACCCAAGTCATTTCCTGGTCCTGTTGGAAAGAATATGCTGATTGTATCAGTTCTTCAATTCATACACAACTTGAGGATTCATCAGTATATCTACTCCAAAAAGTATTCCTAACCATGAGCAAATAATTTGTAAAGATGCAAAACAAAAAGTTCAAAACCCAAAAATCTTTGAAATTTTTGGTCCACTGGGTTAGTTCAACCAAACAGAAAAGTAGACCCATCAAAGGCAGCATAATGGAGACAAAAGACAGTAGTAAAATCAAACACATTATATCCTAGGAAACCAATCAGTATTTGAACGTGGCAAGTGGAGGAGAAAATGCAATGTAGTGAACACAGGAGAAGTGGGAAGCGAGTTAACCAGCAGGGGTTGGAGAAGTTGACTAAAGAGAATGTCCCACCATAAAAGAGCCTTTAGGGAACCTGGCCGGTTCCCAAGATTCTGGAGTGTTGAACCAAATGGGCAGCTCCAGCCCAGGAGGGGTCTTTCAATTCACTGTGTCAATCCATGGGCCCCTTAGGGTTCTTCTCCCTAGTTCTGAGGCCATGCGATCTGGAAGCATCAACATTCGTGTTTGACTCTGGCTTTTCAAAGTGGTAAAAATGCAACCTGCTGTTATTGAAGCTGATCCCACCCTTTAATCCAAGGAAAGTTTTAAAAGGGTTTATGGCCAAGATATTAAGTTTCTCTTAGTGTTCGCCATCAGTATGAACCAAAGAGAAGCCAGGGTATTCCAATTTATTTCAATCTGGAAAACCAAACTAAGAAGATGACACAAAATCAGAAGACTGAACACAAAAGTGTTACCATTGCTGGGTAGTGTCCAGGATACTGAGAGGCAATGAACTGATGAGTGTCATTTCTCACCTTAGTAACTGTCTTCTTTCAAGTACCATTCTTCATTTGGCTTATACAGTGTATGTGTTCTTTGTTGTTAATGGTAGTGGTTCTAGTCTTTCTAGAACACAACCTCACAGCTCAGTTCTAAACCAACATGTGCTCTAGCAAACAGCCCATTCAAGGACAAACCTTCTGATTCTGAACCTTCTGATTTTTTCTTGGTCCTATTCATGATTTTCTTCCCTCTTCATTTGGCAGGAATGGAAGGACTAACGATGCTTCTCCCCCACTCCCCTTTTTAGGAAAGAAGCTCTTCAATGCAACAAGTTAGTCTAGACAAAGAAAATTAAGGTAATTAGTAGAAAGCTTGTAAATGTGCTGTGTAGGAAGCCCTGTCATTACGGACCCTCACTCAGGCTCCTGTGGTTTGGTGTGTGTACAGAATGATAGTTCTGGGTTTCCTCTCTGTAGAGAGGAATAAAATAATACTGGGTTTCAATTAGAGACATAACTGCAACTTAGTCAGGGGCATAGGAGCAGGGTGGCTGTCAGCTATGCCAAGCTAATGTCATAAGACATAAAATCCCAGCACATTGCAAGGGATCCTGAGGCATCTGAGTTACCACAGCTCTCATACTCAATAAGACACCAAGACTAGCAATTAGAATGCAGACAGAACAAATATTTACATTTTGAGAAAACAAAAGAGGAGGCATCAACAACAGAATGAATCAAAAGCCGCAAGATCTCAGATGTGGGCAAGCAAAGTGTTGCTGTCAGTGTGAAGCAGGAAGGCTGAATTGGTTTCCAGTATTTGCAATTCAGAGATCTAGATTACTGGAAAATTTACAATAACATTGCAGTTTCAAATCTTCACTTCATCCGTGTTACACAGAGTTGAACATGAGGAGTCAATTGTCCTTTTCCTCCTTCCACCTACTATTAGCTCCAAGTCATTTCTTCATGTGTATGTATATGGGTTACGTTCTCCAGAGAGCCCGCATACGTTATTTCAAGAGTCTTTCAAAGTCTTAGAAGCGCTCATGCATATTTAAAAGCTATGTATCGATTCACAAACTCATTTTGTTATGAAACCTGGTATTCTGAATGATCAGAGGATGTAGTAAAATCTAGTAATAAAAGAAACATTAGGGCCTTAGAAGAGGGATGTCCAGGAAGTAGTAGGTGGATATTTTCCTTTTTTCTCTAAGTAATTTTAGATGCCTCACTCATGCACGCTCAGATAATGGGCCTGGAGAAAGGGACAAAAATCCCGGGTGGTCAGAGACGTGTTGCCAACAGGAAGACCCCAAGCCAGCCATTGTCACTGGAGTGAGGCATTTGGCTTTGGCCAATTTTGCATGCATCAGGCTATTATAAGAAATCCACAGGGGATGGTAAATAGGGATGAAATGACAGGGCCCTGGCTGGTGAGGAAAAGGAGCTCAGTGCACATGGCTTGGCTTTAGCAGGGCAAATGATGCTAACTTTCCCCTTCCGAGTGTCTTTAATTCTGAAATTCTATAAGCATGAGATGGTGTCTCAGCCCCTTTTGATCTACATCAACCCATAGTGGATGCCTGCCATGTGCTTGGCATCAGTACTTGGGAAAAAGACTTGACTGCCAACTATCTAATGCTGTTATTTCATTTCTAAAATGCAATATCTAAAAATTGTTCATATGAGAGATGTTTCAAAGTATTTGTGACCAACATGCCAAGTTTTAGATTCATTTTGGGAGAGACACACACATGTAGTATTTTACTCAACGTAATATTTTGTAAGTAGCTAATATTAGCGAGTACATGCAGTTTACCAAACACTCTTCCAAGAAGGCTTTACGTGTCTTTAATACAAATGCAGTCAGGGAAAAACGTTAGATGATTCCATGCTCCTTTAAACTTTACCCAGGTTACCAAAGCTAAGGAAGATACTCTAAGTTAGTTCTACTTAGAAGGGCTGACATTATTAGGGGAATTATCTATTAAGAAGGAGCTAAGAAGAGGCATTTTCAACAGGGTAAGAAATCTGAGAGTCAAGACAGAGCTATAGATGATAGTATTTGTAGAGAGCATCTAACCTGAACCTCTGAACAGTTTAGGTTATTTTATTTTCAGTTATATTTATCTTATATATATTTTTAGTCAGGTCTCACCCTGTCAACCAGGCTGGAATGCAGTGGCAAAATCATGGCTCACTGCAACCTCAACTTTCTAGGCTCAGGCAATCCTTCCGCCTCAGCCTCCCAAGTAGCTGGGACTACAGGCACACACCATCACACCTAGCTAATTTTTTGATTTTTGTAGAGACAAGGTCTCACTATGTTGCCTAGGCTGGTCTGGAACCCCTAGTCTCAAGTAATCCTCTTACCTCAGCCTCCCAAAGTGTTAGGATTACAGGCATGAGCCACCGAGCCCATCTAGTTTATTTTATAAGCAATAAGAATAACTAAATATAAGGTCAATGTGGTCAAGAAATCTTATATTCTAGACAATCCTACTTCAACTTTTTTCTCTTTCATTTTTGAGACATTCATTCCTTTGATTCTGTTATTTCAAACATATGGAATTTATGGAGGTCCAAAGTTTCCTTACTTTTAATAAAGCAAAACTCAGGTTTTTGCTTGTTTTCATTTTTTAATGGGAGGTGGGATTCTGTCAATCACATCAGGGTTCAATGTATGAAGCAAAGTTCTATAGAACATTATGAAAGTTATTGTGTAAGTCGAGAGTATTTTGTAGGATTTATATTATTATTTGCTATTTTTATTACAGAGTAATGTACCCTCACTTTTATGCAAAGATTACTGCACCCCTTTTGCTGTTTCTTTAGGCATTAGTACCCTTTTATTTTTCTTCCCAGTGCTGTTTCTTACATCTTGCATCTACTACACTTCTTAAACTTCCTTCTCTGTGTTCTCTGGGTACACAACTTCAGAGAGCAGAGACCGCCAGACATGGATTCCCTCATTATTCATGCTCATTTCTTTCCACAACTAACTACATTTTTTTCCTTATGTCCCATCTCTCATTGGAATGAGGTATCTAATCTTGTCCAGCACTTTTTCTATCCTCTACTTTTATACACCCTTTATTCTTTTTTTCCTCTCTCAATGTTTAAATATATTCAAGTAGCTTCCATGTTAAGCTTAAAATCTTAAAATGTAAAGGAAGGGAGGAAAGGAGGATGCAATTTTTAAGCTCTGTTCTAGCTTCTGGGGAGGGGGAAGTGTTTAATTCCTTTTCCTACTGCATAACGAAAACTACTTTCCCTAATGTATCGAACTATTATGAATTGACTGGTCATTTCAATCTTGTCCTCTTTATCGTGCTGTGGTAACTCACTTTGGTCAACACTAGGCTCCTTGGTATTCTTGCCTTGCTTGGATTTTGTGAGGTTTCTTCTTCCAGAATTCTCTGTCTCCTTTGAAGATGTGTTATCCTCTGCTCATCTCAAGTACCAGTTTTCTCCAAGATTCACTGTTTGCTTCTTTTCAGCCTTAAATTACAGCAGGGGGAGATCTTATTTCCAACATATATCCTGCATTCTAGAAACACCTACCACACCCTCCTGGATTGAGAAAATCAAATAATTTTCCCATGTCTTCCGGATAGAGTTTCATATCTTCAGCATGAGATACTAAAGGCTTCCCAATTGTAGAGTTTTAGAGTTTATCTCCATCATGCACCCTGTACTTCAGCTATGGAGACCTACCCTCAATTCTCCAAACATGCAGTGCCCTCACAAATCTATCAACTCACCTGTTCTCTTTGCCTGGAATGTCTTTCCTTTTCCCAACCTTTTCATAGCTAGATCATTTCTATTCATTTTTGATGTGCAGATTCACATGTTCCTCTACTTTTTTAATTATTCTCATAGAACTTATTTTCATTCCTCCATTTGTGCTCCCAGATCCCCTTTCTCTACATCCCAGGCATACCTGTTTCATACATCTCACAGTGTCTACTATACTGTGTTATGTTACTTTTCTCATTCAACTCAACAAAACTCTGAGTTCTTTCTGGATAGGTTCTGTATCATGGTCACCTCTGTATTGTGATATTGATGATGGTATCTGCTGTACATAAGTACTTGATTGCTACTGGTTGAATGAATGCATATAAATGAAGCACAGGAAAGTTAAATGACTTAAAGAAAGCGAGAGGAAACAGTATACACTTCAGAGAAGAATGTGTACAGGCAGTACACTGCATAGTTTCTGAGCATGACTTTGGAGAATAAAGAAACTATATTTGATTCCTACATTGACTATTAGTTACCTTGATTTAGAGAGGTGCATGACTTCTCTAAGCATTCCTTCCTTATCTGTAAAACGATGATGGTGATAATGATGATAATTACCTCAGGTGGTTCTTGCAAGGACCAATTTATGTAACTTATACAATATCCCAGTACTTGACATAAGATTGGCCCTAAGAAGTGTCACATATTATTATTTCTCCCTTATATTTGGCATGTTGCTTTAAATTGTACTTTTTTTTCTTTTTTTAGAGGTAGATCTTAATTTGTTGCCCAGGCTGGAGTTCAATGGAGTAATCGTAGCTCGCTGCAGCCTTGAACTCTTGGGCTCATAAATTGTGCTTTTTTTTTTTTTTTTTTTTTTTTTTTTTTTGAGTTGGAGTCTCACTCTGTCACTCAGACTGGAGTGCAGTGGCCGCTCCCAGCCACCGTAGCCTCGCCTGCTGGGCTCCCGCGATCCTTCCGCCTCAGCCTTCCAAGGAGCTGGAACTACAGATGCGCGCTACCACGCCCGGCTAAGTTTTGATTTATTGTAGAGATGAAGTCTCGCCAAGTTCCCCAGGCGGGTCTCGAACCCGCAGGCTCAGGCAATCCACTCACTTCAGCCTCCCAAAGGCGCGGGATTACAGGCTGAGCCACCGAGCCCGGCTAAATTGTGCTTTTTAATTGATCGGTCTTTTAGTTAGCAATCATTGTTAAGAGTGAAAATCAACTGTATAACTTTGGTTAACTTTGGAAAATTGTCATGAAGGTCAAGACTGACAGATTTATAGAGATGGAAGGGACAATTGAGATAATTTAATTCAGAACCCGCACTTTTTTTTTTTTCAAGTCGGAGTCTCACTGTCACCCAGGGTGGAATGCAGTGGCACATTCAAGCTACCACAGCCTCAGTCTGCTGGGCTCAGGCGATCCTTCTGTCTCAGTCTTCCAAGTACCTGGAACTACAGATGTGTGCTACCATGCCCAGCTAATTTTTTGATTTATTGTAGAGATGAGGTCTTGCCAAGTTGCCCAGACTGGTCTTGAACCCTGGGCTTAGGCAATCCTTTCACCTCAGCCTCCCAAAGTGCTGGGATTACAGGTGTGAGCCACTGTGCCTGGCCCTAATCCTTTACTTTTTTTTTTTAATCAATATTTTTTATGATGATATTGTGGGATACAGTTAAGGGTTAGGTATACAAATATGCTCCATTCAGGCACCCTTGTTGATAAGAGGTGTCTCCCCATCCCCAGACAGATATTTACTGCCATTAATCCCATCTCCCTTCCCCTCCCCCCATAGTTTCCACCACTGTCAGTCATTTTCTTATAGTATTACATTGGATGTTCAAGGTCCACTATATGAGTGAGAACATGTGATACTCAGATCTTTGTTTCTGTGAGAGGTCACTCAGTATTATAGACTCTAGGTCCGTTCAGGTTGCTGCAAAATTCATGATTTTGTTCTTTTTTATGGCTGTGGAGTATTCCATTGTGTATATGCACCACATTTTTTAAATCCAGTCCTCTTTTGATGGACAGCATGGTTGCTTCCAGGTTCTTGCTATTGTGAACAATGCTGCGATGAACATACGTGTGCAGGTATCTTTTTTATAGAGTGATTTGAGTTCTTCAGGGTATATTCCCAGTAGGGGGATTGCAGGGTCATATGGGAGGTCGATATTTAGAGCTCTTAGCAGTCACCATACTGTTTTCCACAGAGGTTGTACTAGTTTGCACTCCCATTCCAGGCGATTGAGAAAGACGGAACTCTCCCCTTACTTTTTATATAGGGAAATAGTGGTCTAAAAAGATGAAGATCTAGGTCACATAGCTTGTTAGAGGTTAGTTGGTATAGACCCAGGACTAGTACCAAAGTGTCTACCAATAGCACTCATTCCAATTATTTGTATTGAAGAAAGTCATGTGATGATTAGATTTGAAGAAAACTGAGAGTCCTCAGAGCTATGAGTCCATGTTGGGGGCCGACAAATGCCATATGGGTGGAGCAGTGGCCTTGCACATAACCACGCACCGACTCCACTGTTCTGTTTCTTAATTTCCTTTGTTTGGAAGTTTTTTTTTTCTTTTACAAAGAAAGGAAAAAGAACTCAGTGGAAAATTATGAAACACTATTACATACAAATCTGATTAAAATTACAGCGACTGTAAGCCTTGAGTGGAGACGGACACATTTCCCAGGGCTGGCTTACATCTCTGATCATGTTTAATTTCAACATTTCTGTCTAGCTTTTGCTATGCTACTTTTCCTGTATTAACTGATCTTTCAGTTAAAAAAAAAATTAAATGTTTAATTATATAATCAATTTGTCTGAGGTCCTCCAGTGGGCTAAGGTAAAGAAAGAAAATACATATAAATAGAGATGGAAACAATGGAGAGAACATGAAATAAAACTATCAGTCTGTGCCAGAAAGGGGGAAAAATGCTGTATGTCTGAGAATATTTCTTCCTCTTATGGGAATCCAAGCGAAAGCTTCTAAATGAGTCTTCCTTTGTTACAGGAGTTTTCTAATTCCATGAGTTTCTTGGTAATAAGCTGAATTATCCCAATTATTTACCACCAAATCTGACTGAAGACTTAACAGAATAAAAGAAAGCCTTAATAACACAGGCTCCTATATGCCTGTCATCATTTCAAAGTTTATAGGATGGTCTATTTTTGCATTGCAAGTTCTTTAAAACAGCAAAAGTTAGCTCTAAAAAGCATTGTGGTTTCCCATTCAATTCATTCACTTTTTGCTATTGTTCACAAGCATTTGATTACTAGACAAAGTGAATGACTCTCTCAAAGTGTGAGGCCCTATTTTTATCCTTTGTATTAAAAAACATCAGCAACAAAAAGAATAACGTTTGACTTGAAGTCCTTTACATGGCTACTCTGGAAAGGATCTCTGGACTTTTGGGTGGCTTGCCATTGCACTGCCTTTTGTTCCACTGATCTTTTTATTTTCCAGAAGGAGTTATTTAATTCTGGATTGTTCTATGTTCGAATGGTTAGTGATGATAACTATTATTTAAAAGCATGCATAATGATCCCTTCAAATTGTATGTTTTATGCACTACAACCTTAGGATATCTTTCTTTTCATGGAAGCCACATGTGATCCTTTGACCCTCACACTGGTAAAAAGAATCATATATTTTAGAGACAAATGCTGAGAGCTAGGTGTATAGAAAGTATCTGGAGAATAGTCTGGTTTCTTGTGTGAACCAAAAATTATCAGAAAATCCAAAATAGTAAAGACTCTCAGAAATCATCTTGTCTAGCATGTCCCAAAGTGTGTCCCTTGCTTGTAACACTAGTCCCGCATGATGTTTCTCCATGATTTTCATTGTTGGAAATTCAGGAAATCCTGTACACTATAACTCTCTTTTAGAGACTAACATATCACATCAGTCACATTTGAGTCTTCCAGAAAAGGAGCTTCTATAGCTCCATTTAACCCTGTTGACTTAATTTATATAACCATAGAACTCTTTATTATTCCGTGAAACTAGCATTCAGAGATACATTTTTTTGAAAATGTTGAGCTACTCCCTTTTTTTGAGAAATCTGGGGCCCAGTGAGGTTGTCAAATGGTCAATGAGTATCTAAAAGTAGGACCCCAGTCTTCTGACTTTATGTTCAATGTTTCATACACAGAACTGAAATGAGAACTAGCATTTAAGAAATAATCCATGTCCCATGAATACCTTTTCAAAGTCTTCACGTAGTGAAAGTAAGGCTTGCCTCTATGTTTGCGTATTAAGTAAATCATTCTTATCCAAGCAGCAATGATAATGTCAGTGTCCTAGAGTATGTGAAATAAATCTAGTAATGATGATCTAAGAGAGATTAAGGGTATATTGACATCACTTGGGAAGTGCAACACCAAAGCATCTACTCTCAAAGAGTTGAGGACAGTTTACAGAACGAATTAATATACTCACCCCATTACCATTTTTCTAAATCATCAAAGATATATTTGTAGGACTTTCTGATAATCTTGAAATTTCATGATTAAAGGAATTTTGAGCAGACAAGTTGTCTCTTTTCTTTGTTTTGTTTCATTTTGCATTCATCTGATATATCTCTTTACTTGCTGTATTGTATAATAGATATGTCAGGTATATATTTATACTAGCTTGCTAGAGGGTAGAAGCCCACGTAGGTTATTCTGGGAAGTTGTTTCACAGTAAGATGGCTCTCTAGCAGGGACCATGAGCATGGCAATATAGGACAACTCTACTATTTTGTTAAATGAGTTGATATCTTTCTATGTTCATTCTAGTTCCAACTTTTCAGGCTTAAACTCTCTGATGTAAATATGCAATCATCATCTTAACAAACTTTATAAGAGAAAAAACAGCCGGGTTCGGTGGCTCAGCCTGTAATCCCGCGCCTTTGGGAGGCTGAGGTGAGTGGATTGCCTGAGCCCGCGGGTTCGAGACCCACATGGGGCAACTTGGCGAGACCTCATCGCTACAATAAATAAAAAAAAAAACTTAGCCAGGCGTGGTAGCGTGCGCCTGTAGTTCCAGCTACTTGGAAGGCTGAGGTGGAAGGATCGCTGGAGCACAGCAGGTCGAGGCTGCGGTGGCCGAGAGCGGCCACTGCACTCCAGTCTGGGCGACAGAGTGAGACTCCAACTCAAAAAAAAAAAAAAAAGAGAGAGAGAAGAAACATCATAGGCAGTTTTAAAAAAGAAAAATGTATTCAATAGTTCAAATTAGTCAATAAAGAAGATACAAAATGGATTTCAATGACATCACTAGGTCCAAGCTTTGTAAGTGTTCATCCATGTGGCTTCCCAGACTCACCAGAAAGCCATGCAGAAAAATTTCTACCCAGTGCATATATACCTACTGACCTAAGGCTAGACATTTCATGTCGTTATCAGAAATGGTCAGATGATAAGGCAAATTAAATCCAGTTTCGATCATATTTTACCCTAGGGAAATTCTGCTGAGCATAGGGTCTCATCAAATGCTCCCTTCAAGAAAAACCCAAGAGCCCTTTCATAGGGATGTGGGAAAGAGCAATGAAAAACCATTCAGGTTAAATGATTCTCCTTGATATGGCTTTGGCAAAGCTGGATGCTAAATCCCAAGCTCTGCTTGGATATAGAGGACTGTTCTTAGGCTAGAAAGTCATAAAACCCCAGCAGGCAGGCTGTTCATCATTTCCCTGGCAGGGCCTTGGTCATGCTGGAACTGAGAAGCCAAAGCACTTGGACCTGCACTGAGGGGGCCAGTGAGATATGTTTTCAAGTACAGATTTGTCTCAGCCACTCACTGAACACAGCGAGAATGGACACGGTACTAATTACTTACCGTATTTATTTAATTAACTTAATGCAGTCTTTTTGTGACTCTTCAGTTTATCCACAGAAAACAGTACATCCTATTCCCAAAATGTTGGGGTTTTTTGTATGTTTGTTTTGTTTTCTAACCCGGATACAACTTTCTCCTTGTAGCCCTCAATGTTTCTAAACTATTGAGGATTGGAGACAGGCAAATAAAGAATGACTGGCTGGTGAGAATCATGGCCATTTGGGGTTTCAAATGGACTAATGTGATAAATATTACTGAGCATCTACTTCACTAAATTCACCTAGTAGAATCTAACCCCAGAAGTTTCAGAGTTCCACAAGAAATATCATTATTTAAAAGACTACCGTATTTCTCTGAGTAAAATTTGAAATTCAGATAGATATTTAAATAGAGTTCAAACTTCTATGAGCCTCTGTCTTTTCAAATACAGCAAAGGAATAAGACATTTACTGCACTTCATTGAAAGAGTTAAATGAGATCACGTGAGTCAAGTTAGCACAGTGCCGGACAAATAACTTAGCTTTAAGGATTAGCTATTGTAAATGCATTTTCTTCACTCAAATTGTCTGTATCTCTCTAAAAATTTCTCAGGATTTTCCACCTCATTTTTCATATTTTCTTTCCACAATTTCATATTCTTCTGAGCTAAATAACCAGAATGAGGTCGTGGTGTTTTTTGTAATTTTGCATGTGGCACGGTGGAATAAGCAAAGATTTAGGATTAAGACACTTTTGGATTTGACTTTTGTTGCCGCATCTTACTGGCTGTGTGATCTTAAACAAGTCATTAAAGACTCTGTGTGCTTATCTGGGAAGCAGGGATAAAAGTACCACATTTACATACTGTGGTTAAGATTAGAGCTCATGATTACATTCTAGCTGTGTAATAAACATGGACATTGAATAAAGGACAATTTGTTTTAGCCAAATTCTTCCTTTTTCTGCTACACCTGCCTCCTTTGTCCTTCTCCTTCCTCAACTCTCTTATAAACACACCCACACACACATTCAAAACATTTTCTAGGCCTGGTGCAATGACTTATGACTGTAGTACCAGCTACTCTGTAGGCTGAGATGGGAGAATTGCTTAAGCTCAGGAGTTGAGGCCACAGTGAGCCATGATCCTGCCACTGCACTCCAGCCTGAGCAACAGAGTGAGACCTTGTCTCTTTTAAAAAAAAAAATTATACTGTCAACGGAGAAATAAAATTATGAAATACTTAGTTTGTTTTTCTTGTTTTCTCAGATTGTCCTAAATAAGATATTTTTATAAAATCTGAGTACACACTAAGAAGTTGATTCAAAAGCAAAGACACTAAAATTATTACTAATCTACTTTAATGTTATAAAATTGTCCTAATTATCTTTATGCAGAATTATTTTAATGACTCCCACTAAGACCTATAAATGGTTTCAAGTTACAAATAGAGAGTGATGTATGATGATAAAGAACTGTGCATCTTGTTAAATCTATCAAGATTAAACTTCCCTTTCTTTAATAAAAATTAATGGCTTTTCATATCTGGGCTGCTGAGATAAGTAGAAAAAATGCCAACAGATTTAGAACAGGATTAATCAACATGTCATGGGTACAAATGAATGGCAATGAAGATGCACCCTCTCCCCAAAGTGGACTTAATTCCTCTTTCCTGTTCATCACCTTTCTTTCTGTTTCTCTTCCATTACTTTTCAACTATCTCACTATTTAGGGCTTTGAGGATTGCTGTTAGTAAGTTTTGCTTAGCTGGTAGAACATCAGCTAATAGGGTTAAAAGGTAACAAGATAACTGACCCCATCATAGAGCTTCAAGTTTCTCTTCAGCCAGTGCACGTAGGATAGCTCTTCATATGCTCTCAAAAGTCATTTAGAAATGCAATTTCTAACCTGGCAACATCAGAATCCCTTTTCTTGCTGAGTTACAAATATTGAAAGACTTTCACTAGAGCACAGAATTTTTTTTTTTGAACCGTAAAAGAACAATGTGCATCTGTCTATTAGATGCTCTTGAAGACACGTCCACGTAAGCATGGAGATTTGGAATTACCTCAAAGACAGACGGGGGTCAGAGAGTGCCTGGTAGATCAGTAATAGAATATTTAAATCAAAGTCTTTCTTGGGAGGGAGCCAAGTTAGAGAAGAAGGCAGAAGTAACCTGAACCAGGCCATGGCACCGAGGCTAGCAGCTGCACCAGGGCTCTTTGGATCGCTCTACTGGATGGCTGAGCAAACCAGAGAGAACACGGCTTTAAATGCTTGCTGGATTAGTGACAAAGGCAGAGTGGAGATTGAGTTGCTTTGATTTCTGCAGAAACCAGCACGTTAAACTCATGCGCTATTTGTTAAGACAGGCCTTAATTTTGACAAAATAATCACCCCCAAGTCACCCATCCAATGTGTTTATTGTCTTGACATGATTATAAAATAGGACTCCTAATTCTCAGGATGAATTGCCCACTACCTGGGTCCCAGAATCATGTTAGAGAGGAGTGTATATTAAATAATGCTCCCCCACCCCACCCAAAGATGCCTATATCCTGATCCTGGAACCCATGAATATGTCACCCTTTCTGGTGAAGGGACTTTGTAATTGTGATTAAGTTAAGGACCTTGAGATGTGGAGATTATCCTGGATAATCCAGGTGAGCCAAATATAAACACATGAGTCCTTAAAGGGGGAGAACTTTTTTTGGCTCTGGTCAGAGGAAGATGTAGCTGCAAAATATGGCCAGAGTGACACAACATTGCTGGCTTTGAAGATGGAGATAAGAGGCCAGGAGCCAGTGAATGTGGGCAGTTCCCAGAAGCCAGAAAAGACAAGAAAATTATTATTCCTGGGAACCTTCAGAAAGGAACACAGTCCCGTTGACACCCTGATGCTAGCCCAGTGAAACCCATGTCAGACTTTTAACTTACAGAACTGTAGGATAATAAATTTATGTTGTTTTAGGCATTCAGTGTGTAGTCATTTGTTATGGCAGCAGTAGGAAACAAATCCAAGAGGATTACAAACTTCAGAGCCAGAAGCCCTCGCTAGACCCCTTCCTTCTAGAAAAGTCCCTCATGGCCCCAGGCTCAGAGGCAGGAACCAGGCTTGGGGCCTGCTGCTCATCTTTCCAAAGGAGGGACTCCAAAGAAAAGACAAGGAAAAAAAACACAGACCTGTGTGCAACACAATCCATAAATGGAGAGACAGCACCGAGGCACAGCTAAGCAATCTTGAGGAAGGACAAGATTTCCTGCCCAGTAAGTATAGGTGGGAAATAGGCAGAAGCTTGTACAGAATCCAGTGTTGAGAGGAGTAGCATGAATACAAGTCACTTGGAGCCTATACTCACTAGGTGCTTCATGTCTTGTCGTAACAAATTTAGCTGAGATTCCTGAGAAAGTAGAGAAAACTGGGATTAAGAGTGATTGTGAGAACTGCCCAAGGTCATAGTGTCTCTCAGGAGCTGGGACAGGAGGTGAGAACCAGGCCTGCCTGACCTCTAAGCCCATGGGCTTTCCACAACTCTGAGCTGTTCCTGGCCTAGCTGTTAAATCCCATTGGTTCAACATCGTTATCATGAGGTCACTTTGGGCTGGTGCTGAAGGGGCTGAGGCTCTGCTGATATGTCTGTTTTTGTCCTGGAACTAGTTCAAAAGCCATGGTAGAAAAAAAGGGTGCAAAAGAAAGGTCATCAAAAAAACAAACACATTTCAATCCAGCATGGCTTTTGTGTTTTGGGTCACACTTGGGAAGGCCTTCTCTACAACCAGATTGTTTTTAAAAATGCTTCTTCTATGGCTTCTTCTGACACTTTTCTTTTCAGTTAAATCTTAGTTCCATGAGGCGTTTATAATGGTGTAATGTGAGCCATTGACTCAACCCTGTATTTTACAGATGTCTTATCAGTTGTCCCAACATCATTTATTGTATAATCTAGAATTCTTCACTTATTCAAAATGCCACCATAATCACTTCCTAAATCCCCATATGAATTTACATTATTTCTGAACTTCCTATTCTGTCTTATAAGCAAATCAAAAGAAAATGAGCAGGGTCAAGAAATAACTGCAATACATGTCACAGAACATAATATGTAAATAGCTTCTAAAAATCAATTGAAGTTAGTAAAGGATATAAACAGACATTTTATAAAGAGAGTTATATAAATAGATCTTAAACGCAAAGTTACTTAACTTCTTAATGTGGTAACAAAAATTAAAGGAACACAGAGACACCAATTTTTACCTATGAGATTGACAAAAATCCAAATGTTAATTATACACTGTGTTGGCAAGAATATATTGTTGCTGAGGATATCAATTGGTATGGTCCCTAAAGAGAGCTGTTTGGAAATATCTATTACAATTACAAACATATACAACCTTTGATCTAGCAATTTATCTTCTATAAATTTAATTAAAGGTAAAATTTCTTATATTTGTTTGATGTGTAAGATTTTTGATTGCAAACCCGTATGTAACTGCAAATAATAATCCCAAAATGTAAAGGATCATCAATAAGTTACTGGTTAAATAAACTCTCACAATACATTGAATGAATGATTATGTAGCTCCCCAAAACAGTAAGAATGCTCTTTATGAGGTGTTATGGCGTTTTCTTTAGACATATTTCTAGCTGTTTTCCCAAAGGACATTTGGGAATGTCTGGGAATATATTTTGGTATCACATCTGGGGAGGGCGGAAGGGAAGGACCATTACTGATATCTAATGGGTGGATACCTGCACTGCTACTAAACATTCTACAATATACAGGACCCCATGCATATAATTATCTAGTCGAAAATGTCACTACTGCTGAGGTTGAGAAACCCTGCTCTAGAATGATGACCAGAAAATGATTCTATTACATAACTATTGGGCTAAAGGTCAGGGATGGGTAGAAACTTTTCACTGTATTCCATTTTCAATTGTTGAATTGTGTACCTATATGTACATGCACTACCAATTCAAAAATAAGCAGCACTGCCTTGTTTGTTTGTTTTCAGAGTCATTGTTGAATCTCTTTTTTAAAAAAATTTTTTTATTTTTTATTTTTTTGAGTTGGAGTCTCACTCTGTCACCCAGACTGGAGTGCAGTGGCCGTTCCCGGCCACCGCAGCCTCGACCTGCTGGGCTCCGGTGATCCTTCCGCCTCAGCCTTCCAAGTAACTGGAACTACAGGCGCGTGCTACCACACCCAGCTAATTTTTGATTTATTGTAGAGATGAGGTCTCGCCAAGTTGCCCAGGCGGGTCTCGAACCCACAGGCTCAGGCAATCCACTCACCTCAGCCTCCCAAAGCACTGGGATTACAGGCTGAGCCACCGAGCCCGGCTGAATCCCTTTTTTTAAAAAAGAAGCATTTTATGGTGATGTGAAGAAAACTTGTATTTTACTCATTTGTTTTGTTTCTTCCCTTGTGGCCCCTTGCTCTTTGGAAAAGCTCAAGGACATCTATATTGGCTGTTTCAACATAGATGAAGTGTTCTTTCCTGGAAAGGTACTTCAAACAATAGAGTAAAGTAGGAGCATGAAGTTGCAATGTATTATATCTGACCAAACAGGCTTTGGTCTTAGCAAACACCACAGAAAATTGTAGCCTAAATTACTAGAAGTTATAAATGTGTAAGTCAATGTTTTCTCAGGCGCAAGGACAAACATTCCTATAAAAGGAACTGATAGCATAGAGGTGCCTTTTACTCTTGACAATGGTAACTTTCTCTAAAGACCTCCAAAGATTTATCTGGAATCATTTCATAAGTCTACTGTAAATTTTCATTATTATCGCTTGATGTTGGCAGAAAGATGGTAAAATTGTATTTATCATTAAATCTTTACTCTTCCTCTTAATTTCCACTGTTCCAAAGCGTTCAACAGGGCCTTGAGTGTGCCAGAAGCCAAAGGCATTGTAATCAAGGTAGGACTCTGCCCAGATTATTATTCATGACTTTCCCCGGCAAAGGCATTCCAAGAGTCTTTGTTCTGTATTCAGTCTTTCATTGTATTAATTTGGGCTCTTTCTCAATCTCTTTCTCCTCATTCTGAGATTCTCTTTGAAATTTTAATTGTTGTTTTAAAATTATACTTCAAATCATATTTAAAAAACATCACAGAAAAAAAATACATCGCATAAGTGACCATCATGTGTACTAAATATTGGTGGCCTTACAGATAGCAAGAGTTGGCCACTTTAAGAACAGTATAAGAGACCCCAGGAAAACTCTCCATTGTAAATAGATGATATTCTAACAGATGTCATTAACACCTGACATTGCATGATTTGGGCTTCCATCCAGATGCTAATTGCCTTTTTCTGCTTCATTTTTAAAATACATAAAAATGAGAAACCAGGGAAAAGAGAAAACATACTAATGCCTTTGTGTGTGGACATTTATAAGCTGTTTCCAATACTCACAAGACAACTAGGAAAATATGAAGTTTTCATAACATACAGCAGAGGGAATAGAAGACAGCAAGGAACTCCAAGGTGGAACTGAATAGAGTCAAAGTAAATGCTACCTAAATTACAGTTGTATGAAGAGTTTTATTCTATCTTTTCTGCTTTTCCAAAAATTCAAAGGATGAGGTACTGAACCAGATTGTTGATTCTAAGCTACAACCTGGCATCCCAAAGAATGCTTTATTTTGCCCACTAATACAAAATGTCATACAAAAAATATCTTTATGACTGAGGATGGTGGCTCACACCTCTAATCCAAGAACTTTGGTAGGTCAAGTTGGGAGGATTGCTTGAGCCCAGGAGTTTGAGACCAACCAGGCAACTCAGTGAGACCTTGGCGGTACAAAAAATTTAAAAATTAGTCAAGTGTGGTGGCACTACTCGAGAAACTGAGGTGGAAGCATCAATTGAGTCTGGGGGTTTGAGGCTGTGGTGAGCTGTGATCATGCCACTGTACTCCTACCTAGGTGACAAAGTAAGATTCTGACTCAAAAAAAAAACACACAAATTTTAAAAAACCCTTTAAAAAGATAAACATATGTAAAAAAATAAGTAATTTCCTGCATTCAATGAATTTGTAATCTGGATAGGGAAAAATTCTCTCATGGAACATGCATATCTTGTTCCTCAAAACAGCTTGTCTGTAAGCAGAGTCTACTCACACAATCCTGGGGTTTCATTCAACTATGACTGTTCTGTGAAAGGAGTAAAGGTCAAGGTGTTTGTTTGTCTCACTATTCTGAAGCTTGGATTACTGTGTTTGAAGGAGAATGGACTAGTTGACCACTGTGGCCCATCCTAATTCTAAGACATGACTGCTACACTCAAAAACTTTGTGAGCAAATTAGGGTAATTGAGCCTAAGGAAAATGCAAAAATGGTGATGGGGGGCAGACAGAATTGTGGGAGAGGGAGACAGAGGAAAGAAGAGAGAAAAAGGGGGTAGTAAGGGGGAGAGAGAGAGAATGCACTTGGGATACTCATACACAAAAGTTGTTTCCTGAAGTGAGGGAGTTTGAGCTGGCTTTTATAAATAGGAGAACAACTTATGACTGCAAGTTGATGACCTTTTCATACACCATTGCTAAGTCTTTTTAATTTTACTTTAAATTTATTTTGTGGAAAATGGAAATAAGTTGCTTACATCATAGAGAAATTGAACTGAATCTTTCTGTTCCCAGTACAAACCTGACAAACAATAAGGATTAGTTTCAGGAAACTGTGAGAAATAAAAGGATGGAGGAAGAAGAAAACTTAATCTCTATCAACCGAAACATGGTTTTAGATTTTTTAAAAAGTGTTATGTGAATTCCATATATGCTAATATGCAGCTTAACTTGACTAGTTGTCCAAAAATAAATACTTAAACTTAGTATTACTGTTGTTTAGTATTATTGGTTGGTTTATCAATGAGAATAAAGCAATTTTATTTTTGGAAAATGGTGATCATAAAAGCTATGTCCTATTATCATAAAATATAAAAAGAACGAGAAAACAAAGATGGCAAAAGAAAAATGAAGAAGTTAGAAGAAAGTTGTGCTTACAGATCAATCCAAACAGTGACATTAACAAAGTGCTACCTGTGTTATCATAGGCTGACCAAGAAAAATTGCCAATTACAACTTATATCCCCAATCTAAGAGCATTTGTTATGGAGCAAATTATTCCATACACATCACTAGCCTTTGTTTTTTCTTAAATTGATACATGAATCATACATTTAGAAAACTTAAGGAGTAATTCTCCACATTCCAAAAATATCTGCTTTACAAAAGAATTCATTGCAAGATTTCTTCACATAGTTATGAACTTTTAGCCCATACGTATAAAATAATCAGTTCTTAAAATTTGGGTCCCACCAATACTATTATCTCTTGAAGCTGATGATCAGCTTTATTCCTTCTCCAAACTCAGGAAACCTGAAAAAGCAGCACAACATCAATAACTGAATGCACCCTGAAAACCCACAAGAACACTGGCCTTTAGAATTCATCAAGAAATATAAACATGCTGTCATTCATAAAGACAATATGCACTTTGAGAGTGTTTGTTTTCCAATTAGTGATGTTTAGTAGTGCCAAACCATGCATACAAACTTTTATACAAAGCCTCTTTTGACCAGCAGCACAAATTTGAGGATAGGATAAGATTGAAATCTGTTGCCATGGAAAAGGGTGGTTTTGTTTGTATTCGTGATTCTTTATGATTCTTTCCTTTCTTGGATTGACATTGAGGGGATGCTTCCCATTTATCTGTTGGTCATCTGGTCCCTTGTCCACAGGTCTCATGGGTTTATCCCTCTCTCTGCTGTCAACAGACTCTCTGCTCTGGGATGTCTCCTGAAGAACTGTCTCAAATTGGGGCTTTCCAACCTTTGTCCCAAAAGATCAATTTTCCTTTGTAATATGGCCTGGTCACCATATAAATTGGGCAGTTCTGAAATGTGGCCCCAAGATGGCAGCTTAAGTTATAATGCTCTACTCCAGTTGGATATTTTCTGCAAAAGGAAGGGTAAATGGTCTGAAGTCTGGTATGTCCAAACCTTTTTCCTTCTGTCTCAAGACCCTGAGCTCTGTTTATTCCTGTTGTATGGCACTTCTTACTACCTCTTATCTTAGCCATCCTTTGCCCCCTCTGATTCTTCTTTGGGGGATTCTTAAAGCCTCTCAGTTCCTCTGTGACCACCCCTCCTCTTCCCTACCCCATTCCTTCCTCCCCTGATGGACCCTCTTTTCTGTCTTTCCCTGATGGTCCTCCTCTTCCCCTGAAACTTCCAGGCCCTCTTCACCTGTTGCCTTTCCTCCTGGCCAGACTCACTCTGGCAGTCACATCCACCCCCATGGACTCTTTCCTCTTCAGGAGGGGGTGTGTCCAGAGGGAATTGTTCCTGTCCATGTGCCTTTCTCATGTCAGACTTGGGTCAAATTGAATTTAAGTTAGGCTCCTCCACTGCTGACCTAGGCATTTCACCAAAGAATTTGAATTCCTTTCCCTTTCTTGTGGCCTTTCTTGGAGCAACGTCTATGTTATCCTGTTTGGGTCCTGATGAACACCAGCATATTCTAACCAAAGCTCAGGAGTTTGCTGACTAATTCTACTGCTGACAATCTGATACCTATCTCCTAGGGCTCACAGCTTTGCCTCTTTAGAACTCCCAGTGGAATAACCAGGACTTTTCCCCTGACTGCCCTAAGAAAGATCACTATATCACCTGGCTTACTGAAGGAAAGAAACAAGTTATTGCTAAACCCATCATTTTTGGTAAAATCAACGAAATTGCCCAAGGACCGATGAAAATTCAGCTCTCTTCCTTTCTTACTTAATGGATTCTGCTCGCAAATATACTACTCTAGACCCAGAATCTAGAGAGGGTTGTTTCTATATTGCTGCTCATTTTATATCTCAGTTGACTCCTGATATGAGGTGCAAGCTTCAAAAGTTAGAGAAAGGCCTGGAAACACCTCAAACTGAGCTTCTCGAGTCAGCCTTTAAGGTCTTCGATAACTAAGGCAAGGCACGGAGGGAGGGAAAAGATGCCCATGAATGACAACATTCTCAGGAATTAAAAATTTCCAACTTTTGGTAGCCACTATTGGCCCATGGCCCTAGGCCCTCCAACAGGGAAGGAAAGTCACTGGAGGACTCCCTTTACCTAAGAAGATGCTAACCAGAAACTGCTTCAGTTGTGGCCAGCCTGGTCATTGGAGCCGGGAATGTTCTCAGTGCTCAGTTCCAACCCATCCATGTCCAAAGAGTGGTCCTATTGGACATTGGAAGCAAGACTGTTCACACCCTGGACAGGGAGCAGGCTCTCAATTCCCTCCTGGGACTGAAAGCTGTAGGCTTGAGCCTCCTGGACTCCTTCAGGCTCTGCAGCAGCCATAGACTGAGGGTGCCCAGCTCTTCCAAGTTGCTTTCTGCCTCACCATTACCACAGTTGAGCCAAGGGTCATCCTCTCGGTTACAGGTGGCTCTTTCCTTTCTTGTTGACATGGGGGCCACTTATTCCACACGATGTGAATACGCATAACTGCTCTTCCCCCATAGAGTCTTCATCGTAGGTATTGATGGCCTTACTCAGGAAGTCTCAATTACTCCAGATCTGCCTTGCATTTCAGGGGAACATCATGTCTATGCATCCCTTTGTTATGTTACCTACTTGCAACACATCTATCTTAGGTGAAGAAATCCTCACCAAATTCCACTGCCAATTAACATTCTCTATCGTCCCCTTCATGTAACATCTGGCAGAAACTGTCCACAGCCTGGCTCCTTTGGCTATTGAATATCCTGACACTCATGAGCCCCTTATCAATCCTGACATCTGGGACACTGCTGTTCCCTCTCAGGCTTCATGCTACCCTGTCCTAATCTCTGTTAAAGACACTAATTACTTCCCCTGTGATGCTGTCTTTGGACTTCAGCCTTTAATTCACAAGTTTCTCCAATCAGGGATTCTCACACCTGTTTCCTCTGCATACAATACACCTATTCTTCCAGTTAAAAAAATCCAACGGCTCCTGCAAGATCTGTGACTCATTAATGACTTAGTTATTCCTATTCATCCTGTCATTCCAAACCCCTCATAATCATGTCCACTATTCTACCTTCCACCACATATTTCTTCGTCATCAATCTTAAGAATGCTTTATTTTCCATTCCTTTGGCAGTAGGGTCTCAGCCTCTCCTTGCCTTTACTTGAACTGATTCCCTTACTCAACAAAACCAACAGTAAACTTGAACTGTTCTCCCTCAGGTGTTCCATGATAGCCTGAACCTTTTTGGTCAGGCATTATCTAAGGATCTCTCAGATATTAATTTCTCCAGTAGTGTTCTTGTCCAATATGCCGATGATCTCCTCTACAGCCCTTTTAAGGCTACTTTGCTTGCCGACACAGCTGCCCTACTCAATCACCTTGCTAGTTGTGATTACAGGACATCTAAGTCCAAGGCCCACTTAAACCTTCCCCAAGTTCAATATCTGGGGTTTAACTTAAGTCAAGCAAGCGGGCCGTCACTACCGCTAGAAAACAACTCACCCTGCAGATCTGACCAACTTTAACCCAGCCACAATTACACACATTTATCGGTCTTACTGAATACTTTAGAATCTGGATTCCTAATTTCAGTTTTGTTGCCAAACCCTCTGTGAGGTTATCCAGGGCAGATCAAGAACGTATTGACTGGAAATCACCTCCCATATCTGCCCTCAACTTCCTTCAGCTAGTCCTAACCAAAGCTCCAGACTTCACACTTTCCAATCTTACTCAACCCTTTTAACTATTTGTCCATGTAAACAAGGGCTTAGCCCTCAGTACTCTAATTCAAAAGCTCAGCCCAGACTGTGGCCTATCCAGGCTGTGGCCTATCTTTCCAAACAGTTAGAAAACATTGCCCAGGAATGGCTCCCCTGTCTCCAAGCTATCATGGTTAGAGCTTTGTTAGCCCAGGAAGCTTATAACTCTTTTTTGTACAGCCTATTGTGGTCTTTACCACACACCATGTTACAGATGTCCTAATCAACAAAGCCTCCTGCTTCCTCACCTAGCCCTATCTCCTTAAGTATCAGTTATTTCTTCTTGAGAACCCCTTCATCTCCTTGCAGGTTTATAATGCCCTCAATGCTGCCACTCTTCTTCCTCTGCCATTTGATACTGCACCAAAAACACACAGTTGTAAAGTACTCCTCTCATTCACCCCTTCATTCCCCAATCTTTTCCGATGGGTTCTTAGCAACACCTCCTAGACCTGGTTTGTTGCCGGTTCCAGTTTTTATGCACAGGGGGTCCATCACACTGGTTATGCCATCATTACACTCTCCCCTGTTATTAGAACTCCGTCTTTGCCAGCCTCGTATTCAGCACAGGCCATTGAACCTGTTGATCTCACCACGGCCCTCCAACTAGCTAAGGGACTGTGCGTTAACCTGTATACTGACTCTGAGTACACTTCCCATATTGTCCATGCTCACGCTCATATTTGGGCTAAATGGGGGTTTTTCAATACCACTGGCTCCTCTGTTAAACACGGTGCCCTTACCACCAACCTCCTGGAAGCATTAAAACCTCATGCTCAAGTGGCTGTCTTCACTGCCGAAGTCACCAGACTGATTAGTTTTTTTATCACTCTAGGCAATGCTAAAAACTGACAGAGAAGCTAAACTGGCCACTCTAAAACCTCCTCAAACGGCTGCTTTCTTGGATTCCCCTTACTTTTCCAACTAAGTGAATCTGAAATTCACTCCTTCAAAGAAAAAGGGGTCTTTATCGGTCTTACTGGATACTTTAGAACAGGGGTCCTCAAACTTTTAAAACAGGGGGCTAGTTCACTGTCCCTCAGACCGTTGGAGGGGCGGATTGTAGTTTAAAAAAAAAACTATGAACAAATTCCTATGCACACTGCACATATCTTATTCTGAAGTGAAAAAACAAAACGGGAACAAATACAATATTTAAAATGAAGAACAAGTAAAGTTAAATCAACAAACTTACCAGTAGTTCAATGGGAACTATGGGCCTGCTGTTGGCTAATGAGATGGTCAATGTCCGGTTCCATATTTGTCACTGCTAGTCGTAACAAGTTAAGGTGGCAAAAACACCCAGTGGGCCGGATAAATGTCCTCGGCGGGCCACATGTGGCCCACGGGCCGTAGTTTGAGGATCCTTGCTTCAGAATCTGGAAGCTCAGTGGGTCCTCAGTGGTCTCTATGCAGTCCCTAAAAACCAGACTAATAGTGTTACAATAATACCATAAAAACCTCCATGTAGGAACCAAGCCACTCTGTGCTCAAATAAGAAAACTGTTCTTCATTCCAAATTGTCAGGAGCTTCTTTCCCAGATCACTAGCGAGGGGTATTCTCCTGAGGAAGATTGGCAGCTAGATTTCACTCATTTGCCAACCCACCAAGCATTTAAATACCTCCTGACTTTTATCAATACCTTCTCAGGCTGGTTAGAGGCATTTCCCACCAGGGGAGAAAAAACCATTCGCATAACAAAGGCTTTAATTGAGGAAATTATCCTTCGATTTGGGGTCCCAGCATCTATCCAAAGTGATAATGCACTTGCGTTCAAATCAGTTTGTGACACATCAAATGACAGTGGCACTGGGAATTACACAATATTTACATATAGCCTGGACCCCCAGATCTTCTGGAAAGGTTGAAAGGACACACGGTATCCTAAAAACTCAGCTCACTAAGCTCTCCCTTGAAATTCATCAAAGCTGACTGTCCTTGTTACCTATTGCTTTATTTTGGCTTCGAATGACACCTCAGGGTCCCTTAGACTTTCAGCCCTTCGAATTCATGTATGGGTGCCTCCCATTGGTACAGTCTCCTGCAGACTCAGCCCATGCATCACAAGCTGCTCAGTCTCCTGTGACTTGCCTGTCGGCTCTTACTTACCCATCAGTTCTTCTTCCAATTTGCTAACAAACACCTACCTCAGCCAGCGTCCCTCCATCCGGGAGCAAATCTCCCTTTGTGGCCGGAAATGCTGTTCTATGAAAGGCACTACCAAGCCGGGCTCGGGGGCTCAACCTGTAATCCCACGCCTTTGGGAGGCTGAGGTGAGTGGATTGCCTGAGCCCGCGGGTTCGAGACCCGCCTGGGCAGCGAGACCTCATCGCTACAATAAATAAAAAAAAATCAGCCGGGCGTGGTAGCGCGCACCTGTAGTTCCAGCTACTTGGAAGGCTGAGGCGGAAGGATCGCCGGAGCCCAGCAGGTCGAGGCTGCAGTGGCCGGGAGCAACAGAGTGAGACTCCAACTCAAAAAAAAAAAGAAAGAAAGAAAGGCACTACCAGATCAAAGCAAACCTTTACAGCCCAAGTGGCAAGGAAGGCTCTTTCCTTGTCTTACTCACAACTCCTACCGCAGCCAAATTACAAGGCCTGCCTTCCTGGATCCTCCTGTCACAGTTCAAGAAAATCTCTGCTGATTCCGCAGACCTCCTTAGAAAGCTGTTACTCCTCACGCTCCATAACACCAACTAAAGTCCGACTCACTCAAATCTAGTGAACACGCAAGTTGTGGACACTGTTCTCTTGGTGGTTGTTATCATTGTTCTTGTTGTTATTCTCTGAGAATTGTCTCCGTGTTTCTGATGTCACCCCTTTGGACAACCTGCACCACAACTGCCAGTTCTGTTTTTTCTTTTTTTTTTTTTTGAGTTGGAATCTCACTCTGTCGCCCAGACTGGAGTGCAGTGGCCGCTCCCGGCCGCCGCAGCCTCGACCTGCTGGGCTCTAGCGATCCTTCCGCCTCAGCCTTCCAAGTAGCTGGAACTACAGGTGCGCGCTACCACGCACGGCTGATTTTTTTTTTATTTATTGTAGAGATGAGGTCTCGCTGCCCAGGCGGGTCTCGAACCCGCGGGCTCAGGCAATCCACTCACCTCAGCCTCCCAAAGGCGCAGGATTACAGGCTGAGCCACCGAGCCCGGCTAACTGCCAGTTCTTAGATCAACAATTGTTCCAGCTCCTTCTCCACCATACCCTTTGTTGGAAATCCCTTTCTTATAGTCCTCTCCCTGTATTCTGCTCTCAACTTTTCATTCTCTAGTTTGCATCCTTATTTCGGTCCTGTCCAAGAAACAGTCTCTATCCTTAGAGGAATAAACGCATCTCTCTGTTATTCCTGTTGACAGTGCAACTCTGTAACCAATGAACTTTTCTCAGCCTTTCTGGCTCCTCCTTCTGCTTGGGCCAATGAGCTCCTGACAATCTTCCCAAAATTAGGTCCCGAGCCTGGGTGGCTGACTCCACCCACCCCCGCAACTAGCAGCAGACTGGGTCTTCACTGAACTGTTTCTCGGCCTCCCAACACCCTTCAAAGGGGTTTCTATACAGGGGCCTGCATTTCAACAGGTTGAACTTCTCACTCAGGCACCGCTTTGTGTTGAGGCAAATTCTTCTGACTATGAAGTTCCTTGGCCATCCACCAACCCCACAACTGCCTGGCCCATACGACCCCTGCATCCCGTAGGGTCACTCCCTTCTAACCTCTGTAACCACACTTTTCACCTTTTAAGGTGCACTTCCTAGCAAAAGGGCCTATAACAGTTTATGGAACAAGATGAATTTTTTCCAAAGCCTAGTACCTTGAGTATTTCTGCTACTTTCACCCCCCCCAAGCTACTTTGGCACCGTGGTCTGCCCACCAGCAAAACCTTCGAACTGCCCTCCGGTGTGGCCTAACAACTGGCACCCTGCCACTGAACGTGCTACTTCAACCAAATGTTACAAATTCCCAGAGCCCTTTCTTTCCTCACAAGGGGAATGGGAATGGTTCCCTAAAAGAAACCTTCTAACCTTTTTCATCCTGTAATGCTCCAGAGAAGTCATCTGTATGCTTAAACTCCCTCACCGGTACAACCCTGGCCACATCCTACTACCCCCTGTATGTTTCCCAAACCCCTCTTTTTAATGTCTCCCTACAGGCTTGCCTTAGTTTCAAAAGCCAACTCTTTTTTCTCTGTGGCAACCAGGCTTATGTTTGTTTACCCCCTAACTGAATGGGCTGCTGTACTCTGGTCTCCATCTTGCCTTGCATGAGACTCAACTACTCTCCTATAGCACTCAACAATTTACAAACCATACTTCTCACCCGTCCTAAATGGGAACCTATCACCGTTTTCATCACCTTAGCCTCTCTGATTGTTTTAGGCACTGGAGTAGGGTCCTCTCCTCCCTAACAGCAGACTGCTTGTCCCTTTCTGTTTCCTCCCAAGCCTCATCTTTAATTCCCAACTTCAGCTCCTCCAAGACCAAGTAGATTCCGTGGCTGGAGTAGTTCCACAAACCGCCAGGGACTGGATCTTTTAACTTCCGCTCAGGGGAGCACATGTGCATTTTTAAAGAAGAACGCTGTTTTTACATAAATAAATCCGACCAGGTGCATCGCCATCTTGAGGCTCCCCAAAAGGAAGTAAACGAGGTCCACGAACAAGGAGCTGCATATTGGTTCAATTTCATAATAGGATTCTGGACCAGGTTTCAACGGCTTCAGCCACTTCTTGGTCCCTTTCTCATTCTAATCATTGATCTCATGTTTGCCCCTTGCCTTTTACAGCATCTGCCTTCATTTCTTACAGATCGAATCCATGCCATAACCAGGGCATAACCCTCCAGCCCCCAATCTCTGTCCTTACCTCTAGGCCTGCTCCATTGGTAGGACCAGTTCTACATCCTAAATCAGCAGGAAGAAGTTCAAGAAGACAGATCTTCACCCAGTTTCACAAATGGGTCTAGAGAAAAGGGGGGATTTATGTTAGACCCTGACCTCCAAAAGACATTGTTTGCCCTTCAGGGTCAAACTCATACTTCTAGTTCCAAGAACCTCAACCCAGACATAGGCTGCCACATCATTTTGTCACGCACCAGCCGAAACGCAAAAATAACAATGCACCTGCCTCTCTCTGACTGCCAATACCCTCAGATAACTACCAACATCCACTCCAATATCCACCTGTCTGCCACATACCCCTAAAATCTCTCTCTACTTAAACTCAACCTCTGTACTCCCTCACCGGCCGGTTATCTCTGAGCTGGGCCCCTCGAAAGAGGAAATAAATGGCCTTGTCATTGAGCCGTGAAATGGTTTTAATTTCTAAATTACCAGTCACCTCAGTCTAACAGTCATCTTTAGGTATGTGAAAACTAACTTTCTGGCTGAAGTGAAAAGAACTTAACAGGCATGATTTGCGGGAATGATTAACTTACTGTGAAAATGAATGGAATTAACATCGGTGACAAAACCTGCTGCTTCATAAGGTGTTGCCTTCAGCATCTCAGCATCACTGAAGTGCCTTTGATTGATGCTACATAGGATTTAGGCTTTTGAAAGCTGAGGGATTACAAGGTGAATCTATGTAGTAGGACTTCTATTTTCTACTGGCACAATGTGTGTTCCTAGCTTTAATGTCCTGTTTCAGAATTTTAATTATTTTCAACAAATTTATAATTTCTTTTTAAGTCAAGGAATATATCTTGAAATTTTTGAAGAAGAGTTTACTAACCAATGTGCCAGGGCACATACATGGGCTCCAGTAAATTATAAACGTGCTAACATAATCCCTTCAGAAATTCAGGATGGCCAGGATAGGCCTGGAACAGCCAAGCTACTAGATTCCTTGCCTCTCAGTAATAGACTTGTACATTTATCCCCTGGAGCTATTCTATCTGTGTGTTTGTATCTACATGCTTGTGCACATGTGCCATGACATGAAAAGAAAAAAAAGGAACAATTGCTTTAAATATATAGTAAACTCTTAAGTACGTTTGGCTTGATTAATTGATTTAAGAGAATTTTATTGTTCATTTCTTAAAATGTTATGCTTTGTAGTCTGTTGACCCAATAGGGAGTAAGAATCCATACTATGATTTATCACAGCATCACACTATATTTCTATCCAGAGGACCAAGAAGTCTGGTTCTTTCTGTATTTGTGAGATAAAGCTTCCAAATGAATAAGATTACATGAAGGACCAGCTCCATAATTTGTAGAACCTAGTGAAAAATAAAAATATGAGGTTCCTTGTACAAAATTTACTAAGAACTTCAAGATGGCCCAACAGCCAATTGTTGCGATTATGATTACGATTATGATTAGAGATGGGATCTTGCTCAGTTGCCCAGGCTGGAGTACAGTAGCAAGATCACAGCTCACTCTGGTCTCCAACTCATGATTTCAAGCAATCCTCCTGCTTTAGTCTCCCGAATAGCTGAGGTTATAGGCACCAGCCACCGTACCCGTCTTTAAATGTTACTTTACAGTTTTCCTTAGATACTTAAAATGATGCAATTGAAAACGGACATTGTTAAACTTTAAAAAGCAAAAGGAAATAATTGTGATATATTTGAAAAAGACAGGGAACTTTTTGCAGAAAGTCCTAATTTGAATCCCTGCTCTTAATAGAGGTCGAAGCTCAGTTGTCTTATCTGGAAAATGGGACTTCATTATTTTTAGACAAATGTTTATTGTGAAACCTACTTATTCTGGAAGTTTTATATGTATTACACTATTTAATCCTCACCATAGTATTATGTGCAGCTAATATTCTTTCTCTTAGTTTGCAGATGATAAAATCCTGACACAATAGATTGAAAAACTTACTAAAATATTCACTAATAATAAGTACTGGAAATGGGGTTAAGACCTCAAGTGGTTTGGCTCCAGGACCCAGATGCAAATCATCCTGCCTGACCGCCATCTCCTTTACACTTGTTGCATTATTGGAATGTAGTAAGCACCTGATAATGGGAACAGTACAAATTAAAATTAAAGCCCACAATTCAGGCTCAGAATAGGGGCTCAGTTGCTATTTGATGACTTTTCTGGCAATTACAGTTTTGTAGGTCCCTGACATTAAAACCCTGGAACTTTCTTGTAATTAGGAAACAATATAAATTGGGAGTAGGTTATTGTTTTTGTTGTTTAAATCTACACAATAGATTACAACACGAGAAGAAGCAAATAAAATAGCATTCTTTTGGAGAGTCATACCCTATTTTATACTTACCGAGAGTCCCTATGTAAGGAATTTTCTCCCCAGATGACCCCAAGTGTCTTTTTAAGTTTCCTCACAAGTACTCTTCTGATCTCACTCTAAAAAATAAATGTCCAATGAAGTCCTCAAGGGAGGTAAGAAAGCTTAGGGAATAACAGAATGCAAATAGAGTAGCCAATATCCATTTAATGCCTGATTTTGATAAAGAGAAACAGACTGGATTTTCATTATCAAACTTATTCATCAATTATGCATAACTTATAAACTTATAACATATAAACTTATTCATCAATTATTCATCAATTATTCATAATTGTGAATTTGATTTGACCTAAGAATATTTTGCAGATTCGTCCTAAGAATATTTTGTACTTCCTGAAGAATTGCTGTTAAGAGTTGGGGTTGAGCCTGGCATAGTGGTGCATGCCTGTATTCTCAGCTACTGGGGAGACTGAGGTAGAAGGATTGCTGGAGCCCAGGAGATTGAGGCCAGCCTGGGCAACATCGCAAGACCCCATCTCTTGGAAAAAAAAAAAAAAAGTCCAGGTTGGAGAGAACTCAATGACCTTGATTCCAAACCAAACTTCTCAGAAGTCCACAGAGCATATTGGGGGCATGAGGCGGGGGACTGCATGGGAGGTCTACCATAAAGGCTTAGATCTTTCTCATTAGAAGAAAGATCCATGATTTCAATGACTGAGATCTAGAAACCTTTAGGAGCCAGAGAGTCATCACCTAGTAATTTAGCATCAACTCTGTGGTTTAGTGGTGGTCCTTTTTATGTTCTGGAGGGGGAATTGTTCAAACAATATAGTTGGTTTGAAATACTTCCAGGACCAATGCAAACACCAAGTGGGCTGCCCAGAAACCACACATTGTTTCCTTCAGACAAAAGATAATGATGCACTAATGAGTTTTACCCTTTATTGCCCTCTCTGGAACACAGCCTCAGGAAGAAAACCCACAAAACCAAATTGTTAGTCCCAAAATTTACAATATTTTGCAATGACCCCTATCCCTTTTTCTTTAAGTGCTAGTACTTGTGTTAAGTATTTGTGTTGTTTAACTCATAAATTCCAACCTCATGTCATCTCAAAAGTGCCCTCCCAGAGAGAAAAAGGAAATGAGTAGATGAGGAAAAATAATAAAAGCCTCACTGATATCGAGTACCTCAAGAACTTAAGACACTTCTGAGATGTTATCCAATTCTGATGTATTTTGACCCCATCAAAAGAGGGGAAAGTAACAGAGATTAATATTTTGAACTATAAAGAGAGAAAGTGAAACAAAAAGAAATTGGACAATTAGGTTCATTTCATAAAAAGCATTTACATAGCGAATGGTCAAAACTGTGAGTAGAGGAAGTTGTTATCCAACTGATTAGTCTTGTAAGAGTATGATGTGTGTTGAGGACTTATGGGGTTTGTTGGAGTCATTTGTAGTTGTTTTATTAAAGAGCAAGCTTAATGACATAAGTACACTGGCACTGAAATTATCTACAACCTTTCCTTAACTCGCCGTCTGCCCTCCTCTCTGATCCAGCTACTGTTTTAGTCCTATGTGCTCATGTACAGCAAAACTTGCAAAAAATATTGCCTATAGTTCCTGTTCTTACTTCCTCACCTCTCATTCTCTTGTCATCCCTACTGAATGTGGCTTCCTTTTTAAACATCTCCATCGAAATTCTTCTTGTTAAAGTCAACAGTAACCTCTGTGTTGCCAAATCTATGGACCATTTTTGTCTCGTTGCCTACTTGACCATAATAGCATTCCGAAGCGTTAGCAGATTTGTCCTAAAAATATTTTATACTTCCTGAAGAAGTGCTGTTAAGAGTTGGGATTGAGCCTGGCATAGCGGTACATACCTGTAGTCTCAGCTACTGGGGAGACTGAGGTAGAAGGATTGCTGGAGTCCAGGAGATTGAGGCCAGAATGTTTTCAAGAATGTTGTTGCCTTCCTTGAAAACCTTTCTCTTGGTTTATGTGATGCCAGTTCCTCCCCATTTACATTATTCACCTCTGGCTCTTTCTTCTCATTCTTCTTTACTGGTTCCTTCTCTACAAGACTTCTCAAGGCTGGGGGGGTCCCACATCTGTGTTCTTAGCTCCTGGTCCATCCTGTTTTTGTCTAAAGTTGTTCATCTATATCTCCAGCTTTAAACATTGTTGTTACCCCATTGTGTATATTTCATTTCACTTTCACCTTAACTTTAGACTTGAATACAACAACTTAATTCAGTTTTTCACTGGAATATCTAATAGACATCCCAAACTTAACATGGCCAAGATTGAATTCTTGATTTCCACCCCAAGCCTCCTCTTCCTCTAGTCTGTCATACTTCAAAAACTTTGCTTCACTCTCACATCTAATGGAATATACATCATGTTGTTTTTATTCATGAAACATGTCTTGAGGCCACTTTCTTCTCTTCTTTGCCACCACTACCACCCTAGCCCAAATCACCACTGCTTCTCATAGATAATTCCAATAACCTCCTAAATGGCCTTCCACGTCCATTCTCAACAATATGCCTTCCTTTCTCTATGAATCAGTAAGGATTCTAAGTTTTCCAGACATAAAATTAGGTCATATCACTTTGTTACTTTAAATCCTGCATTGCTTTCTCACCAAACACGCAGAAGAATGCAAATACTTTATCACAGTCTACTTGAAAGTGCTGAAGTGGAGTACTTTAATGAAGACCTCAATAGCAGTAATTGGGATTAGAGAGAATATTGAGTTTCTACTAATTTCAGCTTTTTTAAGAATGTTGTTTTCTTTATTTCATAGCTTTAGGGTATACAAATAATTTTTGATTACACAGTCGCATTGTAGAGTGGTGAAGAAGTCTAGGCTTTAAGTGTACTCACCACTCCCACCTGTGCACATTGTACCCAATATGGGATTCTTCACCCCTCCAACCCTCTCCCTCCTGAGTCTCCATCGACTTTTTAAATAGAAACTTAAAAGAAATTTATGACAAGTTATGTCAACAAACCAAACTATTAATGTATTTTACATGAAAACTTCATAAGGAATGATTCCTAAGACTTTTTAAAAATTATACTGGAAATGTCAAAAAAATATGTACACATTTTAAGAGCTGCTCACCATAATCAGAAGTGTATGGACACTGATGGTCGCCACTTTGAACATCTCTTGTAATTGTGGAAGTCAAATGTGACTTGTATTCATCTTTTGCTATCAGTGTATGTTGAGTATTGCAATTTTAGTGGTTTTTCCTATCTTAAAATGTGTATACATTTTTTGGCACTTAAAACAAGTGAGATCTCACATGTTGTATTGCTTTTATTATTACTATTATTATTTTTAAATCAATGTATCAAGGAAGTAAGACCATATTGCAATTAGCAAGGAGTAGAGTAAATTGCATTCAGTTATTAAAATTCTTATTATTGGGCAACCCCCTCGGGTCCCCTCCCACTGTGGGAGCTTTTTGGTTCTCTCAATAAATCCTGCTTTCTCAAAAAAAAGTTAAAACACTTATTACTAAAGTTATATATGTGATGTAGTAGAAAGTTGATGTAAAAAAAATAGAGTTATTTGAAGGGCTTGTTAGAATACAGATTGCTGGGCTCCAAAGCACCACATCACCTTGCCAAAGTTTCTGATTCAGTAGGTCTGGATGTAGGGTTGGGGAGGACACAAAAATTTGCATTTTTGACAAATTTCCAGGTAAACTTGATATTACTGATCAGGAAACCTAACTTCAAGAAGCTCTGATTAAGATTAACAAGTGATTAGTTGTTAAAAGAGAAGGGCCCTAGTAGTAGGAAAATAGCTGTCAGTTATAACTCTCAAAATTATTCTATTAGCTTGTTACTAAGCTATCAGACAAATCACTTTTTCTTTTAACATTTCATATTTTCTATTAATATTGAAAAATATTGTCCCATTTAATGCCAAGACTTTTCCCTCATTAATAGGCATTTATTTAACACACTACTGGAAGTTTTCATTCTGATGCCCTATTCACATATGTTTTTTATTCTTCATCAGCAAAATTTTCTCCTATACTTATTTTGAGAAGAATCTCTCAAATAAGTTTCCTCTGCACTTTTTCCTTGCATTGAAATAGTAACTGGGTTTTCAACAAAAGTCTGTTATGCTTAAAAACCATTTGCCTGAGCAAACAAAAATTACAATCAAAATGGCACACTGAGAAGATAGAAAGTCCACCCGTGTTCTTTTTTCTGCTTCTGCTCGATTCCTGTCTTGTCTGCTGGCTTCTTGGTCTGGTCAGGATTTCTGAAGTCTCAGTGTCCACACTCGCTCTTATTCAGGCTTGCACCAGCTACCTCATGCATCTTTCCCTGGACCACAGACACTTGATTTCCTAGACAATTACAGTCATCTCTAGGTATTGGAGGAGGATTCATTCTAAGACTCCCTGTAAATTCCTAAGGATGCTCAAGTCCCTTATATAACATGGCAAAGTATTTGCATATCTCCCATGCACATCCTCCCATATACTTTGAATCATCTCTAGATTACTTATATTAGCTAACACAACATAAATGCTATGTGAATACTTGTTGTATTGTATTGTTTATCTGTATTATTTTTTTATTGTTTCGATTTTTTTCCCCAATATTTTCGACCAGCAGTTGGTTGAATCTGCTGATGTGGATACAGAGGGCTGATTATAGGCAAACCCATTCAATATTAGAGTTCAAAGATCTCTTAGTGACAAATCAAGGCTACTTCTAGATACTTGTCTAATTACAATAATCTCAAATTAACAGGTAAACAAGTGTTCATAACAGTATTAATTTTAAAACTGAAAATTGGAAACAACCTAAATAGAAGAGGAATTAGGTACTTGGAACACACATCTGTGTGAGATTAATATAGTCTTTGAAAGTTTTTGTATTTCTTGCTAATGTTTTCTGAATTCTCCAAATTGTCTACAAATAGCAAACAGAAATTTTGTAACCAAAATAAAGTTATTTTAAAGACAGAGGATTAAGTTCTTAGAAAGAAAAGCAAGTTAACTTGGATCATACACAGTGCAACTTTTCCACCCAAAGCAGATGTCTCTTTTCTCTCCTTGAAGAATAATCACAAAAGCTTCATTTACATATTTTCTCAGAGACAAAGAACTTAGTAGGCTAAGAATCAATCCGTGTATTCTTTTTGTATATGAAAACACTATTTGATTTTTTAAATTGATTTGAATTTAAACCACAAACTGAATTTATTCATCAAATAGTTTTAAAACACATGGTATTTTTTTAAAGCTCCATTTCAACTGATTTCTTTGCTAATTTGTTTCTTTTAAATGAGGTGAAATTCATGTAACATAAAATTAACCATTTTAAGTGCACAATTCAGTAGCCTTTAGTACATTTGCGAAGTTTTGCAACCACTAGCTCTATCTAGCTCTAGCTCCAAGACATGTTCATTGACCCCCTCTACTCACTAAAGAGTCATTCCCCCTTCCTTCTTCCATCCCCCCAGTCCCTGGCAACCACCAATCTGCAATCTATCTCTGTTGATTTAGTACTCTGGATATCATTTGCTTTTTAAAGAACATTAGTTGTTTTTTTAAGAAATGAGTGTCTTGAGTAAAAAACAGTCCTCTCTACTCATTGATCCTTCTGGGGCTTTCCAGGAAGGCCTAACTGTGGCTTCCAATATTTGACTATGGCTCTCAGGGATCATGGCCTCTTGACACGCCATCACTACCATCTTTAGTACTTACAGCAAACACATACGATTTTCTTCATATTAAATATAAGAATTCCTTCCAGGACCCTTCCACCATCATAGATATCTGCCTATGGATTCTCTGCAGCTTTTTAAGCTCTCATTCAATGTGTCTTGCCTGAACTTCTGGAAAAGTGGAGGGAAAGGGACAGGGAGTCATGAGAATCAAAAGAGCTGGTTGCCAGGCGGTCCTCTGCAATCTTCACTACATCTGAGTTGCAGGGAGCCAGGTACCTGGTTCCATCCTGTCCCCTGGGCCCAGTGCTAGGGCCTCTTTCCACATCGCCCTGCAATAGAGTGGCAAAAGCTGCTACACACAGGCTCAAGAAGAAAGGCACTCTAAATGAAAACACACATCACAATTACTTGCAAATCATCTCCCTCACATCTTCCTGTCACAAATCATTACAGAAGTCCTTTACTTTAAACACAGCAAAATTGCTCAAAGAAAGAAGAGACATTAGATCTAAATTTCAATTAACTTGGACACTGATTGCTATGCATCACGCTTTAGTCTGTGGTCCTTATTAATGAGGATATAATGAATGAAGTTTGCCCTGGGCAATGGACCGTAGCCCAGATAATTCTATTTTAGACAAATAATTTAGGCTTAATTTTTCAGTGTATAGGATGCTTATTAAAAATACCATTTCTTGTGTTCCAGCTCAGATCTTGAGTCTCAGAATTCCCACAGTATATAGACCTGGGATTTGCATTTCCACAAAGTTTCCAGATGTGTCTTGTTCATAATAAAGTTTAAGACCCACTTAAAAAAGAAAAAGAGAGTCTTTTATTGACTTTGTGCCGCATACAAATAGTAGATATTATTAATAGAACTTACTCTAAGGAAAAATATGCCAATACTTGTGTTTGGAAACAATCTATTAGAAAATATTTGATAAGCTTGGCTTAAGGTATAACTGGTTCTGTTTGATGTTAACAAGAAACATTCTCTACAAATACTTCAAAAGTTCGATAGAAGTCCCTTTTATTTACATTATTTATAATTAGGCTGATCCAAGGAAAGATCTAAACACAGTTATAAAACGCAGAATGGACACCAAACATCATGAGCACATGTGCACTCAGTAAATATTTGCTGCATGAATGGTACACTTAAATTTGCTTTATTTCTCAAATAAGAGGCAAAGGAAAAGTTCCTCTAACCTCCCAGACTTTCCCCTGCTCAAATACCAGTTATATTCTGGCTGTCTGAATATCAGCATATACAACATCTGTAATTTCTCTGAAACATTAGATATTTATTCATTTATGCGATAAATATTTATTGGTCATTTTCTATGTGTCAGAACCTGTTCTAAATTACAGGTGATCAAAACAGACTTGTTTCCTAACCTGAGGGAGTTTTCCATTGTAGAAAGTTGGTAAGTTAGGTATTTTGGGGAGAAGATTAATTATTTGAGAAGCAAGGGACATCTCAGAAAAAGTCGAGGGAACTTGTAGCTCAGGCACCAGCGTGGCACATGCCTCACCATGTTTAGCTTTTCAGAGTGATGTCTCTTGGGTTCCTGATATTGTGATTCAGAAAACACTTTCTATGCTCTCTAGTTATTCCATTTAACTCACTCAGAGCAGATCGTCAAATATTTGGAGGCTAGACGAATTACGGTTTATTAGAAACATCTTAAAGCATAATACATGGATTCAGTACACATTGTCTTCACTTCTTCCTCATTGCAGACTTGTTCCCACCCTTCCCCACTGGTCTCCTCTGAAAATCTTCTACCAAGGTGACCTCTATCCATCCAGTGAAGACTTTTCCATCTTTAGCTCACCTGATTCTTTACAGCCGTTGCTATGCCGGCTTTTCTTTGTCTGCCTTTGTATGTTTCCTTTCCTCACTCCCTTGAAAAACTGGTGTTTCCCAGAGCTTCTCTCAGCTCAGTTTTCTTCTTACCCTACCCCTGAGTGACATTATGCCCATGGAGCTGAGCATCACTTCAGATCCACTTTCTGTGGCCCACCTTCCACCAGACATCTTTCTTTTCTGTGCCTTGGAAAGTTCCTGCCCTCAACAACCAGCTCCTCCTCTGATATTTTGTATCCTGGTGAATAACAGCCCCAGCCACATCATCCAGTTGCTGGAAGGAGATGCCTAAATTTCCCTCTCCTTCTTATCCTTGCATTCAATCACTTTGAACACATTAAAGCCCAGATGTCCAAAACTTCATTTCTGCTCCCATCACCCCTTAGTTCAGGCCCATGTGATTTATTTCATGGATTACTCCGGAGCCAATGACCTAGTCGCCTATATTCAGGGTTATTGTCCCTTTTCGTTTATTTGTCTCATTCCTGGGATAAGGTCAATGTCTTAGTCCTCTTCGTATCTCAACCCCTAGGAAAGTGCATGAAACATGTAGAATGAATGAATGGATCCCTTTATGCATACAGCTTTAATAAAAGTGCTGCTTATTATAGGCTTATAAATAGAGAATGCTTTTTATATCGGTATTCATTTTTAATAGGTTTTCAACACTTTTTTCCTTCACCTTTTCCGTAACTCCATATCCACTGGCATGTTTTAAGTCTTCTGGTTGTCCCTGATTATGTTTGTTTTCTTTGGTCGACAGCCTTGAATTTGCCCTCTAATTTGTTTGAATTCAGCATCAGTTGTCAATGGGAGCTAGCTTGAAAAAGGCAGGGTGCGTCAGTCTTACCATCAACCAAACCAGGCTTCTTGTTTTAATTAAATTACTTAATATGGGACTTTCCAGTCCTCTTTGGACCCATTAGCTAACAGAGTATTTTGAAAAACTGTCAGGAAACAGAGGTTGCAGAATTCAAGAGACATGAGTGAGTGAACAGGAGAGTAATGAAGGCTGAGGTCTTTTTTCATAACATTTACATGTAGACATAAAATTTTTATGTATCAAATAATTCAAGAATGACTATTCTTCTTGCTCAACATCATTAATGCAATTCTCATGCTAGCAAATAATATAATATAATAATGCATTTTAATATACTTCACTATACTGGTCTCCAAACATTTTTAGTTCTAAATCTATGACCTCTCACAAACTTTTAATTGGCATCTAAAATTTGCAGTGGATATTATTTAAAGAGTATTGCAAACTGGATATTTTAATAAAATGGCTATAATACTTTTTTAAATGTCTCCAGACGAATCTAAATACCATAGCTACTTCATGCTCACTATTGAGGATTTTTTTTAACAAATACATGTAGAAACACTCCTTTAAAGGAAATTTTACATTATTTCTTTTTCTTCTTAAATGCACATTTCACTCTACTTCCACCCACAGAATGTTTTCCTAATAGGTTTCATAATCAAAATCTTTTATTTTTCATTCTATCATTCTTTTCTGTGACAAAAAGTATGCATAAATTTTTATTTTTTATTCTGTGGTCAGTTTTAAGTATTTAAATGTTCCCTGTGGATTGATTACTCACTAAAGTGAATAACATTATTTGAGTAAAATAGCATAAATATATTAAAAATTTGGTTAATAATTATGGAATACAAAGTAGTAAGTTTTAATTATCCTTTCTTAAAAAGATGACCCATGCATGGAGTTTTTTTAATTGTTGTTTATGCTTATTCCTAGAAAGAGCAGTATTCAATAAAACTTCTCGTGTGTGTGTGTGTGTGTGTGTGTGTGTGTGTGTGTGTGTGTGAAAGAATGTACATGTATAATTACATAACATATAATTATATAATGAGGAATAGATTGTAATAGAAATGTGTTTCCTTAATAGCAATGCCTTGATTTCTCAAAATCCTTCAAATTTATAAAAATGACAACATGAAAAAAATATTGGTGATATATCTGCTGTTGATGGAATTATTCTCCCTCAACTTTGATTTAAAGCAACTTATCTGAAACAATCTGACTTGCAAAAGGATTTATTTACATATACTATTTACTAGTCATATACTTTTTTAGTGAGGGTAGCAATGTTTACAATTGTTCCTGTGCTTGGTGTAGAGCCTTTATTGCATCTCAGGCAATACACCACGGTGGGAATGGGTTGAATGGGATTGCTTCCCTTCTTTCATGAAATGCTGGAAGAGGCAAAGAAGAATTTGTCCCATCAGAGGCACTTTCTCCAGCAGATCTCTTAGAAGAGAAGGAACAAATGGAGCTTGAGGATTTAAATATTGGTTCCTCTAAAACAACCCTTGAACACATACCTTTTGGAAAACCTGTAACATGCCTTTTGGAAAACCTTTTGGAAAACCAGGATTAGACAAATGCCTGTGTGAAGACCATTTACCAGGGAGAACTGCTGTAGTAGTTAAGATGGGAGATAATAAAGAATATTAGGTCAATGGATGAAGGAACAAAGAGGAGTGGACAACACTTTGAAATAGAAGGAAGATAAGAACCTGAACAACTTATTACTACAGAATTATAGGCAAAGGCTTAATCCATTTTTTTCAATTATCCCTTTTTAACTATTATGTTTTCTTCTGATTTTGATGGCTAGACAGGTACTAAATCATTATGACTAAAGGCTTGTATAGAAAGTATCACTCCTACTGAAAAGCTAACCCAGTTTTAAGCTCTTGCTTATAGTTTTTAAAAGTAAAAAAAAAATTGCATCTATACCAGTGTAGATAAAACCTATTCATTCATCTAGTCTTTTATTCATTCACTCATACATTAATAAACACTCAAAACTATTTTCTAGACCTAACATAAATACCACGGAAACAAAGATTAAATACCCTTATCTTTCATTTACTTACACCCAGTAGGGGAGGAAAATGTGCAGACATTGGCTACACAGTATCCATTGCCTATATTAAAGGCATTGGGTCATGACAAGGGTAAAAATGAAGAGCACAGGAAACATGCATGAGGAAACACAAAGGAAGCAGCATTTGAATGAAACCTAAATGACCAAAGACCCAGAAAAATAATATTTCAGGCAAAAGCAATAGCAGTTTGGAGGTAGAAAGCTGTCTTGCCTGCAGTAGAACCACAGTTTTGTGCATTTCAAGCATAAAGTGTAAGGAGGCAGGTTACTATGTGATGAGACAAGAGAGGGGACAAAGATTGCAGGAGGTCAACGCACCGTACCAAAGACTGTGAATGTGTTGGAAAATTTAAAGGGTTTAATGTGAAGGAATAACACAGACAGATTTGCGTGTTAGACCGTCCACTCTGATAGGAGTGTGGGAGGTGGATCTAATGATGGTGGAGACAGGGAGGCCTGTGAGGAGACTGTTGTAATATTCAGGTGAGGAGGACCTAAACCAAAGTAGTAACAGTGAGATTTAAAAGTGAGGCATGAAAGACAAGGAGGTCTTGTTGATGGATTTAATATGTGAGAAGATAAGTTACGATACTCTCCAGTAATGGAATAAAAGTGATTTAGATACTGAAGAGTCTAACACACAAATATGAAGTTCAAAGGTAAGCAGTTCCAGGGTTGCTTAGTTCGATGACTTAATAATAAAATGAAAAATCTGGTCGTGGCTGGGTGTGGTGAATCATCCTGTAATTCTAGCACTTTGGGAGACTGAGGCAGAGGATTACTTGAGGCCAGGAGCTTGAGACCAGCCTGGGCAACATAGTGACATCACATCTCTACAAAAATAAATAGGTAAATAAATAAATAAGCCAGTTATGGTGGGGCACGCCTGTAGTACCAGCTACTTTGGAGGCTGAGGCAGGAGGATCACTTGAGCCCAGGAGTTCAAGGCTGCAGTGAGTTATGATTGCACCACTACATTCCAGCCTGGGCAACAGAGTGAGACCCTTTCTCTGAAAAACAAACAAACAAAAAATAAGATAAATCAGTTGCTTTCTATTTTGTGTTCTACACTGCAAAGATATGACTTTCACCCATGCTTAACCCTCATAGAGTCTGACATAACCCCAGTCATCAAATCTTAGCATAACCATAACCAAAACCAGAACATTAACTTCTCCTGGCATGTCTCTTTTTATCAGGAAACAATCTTCCCCAGGAGGCTGCACCTTATTTTAAACAGTTGCACTATTGCCCATGCCTAAATCATCCACTTGCAAGGACAGTGGGATAACAGATTGACTTGGGCCAAGCAACTTTCAACTCCAAAGGTCTGTGAAGAACTTGAAATTCAATACCTGAGCAAAATCGTGGTTCAATGAGTAAGAAAGAATGGGAATATTGACTCCCAGGAAGTAAATTAACAGAGTCTGCCCAAACCCTCAGCTTCTGGCTTAGGTAAAAGGAAAAATGTGGTTTTCATTGAGGTAGGATCTGGCAGAGGAAGAGCAGATGAATGGGGAAAATGTTATAAGATTAAGAACATATAGAATTTTGGGTACCCACAGGACATTTGGGGAATGTTTGATAGACAGTTGAGTATAGGGCCTGGGAGTCATGAGCAGAGAGCTGGAGAGCTGGTATTTGAAGTCATCGGCACAAATGAACTTAGTAGAAATACGAGGAATGAGAAGACAGGGTTATGGCAAATTCCTTGGGGAACACCCACCTTTAAGAGGAGAACAGAGAAAGAAAAATCAAGAAAAGAAATTGAAAGATTGAAGCAAAAGGAGAAAAATTATATTTTCTCATGAATTTCAGAGGAAATAAAAAGGGACTACAGTACATAGTTTTGTCAGCCTTTACTATGTGCTCTGTCACCCTTCCTACAAACTATCATATGACAAGCATAACAAAGTAGCCTGAAGAGTGGAGGAAAAGTCGGTGGAGTACATACATGTGGGCAGGATGTTTTTAATTTTGCTGAAAGCATTCTATACAGGTCTCTCTAATTTTTATGTATGCATATCCAGAAAATCTGTACTCTGCTTCCGGGAAAGTGGAAGCCTACTATTTTAACTCTCCTTGGACACATAATACTGTCCTAGGAAGATTGAGTAAGGGGACCGGAGAGTGTGGAATCACTGCATCATGAATGGTCTCTCAAGCAACAACCTAAAATCTTTATTTAAAACAATGGCAACAGGCCAGGCCTGGTGATTCAGCCCGCAATCCCAGCACTTTGGGAGGCCAAGGCACTTTTGGATGGCCTGAGCCTGCGGGTTCGAGACCAGCCCAGGCAACTTGACGAGACCTTGTCTCTACAATAAATAAAAAATTAGTCAGGCATGGTAGCGTACCCCTGTAGTTCCAGCTACTTGGAAGACGGAGGCGGAAGCATCGCCGGAGCTCAGCAGGTCAACGCTGGGGTGGCTGTGAGTGTGCTACTGCACTCCTGCCTGGGCAACAGAGTGAGACTTCAATAAAAAAAAAAAAAATGACAACAACAAACCACGCAGCTACTGCCCAATGACTGCAGAGAACAATATCATTGGCTATATAATCCTTAATGGATGGTTAATAATTTATTCCTTTCTTTCACGTAAAACTCGTAGTCCTTTTTATTAAGAGAGTTTCTGGATTTTGACTTGATTTCAGTGTCACGTTTCTCATGACAGCAACATGGTACGGGGGTGGCAAGGGTCATTGACACCATTTTATAGGGGAGAACCCGGAGAAATCTGGGACTGAGTCACACAGGGTCACGCATGGAGAGCTCAGGGCTCAGAAACCAAGTTCTCCCTCCCATTCCCAAGTGAACTTGACATAGAAGCAACCTACATGTGTTGCTTCTGCTTTCCAAGAGCTTCCCCATCCATATGCTTGTTTAATCTAATGCTTTGCGGCCATCTTGTCTCAGTATTACAATTCCTATCCTGAATTTATCCCAACAATTTCCTCAAAGATTTTGAACTTTGATTACAAATTCCCTAATGATACATTTATTATCCAGCAATAAATAACGATAGTATTATTTCTTCTTTGGTTGAAAATCTTTAAAAATAAAAATTAAAAAAACACATATCATTTTTCCAGATGAAATTAAGCTTCTTCTGGAACAAAATGATAGTCATTCTTCCACTCAGGTGATGTCATTTGGAAAAGGAAGTGAATCCATTTGGATGTTGAACTTTTGAGTCATGCGGGATGCCCTGATCTCTCTGCATTGAAATTGCAAGTCACTCCCTATTCTTTTCATGACAGTTCGGAAGATGTAGAGTTGGAACTCCTTATTTTCCCTTTCCTAATATTTTAATGTCTCTCACTTAGAATGAGTTGTAGTCATTTATTTTCAGTTGTACGACCACTGCATTTGAGTTTGATGGAGAAGCCGAGAGATATAAGTAAACGTAATCATAAGATGTCATTTCTAATTTTTCAGATAGGCCAAAAGTAGTAAATCTGGTAAAACCTAGTGTTAACAAGATATGCAGTAGCAGGGACTCGTATATGACCCAGGGGAGAGGGTATTGGTACAAGCACTTGGAGAACAACTTGGCAAAACTTAGTTGAGTTCAAGTTGTACATATCCTATGACACAGCATTTCCACTGCTCAGTGTCTCCTCTAGAAAAACTCTAACAGATGGACATAAATACACAGATACAAAAATGATCAGTGCAGCACTACTGGCAATAAAGAAAAAGCAGAAGCAATTCAACTGTCCCTCCATAAGCTGAATAAATAAATTGTGCTTTCAAATTCAGCAGTGGAGCTGAATAGGCTTCTTCTACAAATATCCACATACCTAAAATCTCAAACACACATTTTTTGGGGGAAAAAAAAAGTTGCAAAAGAAGAGTGGGATAATATGTAGGTAAAGATTAATTATATACACAAGCATACTCTCATAAACAAAACATAAGCAGCAAAAGCATCAACAAGATGGCACTAAGAAAAGTGCCTGAACAACATCAGAGAGGCAACGACTGAATAGGAAAAGGTTGAAGCAGGACTTAGCAAAGTTTTTCTGTAAAAAGTCAGAGTAAATATTTTACACAGCGGGCATTAAGGTCACTGTCTTCACCACTCCCTCTGCTCTTATAGTATCAAAGCAATCATAGATGAAATATAAATGAATGGGAATGTCTGTGCCAAGACAATTTTACTTACAAAAACAGACTTCAGGTTAAGTTTGGCCCATGAGCCATAGTTTGCCTTCATTTATAATTGCTAAGGATAATTGCTTTCAGCAGGCAAGTAATCTTAGGCTACGAGTATGATCTCGGGGCCAAAGAACATTCACATGTGTCTCTAGAGAGTTCATTGGAGAGCTAGACCACTGCCCACCTAGCTTAAGAATCCAAGTCACCAGTTAAGTGCCTTTAGTAGTCAAGGCTGAGGCAGTACTAAAATAATCTCTGAAGTTCAGTCTTGTTAGGAGTTTTATATTGGAGGTTTTTGTTTGGTTTTGAGTCTGTTTTTACTTGAGTAGTGGAAACAAGTTTATCCTAGATATGCCTATCAATATTCAGCCCTGGGGGCTTCCCTTCCATCTTCCAAGGATGCTCAAGAATTTTTAGGTCACAAAAAAATGTTTGTGTCCCAGTTCTTTCACCATTCCTGCACAGTCCGGGACCACCTTTTGCTGACTTTTAAAAGTCAACAAGGTCTCTCTGGGAGTGAGTTCTTTAGCTTAACTGTACCCTTGGCCTTTGATCACTTGCCTTCACCTGTCAGGAAGGATGATTCAGCACTGCTATATTTTTTCCCTAGAAATCAGGAAGCTTTATTTGCTCAAGTTTCTAGGGTAGGACCCCTTTTCAGGCCTTGACACTTCTAGGAAGGACTGATAGAAGGGGCCTGTGATTCTTTAGCTGCCTAGATACTAGATTGCTTTGGTCTGAGCAGCCCTTGTTCTGGTATCTACATAGACCAGGCCAGAGGGCGTTCACTTAAGGAGAAAGTAATTCCACTACCTCTCTGCTCAACCAACTTTGGCCAACCCAGTCTGCTTAGGCCATCAGCATTTACAGTCCTGGCACCCCTTGAAAATTGACAAGATTGTCAGGCCAGAAAGATGGTTAATAAAACCAACAGGATTTATTTATGAGTTTCTTCTAATACAAGCCAAATATAAGATGTGAGAGAAAAATGAAGTATCCTCGTGCTGTCATTACTGGCAGATGTAGAAACATTCCTGAGAGGTTAATTGTATGCCAACCATTTTTCTGAGTAGCAAAGTGGCTCAGGACAGAGTAGGACTCTATAAAGTGCTAAATTCAGGTCCTGGCAGGGTCGCTGACATGTGTGCACAGGGATGGTGAGTGAACTGAAGACAGACATGCTCATTCTCTCCCCTGGTGAACTCTACACAACCAAAGGTCAGTCGAGTAGGTGGCGTAGCAGTAGGCGTCTTGAAGCAAAGAGATGCAGCCTTCTAGTCACGATGGCAGAATACCTCTTACCTACTTACCTGTCCTGACACTGAGATACCAGGTCCTTGGACATCTTATTGTCGCTACTTGTGAAGGAGAAAAGAAAAAAGATGTAGGGAAGAGAGAAGGGCCCAGTCACCTAGATTTCATCAGCCTCTTTTCCCTTTCCTGAAAATTGGAGGTTTACTTTTTTGTGTCCTGAGAGACGTAACTTCTAAGGATGATTGCCAGATGTTTTGAAAATGTTTGAAAGCGTTCAAAAAACGCATGTTGTTCATCACCACATCGAATACTGTTGACTCTAAGAATTTTTGCCCCAAATCAATCTGAACATGTTTTAGCTCAGTTCTCTCTGACAACAGTTAGGACCTAAGGAAGGAAAGCGTGCATTTGTGAGCCTATCGACCCTGCATGTGAAGCCATTACTGGAACTAGGAGTTGATGACCAGGCCGACTCTGTCAATCTTTCCTGGCTGGAACTTGCAAACTCTTGGTTGTGTTTACCCAGAATGTTAATAATTTCGGAAATTATTAAAATGGAACCAAGATACTTTCTTTTTAAGAGGCTATTGAGATCACAAATCATTCTGCAAATATAATAAGTTGTGTAAGCTGAGGGAGTCCAATGCTTGACACTTGCCATGAGCCAGCTGGAAGCATGGCCGTTTTCATATGGCACTTCATGTGTGGAACTAAGGAGGCGTGAGAAAAGCCCTTTAAAAGCAGGCCTTAAAATTTCAATAATTCTGTTGGACAAAATGTTTTTACTCCCCCCACAAAAAAATCTTTCTTCCCCCCTTCTCTGCTCTCATTTGTTTTACTCTCAACGTCCTCCACATTACCTAACTCCTGTGCTTTCGCCAGCGTTATCACCCTGAAGAATCCTACTTGGATTTTAAGGGACCCATTTAGTTGTTACTTCCTAGGCTCTTCCTGTTCCCTCTCCAGGTAGAACTGATGCTTTTTCCTGGCAGTCTGACTGTCCTTTGGGGCCACGAATGCTCATCAAAAATACCTGAGGCAACTCTCAGAAGTTCATATCTCAAACTCCACCCCAACCCTACTGATTCAGAATGCTTTTGGGTGGAGCCCAGGAATCTGCATCCCAAAGCCAGCAGGTGATTCAGATGTTGTTGGTCTCAGGAGCCAACCATGATAGCATGGAAAGCTAGGCCATTATTCTGATTCACCATTGTCACACTTAGTCATTTGCATACCTTTCAATAGCTTCTTAATTATAAGCTTGTTGAAGGCCATGAAAGGCATGGTATTCATATTTCATTCAACATATATTTACTGAGTGCCTACTAATATTCCAGGCACTGGCCTGAGAGCAGAGGATACAGCAATGAGAAAACAGGCCTTCTTTTTTGGACCTTACATTTCAGGGAGGGAAGCCAGACAATTTTTAACAATGAGGTCATTAAATACTATCTTATTAGATGATAAGTACCATGGAGAAAAAGAAAGCAGGGAAGAAGGAGAACCAAGATTGTGTTCAAGGCACACACGAAACCTTCACTAAGGAGGTGATAATTGAGCAAAGATTTGAGGGCTGTAAGGGAGAAAGCCAAGTAGACATCTCAAGGAGAGACACACATGTAAGGCTCTAGAGCAGAAGAATGCAAGCACATTCTGGGAACAAAAAGGGGTTAGTGTGGCTGGAGTAGAGTGAGCCAGTGGGAGAAAGTAAGTAGGTGACTGGGAATAGATCTTGTAAAGACTCATCCAGCCCAGTCAGAACTTTCCCTTTGTCTCTGTGATACTGGAATTCACAAAGTCCATCACAGGGCTTACTCCACAATAAATACTGCAGGGATATTTGATGAAGGAAAGAATCATCTCTGAGGTGACATGCAAAAAGGCCTCTCATGGCTTAGATCTAAACTAATAACAAGGGTACAGAGAAATAACTTTACCACATACATTTTTCACATACATGTTTCAACAAAGAGGCAGCTATATTCACCCAGAACTTAGAGTTCGGAACCGGGATGCCTGGATTCACACATTTCACATACTGGCTGTGTGATCTTGGCAGCCTTTCAATGCCTTAGTATCCCCATCCATAAAATGCAGAAAATAATAGTATCTACTTTATAGAATTCTGATGATTAAATACATTTAATATATGAAGGGAAACTGTAAGAATGTCTGTGCTTTGAGAACCAATGAATATGTGCCATGATCATTAACATGGATAAATTCAAGACATTTCTAACAATTCAAAAAATTAGTCATTCCTATAAATTCATTACTGATAAATATGAGCAGAGACCGCCCCAATGCAGAATTTTTCTAAATTAAAAATTGTGTATTTATTCTTACATGTTTAAACTTCAGTCACCTTCAAAGTACCCTTTGTTTGATGCAAAACACCTGTCAAGATGCTTGTTCCATTACTCAAAACGGTTTTTGAACTCACCAATTTTAATGCTGTTTTTGTTTGTTTTTTTCACCTCTTCCACATTGGCAAAAAAAAACAATGTTTCCCTTCAAGGACTTTTTTATCTGGGGGGGGGTCAAGCCATTTATGGTCAAAAATTGCTGAACACTCAATGTTGTGTGGGCGGGTGTGCTCATAAATTATCCATCATGAAATGGGCAAACACATTCAGAGAATCTCAAAGAAAAAAAAATCACTGAAGCTGAACACAGACTTTCACAACAAATTATTAGCTGGTACACTGATGATGATGGGTCTCTAAAATACTTACATAGCAGAGGAAGCCTGTACTACAAGCCACCCTCCCCCTCACAGAACAATAATTTTGTTTTTGGGGGGAGCCCCCCATATAACCTTATAACTAAAGTTATAACTAATGTTGGACGTTAGGTACAATGTTAACTACATAAATATATGATGATCTATATATGATTGCTACATGTCCATTTTAAGGTGTGCATATTACAGGAAGAGGCATTCATGCAGTTCTACAAGTGGTAAAATACAGACAGAATGCATGACATGAAGAACATGATGTTGATAACAAGGACCATGTTGGGAGTTATAAAACGAGATGGGTGTCCTCTCTATTGCTGGGTATTAGGTTTCCTGAGGTTGCTCACGAAAACATAAAAATTGAGAATGTGAATCAAGCTCTGAAGTCTGTCACTTTAGTCAGACTTTGGTTTATCACCTACAAGAAACATTTTAGATAGGATAAGAATAATTCCTCTCCAATTCCCATGCCTGTTAACCTTGTGTCATTGTCTCCTAATACACAGACTGAAGAAATAACCCATTCATGTAAGCAACCTTTGTGCAAGCATCAGTTTCAATGCAGCCCAGGAAATTTCTTAAAACTAGGAATTGGTTTCTACTGTGAGAATCTAACTGTGACTCATTTGAATGATTTGAATATCTGTGTGCAGATGTTAAACGTTAAATACTATTTATTATTCACATGTAATAATTGAGATGCAACTATTAATTTTCCTAGTCTTTGTCCATTTCTAACTTCAACACTCATTTTTAAGAAACTTGTGAACCACACCCACCTTCCTTTTACTTTTTATTTATTTATTTTTCGTATCATATCTCTGTCTAGTGGCTAATTTTGATGGTTCTAGAGGTAGATGCCTGGCTCCAAATTCTGGGCCATTGTTAAGTGGTTGGGCAAATGACTCATCCTCTGTGGGTCTCAGTTCCTTTCACTGTAAAGTAGACACATTAATACTACCTCCAACTTGAGGCCGTTTTGAGGATCAAATGAAGTATACACGTAAAGCACTTAGGACAGCGCTGGTCACATACTAAAACACAGTAAATGTTGAGCATTAACAAAATAGTTAATAGTGAAGGAGTTTGGGCACTCCTGCAAACTGGCTTGAACTATCTCTTGACAATATTTGCTTTGTAATTCTGTCATTGGTCAACGTGCATGTTTTCTAACTGTAGCATAAATTGCGCACTGACCATTTTGTACACCTCCTTGCCTTCAGGCCGTTATCTGGGGTGCCCTCATTGCTATCTACAAGTGTACTATTTATTTAATCACTTCTCACCCCAGCTGCCCCCGGGCATCCAACAGGCAAAGACATCCCGCCTGACTGTCCCAGCCCTGATAAAACTGCACAGCCAGAGGCGGTGGCTCAGCCTGTAATCCAAGCGCTTTGGGAGGCCAAGGGAGTAGGATTGCTTGAAGCTAGGAATTTGAAATCAGCCCGGGCAAAGTAAGGAGATTCCATCTCTACAAATTAAAAAAAAAAAAAAAATTATCCTGGCTTGGGGACACGCGCCTGTCGTCCCAGCTACTCAAGAAGCTGAGGCAGGAGGGTCGCTTGAGCCCAAGAGTTCGTGGTGACAGTGAGACAGGATGGCACCACTGCACTCCAGCCTGGGCATCAGAAGGAGATCCTGTCTTAAAAAAAAAAAAAAATCAACCAGTGGTCAATCGCCCTTCCCAACCAACCCCTCTCTCTTCTCGTTGCAGGATGTTCTGGAAGCTCTCCCTGTCGTTATTCCTGGTGGCCGTGTTGGTGAAGGTGGCTGAAGCCCGGAAGAACCGGCCCGCGGGCGCCATCCCCTCGCCTTACAAGGACAGCAGCAGCAACAACTCGGAGAGATGGCATCACCAGATCAAGGAAGTGCTGGCCTCCAGCCAGGAAGCCCTGGTGGTCACCGAGCGCAAGTACCTCAAGAGTGACTGGTGCAAGACGCAGCCTCTGCGGCAGACGGTGAGCGAGGAGGGCTGCCGCAGCCGCACCATCCTCAACCGCTTCTGCTACGGCCAGTGCAACTCCTTCTACATCCCGCGGCACGTGAAGAAGGAGGAGGAATCCTTCCAGTCCTGCGCCTTCTGCAAGCCCCAGCGCGTCACCTCCGTCCTCGTGGAGCTCGAATGCCCCGACCTGGACCCGCCCTTCCGACACAAAAAGATCCAGAAGGTGAAGCACTGCCGGTGCACGTCCGTGAACCTGAGCGACTTGGACAAGCACTGAGCGCCCGGGCGGAACGCGGCTCAGCACCGCGCGCCCCGGCCGCTGGGTCGCGCCACCGCCGCCTCCGCCCCTGTCCCCGAGCCCGCTCACGCGCCACCTGGCGTCCCCCCACCCGTTTCAGCAGCCAGCACGTCTCTCGGGGCTGACGGCGTCGTTGTCACCCGCGTGGATCGCCAACGGAGCTTTGCTGATGTGTCCCTGACCGACCCCGGGCCCCACCTGGGCCTCCCAAACCAGGCTGTGGATCAGGCTCGAAGGAAGATGCTGGAAAACGACCACCCGCCACCCAGCAGTTGGAGAGGATCCTCCAAGGGGATGCACTGTATATCCTGCATTGATGTTTCCACCATGTGGAAAAGCGAGTATTTCCCGGGTCTCCTCCTACACTCCAGCTCGCCCTGCGTGCAGTGGAGGTTGCCATGTGTCACCCTTCTGAGCAGCCCCTCAGTCCTCCCCTGCTGGTCCCTGGACCGCTCACTCGTGATGCGATAGTTGCCCTCGGCTGACGCTGTGATGCGGATGTGGACAGCTTCCACCAATACGTCCACAGACGGGGGTGTCGCCCAACCTGATGCCAAGACGACTTGAGCCACTCGGATGCCGAAGTGGGCTTCCCTGGGGACGGGTCACAGCAGGCTACACCCTCCCCCACCCCCAGCCACCAGCACCTCTTCTTCCTCACTCTCCCCACCCCCCTACCCCCGTTTGTGGAATAAAGATGAACTCCTGTGTGCATGCTATTATCGCTGCAATTAGAATATTATCACACACAAAGGTCTCTTTATATTAATGCTGGTTTTATCATTGACCTATATTGTAAAGAGCTGTTAAAAAGTCTTCTAGACCTGTCCATGTATTGTTTTCACATGTTTTGATGCTGACTTTTGGCACCATTCTGAGTAAGGATGAGAGCAGGTGGTGATCTACCCAGAAGAGGTTTTACTCAGAAATAATGCCTAGTCAGCAATTCACTGTCCTGCACCTATTTTAGATTGAGCAGGGAGAGAGAAGGAATCATGATTTTACTTTGAATATTATTTCACTGAAAGTACTAAAGCATTGCAGCACAATGTAGAAATTGGGTTGGGGTGGATGGGTGTCGAGAGGAGGATTCATTGGGAAGTTATTAACCTGAAACCCAAAAGCCCCTAAAATGTTGAGTATGCATATATGGATGAGACAGTATACTATTTTCACTGCCATGACACTAAGCAAAAGATGTTTCCTGTTAAAAGAAATCGATATTTTAAAAATATAAGCAGTCAGATTGCTTTGTGCTGTAGGAAGAAGCAAGGAATAAAATATACAGAATGGTAATGTAGTTGAACTGTCCCGCAGAAAACAACTCATTTCCTTTTCATAGACTTTAAAATGGGTGAGCAAATATTAGGTCCCCTTTCATTGTTATAATGAGTTTCTGAAGTTTCCAAGTCGTGGTCTCTTGATCTAGGGAAGTAGGCATAATTTATTATCCTGCAAATTAGTATTCTTTGCTGAATTGCCCCAGAAAGTCTTCTCTGTGAGTAATGTTTATGGAATCTGACAAATGTGAATGCGATGCCGTTGGTGGGAATCAGCACACGTTGAAAACCTTTCACTGGTGATTCTCCAGCAAGTGCTCCTGCCAAGGGGCAGGTTCCCTAGTATGTGAGAGAGACCCTCTTCAGGCTGCTCTGGGGACTGAAGCTTCCTGATGGTAGGCAGTGACAGCGGATCTAGAGACCATCAGAGAGCGAGATGGAGTGGGGTGTGTTGGTGGACCTATTTCAAGCCCCTGCACTGCCCAGTTCATTTCTGTCACTTCTGTAACATCATGAGACCTGAGCAGAGCGTACTGTTGTAAAGGGAGTCTTGACTTCATACATGGGCATATATAGCCCCAAATTAGGAGGCAGGAATAGAAGGACATCCTTGAGGGCTGGAACCTGGGAAAGGAGAGAAAAAGTAGAGAGGGTGTCCAAGGACAAGGATTTGCATTTAGTGGAAAGCCTCAAGTCAAGCTCGGTGGCAGAACACATAGCAGAAAAGCTGTGAAGGAAGGAACTTCATGTGAGGTCGATGGAGGCTAATGGGTGGAGTGGGAAGTGAGTGGAGAGGTCTCCGACTCAACTGCAAAGCCAGCCCCTATCCTTTATTAACCCGGAACCCACACAGATAGGGGAAGGATTCCACTGAGAACTTACAGAATTCAAACATGAGCACACTTTCTTCAAACCCGATCTCGGGTGTTGCGGTGAAAGCAATAATGATATGCTGCCCTCCTGCTGGGGGTTATTGTATGTACAAAGTTTACCTTATAATGGCTCAAATTGTATTTAATTGTTTTTTGTTTTGTTTATAAATGAAAAAAGCTATAAGTATAATGTAATTATTTTATAGGTATACTATTAAATTATAGAACAAATAAAGATACTCTAGGATTCTATGTGATCCTGGTGTTATATGCCATAAAAGTGGAATTCTGAGCTTGTTGCAGTGAGCAGTGTGGAGCACTGTGTACTCAGAGCACTTCGGTCCAACCTCGGTGAGTTCAACCCTAGCTTATGTCACATAGTCTCCATTTGGGGCCTAGAATTTTCAAAGAGAAACAGAACCAAGGAGCAGAGGTGGTGGGGGTGGCTTTCGATCCTCGTCTTTGGAAGCTTCCAAGCCTCTCCCAGACCCCCAACTCAATGGAGACAGAATGCTCTCACTGTGCTCTGAGTGAGAAAGCCTTGAGCAACTGCTGCAGACAGATGTCTGTTAGTCTTTGCTCCCAGGACACTAATCCTGAGTTTTGTTCGTTTTCACATTTACTTCTCGGGTCTCAGCATTTCTTAAATACATCGTAGTTTCACTGTTTTTCCGTTTTTCCACTAATTGACTTATCTGACATTCAAGAAACTCAATTATCTATTAAAAAATAAAAATCTTTTAAAATTGCACATGATTGATTTACTGTGTGAACTTCAAAGGAATTAAATTCAACTTACTAATAAATGATGCATCTCAGTTTATCAAATGGGACAGAATATTCCACTCTGGGCTAAGACATTCCAATTCACTTGATTCTGAAGTTGGCTGACTGACTTTCAATCGCTATCAAGTCATTGGAAATGAATTTTGCTATTGCATGAATTCATTAGAATGTCTATATTCCTAGAAAGCTTATTTAAGTATTGCTCTATCAGCATTGATTACTAATGTCCGCATGGGTGATAGCAATAAGACAAATTATAAAATAAATAGTTCAATTAAAACTTGTTGATCATCACGTTATCTTCAGAATTCTCCTTAATCCCCGACTTTGCCACCTTCTTCACTTGATTTTTCTGCCGCTATTTCTCAAGCACAGCAGATGGCCCATCCACTTTTCCAGAAGTGAAATATGGGAAACCATGTTGTTGTTTCAATCCATTGGTGTTACTGGCTTCTCTAGTATTCAGTCTAGAACATGAGACAAAATAAACAGACAAAACCAGGGAACTCCCTGCCATTTTATTTCTTGAGTTTTGAGTTTCCTGCCTGGTCTGCCTTCTTTTCTTTACCTTTTAAAGCCTTTTATGTTTTATACACACACACACACACACACACACACACACACACACACACACACACACGCACACACACACACGTCTAGAAATTTTGATGGAAGGAATAGGGGAAAATATGTCTACTTCATTTTGCCTGAAATCAAAAGTCTCCTGCCTGGTCTGCCTTCTTTTCTTTACCTTTTAAAGCCTTTTATGTTTTATACACACACACACACACACACACACACACACACACACACACACACACATACACACGTCTAGAAATTTTGATGGAAGGAATAGGGGAAAATATGTCTACTTCATTTTGCCTGAAATCAAAAGTCTCCCGAATTTTTTTTTAAGGTTTGTCACTCACTTTTGAAGAGGAATGGAGTGTGCACTTACGAATATCTCCAACATGCTTACCCCATATCTCTCATCTGGTCCTGTCACATGATGTCAATCATGGTGAATCTGTGTAATGTTTTACAGGGTGTCCATCAAATCCAGGTTCCTTCAATCTATATTTTGATAAAGGATATAAGAACTTACATAACCTGGGGGCAAGACCATAAGTGTTGCTTATCCAGTGGAAATGCAGACTGCATCTGGTTTTTTTTTCTTTAAATGTGGCAAAAAGACACATTTTCAGATCAAGTTCTGTTGGTTGTTTTAATCTGCTCTAGCAAAGAAACTACACTGAGTGCAGTAACCGCAACTGAGGCTACTGCCATCTTCCACCATGCACTGTTTGATTTTTTCAGGAGCTAGCATGGTGAAGTAAATGGAAATATAACAGGCTTCTACAATATTCAAGTCTTTGAGAGTTTCACTAATCTTCTCCATTCCTTCTAGAATTCAGCATTGTTATTAATTTACTGTTTTTGCTGGAATGGGGAGCAATTTCAGAGGCTTCCACTCGCTCCTCCCCACTGCAATAGCTCTTATCTAAGAACTCAAAGAATGAATGTGAGTGTTCTTTCAACTACCAAGATTGTCCCTTCCAGTTATGTATTTGAAACTGGGGAAATGAATCACCATGTTGGTCCATGGGCCAGAGGGCCCACTGAGAACCAAATTTGAAAAGACTTTAGCAGCATCTGTATGTACCCATGTTAATAGGAAACCATGGCGGTTCAGAGGGTCTCCAGGTATTAGTGTCAATTCAGACCCAGTGTTCAGTCCTTCTCAAAGGTGTTTACTATTCTTTTTATCTCCAAAGCGCATTTACCTGAATAAGTGGTCCTCTAAGTTCCCTGGTTAAGGAGTGGGGAAATAACAAATGAGTAAATTTGCCCTGATATGGCAGCGACATAAGGAGTCAGCCACTTCTTCAGCTAATGGATTCCAGATCTGATCTGGAAGCTGGGCAAGGGATTGTGATTTTTATTAGGACACTGCCCTCTGTCTCTGATCATTCATTATTGATTTCCTTTAACTATGTAAATTAAGCAATACCCTTGTTGGTCCCTCATATCCTAACTTCAGGAAAACCATATCCTATTAATCATCTCCAAGTTGGGAGTCTGTAGATGCAACGACAATTCTATCACTCTTTGCAACAATTGTGCCCCAATTACTTTCTAAAGCTAACCTGACATATTATTTTCAGATCTTACTATTCTCATCCACCGGGAGTCTAGTTTTATAAGCATCTCTTCCTACAGTTATCCCTGACCTACAGTTGACGGCACTACTTAGCTTCCTAGTATTGCCATCACCTGTAGTACAGACATCATAGCTTTGGTAAATAGAGACATCCTGGGATCATAGTTGGGTAGTGGTTTATTAATTTATCTATTTATTTTTAGCTTTATGTAGCAGATCCACTTTAGTTTGCCCACTTCTCTGAGCCTCTGGGTCCTCTTCTTCACCACGAGCCATGGAAATTCCTGCATCTCTATTTCATTGGGGGTGGATCATAGTGTCTGTGGTCCTCCAAGAATCACCCTGGCAGCTTATTATCACCATCCCTAGGGGATTTGGCACAGTCTTAAATCCTGAATTATGGGAGAGTGTTCCCATGGTGATAAGTGTTCCTTGTCCATTTGAATGACCTGCTCTCTATCCTTGATCCAGCAGCCTCAGGACACATCCTCATGCTGCTTCTCTTGGCTTCTGCAGTGACTTCACTGTATACTCCCTCTCCTTGCTAAGCTGACCTAGCACATCCCTAGTAGTGTTGGGAACTTAACAACAGGCTCAGTCGGTTCAGGGGAATTGGAGAGTTTGCGTTTCAACTGCATCTACCCAGGTATCCCTCTCCCAATGTTAGGGATTCTACTTCTTCCCTAAGCTTAGCACAGGAGACTTACTGAAACTGAGAATACAAACATCTCTGAAACAGCACTCCTCTTAAAGTTGAGTCCTCCTCTGAATACAAGAGACTGGGTTCTAATTAAATGATGCCAAAGAGATGCTATCTGTGGCTTTCCCATTCTGCCTGAATTGGTGATTAATCAGAGTCTTATTGTCTCTTCAACATATCAATGCCACTTGGAAATAGGTTCCAAATCCCAAAATCCTTATAATCACTCTGTTCCTCTTAAGTTTAAAGCACCAAAGATATGGCACCAGCCATTAAGTCCCCCAACCAGTATCCATCTAATTTACCTCTGGGAAGAGTTGTTTTTTTTTTGAGTTGGAGTCTCACTCTGTCACCCAGACTGGAGTGCAGTGGCCGCTCCCGGCCACCGCAGCCTCAACCTGCTGGGCTCTGGCGATCCTTCCGCCTCAGCCTTCCAAGTAGCCGGAATTACAGGCACGAGGTACCACGCACGGCTGATTTTTTTTTTTTATTGTAGAGATGAGGTCTCGCTGCCCAGGCGGGTCTCAAACCCGCGGGCTCAGGCAATCCACTCACCTCAGCCTCCCAAAGGCGCAGGATTACAGGCTGAGCCACCGAGCCTGGCTAGGGAAGAGTTTTAACAACATACTGTTACAGCCGCCAGGGGCTATCCTTGGCAGCTGGTCAGCAAGTGAGCCATCTTCAAATCCCGTATTAGAGTAGACTTCCTTAGGTCATTCTGGAATTGCCTGTCTTAGATTGGTTTCCCAATCTAAGCCCCTCTGAGTCATGAGCAGAAGGTTTACTGGGGAACACTTGCAGGACAGAGACCTGTAAGGACTGAAGTCTGTGCAGCAGAAAAAACAATCTGGTTGCGTTTGAGGCCTTATCTGATTCTCCCAGAAGTTCTGGATCAGGGATGGTATTTTAGAGTTCCAATCGAAGAAAGAGAGGCAACCTTTGCAACTCCCATTAGTCAGACACCATCTACAGGCCATTCCCAGGAGCAGGCATGCATTTTTCTTCACTAAGGGCGACTCTCAGTGAGAGAGATCCAGCTATTATTTTTAGTGAGGGTTAGAGTCAGGGTGAGATGGGATGGATACATCAACCCTGAAGAGGGTATCTGGGCAGATCACCATAATAGTCATCTTTCCTGTGTGTTAAGGTGAGGGGGTGGATGGGGCATGAGAAGAAGGAGACAGAGTAAAGAATATGGAGAGCCTTGGAAGAAGCAGCGGAAGTCCCACTTGGTCTCCTAGAAAATAGAAAATTGCTGACAGCTTTAATCAAGGGTTATTCTAGTCACAGTATTCAAGATGATTGGAGAAAACAGAGTCTGGATCCAAACAGGCCAACTCAGGGTCTCTTGCAAGGACATAAACTGAAGATTAGGGCCAGACCAAGCAATAGAATTGGATGTGATGAAGACAAATATGTGAACTATTTGCAGAATGCAGTGACTAAAGAGACTGAGTATGATAGTGCAAGAGATGGGAGCTCAAAAAAGTGAGGATCTGGTATAAGAAGATGCTGATGTGGGTTTTTCTAGATGTTGGGGCTGCAATGACAGTGAAGTAATGTACATGAAACATCCCCCACCCCCATTTGAAAACATAGGACTGGAATCTGAGTGAGCTGCTAGATCTGGAGAAACTTACTCAGAAGCTAAAAGATCAGGACTAAATCCATGAGTATATATGAGACTTCTAATAAAGAAGGACAGTAAAGGAACAGACGGTGATGTGATTTTGGGAAATACTTTTTTTGTGTGTGTTTTTTTTTTTTTTTTTGAGTTGAAGTCTCACTCTGTCGCCCAGACTGGCGTGCAGTGGCCGCTCCCGGCCACCGCAGCCTCGACCTGCTGGGTTCCGGCGATCCTTCCACCTCAGCCTTCCAAGTAGCTGGAATTACAGCCATGCGCTACCACGCCCGGCTGAGTTTTTGATTTATTGTAGAGATGAGGTCTCGCTGCCCATGCGGGTCTCGAACCCACGGGCTCAGGCAATCCACTCACATCAGCTTCCCAAAAGCGCAGGATTACAGGCTGAGCCACCAAGCCCGGTGGGAAATACTTTTTTAAAAGAGTAGGAAGTAAACAATTAGGATGTTCCCAATACAAAGAAAGGATAAATAATTGAGATGGGTAAACTAATTATCCTGATCTGATTACTATACATTATATGTGTGGCACTATCACTACAGATATTCCATAAATATGTACAATTATTATGTGTCAATTTAGAAAAGAAATTAGAGTTTGGTGCTGTGGCTCACATCTGTAATCCTAGCACTGGAAGGTTGAAGTGGGGGAATTGTTTGAGCCCAGGAGTTTGAGACCAACCTAGGCAGTATAACGAGGTATGTGCCTGTAGTCCCAGTTACTAGAGAGACTGAGATGGGAGGATCTCTTGAACCCAGGAGTTCAAGGTTGTGATGAGTCGTGATCGTGCCACTGACTTTGCAACACTGTGAGACTCTAATTAAAAAAAAAAAGAACAGAAAAAGAAAAAAAATTTAAAGAGTAGGCAGAAGAGGAAATACCGAAGGAAATAAGTAACATTCCTCAGGCGATGCTTGGCCATTACCTAGTACAATAGTGGGACCTCATGATCCTTTATTTCACGGTGTCCCTCTTGCCATATACAACGTTTCTAAGCCTTCTCTCCTCCCATGCAGATCTGCTTGCCACAGAGAATTTGAGCTTCTCCTCACCTTCCTAGTGACAACCCTCCTGATTCTGCTCTTTGAGCTATGTCACTTCTTCCTGATGAAGCACTGGTGGTCTCATCACCAACTGGCATTCCTGAAAGGAAGGAGAGAGTGTTTAATGAACTAAACATACATCAAGTCTTCTGAACCACCACGTTCATCCGCCAGGACATTTTTACGTCCGACAAGATTGTAGCCATTTAACTGGATGCAATTGCCAATTTGTGGGAAGGAGGTACTGGATACCAAATTATGAATTGGGTGTCTAATCAAGGCTGGAAACCTTACATTTTATGTCTGAAACTTTAGCAAAAAGGTTTGAGAGTGATCCAAATATTTACAGCTGGAATTTCTTGATTTCTGCTTTTGTTTTTGCCGTGGTATATATATACTTTAATTTTTGTTTTATTTGAGGAGCCAAAGAATATACAATTTGTGTTACTGTAGGCACCATGTCTGATTTTCCGTGTGCTGGAAGGCACTCTGTGGATGGGGTCTATTTCTAGATCTATCCCAGAATTCTGTAAGCTAAATATTAAAATTTTTGCTTCTCTTCGCTCAAAAAATATGCTCTCTCTACTTTAAGGATATGCTGACAAATGACTGACAGCACTTTCAAGATAAAATATGTGGATATGAAATAACAAGCATTGTGGGGCCCAATTTATTTTCATTTTTTTATTCAGCTTTCTCAGGTTTTGATTTTGATCAATTGAACCCTTTACCATATGGCTTGCTGCAACATGGTTGAAGCATATTGCTAATTTCTGACTCCAAAAGCCCAAAACCAACAGATAATTCTTATTGGTTATTAACCTGTAAAATGCAAACTGGTCTTATGAGGCATTGCATGCATTACAAAGTGCTGTTAAATTTCTGGAAAATTTTAGGCTGTATGATAGGAGTCTAGCTCTAAATTAGAAACATTTACATAGTCAGTGAGGGCAGTATGAAGCAACTCCAAAATTGAGGGGAAAGGGGATTTTGCATAAGTAGTACCAAAATGGGCCTATTGTGAAATGAAAAGCCCAATGTTAGTGTAACAATCAGACCACCATAGGAGAAAATGTGTCCAGTGGCCTAAAGACCACCCTGACTTTTCTTCTTCTTCTTCTTCTTCACTCTTGCAACAGAGAAGCATAGTTGGCTTGTCACCCTTACAAACAGCTTTCCATAGTGGTCCAGAGTTAAAATTGTCCTGATCTTCCTTGGGGAAGACATCTGATAGAGTTGTTATAGTAATGTGGGGACACCATAAACCACCCAAAGCACATTGCTTCCTTGATTCAAGAGAACTGAATAGAGAGGTGTCATATGATGTTTGAAATGCGATAAATTCTGGAAAAGTTAATTATGAAATATTTCTGTATTGATTTATTTTTTACATTGTACGAAACCCAAAAGAATTGAAAGAAATAATTGAAAAGTTCTTTCTCTCCTGTCCCAAATTCTTTCAGTTTCTCTTCTCCAGAAGCAACCAATATCAATTATTGTGAATGCCTTCAGGAATATTCTTCTATGCATGTTAATTTCCAGAAATTTGGTAATCACATTGCCCTTATTTTTACATAAATAGAAGTGCACTATGCACACTCTTTTGCCTCTTGATTTTTTTAAACACAAAAATGAGGAAGATACAAACTTTTCCATTTATTTATTTTTTATAGGGATTTTCATTTATTTATTTTGTTAAGGGATTTTTTTTTCCCTTAACAAAATGTTGTACATCTTCTAAAGCACTTAATGTGCCCCCCATTTTTTATTTTAAAGACTAAATATTGGCTGGGCTCGGTGGCTCAACCTGTAATCCTGCGCTTTGGGAGGCTGCCGTGAGTGAATTGCCTGAGCCTGCGGGTTCGAGACCCGCCTGGGCAACTTGGCGAGACCTCATCTCTACAGTAAATCAAAAATTAGCTGGGCGTGGTAGCACGTGCCTGTAGTTCCAGCTACTTGGAAGGCTGAGGCGGAAGGATCACGGGAGCCCAGCAGGTCGAGGCTGCAGTGATCGGGAGTGTGCCACTGCACTCCAGTCTGAGACTCCAACTCAAAAAAAAAAAACAAAAAAAAAACCCTAAATATTACCTCATTATTTAGACAGTTTCAATATTTGCTACTACAAACACTTATTGTCACTTTCTAATATGTTTACTATGTAACTGGGCCAGTTCTTGGTCTTTTTCCCCTAAAACCTTCTTACTGTTTTTATTTATTTTTACATATAAAATCTGAAGTCAGTTTCTTTAGTTCTTATCCATCTTCCCCCCAGTTCCCTTTTTGTTTGGATTTCATTACATTTATAGATTTCTTTAGGGATTACTGACATTGTCAGTGCCTATTTTTTATGAGTCTCTCAATTATTTCCCTACAGATCTTACATCTTTCTTATTCAATTTATTCCATGTTATCCATCTTTTTTGGTTATTATTTTAAGTGGAGATTTTTTCCACTTATATCTTCTGAGTGGATATTTTTTGTATACATGAAAGTTCTAGATTTCTGTATATTAATTTTTGGCCTAGTCAATTTAGGACCTTCTATTATTCTCTCTAATAGTTGTTTGGTTGATTATTTTCTGTTTTCTGAGTATATAATCTAATAAACAGTACATGAAAATTACTTTACCTCATCCCTTTCCATTGTATACCTTTTTATATTTTCATTGCCAGACAGTGACAATAGCAGGTGAAAGTGGACATTCTGGTCTTCTTCCTGATTTTTTTTTTGTTGTTGTTGTTTGATTTGAGATGGAGTCTCACTCTGTCATCCAGGTTGGAGTTCAGTGGCATGCTCATGGCCACTGCAGCCTCAACCTGATGGGCACAGGCGATCCTTCTGCCCTAACCTTCCAAGTAGCTAGAACTACAGGTGCACCCCACCATGCTTGGCTAATTTTTTGATTTATTATAGAGATGAGGTCTCGCCAAGTTGCCCAGGTTGGTTCCTGATTGATAATGGAATCCCTTCTAATGCTTCCCCATTATGCCTCAGGTTGATTTTAACTTGAAGTAATTGATCATTTAGGGAAATATTCATTTCATTCAGATTTTTCTTTTCTCAAAAATTCATGAAATGATTTTATAGCATTTGGAGGAAAACAAACAATTTTTCTTGACAGATGTATATGATTTTTAAGCCCCTTATGTTATCATATGCAAGGCAATAAACATGTGATCATCCTACCCTTCCAGGAATAACACTCACTTCTCCACAGGTTTTCGGATGTTTGTTAACATTGTACATAGTATTTTCTCATTGCTATTAATCAATGAGTTGGTCTATAATACTCTTTCTTGAAAAGTCTGTGTTGTTTTGTGGCAGTGTTATGCTTGCCAGCTATTTGCAGGTGGTGTGTGTTGGAGAGAGGGTAGGGTGTGTTTTGAGTTAGTCAAAATTTCATTTAGAAGTAGGATGGAGAGCACGTCTTCTTCTAGCACTCACTACTTGAAATAGGGATTTCAAGGGTTTCTTCTCCTACTCTTATCTTAATGATAGACATCTTCCTGCTAGTATGATTTGTCTGACTTCTCATGTAGGCATCCTTTCTGCCTTAAAAAATAATACACCACGTTCAGGGAAGTTTCTAACACCATTGGTGTACCAAGGTCCATTACTACAAACACAGGAGTTTGAGTATGGTTTCTACCTTGGAGAAGGAGACTATGCTGGCTTTTTCTGAGATGTGTTTCCATGGGCATCATCTTTCTGCCTTCTCCCATACCCACACGTTTGGAAGATCGTCCATATATTTTGTGGTCTGGGTTTTCGATGCCTCTAATTTTAATCAAAGCTGATACATTTTCGTTTCTTGTTGCTTTGGAATAACTTCTGAGGGCAGAAGGGGTAAATGCCTCCTTTATCACACTATTTTAAAACATTAAACCTCTTCCTATTGCTTTTGATTATATAACTAAGATGTGTTTCATGGGAAACAAAAATCAAAAACTACCATTTCCAAAGGCCTGAGTTCACTAACTGGCTGGGAAGTGGAAAATGATAATGACAAGCTGGTGTTAGTCAAGAAATGATTGCACAGGAGTTTGGAATTTGTAACAATGCCTTCTTTCCCATCCCAAATTCTCCCTTCTCCCATCCACAATCTCTTTTTTCACATTTTGCTTTATCTTAACTTTCTGGTATTTAGTTAGCTTGATGAGGTTTTTTTTTCTTTATTCTCTATTTTAATTATTTATTCTTTTGGTGAACAGCCCCACATTTTAATGTATATTTACTTTCATATTTTTTGTGACAAAAATCCAGACATATTCATTATCACCATCTTCTGTCTTTTTTTCTTCATAACACTTAAAGCTCAGTCATCCTACCTGGCGAATAGATATAGGGTGACCAGACTCCAAATTCTTTGTATCAATTTATGGAGGTTTTTACTCTCAATGGTATTCAGGTTTGAAGAATGAATTATTGGCCACCCTACTTAATTGTCATATCGCCTAACATTATTTTACATCAGTGTTTGTTTGTCTCTCCCTTTAGAATGTAGGTTGCATGATGGTAGGACATTTTCTGCTTGTTCGTTACTCCCAAAGTCTACAACACTTTCTGGCACACATCAACGACTTCATCAACATTTGTTGATTTGAATGAAGAGAATAAGGGAAGCCCCTTAGCATTTCTGAAATTCAGAAAAAATTCCTTAGATTTCTCTAAACTTTCAAATGAATCACGGTGGTTCATGTCTATAATCCTAGTATGTTGGGAGGTGGGGACAAGAGGATTGCCTGAGCCCGGGGGTTTGAGACCAGCCTGGGCAACTGGCCAGGACCTTGTTTCCACAAAAATAAACAACAAACAAACAAAAAACATATTACCAGGCATGGTGGCATGCATCTGTAGTTCTGGCTACTTGGAAGTCTGACGTGGAAGGTTGACCTGAACTCAGCAGGTCGAGGTTGCGGTGGCCAAGAGCACGCCATTGCACTCCAGACTGGGTGACAGAGTAAGACTCTGACTCAAAAATTTTAAAAAAGTTAAAATAATAAAATAAAATAGAAAATAAAATGAAATTTCAGTCCCCTTTGTAAACATGAAAAATATAGTTGTAATTATTTATAATCTAGAGTTGATTTAGCTAGCCAATTTCCATCGTTTTCTATGATTTCTTATTTCCCAGTCCTTCACTTTGCATTTTTTTTTTTCCTTGCTGAAATGTGCCCTTTAGCAAACTGTTCACTGAGTTTTCGGGGGAAGTTCTCATATGTCTGAAAATCTCTCTCCCCTTTCATGTGAATGATACTTCAACTAGGTATAATGATCTCCATTCACTCAATTCTTTGAGAAAAAATTCTCAATTTTTTCCACACTGCACCTCAACCCTATTTTCTAATATATATTATTGCTGAAGATAAATCTGCTTTCAGGATAACTGTCATTTCATTGTAGGTGATGCATCCTTTCCGTCTGGAAACTTTATCTTTACCTAACTGAAGATTCACTTTGACCTTTCTAAGTGCAAATTTATTGGTATTTATCTGCTCTGGCATTTGTTACACATTTTAAGCAGAGACTATGTCTTTGATTCTTGAAAATTCTCAGCTATGGTTTCTTTAAGTTACGTGCTTTCTCTACCACTTTCTTTAGTTTCTCCTTATGGAATGCCTCTTAAATGGGAGTTTCTTGGTCTCTCCTGTCTCTTTTAACTTCTCTCACACATTTAAAAATATTTGTTTCTTTCTGCTGCAGGCTCTCACTAAATTGCTCAGTGTTGCCTTCCAAATCACTCTCTTAATCCGTGTCCATCTAGAATTCCTTTAACTTATGTTTTTCTATCTCCATGATTATATGTTTCAAATTTTCTTGCAGCGTCTAAACACAATTTTTACATAATTTAGATGTTGTCCTACTTGCATTTCTGAAGGTAGATTCATTTTGCCATTTATTGAGCTGATTTATTCCTTCTTGGTAAGTTTCCTCACATGCTTTGGACGTGTGTTTTGCTGAGTTGTCTTGAGGGGGTGCTCACGTTCTTGATCTAGTCATTTGCTGTTGTGTCCACCCATTTCCAGTCTGGAAATAGCCTTTCCTTGGTGGCGCTGGGTTCCTGTGTGGCAGTGACATTGAAGACATGGCCAACACGGGTCAACAAGTTAGCCTGCCCAGTGCTAGTCTGTTTCTCCTGCCACCACGCATGTGCTGGTTTTTGTCTGACGGCACCCACTGTAGCCGTCTTCAGTCATCTCTAAGTTACCTCTGGGAGCGAATCTGGTTTGGTTTTCCTCCCAAATGAGGCACGACGTGTTCCCTTTGCCAGTAGAGAGTTTTCCCTTCCCCGTGCATTCTCACTATTCCTCATCTCCCGTGCAGCATCTATGCTTTTGAAAATATAGTTTATCTTGTTTTCCTGTTTGGAAACAGAAAAAAAATTCATGTTTTAACCTCAGAGTACTATATTTCTCAAATGAATGAAAAGTCTTCTGAAATTGGAGCTCCTGTAATGTCTTAATTTAGTACAATTAATCCATATGAAGCCTCCTTTTCCTTCCCCCCTTTACACGATCCTTGGTCTTTGCCACTATCCTTTTTCAGCAAGCAAGAGCTTTCTTTCAGGCCTCAAGTTGCTTGTATCCTGAAACAGTTGCCATAGTTAACACTTGTATCTTACTTTAATCCGTAAATATGTATTGAGTGTCTGTTATGTGCTAGGGACTGGGGAGGCTAGTGTTAAGATATGTCTTGAAACAAGTGGTTTCTAATCTCTGTTACAATTATTTATTATTTTTGAGTTGGAGTGTCACTCCATCGCTCAGGCTGGAGTGCAGTGGCACGCTTCCAGCCACCGCAGCCTTGACCTGCTGGGCTCCAGAGATCCTTCCTTCTCGGTCTTCCAAGTAGCCGGAACTACAAGTGTGCGCTACCACGCCCAGCTAGTTTTTGATTTAGTGTAGTGACGAGGTCTCGCCAAGTTGCCCGGGCGGGTCTCGAACCCGAGGGCTCAGGCAATTTACTCGCCTCAGCCTCCCAAAGTGCTGGGATTACAGGCTGAGCCACCCATTAATGAGCCAGATGAATAAGTTGCGAATGTTTCCAGCTGAGGGAAAACCTGGAGAAAGATGCATAGTTGAGAGAAAATACGTCTAAGGATATTTTAGTTTGGCTGGAGGTTGCACTGAAGATAGTTTGACTCAGGAGATGAAACTCAAGATGTAAGTAGGCACTGGATCACTCAGGATTCTGTCAGTCACATTAAGGATTGGATAGTATCTGGAGACCACATATCTTGGTGTAGGTGGTCACTACAATGTTTGAAAATAGGAAATTCAAATAAGCAGATTTGCAATTTAAAGAAAAATTTGGTGTAAATCTTAGATGAGAGCAATTAATAGGTTATTAAAGGAATTCATGAGCATTTTAAACCAGGACTTTAGTGGAGGAGATAGAGAAAAATGGACACATCCTATCCACTGGGCGCTGAGTGAGATGTCAAGGATGAGCTGGAGTTTCTGAATAAGTGGTGGCTTTGTTCACTGAGATAGATAACACAGAAGAACAAGCAGAAATGAGGGGCAAGATGCTAAGCCGAGTTTGAATATACACATGGTAAGTTTTAAGGTATGGTGAGACATCCAATTGGAAATCACCAGAAGGTATTCTGGAACTCGGAAAAAGATCCGAGTTCAGGACATTTAAAAGTAAGTATTTATCAGAATTTCTTACTTAAGTATCATTGGTTGGCTTCAGCTCAAATTTTTGATTTTTCTTTTTTTTTTGAGTCAAAGTCTTCTTACTCTGTCACCCAGGCTGGAGTGCAGTAGCTTGATCATATCTCACCACAACCTCAACCTCCTCGGCTCAGGTGATATTTCCTTCCCAGCCTCCAGAGTAGATGGGACTACAGCATGTGCCACCATGCTCAGCCCATTTTTTATTTGAATTCCTGAAATTGTATACACATTTTTTGTGCATGTAAACATGGAGACCGCCAAACTTATTTTTCCCACCTTTCCCAGTCTCCTACCTCATGTTAAATGTAATGGTTGTGTTTACGAGTATCCTTATGCAATATGCACACCAGACTCAGAACGCTTTTATTATTCATTTTATTTTCATATAAATTAACATCCTAGAAAAATTGAAATAGAAACACTAAATACAGTATTGCACATAGCGATCTTTGTTAAATGCCCTATTATTTCATTGGAGAATGGTAATATACACTTTGGAGGGACTGAGGGGACAGGAAGACTACAAAACAACAACAGAAAAAATCCACTACTATTTCTTTGCACTTAAACTACAAACTAAAAGGTAAGAGACTATACTTTACATAAATACAAACAGAGTTATGATTTAGAATATTGTTTTTCTTTTTAAGTTGTTTTTCACAATTGCTTTGCAATAGCAACAAATCATCCCCTTTTCCACAATCATTATATATCCCAACAAATATATTTAAAAGCAATTAAAAAAACAACTATTAATGTTAGACAAAATTACCACAATGCATTATGAACTGACTTTAAAGTATTCTTGGAAAGAATGGGAAAGTAAAATCCCAAATCAAACTTTTTCCTAGACTCCTTTAGATAATGAACCACAACATTCCCATTTCCCAGTTTTAATCACCTGCCGGAACACAGAAAGATAACCCCAATCATGTCAAAATACTCAGGTAGGTATGTTTACTCAACAGGTTCTAGGGAGATGCCAATCCAGTCAAAAACTTACTGTGTTTTTGTTTGTTTTTCTGTTAATAATTAGTCAGGTTTGGCAATTTTATGAGCATTGTTCATTTAAATTCCTTCAAAATATTGAGTGAAATTTTCTTTGTGACATGTGATGGGAAAGTGATAGGGAGGCACATCTTTAATTTACTTCTGTTGCGGATGAACTTTTCTATAAGTCTCAAAGGACATATTTGGATAAAAGCACTCATTCAACTTAAAACTTGTCTTCTTGCCTGTAATAAAATAGGGAAGAGTTTTTCTTCTACTATACTCTTTCTACTCATCATCTGACTTGAGTTAAAAAAAAAATAATCTTTTTTTCACAAATATATAGTTATGGAGAGCAACCCAAGAGTTGGGAAAGCACTGATTATGATATATAAAGGGTACTTAAATTGTGAAATAGAAAATTTATATGTAGACATGAAATCGATACGAACAATTCACTAGAAATAACATTTTATCCATATATCTAACTGCTGTGATGTGGAGTACTGGTTGTCAGTAGAAAGGAAAGTGCTTTTGTGGTGACAAGGAATATTCTCATAAAAGTAAATTTTAGGTTAATGTTTAGCATGTTCAGAATTAGTGCAGATACTGCCTCTTATACATGCTGTTTTGGTCTATTGGTATAATACCATAAACTTTTACAAAAAGAAAAGGTGTCAGATTCTCCACTGGTCTAGTGATTTTGCATTACACGAATATACAGTAAAATTCAGTAATTAGTGAACTCTCTAGAAAACACAAAGGTTATGTAAGAGGTCAAGAAGAAAGATGATCAGAATGATGTAGTTTCCTTCCCACCCTCAGGTCAGCTGAATTCTGTGAAAGTCATTGAAATTACTCATTTTCATTCCGATTTTCATTGTTCAGGTTTTCATACTTATCTTCGCTTTCTGAAAACAAACATAGGAGATAAAAGCTATAATTAGAATTTTTAAAAAAGAAAGAAGTTTAGAATAGCCCAAAGAAGACCTTTTTATGTGGATCAAATTCTTTGGTAAAAGGTGAAAGATCTACCAATCCAAAAAGGAAAAAAATATAAGTGGAATCTGTTTTATCTTTCAGAATTTTCAGAGACAAATCACCAAATATTTTTGAGGAAAAAAGTTTTTAAAATGTAACTTCTAACCAAAGTGAAAGTACGCCAACTCACCTTTCTCATCCTCAATCCTACAAATACATAAATATGAAAACCAAAAAGACTGTTTCACTTCATAGTAAATGTACCCCAATTCTCTTCTATTATTATGATAATATGATACTATGATGGAAGTTAATAACTTTCTCCTCATTCAATATAGTTTTAGAATTGAACTTTAATCAGAAAAAAGCAGAAAATAAACTAAATAATAATATAGTACTTATCATTAAATGAGATTCAATTTTGATACAGAGAAACTGAAGGAAAACTGGCTTTTAAATGAAGACGTAATTCCTAACATTTTCTAAATAGCCTGTTCAATCACATTCCAATTTGGGTTATTTTAATGTCTTTGTCATTTCAATGACTTAGACTGACCCAGTTTAAAATGGTCTTTATTTTAAGGCCTAACTCAACTTTTCATTTAAAACAACACCATTTGCTTACACTGTGGCCCTTAGTAATGATCCCTCAAAATATTCCACAAAATGTCTTCAGTATCACAAGGGAAAAACCTGTCATGTCAACCAAGCCCTTCCCTCCCAGTGTGTACAATTTGCATTTTATTTTAAAGGAGGGAATGGGCAAGAAGGAAACTTAGATAAGCTGGTTCAACTCAGTCTAAGGACTGACACTTGGCAAGCAGCAACTCAGTAGAACCATCTGTGGACATGAACTAGGTCCTTGTACCCTGGGCAAAGCACCATGCTTTAGATTGATCTCCTTGGGAGTTAATCCAATGAGAACAGTCACTCTGGGTTCAAATGCAGCCTGTGCCACGATCTGTGTGTAACGATGTGAAAGATGGCCTCCCCTGCCTTCCTGCCAACATGTACACAGTCACATAAATCACACCCTTTGTAGATTTATCTTAATTCTTAAGTTTCGAATACTGAACATCAAGATTCTTTCAGAATGTGGGCTTGATCAAAGGCACAAGGAAAAAGAGTTTCTTGAAGTCAGCAGCTCATTATTTATTCAAACTTTAGAGAAAAATAATCAAAATATTATTATGTGAGTTAGTATAAAGTATGAAAACAGAGTTTTAAGAATTCATAGAAAATCACAAGTGAAAAGTCAGTAAAGTTAAATACTTACAATTCCAGAGTCGTGTCTTGGTTTTATTTTGTAAAGTGATTTTCCCTTTTTCTGCCTACACACCTCTTCAGCTTCTTTTACTCTGAGTGGGGAGAAGATATATATATTTAAACAAAACCCTACACAGATCACACCACAATTCACCCCATAGTAAGTGAGCAAGCTTCAACTCTATTGAAGAAAATAATACCACATACAGAGGAACGATAGCTGACATTTGATTTAAAAGTCCAGGCTGTTAGAGCTACAGAGCTAATTCACCCAAGGATCTTAGATTGAAATCAAGGATGAGCAAATGAGATAGTATACAAACACACACGATTTTCTATGCAGAGTATATATACATTTCATTCTACATAAAAGGAATCCTAAATACAAGAAGTAAAGAAATACTTCTTATTTTCAGGTGACAATATTGAAATTGACTCTATGAGAGAAGTAGAATTGGCACTGTGACCTAAATTAGAAGCATTAAAATAATAAGAGTGTCACACAAAAGTTTGCATGCTTATTTAAAATTATTTCAGATTAACTTTCAACTCCATACACATCCATGGATGAAAGTCGTTTGCAATTTTGAATACTTGAGCAGTCTAAAAATTTAGCTTCATCAAGCATGGGAACCAATCATTTAATTGGTAACAGAAAAGAGGGAGTGAAGAGTAATAGTGTTGTAACATTTCCAGTATTTATTTTTAAACATATAGGTCAAGGAAAACAGTATTAAATTTATCAGAAGTATAGTCAAAGGAAGATGATAATTGGAAATAAGTCCTGTATTAAGTTCTGGCTCTGCTATTTGGCATTGGTAATGTCTTAATATCCATGAACCTCAGTATTCATTCAAATAGTGAAAAGGCTGTGTTATATATTAATTTATTGCTATAATTACTATACAGAGTTGTTGCAAAGATTGAGTAAATTGTATTTAATAAGTTCTTTATAAATTGTAAGTTGCTATAAAAAGTTATAAATGTCTTAATTAAACAAATAGTAAGAAATCTATAAACTGGGATTTTATTAATAAAAAAAGTAGTTACAAGAAGGAAAATAACCTATCAGGTTGATTTATTTTTTATTACTGGGATTTTTCCCTGGGAATTAAAAATGGGGTATTTCTGGAAAAACCAAAAGGGTGTGGCTAGATCTCAATAAAATACATTTCATAAAGATTTTGCAGCATACTTTTCTGAAATAAATGAATTATATTTCTTGACCCTTGTGGCAAAAGATCTAATGACAGAATTCATGTCCTATGTAACTGAATCAACCTCTCTTTTTAAACAATAGAATGAAACAAACAATTCAGTATTGTAGCTACAAGATGGATGTTATAGTTTACATTAAAACATGACAAATGAAAGTAATTTCTTTCAGACATAAAATGCCTGCTGGGTTGATATTGTTAGTAATTCCAGAACATGATGACAATTTAGAAGACACTCCATTGTTACCACTTTTATTACTTTCTACCCAAGCCATAAATTGCCTTTAATCCTTCCTCTAAACATTTGAAGACAAAAACAGTTTCTTTATAACAAACTAAGGACTGTAGAGTTCCCATCTTCCTCTGAGATAGCTACCAGTAAATTTAAGTTGAAGTATTTGGATAGAGAATTAAGAAAACTTTTTTTTAGTACTTAGCCCAAATCCAGTAGATCCCTTCTTAAATTTACTTGGAGCTCTTTAAAGCATTTTGTGGCATTAAAAAAATAAAATGTACTTCACAAGTATTTAGATCCCCAAAGCATCTTAATTTTCTCCCTACCCTCTTTATTTTGTTCTCAAAACACTTTTTTGTAAGAATCACAGGAATCCAAGTCTAATACAAACATATTTAATTTTACACAAAAACACAGTCATTCCTCGTGGCAGGAAGGATGAAAACTGAGAAGTGGTGCCTCCAGGAGGCCTCAGGAGATCTTCTAGCTCATCCATTCATTTGACAACCATTTATGGAGCAATAACTTCTGATCAGGCACGGGGCATGGCTCGATTTTATAAGGACAATGAAATTCAATGTCTAATAGGAGACACTTGTAAGCATGTAAATGACAATGGTGCATTAGGGTCAACCGCCTAGGTTTGTATAAAGCATGACTGTGTCCCCAGAGCAAGTTCCCGGGGTGTGTAGGGCTGGGGTTATGGAAATCTTTCTGGAGCAAGTTGACAGCTGAGCCTGGTTTCACAGATATTATCTTAATTACTCATATTTTTCTTGGAAAAGGAAAATGGATTGAGGGTGAAAGAAGAGGATAGGTGACCCTTCTGGTGCCGTACGATTCCCGCCCTCCTGCGGGCTACAGTTCAGACTGGCTTTCTGCTTTTGCCTCAGCTTCATATGTGTATGACTAGTGTGAGTCAGTCGCCTCACTCCAAGCGCCTCTGGCTATGCACATGCAAGTCATCTGCGGAGCTAGAAAACTGAACGCCAGAACCTTGAATAGTTACTCTCCTCATTCAGAAGAGTTGTGGAGACTGCGTTAAGATGCAGCTCTCCAGGTCTACACTTGCATATCCGGATTCAGTCCTTCAGATGGATGCAGCCCAAACCAGAATCTGGTGCAGGTGGCCTGTGAGCACCACTTTGAGAAACAGGAACTTAGAACTGAGGTATTAACACTCCCTGAAGCGCCAGCTGAGCTGCCCGACTGACCCCTCACCCCCACAAGCCAGTGAGCCTTTCTCAGCCCTCTCTCCCTACCAGACCACAAACTCAACCACAGACTCTCATACCCTTCAGTCCTTTGTGAGTCCCACCCCTCCTCCTAAGCTTCCTAGCAAATGTGGCTGCTTCCAAATGCCAATTTTATTTCAACAAAACTCTGACAACAAGAAATTTTTCCACACTTTAGGCAGGAAAAAAAGAATGTGTCCCTGGAGATCAAATATGTTGCCAGAATTGGCAGAGGTAAGAAAAATAATGAGGGAAAAGTCGGTATGAAGAGGGTCTGAGCCAGCTGTCAATATTCGTGTCTTCCTACCCAGGTTCTCCATTGGGCTATCGTGACAGATTTCATTAGCTGAAATTTTAGGTCTACTGAGTAACTGTTTGTGCATGCTCCATCCCTTTTCCTTTCTGCCTCACTCCCTACTCAACAATGCCTAACATTTAAGTTGAGTAGAAGAAAGATGTTCACATCACACCGAGACATGAAAGGATTTAAGTGAAAAGGCATGGTAGAGACAACATTTCAAACAATAAATTAAAATGACCAATATATTCTGTAGTAAAAAGAGAGACCACACTTGGTTTATAAAGAGAGAAAGCAAGCATTGTGAAGAGAGCAGCATATAGGGAGGGAAGAGACCAGAGCAGGGCTCAAGAAGACAGCACAAAGGCTTCCAAATGTTGCCTGAACTTGAATTTAACCTCCAGTCTTGGTGGAGTCTGAGGATATTGTGCAGAGACACAACTCCTGTGCCTGATTCATGAAGACACATTCTTTTTAATGTGGTTGCATTCACACCAAGAGGGGCTGCCTGGGCATTTGTGAAGCACAAGTTTGCTCTATTAGAAAACTAAAAAGGGAAGTAAAAGCTTTAGTATGTCATCTGCTAGCATACTCCTTTTAATAGCTGCAACTTCTAATTAGCAATCTAGATAACAGAAGGAAGATATGAGCAAACCAAACCATATGATAATGAAGAGAAACTTCATTCATCACTTTTAGTGATTTGGGGGAAAAAAACCACACAGAAAGCAGAGACTAGAAAACAGGAAATGTAGTATTATCTTTTAGATGGAAGAAAGGGATACTAAATGGTAGATAATGGCTATAAAATTTGATGTTTATGTTAATATTTTGATGTAATATCTTTTATCATTTATGAAACTTCAGAAATAAAACTACACTGAATAAATTTCAAAGGTATGTACTTATCTCTTAAATAGAGTACTAAGAGTAATCAAAGAACATGAGACATTCTTTCTTTTTTCAGGGAGAGTTTAATTATGAGGAATAACAAAAAAAAACACATGGAATCAGGTTTGAAACAGAGTAGGTGACCAACATAAGCAAAACAATTTTACCCAAATGCAAAGTTCTCTGGCAATACCCAGAAAGAATGAGATGAACAAATGAAAGAATGAATGAGTGATTCCAGATTTGCCCCCTTTAACGACCAAGCTATGTATAAGCAATTTTGAATAAAGTCTTTTTTTAAAACAAATTAAAATGTATTTTATTAAACAAATGGAATGATTTAACTTTTACCTGATGGCCCATGTTCATTCTTGGAAATATCACTGTTGTAATGTGCTATGATATAGGGTCACCCTCCTCAGGACTAAGGTCTCCTAAGATACATAAGGCAGCCTGATCATCCATTGATCCAACACCATACTTTGCTGATTTTGTGTGTACTTTTTATATCTTCTGTTTATTCCTAGGACGGCAGGTATGATCACTTCTCCCTAGAGACAGCATGTCTGCCTTAAGTAGAAATTCAATCTCCATTTCATAATTTTTATCTTCTCTAGAGGAGAAAACCAGATAACTAAGCTAATTTGAATGGTGCCTCAAATTAGAGCAATAAGACTTCGAGTTTATTCCTAGCTAAATGAATAGAATTCCTGGACTTGCAGGCAGTAATTTTAGCTGTCACAGGGGCTTCTCCCCACCCCCCAACTCCCACATACTTCAGGGTTCACAGTTGTGTCTGGATAGTTAGGGAGGCCGGAAGTCCGATAGATAGGCGAGTATCACAGCTCCAAATTCTGAAGAGTATAAGATTCTGAGATATTGCACACCTAGTCATATTGCACCAACCCACCTGCTTATTCAGCAGGCTGTCCATAAAGATAGAAAGTAATGCTGGAATGAATGTAAAACCTGAAATTCAAGCTTATCAAGGTGAAGAAGTGTGACATCATTAATGAGTAACAACAGTTTGTGAAGCTATGGAGAACTACCTACAGGAGAAGTGAAGCATTTGGGGAGGAATAGGAATCTGTTATCCCTCAATGGAAACTGTTTTGTAGATCTTGGGCAAAAATGGCCAGATAAAAAGAAATCATCTGTAAGTATTAAAACTCAAGTCCAAATCTGCTTTTTTCTTAAAAAAAAAAAATTCTCATACCAAATGTATTTCCAAAAAAATAAACTTATAAATGTAACCTAAAGAGAAGCTAAATAAATTTCAATACAGTTAATAGGACTTTTTATTTTTTACATGCAAATATTCTACATGGTAACAGCTTCATTTGGTTTTAGGGTATTAAGCATAAAAGTAAGCTATTAAGCAAAGAAAATTAGTTCAGGAAAACTTGAGTATTTTTAAAGTTCACAGAGAAGACCGATGTGAGAACATTTTAAAAATATTTCTTTATCATAGAACTTGTTAAAACTAGTCTTAAATTCCCATTATTTTTATTTTAGTATTTTTCAAAACAAATGAAGTTTCTCCAATTTTATCCTTACTCTAGCTGGGCTCATTTACACTAAGGGTTATTCTAAACAACAAGAATGGTTCTCATTTCTCTCCTAATAAAGATGCATTTTTCTCTACATGCTCCCTCCCTAGCCCCAGACCCATTTATTGTCAGGCAAACATATACAAAAAGTTCAGTGTGATTAAGTTTAAAAACAGTTTGCAAGATGAATAAGGGAGATACACTCCGGCACAGACACAGAGAAAAGAAACCAGACATCCCTGCAGCCTGCTCTGCAAGCAGAATATCTTCATCTACCTTCGGGAACAAACGCCAAGCTGGCCACAATCTTATCAAGAAAACAGATATGCCCTCATCATTCAATCGAAAGAGAAAGGGAACCACTAAACATTAATAATTTGGTCTAAATAAGTATCTGTGGCAGACGAATTCATTTTCTGTTGGCTCCAACTTGGCTTTCTGGGAGTAGCCTGGTTTACCACTGGAATCTACCAGCCCATGAAAGATTTAAGTGCAGAGTGGAGCTGGGATGTCACAGGTCTGAGGTCCTGATAGAGCAGAGACAGATCTTCTAACAATAAACTAAGGGTAGACATAATTATCATTACTACCAGTTCACAGTGCTCTTCACTGAAACATAACGCCATCATGTCTGCCAACAAATTTAAAGTTTCTTTCCCCCCAAAAGAGAAAGGAAAAAGCGAGAAAGACACCCCCACCTCCCCCCATCCACACACACACCCCCCTGCCAAGGGAGGGAGAGGGAGAGACAGAGGCAACAGAGACTCTAGACAAAGGCTGGCTAGGAATGCCAGGTTAGGAGTTGTGAGTCCCTCTTTCCAGATAAAGATGGGAGTGAATATCAGAAGTCTTCTGGGACTAAAGGTGATATGAAGAAGTTTATTCCTGATTCTTGTCTTCTCTTCTGTATAACTTCAATGACTTAAAACACACATGCACACAACTACAAGCCTCTGAGATATACTGGAAACAAAATTCAACCAAAAGTTTTCCCAGGTGCCTATGTCTAAATCTTATCATTGAAAATCTTAGACTTTTTCAGAAAAAATACTGCATTTGCACCCCACGTAGTTACAGATAACCAGATAATAATTAGAGTAAGCGTGAAGTACCTCATGACCAAAGAAAATTAAGCTTTTAACAAAACCGTTGAGCTGCTGGATGCAAGTGTCAGTGCTGAAGGGACTACATGCATGCCCAATGGACATTAACTGTGGAAGGCCATTGAGCTGTAGGTCCAGAGGGGCCTAGACCCAGCTTCGTGGGACTGTGAAGCCAGCACAGATGCCACACACGTTTTATTCCTCCTCTCCCTTCACAGTAACACACAAAATCAGTCTGTCACTTCTACCAACAATAGGAGCTCAATTTTGAGGAATATTCACAGTCTCAAATCTAGGATTCCTTGACAATTAGATATGCGTGTTCTATCCTTATACTCCAGAAACCATAGAAGTATTCCTCCCATTAACATAAAGTTAATACACAGATATTATGTATATCAGTATGCCCTGAGACAATTTTTGTAAAACATGTGGGTGAAAAGATATAAAAAGATCATTTATTCACAAGAAAGAGCATTCAACCAATCAAATTAATTCCCTATAGCCTGAATCTCTTTGATGACTATCTTAAGATTCTAGAAGATGTAGAACATTACAATTCTTGGGCGAGCTATTTCAGAAATGATGATTTTTTCCCATATTTTTGGAATGGCTATAGATAAGATGGGTGTGGATGAATATGCCTGCTGGGCCCTCATTTTAAAACAAATAAGCCACACATGCATATAATTATCATTCACATCTGCTGCTCACTGTGCTTAGTAAAAAACCTTCGAATACTTCCTTAACTGGCAAATCTTCCAGGCTTTCTAGAGTTTAGTCTCCACCATGCTAACTCTGAAATGGTTAACTCGTCTCTAATATTTTGAATTCTCTAATCCTTTGGTCTTCAGAGAACTTCTGAGTTTTCCAACTCTCTTTCTGGAATGCTTCCTTAATCTCTTCTGCTGCTTATTTATTACTTTTCCTTCAAATGTTATTTTTTTCCCCTGCCAGGCCTCTCATCTTAACTCTATGGAATCTGTCAGAAATTTCCATTTTGTAATTCTATCATTTCCATGCCTCAGACTTTAGATCCACACCTCTAGCTTTGCCCTCTGTCTGCTCCCCCCACCCCTCCCCCGCATATGCAGACAGTAAACAAGTTCTGCGAATTATTCCTCAGTAATTATTTAAAAATCTTTCCCAACCTCTCTAAATCTACTGTCACTGTTTCGCAAGCCTCCTCCTGTCACCTGAACTACTGCCATACACTGAAGACTGGTATCCATGTGTGAAGTCTAATCCATCCTTCAAAAACATGGGAAACATCTCAGCCAGTTATTTGCCAAGAAAAAATCTGTTCAAGTTCCTTAGTAAGTATACAGGGCCATTTACAGTATGTCTCCACCAAGTCTAATTTCTCCTTATTCTCTATGGTGTTCCCTGAGTGTCCACCATACAGAACCATGAGTTGGGAGATCATGTATAGTCATCTTTACATTCCCGGGGCATCACATTAATGCTCACACAGGGAAGTATTCACTAGATGTTTGAAAAATAGATGACTCAATGCATAAATGATGATGTACAGGGAAATTAGGATTATGCTAAAAGAAAAGCCACAGAGGTAAACTGTGATAAATAACAAGAGCCTAGATCAAAATATCTTATTTTTTGCCTCCTTCTTCCGGTAAACACTTAAGCAATGTGTCTGGATGACCAATTTACATTTTGAAACCAAAATGAGTATTTGGCTTGACCTTTGAGTTTACTGATTTATTAGTTTACAGATTCCATCTGTAAATAACAATTTGGTTCGAATGTACATCAAATTTAAGGTTATGAAATAGTTTAAGATACTATACTACCTTATCTTACAGAGACACTCATTTTGTGTTCAACATATGATTATTAGGATCCTGTAAGGAGTCAATGTGAAATCCTGTCAACACAGCCTCACTAGCTCCTAGGTTAGGGGGAAAGATAAATGACATACAGGTGATACATCTTCATTTCATCGAGGCACTTAAAGAATCTCTCTTCAGACATCTATGGACCAGATAGAGAAATGATGGCTGTATGAGAGGACATGTAGATGAATTTACAATGAACAAATATGCTCAGAGAAGATAACAGGGTGACTTTGTATATGGTTATGCTTCTTTTTAAAAGAGTGTCACAATGAAGATTGTTGAAGCACAGTCAACTGCTAAAATTTATATAGCAACTATTTTAATCTGAGAACAGGAAAAACTATCCTAACAATCACTGATGTCCAAAAAATATCTGGGTTGCTTTTTTATTTGAAGAAAATGTATTTGCGACGGGCTGGTGGTGTGCCAGAAGCAGTGAGTACTTTATGTGCACCATCTCATTTGGCCACCCAGTGACCAAATGTGAGAGATGCCACCATCCTATTTTAGCGATGAGGATCCTGGGGCTCAGAGCCTGTACTCTTTCCATATCACCCTAGTACTAAAAAGAGTACAAAATCAAGGGCTTAATGCCTACCTATTAGTACTGTAAACATAATATCCCTACAATGGAAAGTAGATTGGAATAGACAACCTCCAATTTATTTCCCAAGTTCAATATCCCTCTCCTTAGAGATATCTACAGAACAAGCATCTTAAAAGACACTTGAAGACAGACAGTATCTTTCCTTTCTGTATCCCACACCGAACACAATACTTGGCTCATCACAGTAGCAGCTAACACCTCACCAAGACTTTATAATATGCCAAGCGCTGGGCTCAGAGGGCTTACAGACATTATCTCCTTTCAATCTTGAAATAACCTCTTTAGATCGATATCATTGTTACCCAACTTTTACAGATGAGGACAGGAAACTTAAGATGATCAAATTACCTGTTCGGGATCATGCACCAATTTGTGGCCGATTTGTAGTTCAAATGCAGACAAACAGACAATCTATCTCCCCAGCTTTTGCTTCAACCACTACACTGGGCTGTCTCTCACAATGTGTAGACATGAAAGAGAATGAAAGGAGAGCACGCAGGGATGCAAGACAGAAGGCAAACAGCAAGGCAAGGAGGCAGATAAAAGTGTAGCTTGTGTTTTGAACTGTCTTCACCTTTTTATTGATTAACACCTAGAACAATGGCTCTTAAACTTCAGTGTGCATAGGAATTGCCCAAAGGCCTTGTTAAAATACAGATTCTGGTTTCTATACCCATGATCGGTAGGTTTAGAGCATGTGTCAATAATTTGTAATTCTAACAATTCCCAGGTGATGCTGATGCTGATCCAGGAACCGCCTTTTAGAACCCCTGTCCTGGAGCACAGCATGTCAGGGAAAATTAAAAAAAACAAAAACAACATTTACATTGTTTAATAAATATGCAATCATCAGTATCTTCTTTCTATTTATTTATTTCCTTACTTTCCTACTCATGTGAATATATGCACTTACATTTATTATACATATTTGTTGTATATTATACATACATTTATGCTAATTATATTCTCCTATATGTATTATTTATTATATTTATTCCTATTTGTTTAAAGTCATTTGATTCCAAAAGACTGAATCTTTCACAACACTGAAGATACAAAATGTGTCAGTTCTAATGGTTGATTTTGGAAGAGAAACTAGAAAAATGAGTACATGTGATTTATCTGATGCTGAGGAGAAATTTTATTGGACAACTGGACAAAGTCAAGCAAAGGCAGTAGTGGAAACCTGGTGGGTGATAGTGTTCATCTTTGAAAAAGATTCATTTGGAGAAGACAAAACTACCACCATCTTTCCCTGATTCTAATTTCTAGGAGGAATTTTTGACACAGTTGTCAATGTAAATTGTAGTCAGTACAAATTTAAAAATAGAGAAATTTCTCAATAGCCATTGTTCTCCCCCACACAAATCCTCAGTAAAAACTGAGATGAGGCTTTAACTTCGTGAAAGCATTTCTAAGGAAGGAATGCTAACAAACGCTTCAAGTATGCCACATTTTTGGGGGATCTGATATAGGGTTAAAACTCTAAAAATCTAGAAGAAAGGACAGTTAGGACACTTCCTCTGCAGTCTGAAATGGCAAAGTCTCGACTAAAACAGTCAGAAGTGGCTAGTGTCTCAGACAAGCTCCGGATGTGCTACTGAGAAAGAAAATACAGTTGCTGTGGAGAGTAGATGAGTATATACAGGTTCACACTCCATTTTGTAAATAAAGAGCCTAGATTCTATTTTGTAACCAAGAATATCCTCTTTTTTTATTCTTTCACAAGGAACTTAATATGGTATCAGAAAATAATCTTAGAAATCTGAACGCTGTTATGTAGAACTTTTTAAAAAGCTAATATAAGAAGCTTAACAGTCTCTGAATATGGGAATATCTTTGTTCATATACATATTATGATTTTAAAATTTATGATCAAATTGTTTATCATAAATATTTTAAAATTTCTGAACCAGAAATTGGGTCTTGTAGTAAGACTATTTTAATTCCATATTAGACTTGGATTTCCATGAAATTTACAAAAGTAGCTTAGTTAACATGCCCCTTAAGTCTAGCAAGAATGTTCTTTCTGTACATATTGAGGATGTTTTAAATTTTAATAAAATAGTAAAATGGCAATCACTGATTCTACTAACATGATAGTAAATAAAAAAAAACAATAAAACTCTTGCCATACATGATGTCAAAATTCTCATAAAATCATATTTGACAGCAAAGTTCATCTTTTATTATAGGAGAATCATGCAGTTGACTACATTTGACATTTTTCATGCAAACATCCTTTTACTGTTTCCACCTGTGTTAAGATATTTTCTTAATCTTAGTGATTTTTTTTTGCATACAGTTCAGAAAAGTTTTTGATTATAGCTAGTGAGCTATAAAGTTAAACTCTATTGGGATTATACTGTGGTTTTTGACATGTCACAGCTGAAATAATGTGTATAGATCATCTGTGCTCTATTCTTTAGAAAGACTATTTTTGAGAGGGTTGGGGGGGGAGCTCAAGGGCTATTGACATAGGAATTAGTTTATAGAGAGTTCATCCAATTTCCTCTCTGTAAAACTCATAAAAGAGTACCACAAAGCTATTTATATCATAATAGTTTAGAATTATGCAAGAGGAAGAATAGCTTAATTAAGGACTAAGATGTGGGAGATACAAGGCAGGAATGGATCAAGGAAGCACACATTAAGAGAGAACAAGGGTCACAATTTTTTCCCTACTGGATCATTTCTATCTGGCTACAAATATGCTGTTTATCTGACGATCAAAAACAAAAACAAAACTTTAATCCACACCCCCTCCAGCTAGCTCTTCTTTCTGCTATGGCCCTTTATGTATACAAACTCCTTGGAAGAGTTGCCTATAGTCATGGGCTCCACTTTCTCTGCTCCCATTTAATCAGGCGTTTGCCCCTAATCACTTAACAGAGACTGCTCTTGTGGATGTCACCAATATCCCCAAGATCTCAAATCCAAGGTCAATTTTCAGTCCTCATCTTTCTCACCCTAGCACTAGCAGTACTACGCACTGCTCTTCCTTGATGCTCTCCTTTGTTTGTTTGTTTGTTGTTTGAGTTGAAGTTTCACTCTGTCACCCAGGCTGGAATGAAGTGGCACACTCATGGCCACCACAGCCTCGACCTGCTGGGCTCTGGTGATCTTTCTGCCTCAGCCTTCTAAGTAGCTGGAACTACAGGCACGTGACACCATGCCTGGCTAGTTTTTTTTTTTTTTTTGAGTCGGAGTCTCACTCGGTCGCCCAGACTGGAGTGCAGTGGCCGTTCCCGGCCACTGCAGCCTCGCCTGCTGGGCTCCAGCGATTCTTCCGCCTCAGCCTTCTGAGTAGCCGGAATCACAGGCATGTGCTACCACGCCCGGCTGAGTTTTTGATTTTATTGTAGAGATGAGGTCTCGCTGCCCAGGCGGGTCTCGAACCCGTGGGCTCAGGCAATCCACTCACCTCAGCCTCCCAAAGGTGCGGGATTACAGGCTGAGCCACCGAGCCCGGCTTGGCTAATTTTTTGATTTATTGTAGAGATGAGGTCTCACCAAGTTGCCCCGGCTGGTCTCGAACCCCTGGGCTTAGGCAATCCTCTCGCCTTGGCAGCCCAGAGAGCTGGGATTACAGGTGTGAGCCACCACACCCTTCTTCTTGAAGTCCTGTCTTCACGATGTGACTCCAATGCTCTCTCTCTGAACTCATCTTCTGCCTCCCTACTCACTCTCTCTGTTCCAGCCACTGTGGCCTCCTAATTAAACACATAACTCCCTTGGGCTCTGGACTTGCTGCTCCTCTCCACCTGGCATGTTCTTCCTCCAGATAGCCAATAGTTTCTTCCTCACCTTTTTCAAGTCCCTGCTTATATCACTTCTCAGAGGGACACCGCCTGGCTAAGCAAACCACCTCCTGTAACTCTGTCTTCCCTTTGCCCTTCGCTTTTTGTCAGAGCCCCAGCATATAATTATTGATGATCTTCCTCTCCCTTCTATAATGTAAGCTCCACCAGGGCAGGGATTTGGTTTTGTTCATAACTCCAGTGCCTGGCATATAGCACTTAATAAATACATATTGAATGACTTCAATAAAATGCACGAACAAGTTTAGAGTGAAGAATATAGAAGTGGTGTTCAGAGTTCTAAGAAAGTAGAAGGGAGGCACTAGGGGAACAATTATAGAAGAAAATGAAAGTCTGAATAAAAACATCTTTAACTTCCTATTCCCCTCATGCTTCCCAGGATTTGTATCAGGGTAGACATTCCTTGGAGCATCACTTTAGGCTGGGAAAAACTGATTTGAAATAGTCCAGTTTGAAGAAATTTCTCCCAGAGCAAGAGGGTGAAGTCCTAGGAAGTGGCGAGAAGTTGAGACGTGTAATCTGTTGCATACATCATGGTACCAGCAAGGGCATAGCTAAAATATCAGATGAGGGCCAGAATGAGCAGGAAGCTAAATGAATCAGCAAAGTGTCAAGAGACTCCAAAACAACGAATAGAACTGGGGGGATGTTATGCCAAGGAAATAGAAAACCCGGAAGTATCTTCAGAGTTAACCTCAGATACCAGAAGATTCACTGCAGAGAACAAGGGATTGGATTTATCTGTGTGGTTTTAGAGAGAGTAAAATGAGGGACAGTGAGTACATAGTTGGTGTCTCCTTGAATTCACTCCAGGAACTGGGTACTTTCAGAACTTTCATTTTACAGATGGGGAAATTGAGGTTCAGAGAGGTAAGTTGATTTGTCAAGGATGACACAGACACCGTCAGAGACATATGTCAAATCCAGGTTTGTTTGTTTGTTTGTTTGTTTTTTAACTGTAAGCACATGCTCTTACAATTTATATTATTTGGCCTTTGTAAAATGTTAAGAAAATTAATCAGAGGTTGCAGAAAATAAACTTACATACACAGTACAGAAATATCCTGTGCTTCTGTCTTAAAAACAGCACATGAATTTAAGAATTAGTCTGATGTTTGAAATGAAAGCTACTGCATTATCTGAGCATCTGAACTTCTCTTAACTGATGAAATATAGTGTTTTCTAATTATGTCTCATCTTATTTACTTCTCCCTCCACATTTGGAAAACTTTAAAGTGGCCAAATGGAATTTTATCAAACTTTCCAAAAATGTTCAGCACTAGCCCATAAGAATTTGAACCCCAGAGGCTAATTTTTTAAAAATAATCTCATCTCATAAAATGGTGTATGTATCTATGGATACACTTTTATTTCTGATGTGCTTTAGTTTTGCAAAATATGTATTATCTAAATATATAGTAATAATTAGAATATTTTAAAAGATTAAAGAGATCATATTCTTACCTTCATCTTTTTCCCAACTCAAACACATTTTAGAGGCCTGTCTCTGTCATATCTTTTTCCTCACAAATTAAAATTTAGAGGAGTGGGGGTTCTACTTCTGGTTATTTTAAATTCTAAATGAATGCCTAAAGAGCATGAGTAATCAACTTATTATTTTAAAAAACAGTGAATGGCTATACGGTATAACTTAATTTTAATTTTAAGTTTTTATTATTTTCCAAAGAGATAGTAAATGCAGCCCGCCTCAGGTGCTCATATTATAAAACAACATAGAAATATTAGTAGTGCTGAAATATACAGAGCAAAACACTAAATCATTCATACAACAGCTGATATTCTGTTTATTTGAAACCACAAAAACAACGCTGTATTTCCCTCATGTCTCCTCACCAGGAACTGCTACCCACGACTACTACCGCAGTTCCACCCTAATGGAATACTTAACCATTAAGCTTTCCTTTATTGTTCTACTCATTCTACCTCCCATGAGTCCCAATTCGATGGATCAGGACCCTCTCTCATGCTGGCTGCTGGTTTTTCCTCCAGGACACACTCCAATCATTCCATCTCCCAGCTCATGCCTTATAACCACTCCAGGGGAAGAACACGGTAAGGCCCTAAAAGAGGCCTTACCTAATGATGCCTATTCTTCTTACAGCAAAACAGCTATAGACTCAGCCAGCAAGACACAATTTTGTTTGTATTAAGATGACTACTTTTTAAAAATAATGAATATTTCCTGCTACAAGGTCAGAAAGATTGAGTCTGCCTAAACCTCCAAGGGAGAGGGCAGATTTACCTCCTGATTATGCACTGGTACAAAGACATCTTCAGTCTCCTCTTAGCCCTGATTTTCACTTTGCCAGTTCTAACCAACAGTTAATTCCACACAATGCAGCAGATGGAAAGGTCTGCGTGCCCTTTTTTGTAAAGGCAGAGGTGACAGCTCTCAGGATGCCCCTCAGTCTGTAAGGCACAGTCATCCAAACAGGACTTTATATAGCTCAGCATCAAGTTTTAAATCATTCAAAAAAGGAATCTACACGGAGACATACCAGCCTTTCTCCAGAGAGAGATCAATGAGCTGTGGAGACACGTTGGCCAGGAACACTTTCCTTCATCTAGATACCGAGCATGACACTCAAGTGCCAGCCTCACTGTTAGTCCTAGAGGAAGGGAGCGACCTCTAATCAATTGGAGAGGGACCATGGCCGGGGCCGGGTAGGAGAGGATGGAGACAATGCTGATGGATTATTTAGAGAATGTTTAGTATTACCAACAAGATAAAATGACAGAAGAGGTTGATTAAATAAAGTTTCAGACTTAGAAAGACAATTAAGGCATCAGGGTTCCTAAGTGATTTATTACAGATCTTACTCAGAAAAAAAAAAGTAAATCAAAATAGAGTGTAATAAAATAAAAAGACTTATAGGCTTCATATAAGACAACATTCAAAAAGATTGAGCAATCTCTGATGTATCAATATATTAATAAATTATAGTTATATCATTTTAGGAGTTATATTAGTATAATGCCATTTTCACTTATTTGGCACTACAAAATTATTACAGCTAGGAATTGTAAATTTTAAAACACCAAGAACTTAAGAATTTGATTTTAATGTGAAATTACAATAAGTATAGAAGAAATGGAAGGATAACACAAACTTTGAATTATAAGATGAGCAAATCTGTATAGCATGGTGACAGTAATTAATAATATGTATTGTATACCTGAAATTTGTTAAAAGAATAAACTTTTTTTTTTTTTTTTTTTTTTTGGGGTCAGGGTCTCGATCTGTCACCCAGGCTGGAGTGCAGTGGTACTAACATGGCTCACTGCAGCCTCGACCTTCTGGGCTCAGGCGACGCTAACACCTCAGTCTCCCGAGCAGCTAGGACTACAGGCATGAGGAACGACACTTGGCTAAGTTTTGATTTTTTTTGTAGAGACAAAGTCTCACTATGTTGCCTAGGCTGGTCTTGAACTCCTGGGCTCAAATAATCCTCCTGCCTTCGCCTCCCAAAGTGCTAGGATTACAGGTATGAATCACTGTACCCGGCCAGAGGATAAATCTTAAGTATTTTCAACACAAAAAAGGTTGACGAATACATTAATTAGCATGATTGTGGCAATCACCATGTTCACATATATAAAAATATCACATTGTCACTTTATATATACAAATTTTCATTTGTCTATTAAGCCACAAACTGGAAAAAATAAAAAATTGTATATAAACAATAATTTTATTAACTATGATGATAATTTACATGTGCCTTTAAGGAGGAACAAATTCTACACAAAAGCTTTCCACATGAACCAAAGAACCCAAACTACGTGATACTAATTTGCCATGATAGTTACAGTTGACAGACACATGAATGAACTAGAAATGTCAATATTCAAGACTGCGTTGTAGTTCTACAGCCAGTTCTTTAGCATCGGCATGGTTAGCCACCGAGTGTCTGATGGCTGATAAGTACTACATAAAATGTCTGTCTCTATTACTGTCTGCCTTAAACAAAAGAGCTGCTCATGGTTCAGCTTTCTAAGCCAAACCTTGTATGACAAGTTGAAGCAAAAACTTCAAGCAGTGACTTGGTCATACCAGTGGAGTGGGGTCCTGGGGTCCAGGAACCAGAATGCCACAGGGAAGGCAGAGGAAGGGGACACCAGGGACAAGAAGTCTGGAGAGTGGGTGAAGGATTCATTATTCAGAAGCAAAAGACTCAGGTCTTTACCCTATAGCAGAGACAGAGACAGACAAGCTCCTTTCTCTTTTATTTTTATGTATTTTAATTCTTTTGTCATACCTCCTTTTTTTCCTAAGTATTTTTCTCTTCTCCATTAGAAACACAGGACCTATGTGTTAAAACAAACTTGAATACTATGAATCTTCCTGTGGAGATTACACTTTAAAAAGTTTATCTCAACCGATTAATAATTTCAAAATTCCACACACATATATGCATACACATGCAATTTACTATATGTGTGTACATTTTAAAAAATGACATATTTCCTGAAATGGATATACACAGAAAAGCACTGACTCATTTCATCATTACATATAGAGTCAAGCTATTATAAATTACTAATTATCTAAATTGATGAAGATCCTTTGGATTTTGGAATGAGCTATGCAATTTCTTTTTTTACAGTTCTGCCAGATTTATCTCTCAAATTTTGATTTAGCTAATAGTCACGTTATTAGTTAAAAGATTTACTTTCCTTGAGCACATAGAGAACCACTTGGGCACAGAGGGAATAGCAGCAGTTGTGCCAGGCAGGAAGAGGAGGAACCAAGGTGAGAATTTCAAAACTATGAACAATCTAGAGATCACTGAAGGCTGTCACTGTGTTCGACTGTGGTTCACTGTTGTGCTTAGAACTCTAATGTGCGAACTCTACTTACTTTCTTTAAAAACAGCCTTAGTGAGATATCATTTCCACACTACATGACTTACCCATTTAAATAAACAATTCCGTGTTTTTAAAAGTACATTCACAGGGTTGTACAACCATCTAGCATCATCTAATTTCGGAACATTTCATACCTTCCAAGAAAAACTGTATTAGCAGTCACTTTCCATTCCTCTCCTTCTGTGCCCGTGACACCAACCTCTGGTTGTATTCAAAGTATTCAAAGACTAAGCTATGGTCTAGCTCTATATGAGAGGGGTCCCCCCAAACCTGGAATTGATTCATTAAAAAATATTTATTTGTTCTTACATGTTTAAGTTTCAGTCACCTTCAAAGTATTCTCCATTAGATGCAATACACCTATCGTGCTGTTTTTTCCCACTGGTCAAAACAGTATTTGAACTTGTCAATTTTGATGGCTTTTAGTGCTTCTGTCATTTTTGTTACGCCTCTTCCACACTGGCAAAATATTTCCCTTTGAGTACTTTTTTCATCCAGGAAACAAAAGTCAATCAGGGTGAGACTGGAGTACAGGGGTCATGACATTTTTGTTCAAAAACTGCTGAACGCTATTCATAATAGCAAAATTGTGGAACCAACCATGCTGGCCATTGAAAGTGAACTGGATAAAGAAAATGTGATACATGTACACAATGGAATATTACGCAGCCACGAAAACAAAATTATGGATTTCACAACAACGTGGATGGATTTAGAGTCTATAATACTCAGTGATTTATCACAGAAACAAAGATGTGAGTACTACATGTACGCACTCATAAGTGGAACCTGAACATTTATCATAATACTAGAAGAAAGGGATTGGTAGCTGTGGGACATTGCCGGGGGAGGGGCACATAACATCAATAAGGGCACCCCAACTTTACCTGCACAATGACCACTTATGTACCTAACCCTGAACTGTAACCCCTCATCTTTAAAATAAAAATAATAATTAAATAAAACAAAATAAAAAAACTGAACATTCAGCACAATGTGGGAAGGTGCACTTGTAAATCACCCATCATGAAGTGGACAAACATGTTGAAAAATCTCCAAAAAAATTCACTGATGCTGAATGCAGCTTCTCACAACACTAGCTGGTACATCGATACTGATGTGCTTCTAAAATACTTACCTAGCAGGGGAGGCCTGTACTACAAGAGGGCTGCCCTTCAAAAGATAATTCCGGTTATTTTGGGGAACTCCTGGTATATTTACCTATTCTGGAAATTTCATATAAATCAAATAATGTACTATGTAGTCTTTTGAGACTGGATTCTTTCGCTTAGCATAACATTTTCAAGGCCCATGCCTATTACAGCATGTATCAGTGCTTCAATTCTTGTCACTGCTGAATAGTATGTCATTGTATAGCTATACTCATTTTACTTATCCATTCATTTGAATAAATGAAATTTGGGTTATTTCCATTCGGGGGATATTATGAATAATGCTTCTATGAACATTTATGTACAAGTTTTTGTGTGAATAAATGTTTCCTTATTTTTAGGTATATACCTAGAAGGAAATTGCTGGGTCACCTGGTAATTCTACATGTAACTTCTTTAGGAATGCCAGACTATTTTCCAAAGTTGCTGCACTATTTTATATTCTCACCAGCAAATCATGGGAGTTCCACACATTCTCCTCCTCATCTCTAACACTTGCTGTCTATCTTTTTTTTTTTAATTACAGTCATCTTATTGAGTATGATGTATACCTCATTGTGGTTTTGATTTGCATTCCCCCGCTAATAAATGATGCAGTGCCTTCTCATGTGCTTGTGGCTTATTTTCATAAGACTTATTTTCTTAAGACTATTTTCTTAAGACTATTTTTTTAATCCTCCAAGACACTCAAATATTACCTCATTTTCATCATAGGTCCTATAAGGAAATATACATTCTCAGCCAGGCTCGGTGGCTCAGCCTGTAATCCTGCGCCTTTGGGAGGCTGAGGTGAGTGGATTGCCTGAGCCCGCGGGTTCGAGACCCGCCTGGGCAGGCGAGACCTCATCTCTACAACAAAATCAAAAAATTAGCCGGGTGTGGTAGCGCGCGCCTGTAATTCCGGCTACTTGGAAGGCTGAGGCGGAAGGATCGCCGGAGCCCAGCAGGTCGAGGCTGCGGTGGCCAGGAGCCGCCACTGCACTCCAGTCTGGGGGACAGAGTGAAACTCCAACTCAAAAAAAAAAAAAAAAGAAAAAAAGAAATATACATTCTCAATAACTGATGTCCGCTCTTGGTACCCCTCTCCGCCAAACTCTCCCGACATATATACACACAGCACATGCTTTCTACAAGCGATTCCTTTTAAAATTGAGTTTGATGCCTTATCACAGTTGTTTTTAAACTTTAGTCAGAGCTCAGCAGGCAAAACCAGGTGAGCTAATTGCTGTTTGTCAAATAAAATAACTGCTAATATATCTTGGACCAACATCTGTCATTAGCTTTAAACCTGCTGTAGAGACCAATACCTAAAACATGGAGAGGCAATCTCTTTCCTGCTTATCTCTTATGACTAGTCCCTAATTATTCATTATGTCCAGGGCTCCTAATTTTTAAGTGTAGGAGAAACATTTTCCATCTCTCTAAAGCTTCATTCTCTTTAATGGGAACAGTGCGGTGTTCTTTGAAATTCTGAAACAGATCAGAAGGAGAGATTCACTGCTGTAGAGTTCCTCTACCCAAAGTGGGTCAGAGTTAGCATAGAGAATGTCATGGTGGGAATGAATTATGGGGAGTCTTCAGGGATATATATATATATATATTTTGAGTAGAGGTCTCACTTTGTCACCCAGGCTGGAGTGCAGTGGCACAATCATGGTCACCACAGCCTTGACCTCCCCGGTTCAGGCAATCCTCAAACTCCCGAGTGGCTGGGACCACAGGTGCATGCCACCACACGAGGCTAATTATTTTTTTTTGCAGAGATGAGGTCTCACTCTGTTGCCCAGGCTGGTCTTGAACTCCTGAGCTCAAGTAATTCACCTACCTCGGTCTCCTGATGTGCTAGGATCATAGATATGAGCCACTGCACCCACCCAACCAGCTTCTTACAATTTTGAGTATCTTAAAAATCCAGGCTCTAGCAGAAGTCCACACAAACCTAAGAATTTGTTAATCTGACATTAAATAAAGCTTACAGATCTGGTCTTTCTCCTCTAGCAGTTTATGACCATTACGAGATTTGGAAGTATCCTAAAGAAATTTAAAATTACCCCTGAAAAATAACATCTAGCTTGTATAGGGACCTATTTTTTGTCCAAATAAGCCTTATAATTGTTTTAAACATTAATTTTTAAGTATCTTTACTTTAGGGAGTATATTTTGATCGAAGATATTTCTACTACACACTTTGATAAGTCATCAAAAAACATTTTTAGCAGACACTGAAAGGAAATTAAGAATTGCTCAGATATCTCACAAGCATCCACAAACTCACTAAAAGATGCTACAATGTTTAAATCCTTACCAAAGCAGAAAAAATCTTTGGACAAACTATTTTTGTGGTCTTGCTTCTGATTCTCTACTGGGGTGTTCAGACTAGAACTACTAATTGAGAATTTCCTCCCTGTTTGAACATGAGGATTTTGAGGAAGACTTTGCAAAGTTGAAAAACACTCTTGGAACGTGGCAAGATAAAGAAGCAAATACAAAGCTCTTTCCCATCTACTCTTCATCTTAGGATTTTATATTCTTCAAAGAGAACTAAGCTTTACAACATGAATTTCCTCTTGTCCAAGGTTTCAGATTTTTTCCTAACCTCAGCGTTTTCTGAAGCATTTTAGAAGAAGAAAGAGGAAGTTTGCTTTCCTGATCTCTAGCATCCTAGTTAATATTAGCTTGTCAATATCTGAGCTGACAGAATGTTCTAATTCCCAAAAGTGTTCTAGCCAGGGGCCTGTAAGAAGCAATTTGGTAGAGGTATTCCTCTAAAACATATCTCAAATACACCCACTTCTTACAATCATCATTGCCTTCACTCCAGTCTTAGAGAGCCATTTTTTTTTTTTTGGAGTTGGAGTCTCACTGTCGCCCAGACTGGAGTGCAGGGGCTGCTCCCGGCCACCACAGCCTCAACCTGCTGGGCTCTGGCGAGCCTTCCGCCTCAGCCTTCCAAGTAGTTGGAACTACAGGCATGCGCTACCACGCCCAGCTGATTTTTTTGCTTTATTGTAGAGATGAGGTCTTGCCAAGTTGCCTAGGTGGGTCTCGAACCCTCGGGCTCAGGCAATCCACTCACCTCAGCCTCCCAAAGCGTGGGATTACAGGCTGAGCCACCGAGCCCGGCAGAGAGCCACATCTTTCACCTGGGCTGTAGTACAATAGCTTCCTGACTTGCTACTCACTACCACTCTCCAATTTACTGCCTACTTGGAAGCCAATGATTTTCTCATTATATGAATTATATCAGGTTATTTCCTATCTTAAAAAACCCTTTGGTGACTTTCTATTGTATGCATAATAAAAGCCAACCGTTTCCACATCAGGCTCCTGCCTAGGTCATCAAATTCTTTGCATGGCCCCCATCTTTCTTGGGGAGCTCTCAATCTCTTCTGTGATGTTGCATGGAACATGCCTCCCTCTGCCTGGAATGCTCAGACACCACATACCCCCTCTCCCCACCATGCCCCTTCACATGGTTGCTTACACAGATTCTATAAGTGTCCATATACATGTAGCCTCCTCCGACCACCCTTTCTTTTTCTTTTTTTTTTTTTGAGTTGGAGTCTCACTCTGTCGCCCAGACTGGAGTGCAGTGGCCGCTCCCGGCCACCACAGCCTCGACCTGCTGGGCTCCGACGATCCTTCTGCCTCAGTCTTCCAAGTCGCTGGAACTACAGACACACACTACCATGCCCGGCTAATTTTTGATTTACTGTAGAGATGAGGTCTCGCTGCCCAGGCGGGTCTCGAACCCGCGGGCTCAGGCAATCCACTCACCTCAGCCTCCCAAAGGCACGGGATTACAGGCTGAGCCACCGAGCCCGACTTCGACCACCCTTTCTAAATGAACCTCTTCCTCTTTAGATTCTGCAAAATGTTTATTTCCTGTATAGCACTAATTTCAACTTGTAATTTATACATGTGCTTACTTTTCATCATCTGCTTCCCCATGAGAGGCTACCCAAAAGGCCAGGTATGTTTCCTGGCACACAGTAGGGCATAAGCAATTGTTGAATGAATTGCCAATTACATCTTAATGCATATTCATTACTTTTATTCATGAAGGCAGATCAGATCTCCACACTTTCTCAGCCTCTGTTAGCCACTATTTTGACTGTCTCATTTGTCAACTGTCCTGCCAAATCTTCAGTTATACAAAGTTGGCACTGGAAAGAGGGTTTCTTTATGGGTCATTTCTCTAGAAATTGATGCCTGAGTGAAAAGGGTAAATGGTTGGGTAAATTCATTTATTGCTGCAATGCAACAATGCTAACTAGCAGTTCAGAAGGGGATTTCACTTAGCTATCCAGAAATATGTTATCACATAAGAATAAACCTCTCCTTATCTCCATTCAGATTTATTGTTAGTCACTTTGAAAGCAGTCTCTTCCGTCTTTAACTGTGATAACATCATATGTAGATTTGAACACACAAGTACAAATTATGAAAACGGGAATGCTAACATGGTATGAGGTACTCTCCAATGTAATACATAACCTTCTGAGGACAAACGTTCAAGTCATTTTCCTCTAATTACAGATTTAGTTGGGCTGAAACCAGACATGATTGCCACATGCTTGTGCAATTAGAGGAGTAGCCATCCTTTCTCTTGGTTCATCAAAGACAACCTGTCTCAAAGTCAAACAAACCAGTAAATTAAGTTAGACAACACCTTAAATATAACCCTTACTAATGTCACAATTGATTTGTTAAATTAAAGTTTCTTTGGCTGACTAAAAATGAAATCATGATAGGCCACACCATGCATTATGGGGTTTGTGGCCCAGTTGCCAGAGCCAGATTTTCTGGCCTAAAATGCCCTTAGCTCCTTGGACTGCCTGTGACAAAGCTATGCTTGCTCTGAACTCCATGTCCAAAATCCTCTGGGCGGAATGAATCACCACTCCTTGTTTCCCCTACTGCACGATACACCACAACAGTGCCATGCTATTAATTCAAAGAAGACGAGACCTTTATCTAATGGACTTGGATGTCTTAGTACCTGGTAAAACTCAATATGGAATGAATGAATCATCACAAATAGCTTCACATAGTTATATAGCTGAAATGTCTCTCTGAAAAGTGAGTTCAACTTACAAAAGGGCAAAAGTGAGAAGTGAAGTTGTTTTGGAAGTCTCACTTTCTTCTCTCAGGACAATCCTGGAGTAGTGAGTGGCAATCTTTATTTCTTTATTCTAATTACTGCAGTTCTTGTTAGTCTAGCTCCAAGCTCTTGTCAGCCTAGGGCCTCATTACTGGTTAGGTGAGAGTAATGCTAGTGTCTTCCTGAAAATAAGAGATGAGGATTGCCCACTTCCTTACATATTACAACTATGCTCTGTGAGACCTTAGGGAGATGCTTGGCAGACTAAATGTTAATTGACCCTCATTTTCTGGTGAATACTTGGTCAAATTGGAAAATTTTTAAACCGTAGTTTTCATACACTTGTGTTGCTCAGTAGTGACAAGTCTAGATTTTTTTAGAAAAAGACTTTCTTATTCACTGTATATGCTTTGTTCTAAGTAGATGAAAAAGCACGTTTCCTGACTTGTAACAAAACCAATGGGTCAGTCGTCTGTATTCATTATATCACATAGTGTATAGAGGCATAGGTTGCATTAACGTTTTCAAACAAAAGTTCATTTACTTAACCAAGACCATTTCTGAGTCACAATAATATACTTTGTTGTTACAGAGTATGTTCTTAAGATGCTTAACATCAGCTGGGCATGGTGACTCATGCCTGTAATTCTAGCAGTTTAGGAGGCCGAGGTAAGAGGATTGCTTGAGCCCAGAAGTTCAAGTCCAGTTTGGACAATATAGAGAAACTATGTCTCCACAAAATAAAATAAAATAAAATAAAATAAAATAAACTAGCTGGGCATGGTGGTGTATACCTGTAGTCCCAGCTACACAGGAAGTAGGAGGGTCACTTGAGCCTAGGAGTTTGAGGCTATGGTGAGCCATGATCGTGCCACTGCCATGATTGAGCCTGGGCAACAGAGAGAGACCCCAACTCAAAAAAGAAGAACAACAACAAAAAAAGAATGAAAGAAAAAAGGAAAGAAAAAGAAAGATACTTAATGTGCCTTAGCAATATATCACCTTGCAGGGAACCATGACTGAATATCATTTTTATGAAATCATGGAAAAAACAGCCATTTGAACATTCAAAGTGTAGATACTGTGCTATATACTTTAAATACATGAATCTCACTTAGTTCACACAATAACACTGCAAGATAGGTATCACTTGCATTTTGCAGGTTAGAAAACTATGACTCTCGATGGATAATTGACTTTCTACAATCCTGGTGTAGTGAGTGGCAGGACCGATTTAGAAATACAGGCCACATTGGCTAGAAAGTCAACAAAACTATTTAACATGGACATGCAGAAATTCACCACTTCATGAAATATATTAACTGAATCACGTGGGTCATCAGAACAAAGCCAGAAAATACAGAATGGCTAACACTGTAATTAGACACCAATTAGAAATGACAGGATAAAATATTTTACACAAGGTTTTAAAACTTAAAGATAATATTCAATCTATAAATATTACATTAGTGCAAGGAAAACTGGATCAGAAAGAAAAATGTCAAGGACACCATTAACACCATCTTTCAGGTTATTTCTACCATGCTAGGACATTGTGATAATGACACAGGTTACTTTTTTTTTTTTTTTGAGTTGGAGTCTCACTCTGTCTCCCAGACTGGAGTGCAGTGGCTGCTCCCGGCCACCGCAGCCTCGACCTGCTGGGCTCCGGTGATCCTTCCGCCTCAACCTTCCAAGTAGCCGGAATTACAGGCATGCACTACCATGCCCGGCTGATTTTTTGATTTATTATAGAGATGAGGTCTCGCTGCCCAGGCGGGTCTCGAACCCGCGGGCTCAGGCAATCCACTCACCTCAGCCTCCCAAAGGCGCGGGATTACAGGCTGAGCCACCGAGCCCGGCTGACACAGGCTACTTTTAAAGGCTTACTAAATTAGAGCAGTAGATTTTTGTTTACTTTTTTTTTTGGGAAACTGCACTTTGCTTACTGCAATATACTGCTCTGAAGGGATTTGTCAATCACAGTAACTCTCTTCTCTGGTTGCAGGATGGGGCTTATGAATTGCTAAGCTTAATTAATGGTAGCACCACTGTTGTGGATCCAGAGATGGACACAACTTGGAGGCCCTACCTGGGATTTCCATAGATGGAGTTGGAGTGCCCTCTCTCCTCCTGGCTGTGAGAATAAAAGCCATGGCTGTGGCCAATGGCTAAGGAACAGCCTAGCATGGAAATTAAGTTCAACCACATAAGAGGTTAATGGATCGGGAAGAAAGGGGGAGTAAAAATTAGAGAGTGAGACAGAGAGAGAAGAGGAGGAGAAGGAAGATGAATAGAGAGGGAAGGAAATAGGATGGTTCAAAAGGCACGCAGATTGTGGAAGAGAGAGGTACAGATACACCTGACTAACGCCCCACTGACTGTAGGTGGAAATCTGCATTCAGGCTATCCAAAGGCAAGTTCCAGTTTGCCCTTCTGTGGTTTGACGGCCTGAACAACAACACAAATCTCTTTCTCTCTCTCTCTTTTTTTTGCTTAAGGCATTTGGTGTAGGCATTTTATTACCTACAATGATCAACTCAAGTTATATAAGAAAACATGCCCATTACTTTACTAGACTAAATTCTTATTTCCAAGTCCATGTCAAAGGTAATGTTATCACAAGTCAAATCAGCAAGGAGTTATGGAGACATTAAGAAGGGAAAGCCAATGTGGCTTTTGACAGGTGAGACCTAAACCAGAAATGAAGACATTGAACACCTTGTTGGGAAATAAAGACTAAAATGCAAGTATCAAAAAAAAAGAGGCATAAAATAAAAATAGACATATTGTGAGGTAGTATAGGATTAGCTATTGAAGGAAATATGCGGATAATACATATTATAGGTGTGCAGAGGTGGGAAACAAACAGGTTGAGAAACAACATCCATTGCAAGCATCTGTAATTCTACTTGAGGTTCTATTCACACGGATGGTGACTGTACAAGAGGTTTCACATACTTACCTGACCGCACCCTCATTTTCTATTGATGTCCCAGGGCACTCAAAGCATTCCTGAAATACCCTTTTATTTAACTACAAAAATATACAAGGCTTACACTAAGGTGGGATCAGTTGCATGAGTGTGCCTTTGGGCAGTTACATAGGGTGCCTCTTTCAGAAGGGCACTACACTTGGTTTAAATGCTTTGCTGTCTTGAAATTGTTAAGTTTTGTACAAAGGAGGCCGCAATTTCATTTTGCACTGTTTCCTAGAAATTACATAGCTGGTACCACACTAAAAAGAGAAACAAAGTTGTTCTACGGACAATTTGGACCAACCGTCTTGTTTTTCAAAACAACCTGGTTATCATTTGCCAAGATGAGAGATTTTGGAAGTCAAAGGGCAAAGCGGCACTCTCTCACCTGCCACGTTCTTCCTTACCCCTTAAAAAAGCAATTTATTTAGAAAAATGAGACGTCTGCAGTGAAGGGCACTTGTAATCTGCCAACTCACAGTGCTGCCAAAATGAAAGTAAGGTCACCAAGTATGAGTCCAAATGCCTACAGCATATTTCTAGGGCACGACAAGCACAGAAGAAAGTACTAGAAAAATGATCTGATTGATTTTATGAGACACTCAGAGAGTGAAGAAAAGCATGTCAGATGCATATGACGCCATCAAATAGTGGATTGCTGTTGGGAATGTTGTCTAGAAACAACACTCTCATGGAGCGCCTGCTAGATGGGGCTGTGCATCTCAGTTAATCTCCACATTCTCTGTGAGGAGGCAGCTTACGTTCTGGCAGGTGGGAGGGGAGTACAGGAGAGCTCTATGAAGGGTAGTCCATCTATGTCTTTTTCCTGACGCTCCCCGAGGCTGCCCTATGACAGCACCAAGTCTTCCTCTCACAGTGATGCACTTGCTTACCTGATGTGCATCAGAGCAGTTACTCCAAAGCAACAGCATCATCAGTGCCATCTTGTTGATGTCTAGATCGCACCATTCCGCTCTCATTGAGGACTCTAATCCCAGTTAGGATGCAAACAATCATGCAAGGTTAACTATGACTCTTTCCATTTTGAACCTTAGTGTGACTGTGTTTCAAACCCTTTTCTAGGGGAACAAGTATAAATTAGAGATTTTTTAAAAAGGCATGTGGGGACCCAGGAAGGGACATGAAGGGAAGTTATATGTGATGTGCTAAGTATGTACATATCCTCTTTATAATGATCCATACAGAGCAAGTCTTTTTTTTTTTTGGTAAAAATTGCTTATTATATAGCTAAGTCTGAAGGAAAAGAAGAATAATTCAAATATGCTTATTTTAAAGCAATTATCTCTCCTACCTCACCTGCATGGACATTTAACTAAAATCTCACCTTTTTTGTTAATGCTTACTGATGCAACTGGAGGTAGAATAAGCTCATTACCTTTGGTGTGAACTTTGAAAGAGTTTTCCTTCTGTTCAAACTGTTCTCTTTTCCCACCTACTATTCATTCAGGCATAGTTTCTTCTACAACAGACTTGCGGAGCCTAAGTAACTAATGGGAGGAGTGAGCACAAGTCTAGCATAGTCTACAAGCTCAGTAACTGTTAGCAATTAATTTCACCTGATTTAAGGTGGTATACAATGGACTTGAAAAGTTGGTGGATGATCAAACCAAAATGTGTAATATATAAGCAGAGCAAAATGAAGACCACAGGCAGAAAGCGGCGGGATTTTGTGTTAGTGAAGAACAAAGTCCCCAGGATGTAAGCTTTCTAAAGATCTAAAGCCAAGTCATTGTCAGAGATGTTAGGAAGTATACTAATTGGTTTGGTGTTAGAGCTTGCTTTGGAGTGTAGATTATGCTTCTCTTTCATTTCCCCACTAGACACAGCTATTTGAGGATGCTGCCCTGGGAGAGCTAGCTTTTTTCACTACCTAATATTTAATATGGCCTCTATGGGATTCCATAGTCTCAGAGACTTCATTTCTCATACTGATGAGGAGAAATTTCCCTTCATTCCTGAAAAGATTTGTTTTAGGAAATGGATGCCATTCCACAAGAATCTTGAACAGTCTTTTTAAAAATATAGATCTTCTGTGCTTCTTGGTGACATCTAGGTGAAATTTTGATACAAATGGTAAGTTGATGATATTCAATGGACTGAGCAAAACCAAAAACGATTCCATTTACCATTATCGTCTTTGCTATCTGTCTTTTAAGGTAAGTAGGTTTGTCATCCCAGCAGGGTTGTTCAGTCCTTCTCACAGGGTCTGCTTTCCTCATGATAGAAGTTGTTTTACCAGACAGTGGTGCTGGCAAATTGTCACTCCAGCTATTCTCTGTAGCATCACAGCCTCTTTGTTGACTCTTCTTATTCAAACGTCAGATTTTGCCAAATGTTAGCAACCTCTTTGACCTGTTAGCCCAGGTTGAAGATTATCTAATTTTTCATTCAGGCCGGCAACCCCTGTGATGTTACACCCCTAATAAAATACCAGCTTAAAAATGCCATTGTGCAAATGAAAATACCTACCTCTCTTGTAGAATAAGTTTGTTCTCTTTCTTCCAAAAGTCTTTAAAATCAGAGCTGAATTCATGCCAGATACTGAAGAAAACATTTGGGGACACCTCCTTCTCTCCAAGTTTTGGTTTCATGAAGAAATAGGCTGTAGTCTCCAAGAAGCTGTCAAATCACACACACACAAGAGCATAAAAGCTATGATTACTTTCCAATATGGGATATTCTTCCTCTATCCAAATGTTGATTTCATTCACGCACAATTATTATACCCAGAGAACTCAAACTCTACAGACACCAACAGTAGTTCTTTTATGATTTCATGTTAGAGTTTGGGTACAGATATTAGCAGCTGAGAAGATTTCTTTATATACTGATAACTACCACTGGCCCAATTCCATTTAAAAAATTAATCACGATGTTTCTGACATATTTCAGAAATGATACTGTCATCAAGGGGGACACTTTGGAAGTGATGGACCTATACCTTCTAAACTCTAAACAAATGAAATATCAGCCATATGTCCTCAAATTGATATGTATTTGAAATTTACATGGCATTGCTTACTATTTGTCTGCCTATATTGTTAGAGGAGAAGAAAAGCAAGTGTCGCAAAAGATGGTGAAAAAGTCCCCTGTTAGAGATCAGGTATGGTACTCTCATTAAGTAGAGACCAATATGGCAGCCAGCACTGTGATAGTAGATTGCTCAGGGCCAGTCTTTGGAAGGTATCACTCAGAGGTTGCTCCACACTACAGCTATATGGACCAGAAAAATTTCCAAAAGGTTTCTGACTTAGCAAAAGTCTTCTAGTTTCATGAATAATGTCCTGAAAAGGACCTCAACCAATAAAATTGATAATCCTGTGCAGCTGGTCAGAGCAAGGCCAGAGATGCTACAAAAAGGGGTGTTGCACAAATAACCTTATTTTTCCCCCCACTTTGGCCTAGGGCTAGCATTATTTTTTCTACACAAAACTCAAATTTCATTTACCCTGAAGTACAAATTTCTAAGGGAACTTGATTTCTTCCAATTATTTAAAATGTGTACATACATATGTATACTAACACACACTTACACATATCTCTGAGTATATTCAGCTTGTCAGAAAACTGATTTCAAGTCCTTACTATAAAAAATAATATGAGCATTTAAAAAATGAGATCTTCAGGGTGAATTTGCTCAAAAGGTACAAAACAAACATTCACAGCTACCTCTGACTATGAGTTACCAATGTGTGACTAGTCTGCCCTGTTTAAATTTTCCTCATGGCTATCTTTGAGCAGCAAGACTCCCAGGGACACCAGCTTTTAGGTTTCGGGCTGAGATGACAAGACTGATTTAATCAAATGTATGGATCTCAGGAATTATATTTTCCTCACTAGTTAGCCTTCTAGGAAAAAAATGACACAATACAGTCAATTAGCCCTGAGAAAAGAGTCAAGCTGTGAAGTGGATATTGTATGTGAGAACGTGGCTGCCACAAGCTATGGTAATGACAATAGAATAAGTCTGGCAAAATGAGTCGGTGGTGTCAGGATGGCCCAGAAAGATGGCAGAGAACAAAAATAGTCTATGACATATCTAGATCATATCTTCTTATTAAAACCAATCATGTATATATACATGTCTCTCTCCTGGGAAGACTGGCCATTTTCTGTATGTGCCCAAAGAGTATTTGTGAGACCTGTTAGACTTGAAATTAGCTCTCACATCTTTGACTACTCATTTATTCTTTTTCTTCATTGGTCTTAGTATTTCATAAAATTATTACAGAGCAACCAATCTGGGTAACTGTATCTAAATTGTAATAGCTGGTTCATCCATTCAGCTGTGTTGTAACATTTTGAAAGTTTTATCATGAGGTAACATAGTATAAAGGAAAGACAACAGGACTTAGAAAGGTAAGACATGAGATACTAAATCCTGACTCTGTGACTAGCTATATGAGCAAACCATTTAATATCAAGTGCCTCAGATTTTGCATCTACAAAATAGCAACAATCATAAACAATTGTTCTGAAGTTCAATAGGAAAAAAATGAATTTCCAAAGTGTTTGGTGAATGTTTTAACACAAAACAAATTCATTTAAGAGTGCATATTGTATTACATATACTGTATATTTTATGTTGCATATTAAGGAAACATAATGTCCATTTTCTACACATTTTCCTAAATTATAACTAGTTCAATTTGGGATGATTTATTAACAGATACTCATGTGATCATGTTCCCTGAAGATATGCATAGAGGCTTCCAATACTAATAAATAATTATTCTGATTATTCAATAATTTCTTCTTGGCTCTGTCATAAGTTGCCCATATAGGTTTAGGCAGGTAACTTATCCAGAGCCTCAGCTTCTTCATCTGTAAGAGGAAAAAATGCCTGCTTTTCAAGGTTATCATGAAGATCAAATAAAAAGAAACTTGTAAGTTATAAACTAAAGTAGTAATACATATTTTAACTTCCTAAGAGGTAAGAATTTTTTAATAAAAATGCTTTTTGTGCAAAACTTTATGAATCTGTGAGACAAATTAGTATTCAACAATTTATTTACAGTCAAGTATAAACCTATTAATGGCATCAATTTCAATAAAAAGAAACTCATGTTGGTAGTTTTTCTTTAGATGTGGCCATGGTAAGGTAACAAGTGTCACTTGTGTGTGTGAAGTAGAGTGTCTAGAAAAATTATTTGGCGATCATGAGTGCTGTCTCAACTGCACTCAACTACCCTACTCCCTTGAATAAAGTGCAAGCACTTTAAAAAAGATAACCAAGCAAATGGTAGAGGCATATTTGGTTATGTAATGATCCTGTCCAGCATTAGATAGCCTTCAGCTAATTTCAAATTTATATAATTCAAAAGATACCTATTGGTGTGGTGGGTGGTAGGGATAGGTTCCATCCTTTCTGGATTATTTCCATCTAAATCTAAAACCACGAGGGTCCCATCCACCATATAGCAACACAGGATTGCTATATATGACAGATGTCTTAGCTAGGACCTTCCTCACTACACAGGCTATTCCATGAGACTTCCTCAAAATGACCCCAGCACATGAAGAGTCAGTAGTGAAAAGAAGTGCAGTTACAAGAAAATGTGATAATCACAATAAGAAACAACTCCAGAAGTCACTGAACAATTGAGAACTCTGCGATCTGGATTCTTAAATGGTCCTTTCTGAAAAAAGTCAGCCCCATACTTCTTTTGCTACAAATATCAGAGTACAAATATATTTCTCTGCAATGGAGGCAAAGTATCCATAGAGCTCTAAAAAGATGGCCACAGAAGCAGAATTATTTTGGAACTTCCCTGAATTCCACACAAAAATAGAGAAAGCAACTAAGATATTAAAAATCAAAGTTCAAAGGAAGATACTTACAAAGACACTAGGTACCCAATATCCCCAAAGTGCAAACAGGTGGAGTCAAATCACTGAACACATAAAACTCATGTGGTAACATCATTTGTAAGGAGGAAGCAGAGGGAAGCCACAGGGAAACTCCTTAAAGTATAAGAGCCCCCAAATTGCAAACAGGTATTCCCAAAACATGTCAGGGTCAATCTTAGAGCTGTAGCTAAAACTGAAAAAGTTTGCACATATTCTATTATACGGAAGAGAAGAATCTATAGTACCCTGTGAAAAGGCTGAGAGCTCTCTGGGCTATATGAAATCTCAGGACTAAAAGGGAAATTCTCTTTTAGGGCAAAACTCTACACTGAAAAAAAAAATGCTGAGAGTAGAATTCAAATTGTGCAGGATAACTCAAGAACAAAGGAAACAGAAAATGCAGGTATTTATAATTGCTCAGAAGCAACATAAAAGGCAATTCCAGGGCTATGAAGCTAGAAAAGCTACCTTCACACATCTATTCCACTTAAAAGTTCAGTAAAACTAATCTCATACAAAAATGAACAAGAGAAGAATATTGCAGTAGAAAAGGGTATGTCATTCAAACCCTAAGCATAGCAATGCTGGCATGGTTCTGAGATAGATAGGAGTTCAACAGGACTAGTTTCCTAGGACAAATAACAAGGTTAATTTCTCAATACAGGTGGCTGAGGTAGTTTCTCTAGACAGGTAGCTGGCCTGGTTTTTTTGAGCCCCCACAGATAAAACCAGGAGGCGTTTATAAACTGATTAGAACATGGCAAAAACAAGATTTTTTTTTGAGTTGGAGTCCCGCTCTGTTGCCCAGGCTGGAGTGCAGTGGCATGCTCATGACCACCACAGCTTCGACCTGCGGGGCTCAAGGGATCCTTCCTTCTCAGACTTCCAAGTCGCTGGAACTACAGGCACGCACCACCACGCCCGGCTAATATTTTGATATATTGTACAGATGAGGTCTCACCAAGTTGTCCTGGCTGGTCTCAAACCTGTGAGCTCAGGCAATCCTCTCACCTCAGCCTCCCAAAGTGCTGGGATTATAGGCGTGAGCCACCGCGCCCGGCTAGAACAACAGTTTTTAAAATCTCGGCATCTTTCCCAAGGATCCCATGACCATTCCATCCCTTGCTTAACACACAATCAAGAACTAGCTATACAAATAAAACCCCAATGATACACGGCTGCTGTTTTACCTCTAGATTAGCCGAGCCGCTCCGCCGATGGAGCAGCCTGCTGTCATTTCAACAAACTTGCTTTCATTTTCCAACCGAAACCCTAGCAATATACAAGGGCTGCTCTGCTGATAGAGCAGGCTTTGTTCCGTTTCTCTTTTCTTTTAGAGGACGTCTTGACTCCTTTCACTTTACTTTGGTAGCTTCGCTCTTGCATTCTTTCCTACACGAAGCTAAGAACCCACTTGGACTCTCAGGCTGGACCCCAACATTGGGGGTCTGCTGTTTTGTGTCAGTTCAAAGAACATTACCAGAGTGTAAGTTCATGATGATAAAAGCATCCAAATCATTTAGAAGACATAACAATCTTAAATATATGTGCACCTAACAAAAAGTTTTCAAAATTCATGAATGCAGAACTAAAAGAAAAAAAGAGACAAATCCATAATCAAACAGAATATTTTAACACATCTTTCTCAGTAATTGAGAGAACCAGATAAAAATATCACTAAGGATATAGAAGATTTGAATATTATTAACAAATTGCCCTAATTGAGAAAATTACAACTGATGTAGTATGTATATATGGGAATATAAAAGAGTCACAAACATAGACCATATACCAAGTCATAAACAGGTATTAATACATTTCAAAGGACTGAAATTATCCAAAGTATGTTCCCTACGCACAGTGATATTAAATAATATAAGAACAAAAATATTATCTAGGAAATTTCCAATTTGGAAACCAAATATGATAAATAACCCATGAGTTAAAAGAAAATCCTAAAGAAAATTAGAAAATATTTCAAACTGAATAAAAATAAAAACCTAAAATATCAAAATGTGTGGAAGGCAGATAAAGTAGTACTAAGAGATGTAGAATATTAAAATGAATATATTAGAAAAAAAGGTATAATATCAATAACGTGGGTATCCAACTCAAGAAACTATAGAGGAACAAATTAAACTCAACTTAGTAAAAAAAAAGCAAATAGAAAAAGCACAAACATCAGAAACAGAAACTAAATCTTATAGAAAATCAGAAGTTGATTTACTGAAAAGTTTAAGACAATTTGATAAACTAAGACTGATTAAGAAAAAAGAGAGAAAATACAAAGTACCAATACCAGAGATGAAAGCAGAGTTATCTTTACAGACTGGGTGTGCACCACCATGTGTGGCTAATTTTTTGATTTATTGTAGCGATGAGGTCTCGCCAAGTTGCCCAGACTAGTCTCGAACCCTTGGACTCAGGCAAATCCTCTTACCTTGGCCTCCCAAAATGCTGGGATTACAAGCATGAGCCACAGTGCCTGGCCAAAATGCAGCAGTTTCTAAAATGGATAATGTGTCATGACCAACTGGGGTTCATCACAGTAATACAAAGTAGTTTTAACATTTAAAATGTAACCAATATAATTTGCAAATTAACAGAGACAAAAAACATGATAATTTCAATAAGTGCAGAAAAGAATTTGAAAAAAAAAAAAAACCACCACCAATTATTACAAAAAGGATAAGGAAAACGCTCTGCAAGGTAAGAATAGAAGCAAACTTACAAAATTAAATAAACAGCATCCATGAGAACCCACAGTTAACATCATACTGAATGGTACTTGATGTTTTCCTTTTAGCTCAGAAATAAAACAAAGATGTCTGCTTTTCTCAGTTCTATTATACATGCACTAAAGTCCCTAGCTAGATAATGAAGAAGGAAAAAAAAAAAAAACTGGAAAAGAAGAAATAAAACTATTGCTATATATACATAACATGGTTGCATACATAAAAAACCCTATGGAATTCTCAAACAAAGCAAAAACAAAACCTATTCAAACTGATAAATGAATTTACCAAGAACTAAATATGTGAGGTTTATATCAATTCTGTAAAATACAAAAGGTAGATATTTAAAAATAAGTTGTATTTCTATAATCCAGAAAGAGAATATTGGAAAAACAAATTTTGAAACAATGTAGTTGGCATTACCAGCACAAAACATCAAATCTCTAACAAGTTATATAAAAATGTGTAAGAATTACAAAACATTGCTGAGAGAAATAAAAGAAAGTCTAAGTAACCGGAAATGTACAATATATTAGTGGGTCAGAAGAATCAATATTGTTAAAATCCATTTTTTCCAAATTATTCTATAGATTCAAAGCAATTCCAGTCAAGAGACTTTTTTTAATGAATTAATACACTGACTCTAATTTTATGTAGAAATATAAAGCATCTAAAATAGCTAAAATTTAAAAATAATAATTTAAAGATGAAGGCTTACACTATCTGATTTCAAGAGTTATTATAAAGCTACATTAACAGAGCATGGTATTGGTATAAGAATTTGGAAAGAGATTTGCACATATTAGGTCATTTGATTTTTAATAAAGGTGGCAAGCCAATTCAGTGGGGGTATAAATTCTTTTTATCAAATGGTTCTAGAACAATTGGATATCTTCATGGAAAAAATATCCTCACCCAATACATAAAAATAAGTATTTTGATGTAAAAGACAGAAACATAAGGTTTCTAAAAGAAAACAGAACAAAATCTTGACATCATTGGTCTAGGCAAAGATTCTTAGGCAAGTCACAAAAAATAATAGCCATAAAAGAAGAAAAAGTCAATAAACTAGACTTTTGCAAAATAAACATTCTTTTCATTAAAACATGCTATTAAAGAAATGAAAAGGCAAGCCACAGAAAAAACTATTCTTAATGTACAATCTGATGAAGGACAAGCACAGAGTATATAAAGAACTCTTACAAGTCATAGTATAAAAAGATAAACCACAAAATGGAAGCTTGAAAAAAAATTTCACCAGATAGCAAACCCATGAACATGTGCTCAACATTATGATTCATCAAAGAAATATACATTACAGTAACAATAAGTTGCCCTTTAATATCCACAGGAGTTGTTTTAAATTAAAAGACTGATACATAATAACAAATATTGGTGAGAATGTAAAACAAGTGAAATTCTCATGCCGTGCTTTTGAGAGTGTAAAATATTAAATCATTTTGAAGAAGTACTTGACAAATGTTTATATAGTTAAACATGCACGTATCATATGACTCAGAAAATCTACTCCCAGGTATTAATTCCAAAGTAAATGAAAACATATATATGTGAAAAGACTTGCACAAAACACCCACAATAGCTTTTTTAATAATAACTCCAAACGGAAACCCAAATGTCCATGAAGAGGGGAATGGATAAACTATAATCCAAAAATACAGTGAAATGCTACCTAGCAATAAAAAAGACATATCAATAATATAACTGAATCTCAAAAATAATATAAGAGAAAAAATCAGAATCAAAATATACATGCTACATGATTCCATTTATATGAAGTCTAAGTATACACAAAATTAGTCTATGTTGATAGAAATCAGAATAATGATCGTCTCATCTGAGAGGTGTGAAGTACAAAAAACTCAACTGCTTTAAATCATGTTTTGATAGTTAATCACTGAATAGAACATTTAAGATTTGTACATTTTAATTGTGTACAAATTTTACCTCAAATGACCAAAAAAGAAAGGAAGTTAAAAACAAAAAAAAGGAAGGGTGTTAGTAGTGGGAAAGAAGGAACAACAAGGAAATGAAACGAAGGAATAAAGGAGATTGTGATTAATTAGTAAACAAATGTATTTAAAAGAAAAAAATTATCTGTGAGCCAAATAATGGCTCTGTAGATTAGTGAGAACAAGTAGATAGGCCTGCCAAACAGATGAAGATTATTACCTAATGTTTTAAAATATGCTTGAAGATATTCATAAAATGACAAAGGCAATGAAAAATAATTCAAAACAAGAAAAACTCAGAACTAGGGTAAAAGAACTTAGTAAACAACTTGAAATTTACAATGATCCATTTTATATATGAAAACATTTTATACATGAATTAGAGGTAACACAAGAGTTAGCAAGCACAACACAATATCTTAATAAAAAATAGAAAGAAAATGGAGACATTTTTAAAAATAAGAGAGAAATAAGAAAAAAGATTTGCGAGAAAGTTACAAGTACAAAAAATAACAAATCACTGCATGTGTATTATAACCCCTACCTCAACACAATGAAAGCAATGAAACAGAACACATAATAAAAAGAATGATTCAAAATTTCAAGTTGATAAGAGGAATAAGTTCAAGAGATCTAGTGTACAACATGGTAATAATATTTAATAATGTATTCTTATACACTGATGAGTAGATTTTAAGTGCTCTTACCACAAAAATTCTTAAGTATGTGAGGTATAGCAAATACTAATAAGCTCCTTTTGGCCATTCCACAATGTCAATATATTTCAAAACAATGTTGCACACAAGAAGTAGATATAATTTCAATTTAGCAATTAAAAAATAAATTTAAAAAATTTGATTAAAAATGTTTTCTGAAATAAAAATATATTTGAAACTATATATTGAAAGGACAGAACATAACCAACACTGAGACATATTCTAGTAAAACTACTATATTTAGAAACTAATAAGGAGAAAAAAATCCTTTGGTCATTTTGCAGAAAGACTAAGTTCTTTACAGAGAAAAGAATCTCAATATCATCACACATTTAGACAGTAATACTTGATGTCAGAAGACAATGGAGTGACATTACTTAAGACACTAAAGACAAAGTGTGAACCAAGTATTTAATGATCAACCAAGCTGACTTTCAAGTATAAAGGGTACAGGAAAACTGTTTTCGGTATGAAAAAACTCAAGGAATATTGTTCTTATGACGAATTATTGAGAAATCTGCTAGAGAACAACGGACATAGAAGCCAAATGGTAGAAGAGATGCTGATATAAGGACTGGGAAAAGGACAAAGAATGTCAAATCTTGCAGTAAGAATTCTGTCCTGAATTGAATTGTGGGTACTAGTATTAATTAATAATGTATTCCAATTTTAGTTCTGTCCACTGAAAAGTCTAGTAACAATACTAATTCAATTGCAAAAACAATACAAAAACCTAGCTTGTGATCGCCAATGACCATTTCATATAACAGATCCAGAGTTGCTTGAAGAAATAAGTCAATCAATCTAGGTCTCCAGAAAAAATTTACAAAATGAACCTGCAGTGTTCTTATGAAAAAAGATAACAAGGAAGGTCATGTCAAAAGAAAAGATGAACTTAAAGATGGAACATTTTGCTCATCAAATACGCTTAATTCCATATGTTCATTACAATGCCTAATTTAAAAAAAAAAGATTTGTTTACTGTAGGAGGATGCTAGAGATACAACTCATTATCTTGAAATTTAGTAAAGAAAATAATCACGTATTTTCTGTATAGAAACTATACCACTGAATAACTCTATGCCAAATGTGGAAAAATTTTTCTTTAAAGAGAAAATATTCCACTTAATAACTGAGACAAAAGGACAAAAAAGATCACCTTTTAAAAATCATAATGAATTGAAGCATCTAGGCACTGTCAAAAGTTGGTGTCACTACAAAAACAGACAACTAAATATGCCATGCTTCTTCTTGGTGGAACACACCATACTTCCCATAATGCAATTTTGCCAATATATTCAAATCTGGAACTGTTTAATTATCTAGAGTTAATTATCAATCTGTAAGAAAGACAGGAGAGGGAATCACATTAAACTATACAACTAAACTAGAATCAGGAAAATCCATACTGGGGAAAAACCACAAGACAAATGATCTAGTTTCTTCAACAACTAAATTTCAAGGGGAAAAAAGTGTTGGCGGGTAACCTATTATAAACATTTAAGAGATATCATGTAATTATAATAGCTGGAATTTGTCTATATCCTGCCCCAAACAAATAGTAACGAAATAAAATTGGCTATAGCATATATGAACTAAACTAATTTAACTCTTTTTTTTTTTTTTTTTTTTTAGAGATAGGAGGTCCCACTTTGCCACTCAGGCTGGAGTGCAGAGGCGTGATCAAAGCTCACTGTAACCTGAAGCTCCTGAGCTCAAGGGATCCTCCTGCCTTAGCCTCCATACCTAGCTAATTTTGTAAATTTTTTGTATGGATGGGGTCTCACTATGTTGCCCCCAGGCTGGTTTCAAGCTCCTGGCCTCAAATGATCCTCCCACCTTAGCTTTCCAAAGCAAACTGAAATAAGAGGTAGTTACCAAAACCGGCCTTGATTGACCCTTTGAACAGTTACTGGGTACTTAGTGATATTAGACATTATTATTATTTTTAAATTTTTTTTAGAACTGAAACAGGGGTGGTCATGTTTTTTTTAAAGAATATCTTTTACAGAAACATATTAAAATATATATGGATGAAATTATGTCTGATGCGACCAGGTGTGGTGGCTCATGTCTGCAATTGCAGAACTTTGGGTGGCCAAGCCTGCAGAATAGCTTGAGACCATGAGTTTGAGACCAGCCTGAGCAACATAGCAAGACTTGTCTTTACAAAAAAAAAAAAAAAAAAAAATTAGTTGAGCATGTGGCATGTGCCTGTGATCCCAGTTACTTGGAAGGCTGAGAAAGGAGAATCACTTGATCCCAGGAATTCCTGGGTGCAGTGAGCTATGATTGCACTACTACTCTCCAGTCTAGGTGACAAAGCAAGAACCTGTCTCTAAATATTTAAAAAAAAAAAAAAAGAAATTATGTCTGTTGGAAATTTGCTTCAAAAATAACATGGGAGAAAGCAAGAGGGTAGGGGTCTAGATGAAACCAAATGGACAGTTGTTGAAGTTGGTGAAAGGTACATGGAGAATCAATGTACCATTCTATTTACCTTTGCACATCTTTTGCATTTTTAATAATAAAGCAATATTTTTAAAAATCACAAATGCATACAATGTTAGTGTAAAGAAATAATAGCTATACACGTCTTTTTAAATGGTATTCTTCTGTCATTTTTAAGAGAGTAGAATATGGCTTTAAAGACCTCTGCTGGGTATTGTTTTTGACTATGAGTTATGTTCCATAGATAATAAAAATAGACAGCTTTGATTCTTTTATTTGAAAAGACTCCATACCGCAAACTGAGAACTATTTTATATTCTTTTAAACTTCTCATCTGTTTTTAAGGCAATTCTGTCTGGGAACTGTGCACATAAAGAATGACTCAAAACTTGGTTTTTATTACAACCAAAAGAGGTGCTAGTAATTATCCTAAAATAGTACTTTCTTGCCACAAGTTATGATCTCTATGGAGAAGCATGCTCTCAGCAAATGAACTACTATTTAAATAGCATATTGTTAGTTATTACTATCAGTAATTTCCCATCTATGAAAAGGGTTTACTTCTGGTCAAGTACTACATATAAAACCCTGAACTGAAGCCCAACAATCTTGGTGGTGCTCACTCTGCTACAGCCCTAGAAGAGGGCACTACAGCGGTCCCCTAATTCATCAGAGAGCAAGTAGAAACCACATGCCAGGCACCATGCATGGCAAAGCAAAGACAAAGAAAAATGCAATCTCTATTCAATGCTTTCTTGAAAAACATTTCTGATGAGCTAACAAGTCCAAGAGTCAAGGTTCAGAACAAAGCCATTCGCCATGTTCTGCCTCTGGTTCACAGGCTGGCAGACATTCACAGGTGCTCTCCAACCTTGATCTCCTTCTCAACAGCTTCTCTGCTATCAAATGTATGCTTCAAGGATAAACCCTTTTGTGATCACGTGTGGAAAATGATAACCATCTCCTAATATTTATTCTTCAACAACCTGAAACATATCTCAAACAACCTCAGAGACCACTTTTTGATGTGTGGCAGGGAGCTCCAGAAATGATTCCTATTATAGAATAAAGAATGAATTCACGAAAGCAATTAGGAATGGGTAATCTGAAGATGGGCTGAGCTTCAGAATCTTCAGTGTTTTTACTTTACTCTTTATTAACTGATGCCAGAGAGACTTCCCACTCCAACTACAGTAGTACTATCACATCTTTACCTACCTGTTTCATGTTCCCATCAGTCTGGCCTCACAGAACATAATGTTGTATACTGCCCTTGTTCTTCATCTGCCTGGAATGCTCTTCACTCAGGTGTCCATATGACTATCTCTCTTACCCCGTTCAGATCTTTGCTCAGTGGGATCCTCATGAAAAGCCAAAGTAAAAGTGCAACACTGGATCCAACCTCACCTTACCGCCCCATCCCTGAACATTCCTTATTTTTCTCCACAGCACTCACTGCCATCAGTAATGAGGTATTTTGTAGACTTATTAACTACTGGTTTTCCTCCACTAGAATGTAACTTTATAAGGAATTTTTACCTTTTATGTTCACTGCATTAACCCCAGGCACAGGAGTTATTTGATAAATATTTGCTTAAAAATGATTTCCTGCTGAATAAGTGGCCTAGACACTTCTGGAGGGAAAATTCTGACTGTTTAGGAAGTGTGTAGTAGAAGAAATCTGTTAAGCTATGTCTTCTGTAGTCTGAGTTTAAAAAGCATGGGCTTTAACTATGAATGACCAAGATTGAGCCATGGCACCACTCAGAGTGGATCTTTGTCGACATAACTTCTTTGAGCTTTGTTCCTTCATTTGTAAAAGGAGAATGACAGCACTGCCTTGTGAGGATTAAATGAGATTAAGTTTGTAATGGGCTTCATGGGGTTGCCAGGCACACAGATCTATAAGTGACAGTCCTGATATTACTGTAACAGCATGAAAGTGTCTTCCTTAACCTTCCTGGTATACTCAGTGTGGTAAGGACAGAAACTTATTCTTCATATAGAGAAATTAAGGAAAACAATTTCTTTTCCTCATTCTCATACCTTCCATAGTTATGAGACAAAGCATGGCATTTATATAAATGAAAAACTGACGTCAATATGGCCAGTCTCCTAGGGGACAGCAAGACAGTGCTAGAGTGGGTTTATCATCCTAACTTGTTCTTCCCTACTCATCTGTAAAGGTTATCTCACTTGGCTTAGAAGAAAGTTTGCAGTAGTTCTTGCCAAGGTAATTTCTCACTTCATTTACATAGAAAGGAAAGCATATCCCTTTCCCCTGAAATTACATCAAAGTTGGACAATAAGAAATTATATCCTTTAGTCTTGACTCTGTTTCATATAACTCTATTTCACTTCCATGACATATAGTTACATGCATGTATGTGTACAAACACGCATTCACAGAGCTTCCTGGTATCTAGATCACAAACATATCACAGTCAACAGCTAAGCAAAGGTCTGTTGAAAGAAGTAAATCCATTTACTTCAACTTCCCCTTTCTCCTACCACAAACATAGTTGTAGTTATCAGTAAAGCTAATATTACAGTTCAGATGTAAGTTGTTGTTCTCATGTTCTGTTGGGTCTCCAAGTTCTGTGCAGAAAGGAACAGGTCATTTATTAATTTCCTCTCCCTCTAATGCTAATGCCAACAAGCCTTGGGACCAAAGTCCTCCCTCTCTGACTCAATTGCCAACGTGGCAGTTTAGGCTATTTTGAGACACTGTTATGTTTGTATCGAGGGGTAGATGTGAAGGGTCTGATGAGGTCGTTTCTTATGCATATCTATGATTGGGCTGGCCTTTTGGCAAATCAGCAATTCAGTCCTGGGCCAGTTTAAGTGGACCTGGGGGTTTGCCTTCCTCTCTGGTTCTTCTGTGATTTTTTCCTCTTACTTTCTTCCCTCAATATCCTTGTCCTTTGGGAGTGTAGCAAAAAAGACCACGCACTAAATGCGAGTTTATACACAGAATGAGAATTGCACATGTATAACTCAATTTAGTCCATATAGGCAGAATCAAGAACATAAAGCATCTCGGTATTAACACAAGGCCAAGAGAGCATACCAGTTTAAACGAATTGCCAAGGATCATCATCATAAATCTTCCCTCGCTTTTGCTTTTTTTTTTTTATTGTGCAATGTTGGATTTTGTAATATTATTCTTCAGAACAAACTAAAATCTCAAGAGGAAGATCTATTTTCAGTTAAAGTCTTCCACAAGTAACTGCAATTTTTGGAATCCTAAATCATCATCTTAATTTCCACCTCCTTCCTCCACTGCCCCATAGGAACTTACATGGAGTGTAACAAATTTTATTACTCCAAAAAGGAAGAGTAAATCCCCTTTCAGTTATTAATAAAAGGCCTTAGAGGGGTCTTCCATGTCTAAAAGCACAAAGAATACTCTTATGCCAACCACTTAGCTCCAGGCAATGGAAAATCAGAGGAATTCAGAATGATAAGAGAATAAACTGGAATTTCTTTTCTCTTAAGAACTGTAATATTTATACCTTCAGGGTAACTGTGATCTCAAAGCAGCCAATTGCTCTTAGAAAAAGGTAATTCAACACAAGAACAAGTATCAACTCATAGAAAAGATGGAAGAGAAGCTTGAGAATTCAAGTGACACATTTTCAGGCACTGATTGGCCCTGAGGGACAATGGAAGTTGAGACCCATGATGATACCAAAGATCAAGCAACTAAGAGAAGTTCAAAAACTAGGAATCCAACAACAACTATAGTCAACATATATTTCTGTCTTACGGCTATTGCAACAAGATAAAAAATAAAAAATAAAAAAAGAATAACAGTTATAAAGAATAAAAGAAAATAAAGATATAAAATTGTCTTTATTTGCAGATTAACATATTTATGTAGAAAATGACAAAGAGTCTACAAAACAACTCCTCATACTACCAAACAAATATAGCAAGGTTGCAGGATACATGTCAATATAAAAAAAAATCAATTGCTGTCCTTTATACCAGCACTGAACAATTAAAATTTAAAAGTAAAAAAAATATAAATTTACAATAGCACCAAAATATAAGATACTAAGGTATAGATTTAACAAAATATGTACAAGATCTGTTTAGAAAACCTGAATGAAAGAAATCAAAGAATCACCAAATAGATGGGGAGATATTCCATGTTTTCAGGCTAGGAAAATTCAACATTGTCAAAATGTCAGCTCTTCTCAACTTGAACTATTAATTCAATGCAATCCAATCAAATTCCTGACAAGGTGTTTTGTAGATATTGACAATTGATTCTAAAGTTTATATAGAAAAGCAAAAGACCTAGAATAGTCAGTATCATACTGAAAAACAGTGAGTGGTAGAGGACTGACATTACCTAACACTACCTAATTTCAAGAATTACTATAAAGCTATAGTAATCAAGACAGTATGGTACAGGCAAAAGAATAGACACATAGATCAATTAAATAGAGTGCTCCATTGAATCATACAAATTTGGTCAACTGAATTTTGATAAAGAAACATAGGCAATTCAATGGAAAAAGCAGTCTTTTCAACAAATGGTGCTGGAAAATTCTTATGTCTAACCTATTAAAAAAAAAGAATCTAAACACAGACATTAGTCCTCTCATTTTTCACAAAAAAAACAAAAAACAAAAAACAGATCTAGAATACTGGTCAACAACTTGTGGAATGATGGTAATAAAAGCAAAATAATTCGAAAGTGTTATATTACTTGGGAAAAGGGCAAAGATATTAAATAAATACCTAACTTAAAGGTAGCATTAAAAATAAATGAGATAAAATGTATCATTTCTATGACAGCCATGAGTACTCACCTTTCTCATAGCCTAGATTTTCAACTGCAGGAAAAAAAAAAAGACCAAGGGTCTTGGCTGCTATGCTTTTAAACTGATCACTTCATTTGCACAGAGGCCCAGTTTTGCTTTAGGCTAGTGAGTGAGGTGTAAGAATACAGATGCAGGTGCAATCCTAGGACACTCAAGACTCCTCTAAAAGGTAACTTTGCCTCAAGGACTTCCCATTGGCTTTCCAAAAACTTTTGTACAACTGCATTGCAGCTTGACTTCTCACCCAGCCCTCCTTTCTTCTCCTGCTTGGAGGTTGGACCTGCATCAGGTCTAACAGCTGTCCCAGCTTCCTCTGGCTCCCTTCCTGTTTTTCTCAATAAATCCAGTCTTGGCACTTGCTTCTTGGAGAGTATGAGTTAACAGGAGGACCACAAGTAGTTGGAGAAAACAGGCAGTGAGATGGAGTTCTGAGACAGCTTCACTCACCAATCCCCTGTCCTCCGTGGTATGTGGGGACACTGGAAATCTCTGGCAAATGGTGGCAAGGCATCACCAGAGTTAACCTGGGAAAATGTCCATGTGTGGAAATGCCATTGCAGATGTGATGATCCAGGCTATTGAAAATATGGTGACAACAATGCCATATAGACAGTGGCATTTGGCTGATTATTATGAAGTGGTATGGATATCTTGTGGAGGGATAATGAGATACCAGGATACTAACAAGCAGTTAAAGATTGCTAGAGGGTCTCCTTAATAGCTTGGAAAGAAGTAATTATCTCTTGCAGTAAAGGGGCAGAATCACATAGACAATGAAAACAAGATCCAATTGTTTGAGTTGACCAACTCCAGGGACATTTAAATGCTAACAGGAGGTCTGCTAAACTAAAATTAGAGACTTAGTTAGGAAAACTTTGGACCCTAAAACAAGGAATGAAAACATCTGGATGATCACCACTACAGATCCCCAAACCCTTAAGCCTTTATAGAAGTCATCTACGTTTTTCTATAAGTGCCAGCACTTCCCCTGTTCTAGAAGACACTGAAGAATGCAATAAATGGCCCCCTCAGAAGTTGCCCTGGTTCTTTTCTTGGGATCACCCAGAGGTCAGTCACCTAATCTGTAAGTGCACAGTTGGGACTGATAAACACAGGCAATAGTAATAATCCTCAAATTGTTTTGTCTGTCCATAAGGACACAGAAAGGTTAAAAGTAAAATTGTGGAAGTGCTATAACAAAGACTAACCAAAAAGACCTGATACATATGTATATTAATATTAGGGAAAGTAGAAATTTAGGCAAAAAACAATACCAGAAGAGAGATTGCACAGAAAACAAGATTTAGTTTAACCAGAAAGATGAAGCAACTCTGAATTTTTATGTATAAAATAAAAAGCATTTACAAATTATATAGAGCAAAAATGTCAGAAATGTAAGGAGAAGTTGGCATATCTACTACACATCTTTGCTATACATTCTCAGTAACTGACAGAAGCAGACAAAAAAAGAAAAAAAAAGGAAGAATATTGACTGTTTTAACAATTTTAATGAGTCAGTTTAAAATAATAAGCAAACAGAACACTATATCTAACACTGAGACACTGTGTATAAGCATGGCTCGTACATTCATACATATTGACAATCTTTCGGATAGTAAAGCAAATCTCAAAAAATGCAAAGAATGACTTTCATGAAGATAGTCTTCTTTTATGAAATCTTTATGTAATTAAAAAAGAAAAAACAAAACTGTGAAAATCACTTAAGTTTGGAAACTTAAAAACACATTTCTCCATAACTTGTGGGTAAAATAAGTCCTAACAGAATCCTCAGTGAAAGAACTACTAGAGAATATTTTTTAGCAAGATAAAAAATTAATCCACAAGAAGGGTTCGGAAACTATGTTAGAAAGAGAAATTCATTAAATATAGTTATTTGTTTAATAAAACTTGGATGTTTAAATAATAATTAGATTTTGTGCCTGAAAATTAGTAACTAAAACTTGAGATAAGAAAGTTAGGACAAAGTATTCCTTATATTGTCTGGGAAGATAAATAATACAATCAGTAACCTTAGACTCTGTAAGAAAACTTATGTTTTAAGAATAACTGCAAAAATACTAGAAATAAAAATCTACAAAGTCCAAGCCAATAAAGAGTCAAAAAGGGAGAAAAAAGAAAACATTCTCATCTAGCAGGAGACAGAAAAGAAAAATTTTAAAGAAGCAAAGAAAGAAAACACCTGAGCATATACTAAGTTGGTAGCAATATATCAAAATATATCAACAATCATAATAAATATAAATGAATTTTAAACATTTATTAAAGAAAGTCTCTCAGATTAGATATTCAAATAAAATTTCAGATAAGATAAAAGTTGCTTACAAAGACATATCTAAAACACAGTAGCCCAGAAAAATAAATAGATGGAAAATATATACTAGGAAAACATTAAAAGAAAGTTAGTGACAAAATATTAATCAACAGAGAATTGAAAGGCAAAAAGCATGGGTGATAATAAAGAGGAATACTGCATACTGATAACAACAACAACAAAAATTCCATCAAGATGACAAAAACCATATAGTTTTAATGCTGGGTGTGGTGGCTCACATCTGTAACCCCAGCACTTTGGGAGGTGGAGGTGAGAGGATTGCCTGAGCCCAGAGGTTTCAAACTAGCGTAGGCAACGAGGAGAGATGTCGTCTTTACAATAAATAAAAAAAAAAATCAGTTGAGTGTGGTGGCATGCACCTGCAGTTCCAGCTACTTGGAAGGCTGAGGTGGAAGAATCACCTCAGTCAAGCAGGTCAAGGCTGCGGTAGCCATCATCCTGCGACTGACTGCACTCCAGCCTGGGCGATAGAGAGAGACTCTGACTCAAAACAGAACAGAACCAAAAACAAAAACAAAAAATATAATGATTACATTAAAAGAAGACTATCTGCATGAAAGTAATTCTTTGCATTTTTTGAGATTTGCTTTATTGTCCTAAAGATTGTCGGTATGAAAAGTGTGAGCCATGCTTAAATACAGTGTTAGATATAACGTTCTATGCTTGCTTTCTGTACTTTTAAAAGTGTATATTTTAAAAACTTTACAGAATTAAAAGATAAAACTGAAAATTCCACAACTATAGTGGGAGATTATAATGCAGCCTCCTAAAAACTAGTAATGCCAGTGATTTGAAATTCACAATTAAAAAATTTTATTTTAAAAATAAGCTATATCTCACTAATTTAACAATACCATGGACTTAAAAAATAACATTATTTTATGAACTACTAAGAAAGAGAAATAATCCAATATGAGGAGCCTTAAAATAGAAGAGTTTCTTCCTAAACACAGGAATATCAAAACCTGAGATACCAAAGGACACATGTAGAATAAAATGAGAAAGAGAGCCCCATCTGAAAAGGACAGTAAGGAACTTACTTGCCTCACCTATCACACTGGGTAGACAGATGAAACAAAAAAAGCTTCTTGAAAATCAGAACCAGAAATCAGACAGAGATCATGTAGGTTTTCTATCTGAATTCACACTACCAGTCCTCATAAACACACACACACACAAACACACACACAGCCTCTTAAACTAAAGCAGAGAATTGAAAGTATCAAGCAACCTAGGGCAATTGAAAGTGCCCTAGGTATGGCACAAACTCAGATCCTCTCCGGAAGAAGCTGAATTTAAACCAGGTCCACATTAGTTATAAGATGCCATCTACTGTAAGATGCACCTCAGCTTCAGAGATGTTAAGGTATAACAGAATGTACATATGATAATTAGTAAATCATAGAATTACATATACCACAAATGGATTATTTTCAAGAAAAAACAAGTATTTACTAAAACAGACTCCATACTATATTGCAAAACAAGTGTTTTTGACTGCAATACAATTAACTGTAAATCAATGGGGAAATAATTAGAAAAGACAAACAAATGAAACCTATACATTTGAAACAAATACAATGAATATACACATAAATAACTCATCAAAGACAAAATAATAAAGAAGTTTTAACTGAACAGCAATAAAATATATTTTACATTTCAAACTAGGTAGGTATAGTTACAGTAGAACTTAAAGGCAAAGTTAAAGGTGCAAATATATGATTTTTAAAAAAGAAAATTAAAAATAAATGAATTATTCACACAGCCAACAAACCAGGAAAAGAATCAATTGGTTGTAGAAAGATAGGAATATTAAAGAACAGACATTTGTGAAATAGAAAGCCAACAAGCAAACCAAAAACAAAAGAACCGGGGAGGTAATCTATAAACCAAAATATTTGGTTCTTTCAAGAGATCAATAAAATAGATAAACTTCCTGAAAGACTGGCCATGAAGTCATAAAAGAAGCCATAATTAAATACCATTAATTTCAAAAGGGACGCAAATACAGTGAAGTGAGGAGGAGAAAGTTGGGTATAAAGAATGGAGAGAGGATGTATAGGCGAGGAACAGACTTTTAAAAATTTTCATTGTGTTTAGTTATTTTATGATAATAAAATAAATGTATTAATGGCTAAAAGGGAGAAGTGAAATCAGGAGGGAAAAAGATCCAGAGGAGATCTTATGGAAGGAGTCACTTTCCCCTATGCTGGTAGCAGAAAAGAAGACAGGTGTATGCAGGAGTAATTCCATATACAGAAAGAGGAAGAGGTTCACTGAATGAAACAGGGGTGGGCAGGAAACCTGAGGCAGAGATAGAGAACAGAAATTGAAGGGGGCTGGATCCAAAAGTTGCAAAACAAGAGAAAGGTATCTTCTTAAATGAATATATCTGACATTGTTGTGTCCAAATTGAGGCTGGCAGTGTTTTGACGACAGGGATATACCTTAATAAAACTTGCAGCTCTTATAACAGTGATCACATTCTTACCCCTAATAATCACTCAATGTGATTAAACATTGAAATGTAAACTTCAAGCCTACCTCTATTAAATTGTTATTGTGATCACTGCCTTTCCTTCCAGGTGTATCATGCTTAACGCTTTCCTTAAAACTTTGCGTCTAAGATGCTCACAGTATTGATGTTACACATGTGAGGACAGACTCTACAAAAAATGAAATTTTTTTTGGAGGACAGGCCCTTTGTAATACAGGCTTCCCTGACTAGGTAATGGTTCTAGGAACCTATCAGCATCTGTGTACCAGCTAGCATTGTTGTGGGAGGCTGCATTTGGATTCAGTGATTTGTTTTTGAGATTCTTTCAATGTGTTTGTGCATTTCATGGTGGTGACTTCATGGTGGGTGATTTACAAGGACTTCTGTCCATAGTGTGCTGAGTGTTCAGCAGTTGTTGACCAAAAAATGGCATCCAGTGCCCCACTCTCCCAATTTACCCAATCTTGCCCCCAGCAACTTTTTTTGGTTTCCATGGATGAAAAAATTATCAAAGGGAAACGTTTTGCAAATGTGGAAGAGGTGAAAAAAAAATGACAGAATCACTAAAAGGCATTAAAATTAATGAGTTCAAAAACTGTTTTGAGCAGAAGAAAAGTATCTCGATGGGTGTATTGTATCAAACGGAGTGTGCTGTGAAGGTGACTGAAGATGAACCATGTTAGAATACACAATTTTTAATAAATAAATTCCAGGTTTTTTGGTGGGTCTCCCACATACATTGGAGATATGTATACACTTGAAACTACAAGAATTGTTAAATGTATAAGATCTATTACCCAAGTCAGATAGTGCCTTCAGTATTAGGGGGGGAAAAAGTTTCCAATCATTATTTCCAGGGTGCTTTGTGGTCATTGCTATATAAGTTCTATGCTGCATCGATACTAAAGCTGTTTCTCAGGGAGATGATAGCATTTTTAATGCCAGACATTTATTTTTAGATGTAATTTTCAGAAAGATGTATATATCTATACCAGACAACCAAGTTTGACCAACATATGGCAGATTTCTCACTAGTCTTAAAATTTTTTTACTACAATAGGTGGACTCTACTTTGAGATGCAAAGCCCTCCTGACCAGAGGTAACACAATAGCACTGTTTTTGTTAATTTTGTCATTTGAAATTTTCATGGACATAATTAGGGGCAGCAAAAACACATATACGTGTAAATAACATCAGTGAAAATATTTCATATTTGTATGTTGATATATAATTTACAAATTATTTTAACATATATTGCTAATTTTATCCTCACAAGGTTATAGGGTGATAGGAAGGGCAGGAACATGATAAGAGAAAAGGGACAGACTATTATTTGGCAGAAATGAATAGCAGCAAAACATCCCTGCAAACACCAGTATTTAATTAATTTTAGCTCAAAAAAAAATTCAGAACTGAATGTCAGGATTGCACAACAGACTACTGCTCACAAAACATTCATCTTTTAAGGAGCTGAATTCTATTCTTGGCCCTGTGCTTCCCTGCTCCCAGAGACTGGCTATGTAACGTTACAGAAGTGAAACTTTCCTCTTCCTCATCTGCAAAATGGGCACTGGCCACTATTCATCATAAGAATATTGTGAGAACTGATGGTCTAAGACCTCCAAAGCCCTGCCATCTCTCATCTTAGATACAGATGCGAAAAGCATAAAAGATACAGTCTTAGCTTCTGTAACATAATGAGAACTGTGACAAAGCTGCCTTTCGCAGGTAGTAGGACTCATCACAACCAGGTCCGCAAAAAGCCTAAATTTCATCCTGAAGTATAAATTCAGAGATATGAGGCTGGAAAAAGAAGATAATAATAACCAAATAATACTTGGCATTTTAAAAATGTACTTTTAGTGCTTGGATAAATCTTTGCCACTAGCCCAGCAATATTTGTCAGATATTCCTGGCATGTTGAAAACTGCATAGCATTGCCATATTGAGTGGAATACCTTTTTTATAAGAGTGAGTAAGGGGCCTTATGGCAGTTGTTGAGGTGGAAAACAAGCACTACCATAGAAGAATTCGCAAGTTAATTAGATTCTTTGGCATCCTAACATTTCTGAAGACATAAATGCAGTTTATAACATAAAGGAAAATTATACTGTTTCTAGTCTAAATCTACAGGGCCTATCTGCTGTGATTTCTAAGTATGTATGTATTAAATGCCACCAATGAGACACCACTGTAAGCTAACATAAGCCACTAGGTAACTATGATAGCCCTCCTGTATTATGTTTTTCATCCTGAAGGTACCCCCCTACTTCTTCAATCATCTGTTCTCCCTTCTCATCCAGAGACATATGCCCCTCTCCCAATAGAAATGCAAGTCAGGACATCTAGTAGCCATTCCTAAGTCAATCTAGGCCAACATATCTCAGAGATTAAGTAGCAGAAGCTGAGCTGTAATAGCATTTCAAAATGAGTTGGTCAACCTATTGGCACTTGCCATTAAAATAATTCCGCCCAGGAAGCTCTCCAGTTCTTATGCCTCTCTTATGAGCCTTCAGCCGCTCTTCCTCTCAGATAAGCTGGCTCGTCTTCCTAAGTTCAACCCCTTCTAAGATAACTCCCCTTCTTCTCCTTGTACCTATGTCCCCAAGGAAGGCGTTGCATAACAACCATTACTGACTAGCTTAATAGCTCCATTCTAAAGTCGCCTGGATTCCTGTTTATTTGGGGGGTGGGGTGGGTATTTATATCCCATACCTCCTTTCTGTAATATGTTATTTACTCCTTTTGCTTAATTAAAGCAAGGCTTTTCACTAGACACAAGCATGTCACCCATAACGTCCTTCCCTATCTCCTACCTGCCCAAATTTAGGAAGTAAAAAAAGGGAGCCTCCCTAGTTCTGATTCTCCAGTGCTGGTCCTAACCACAGTTTCATCATAATTGTGCCCTTTTTTTTTTAAGTTTCTGGTATCATTTGTACTTATTCAACTCCTTCCATGATCCTAACTTCCTCACTGCTGCTAGTAACTTGTGTTTTGTGGCTACAATAATCTCCTGTCCTAAAATGCAGATTCTCTCTCCAGTAATGGTCTTTAATATATCTAGATCTTCATGTGTAGCAACCAAAAGTGGTTTTTAAAATGGACTGCCTAAACTAGCCAGGCATGGTTATGCATGTCTGTAGTCCAAGTTACTCAGGAGGCTGAAGTGGAAAGATGGCCTGAGCCCAGAAGGTCGATGCTGCAGTGAGCCATGATTGTGCCACTGCACTCCGGCCTAGGCAACAGAGTGAGATTCTGACTTAAAAACAAACAAACAAACAAAAAACTCAAAAAATGAACAAAAAACCCCACACATATCCTATTCAGTCTCTTTCTCTCTCCAAATTTTTCATAAAAGTAACTTACCCTTGGAATTTCCACTTCCTATTGTCTTCAGTACACTGCAATACAGCTTCTGACTCAACTACTGAAATTGAGTCAAAGTTCAAATAAAATAATTTTGGATAAAGGTAGATATTGTCTTCCTATTACTAAAGTAAAGTAATATTTTGTCTTTAGGTATACATCATAGTTGTTCTTGAACTTTTCTGCTCCCTTTGGTATACCTAGAACTCTGTAATACAATCCTTTCCTATTTCTCTCACTCTCACTTTGACTTGGTTTCCATCTCCATTGTGTGATCCTTTGCTTCTAGCAGCAACTTGAATGTGGTGTTTCTCACGGTGTTGGTCTTAGGTCACAAATCATCTATGAACACTATCTCCTAGGGCAATTGCATGCTCTCTCATAGTTTCTGCTTCTGCCTGTTTATTCTGATGACATATAAAGTTCAACTGCCTGCCATGCCAGACTCCTAAACTTTAGATTTGAACACTGAACCAAATACTCAGTATTTCTACATGGTTGACTTATACACATCTCACACTTCTCACCTTATCCACATTTCAATTTTAGAAACACTATCTTAATCACTCACATCAGAAACCTGAGGATCATTTGAGACCAATCTCAGAAAAGAAAGACACGAGAGTCAATACAGAAAATTTCCAGCAGAAATTTCCAGAGTAAATAAAGGCACACACCAATGTCCAAGTTGTGTGCTTTCACATCAATAAAGAGAATAGTGTTTCTAAGAGAAATAAACAGGTCAGACACAAGGAACTGCCAATAAGAATATTGCTAGACTTCTTAAAAGCTATACTGAAGACTGGAAGACACTGCATTAATACCAGCAATTATGGAAGAGGAAACAATTTTCAAGTACGATTCTATATCTATACAAAATATCAATTAGGTGGGAGGAAAGTATAAATTTTTGATAACTTGTATGCCTGAAAATATTATTTTATGTTACATTATATCACATCACCTAGATAATCTTCCTATCTAAAAACTGAATGCAAATGTTAGAAGAATAAAAATGAAAAAGTAAAATGGATGAAGAAAGAGTAAGCTAAAGCCACATCCACTATTACCTTAAGTTAATAGATAATGGCTAATCTGATAAATAATAAAATAGCAGTACAAGTACATGATTGAAAAATAGGGTAGAAAATATCAGAGGAAACAGCTAAGAGAAATGTAAGAAAGAACAGGGATGGGCAGACGAGAGGATACTTTTTGTTATAAACCTTGTGGTACTAATTGACTTTTTCAACTATGTCTACACTTGTAACTTTGAAAGAAATAAAAGTTAATGAAAAGTGAAATGAACTAGAGAAGCAATATACGTGTGGAAAATTATGAGGCTAGTAATAATCTCAGAAAGATTTTCCTAAACTAACTTGACTACTGTGTTTTCTCTGCAATTAGTTGTTCAGTGGAAGACCAACAAACAATTTAACACCTAGAAATAAGTAACAGAACTAGAAATAAACATTCATATTCTGTGGCTATGATGCTGGCAAACTCTTCATTCTAAATTCTACAAAATGTCTCAATATTTTCTTCTAGTTAAAGTTTCAGTTTTAATATTTACATCCTTAATCCTTTTGAAACTCATTTGGCTGTTGATCAGAGGTAAAAATCTAGAAATCTAGATCTAGTTCTAGATTCTAGAAATCCAAAAATCTAGATATACCATTAAATTCCAGAAATCTAGGTCTATTTCCAGCAGAACCTCATTATCCTTCGGTTGATTTCACCCTTCTGAATTACAGAATCTTGCTTGTCTTATTCTACAGTTGTCGTTGACTGTCACTGATTGTCAATTTTTCAGATTGTTAGATTTATCCAGTGAGGAATTTCAAACAGAAAACCTTACCCTCGGTGGCTCAGCCTGTAATCCCGCGCCTTTGGGAGGCTGAGGTGAGTGGATTGCCTGAACCCGCGGGTTCGAGACCCGCCTGGGCAGCGAGACCTCATCTCTACAATAAATCAAAAAAATCAGCTGGGCATGGTAGCGCCTGCCTGTAATTCCGGCTACTCGGAAGGCTGAGGCGGAAGGATCACCGGAGCCCAGCAGGTCGAGGCTGTGGTGGCCGGGAGCGGCCACTGCACTCCAGTCTGGGCGACAGAGTGAGACTCCAACTCAAAAAAAAAAAAAAAAAAAAACCTTACCAATGGTGTTTTTCTTCTGGTCTGGGACTTGAGAATATATGATTAAGAATGAAATTAAGAAACTATCAAGGAAAAAATGCTTTCTATATGCTTTTTTTTTTTTTTTAGCTACAAATCAGCTAGCTACAAATCTTTTTTTTATTTTTAGGATTCTTCTAAATTTCTTTTTTTTTTTATTGTGGGGTACAATTCAGGATTAGGTATACAAATATTCATTGTGCAGGTACCCTTGTTGATGAGGTATGCCTCCCTGTCCCCAAGCAGATATCAAATACTGTCAATCCCACCTCCCCGCACTGCCCCCCCCCCAGTTTCTCACTACTAGCAATCCTTTTCTTATAGTATTACGGTAGTTGTTCAAGGTCCACTTATGAGAACACGTGATACTCATCTCTCTGTTTCTGTGAGAGACCACTCGGTATTATAAACTCTAACTCCATCCAGGTTATGCAAACTTCATGATTTTGTTCTTCTTTATGGCTGCATAATATTCCATTGTGTATATGTACCACATTTTTTTTTATCCAATTCTCTTTTGAGGTGCAGCACGTTTTTTTTTTATTATTATTCTTTCTTGATTTATATTCTGTTGCCTGTTTTTATATGTTTTTTATCCAGTTCTCTTTTGAGGTGCAGCACGTTTTTTTTTTTTTTATTATTATTCTTTCTTGATTTATATTCTGTTGCCTGGCAGTCAGAATATTCCATCTTTTACTTACCGTGTTATAAACCTTATAATTAACCCTGATGAATTTATTCTCCATCAAATACTAAACATTATACCTGAAATAAACTGTCAAGTTTTAGATTTTGACATTTTCTTTTAAAATTAGTATTTTAGTCAAATAGTGCTAAAGAGGGTGCTATTCTTGGTAACTGACTTTTACAAACATTTTAATATATAAATTACTTAGATATACATTTCCTCACATTCCTAGCACATGTTGACCATGAACTACATAATCAGTTATTTTTAAAATGCCATTGACTAGTTTAATATGATATATATATCTAATTTATTTTATTTTAAAGATGTAGAGTACAACAATTCAGGATTAGATATACAAGTGATCATCTTACAGGTAAAGTTTGGGCCTGTTTTTGGTCCTCACTTCACCTGGTTTAAGATCAGGTACCCTTATGAATGTTATGTGATCCCCCTCCTTCCCCTGGAAGTTTCCAGCTACTGCCAATCCCTTTCTAAAAATATTATGGTAAATATCCAGGGTCCACTTATGAGTGAGAACAGGTGGTACTCAGTTCTTTGTTTCTGTGATAAATCACTGAGTATTATAGAATTGAAATCCATTCAAGTTACTGCAAAGTCCATAATTTTGTTCTTTATGGCTGCGTAATGTTATATCATGTAAATGTATCACATGCTTTCATCTAGTCCAGTTTTGATGGGCAGCATGGTTGGTTCGATGTTTTTTCTGTTGTAACTAGTGCTGCAATAAACTTGCTTGTGCAGGTATCTTTTTTGTAGAGATTTAAGTTCCTCCAGGTACATTCTCAGAAGGTGGATTGCTGGGTTGTATGGAAGGTCAATTTCTAGTTCTTTTTAGGAATCACCACACCGTTTTCCATAGAGGTTGAACTAGTTTGCATTCCCACCAACAGTGTAGAAGCGGTCCCTTTTCTCCACATCCTCACCGGCATCTGTTGTTTTTTTGTTTTACTAATGATGGCCATCGATGTATAGATTCCAGAAACAAAACCTCAATTTCTCAACCATCTTTGACAAAGCCTCCAATAACAACCACTGGGGAAAGGAAAACCTATTCAGTAAATAGTGCTGGGAAAATTGGCTGACCACATGCAGAAGAATGAAACAGGACCCCTACCTATCACCATACACAAAAATCAATTCTAAATGGATCAAAGACATAAATGCAAAATCCCAAACTTTATGAATCTTAAAAAATGCAGGAGACATTCTTATGGAAATCATAATAGGCAACCAATTCCTGATCAAAACCCCAAAAACCCATGTCATAAGAAATAAGATAGACAAGTGGGACCTCATCAAACTGAAAAGCTTCTGCAAAGCCAATAAAAAACAAAACAAAACAAAAAAACCATCAAGAGAGTAGGGAGACAGCTTACAGAATGGGAAAAAGTATTCGCCAACTGCATATCTGACAAGGTCCGAATATCTAGGATCTACAAGGAACACAAATGGGCTGAAAGGAAAAAAAAAAAAAAAAACAGCCCCACTAATAAGTGGGCAAAAGGGAGCTGGGCTCGGTGGCTCAGCCTGTAATCCCGCACCTTTGGGAGGCTGAGGTGAGTGGATTGCCTGAGCCCGCAGGTTTGAACCCGCCTGGGCAGGCGAGACCTCATCTCTACAATAAATCAAAAAATTAGCCAGGCATGATAGCGTGCACCTGTAATTCCGGCTACTCGGAAGGCTGAGGCAGAAGGATCGCCAGAGCCCAGCAGGTCGAGGCTGTGGTGGCCGGGAGCAGCCACTGCACTCCAGTCTGGGCAATAGAGTGAGACTTCAACTCCAAAAAAAAAAAAAAGAAAAAAAGAAAAAAAAAGTGGGCAAAAGACATGAACAGACACTTCTCAAAAGAAGATATATGAGCAGCCAACAGACACATGAAAAAATGCTCAGCTTCACTAATCATTAGAGAAATCAAATCAAAATCAAAATCACATTAATACCACCTAACTCCAGCAAAAATGGCCATCAATAATAAGATTAATTCAATATAATATTGATTGACTACAGATTTAGCAAACCAGTAAAGACATTTATTACTATTTAACATCTTATTTTCCTTATTATTTGGGCATGTCTATTAAAATACTAAAACACAGGATAGTTTATGGAGTATACACAAATATTACAATGCTAAATGACTGTGTATGTACATGTTATTGGAAAGGACAGGGAAGAGATCCCTCTCCCTTCCCTGCCAAGCCCTTATATTAGAAATTCAAATCCTATAATCCCATAAGACAGAATTTCACATGTTCTATCGTATTACTTATGAATAAGTACTTTTAACAGTATAAAGCATAAAATGTCCTATGCAAATATATGCCTTAAGTTTAGGAGTTGCTTTTAAAATGAAGTTGAAATTCTGTAACTTCACATCTTAGAACATGACTTAGCCACTTAAATAACAAGAGTTGATAAAATACATCTTTCATATAAAGTTGAGGGGTTTGGAATAGTATCTTAATTTATCCTTGTCTAACCAGGAACATATGGCATGTGACTATGAGGGAAAAAGGAAGGATAAGTTGTATGGGTTTTGAGAATAAATGAGACTTACGTTTTATATTCATAAGTAAGAATAGAAATTATAAATCCCTTAACACAAATTTTAAAAATATGCATGTGAACCTATATATTTCTTTCCTAAGACACCACTGGAGAATCTGGGAGCTTTTAAGAGAGCTAAAGAGGATGGGCATGTTTGCTCATGCCTGTAATCCCAGCACTTTAGGAAGCTGAGCCAGGAGAGTTGCTTGAGCCCAAGAGTTCAAGATCAGCCTGAGCAACACAGCAAGACCTCATCTCTACAAAACAAACAAACAAATAAAAAATATATAGAAAAATTAGCTGAGCATGGTGGTACACACATGTAGCCCCAGCTACTTGGGAGGCTGAGGTAGGAGGATTGCCTGAGCCCAGGAGGTTGAGGTTGCAGTGAACCATGATGGTGTCACTGCACTCTAGCCTGGGCAACAGCGTGAGACCCCAACTACCCGCTCCCCAAGAGAAGAGGAGCTACCAAATCTAGATTTTTTTTCTTTTGGTTATACTAGCATCTTGATTCACAGTTTGAATATTAAAAACAATATTTTTATGATTCTTAAGCACAGACTTTAGATCATGAAAGAAGAACATAGAATATAATACTCTTCTGGATATTCACTTACAATACCCTAGAATAAAACAAGGGGGAAAGTAGCAATTGCTATATCTTTACTATGTTCTCTAATTTCCCTTTTCTCTATTTATTGAAATTATTTCCTAATCTCTGTTCTTCTTATTGCCTTTTTCATTCCATGTTCTCTTTCTTGTAGATTCTTGGGCTTTAACAAGTCAAGAATCTTTGGCTTAGTTTTTATATATTTTTTTAGACCAATTTTGAAAACTATGTCAAATATTCCCCATCTCTCTAACTTAATTACAATATCTTTAAATCAGATAATTTTGATCAGTTCATGAATTTTTCCCAGAAAAACTCACCATTTTTTGTTAACAATGTCAAGACTACAAACAAAAACAAGAAAAAAAAGACTATGAATTATTTTGTAAGAATATATTTTCATAACATTTTAAAATAACCCCCAGTCACTTTTGGGAACTGTTTTAGTGGGTTAAATAATATACAATAGGGTTTGGCAATTTCTGGAAGTAGCATGCAAAATCGACATCTATTTATGCTAATCTAGGGTTTCATGTGCCAGTAATAACCTTTCTCTTTCAAAAATCAGTATAGATGCAAATTTCCATGCCACAGTAATGCCAGAGGGATTAAAACATATTTTCATTGCAAATATGCTAATGTTTCTTCTTAAGAGACTCTTTGACCAGGAATGGCAGGGTGACCCTGGGCTCACCCAGATGGGCTATGTTGTGTGGGGGAGGAAGGAGACAAGAGAGAAGCAGTGGAAAACTTTGAACCTTTGACATAAATTGCTGTTTAAAAAGTAGAAAAATACATATGCTTTAGGGAAAAAATCTGCACTTATTGTATACCTACTGCATGCTTAATTACTGTGTTAAATAAAATATTTACATGATCACGTTGAATTCTCATAACAAATATATTAAACTAAGATCAGAAAACTAATTAGCCTGCTGTAGACCTAGATGTCGTTGCTATCTTCCTCCTTGATACTCTTTGTGGATGTATGACTTCATTGGTGTGGGAATCAAACAGTTCCCATTGCTTTTTCCACCTCTAATTACAAGTCTGCAAGTTAAGTGTACCTGTAATTCCTACAATTTCAAGTCCGCAACTAGTGAGACCATCAGTAAAAAAAAGAATTCTTCCTGCTACTTTTAAAGAAACCTATATCTGATGTATGTAATACTAGGTAACAAAATGCAAAAGTTCTCACAATGAAAAAAAAGTTCAACTTAGAAAAGGTCACTTGGTATATTTACCAAATCACCTCTTTTCAAGATGGTTATATCTGTAAGCCTTATTGTTTCACTAGCTCTTCCTCCAAAACAGTTAATGTATCATTTTTTCTTGCTTACATTGACTTCAGAAAACTTCTCTCACCCATAACCCTGGCTAGGGTAGCTGGTGTCCTTCATGAATACATGTTACCTGACTAGGAGTCAACCAAATTCATCCTCTTGAGAATTTGCAATAATAACTATAGAGAAAATTCAAACTTAAGTCATGAGTGGCAGTTCACTCTGACAAACATCAAGTAAAACTAATATCGAGTGATTAATACTGTGCTAACTCCATGCCAGGCATTATTCTATTTTCCTCATTTTAGAAACAAGAAAATGAAGGTGCAGAGAGTTTCAATAACTGTCCAAAAGTCAAATAATTTAAAAAGAAAAAAAAAAAAAAAAAAAGGAAGCAGGGGTTAGGGGATAAAACCAGGATCTGAATTCCACTATTGTTTCTCAGAGCTGGGTCTGAAGCGCAGTATGACACTCTTCACCATGGTAGGGACTCTGCACTTGTATCGGCCTCATTTCCACCCCTCCTGAGGCTGGTAGTCTTTGCCTGAGGTTCTGGAGGCCTCTGGGAAATGTATTTTAGGTGTAACTTAAATTAATGTTGTTTTTTGCAACGAGTAAACAAATGAACCCTTCTAATGACAATCTGGAGTTGATTTCCAGTTTGCTTCATGTGTGTATAGATAAAATAACCTGTAGCTGTTCCACTTTCTCATGCTTTCACTCTCCCGAGAAATTTTTTTTTTCCTTTTTCTGACAGTGATCTTAGACTACATTTAGTTAACTAGTTTTTCTGGAAGAGCTACTGTGTTTGAACCATATTTTCTCAAGATGCAACCCTAATGGATTTGAATCATGTTACTGTGGTTACACACACCTGATAACCTCAATGATTAACTTTTACCCTTTTTACTATTTTTTACAAATACAAAACAGTGGACAAAATTGCATATCTTTTCTTTCTTGCATTATCTTCACCCTCTCCACCTGTCACACCACATGCATCTCAAGAACACAGTAATTAGAATCCCAAGTAAACATATGGTGATTTCATTACTCTTCTTGGTTTTAGGGGACAAAAATTTAGGAGTTCTAACTCCTACTAACTTGGAGAGGAATGTGGCTTCTGGAGATAGTTTAGTCTATTCTAAGGCCAAAAAATATTTTAAAATATTGAGGTGTGAAAAATCTCAACTTTATACAACATTTTTGCAACAAAAAGTTATATAAAAGGGCAGAAATTCTTTTATGCTTTCCTTACAGTTATCAACCCAAATTTGAAGAAAACATATTAAAGTTATCTGAAGCAGAAAGTCCTAAAGTCCTTCACTTCAAAATGCACCAAAACTAGCAAACTAAAAAATATCATGAGAGACCACCACCTCAAAATCTTCTTTTTATAGCTGCCAAAGGCCAGAAAATACACAAAGGGTGTCATGGATTCCTACACTGTTGAAAGTCAATGTATCCTATAAAAATTTAGATAATGCAGCCACAGAAGAAAACACATTTGGACAAAGAAAAGTGCTGTACCTAAAACTGACCACATGACCTGAAAGTAAAAAATGTATAATAACAGCTTTCTACCTAGCAGCCTTTTGCTGGTGGGTCTCTAGACAGGCAAATCTGGCAAGGTTCAGAAGTAGTTAACTAAGAAATCCAAATTGGGAAATAACAAATCCCAACTTTGTTTTACGTTATCAATATTGTTAAGGGAATTATGTCATTGTTTGGGGTTTTTGCAAAGACATTCCATGTCACTTCAGTTTTAATACCAGGCTGGAGCCTGCCTGGTCGGTCAGCATAAGCCAGATAAACACAGACCTGTAGTCTTTCTATTCATCTCCGGATAGTTACTCAGAAAGATTCTGGAAAATATGCCTATTATGAACTAAACATTTCACTTTTCATTTTATCCATGTGCCAGAAGTCCATTCCTTGGATAAACACTTTACAAACTGACACTCTAAAAGTCACTAAACATGATAAAGTGTGTGTGCATCAGTTCAGGACTGATTAAATATTTTCTCTCCCATGACGAATGAACAGTTACACATTATATGAAACCATTGGAACCAACATTCCTTTTCTTTTTTTCCTTTTTTTTTTTGGTCTTTATTTTGCATGAAAGATTAATTTTCCATTTCAACTCATTTGTTATGCAATCTTGGCTTTGGTAAAAATACCACTCAAGCAATATTACATGCAGAAATAGTATTATATTTTTTTAAATGTGTGATTTAAAGTTATTTCACAAATGTGCTTTCTTCCATGAATATTTCTTGCCTTTTATTACTGGCTGTTTTCAATTGCCTTGCTGTTATTTACGTGAAATGAGAATACTTAAAAAAAAAAAGATCCTATGAGGCACATTTAGTATATTTTTAAATTACACAGTCAAACCCTTATCAAATGACAATACCAAAATAAGGCATACGGATTTATTTATTAATTATGTAAATATATTGTGCATTGTTTCTTCACTCAACACATTCACCATCATCTTATGGTATGATCAGATTAGTTACATCTCATATTTCTCCTTGTCTTTAGCTCCTGAAGGGGGAAAAAAAAGGACTTCTATTCTGAAACATGTATTGAAAAAAAAAGTTTTATATAAAAACTAGCATTTCACTAGCATATATGCCCTTTCAAAAAATACAAATATCCTCAAAATACATATCCTCAAAATACAAAAAATACAAATATCCTCAAAATAAACATTTGAATCTACAGGAAAAGTCACAAGCTTCCTAGAAAAAAATTACTTTAAAGTGGAAGCAGAGGTATATATCCATTACTTTGCCATTACTCACAGAGGATGTATCAAATATAATACCTTTCTCATCCTGATTTCCTTTGTCTAAAATGTCACCTTAGTTGACTGATAAGGGTAAGTTATCTACTGCAGTAATTGAAATATAAGCCAAATTGTACTTTTAATCATTTCTATCACCTCTATTGATGCCAGAATTAAATTTAGTGTAATTAAAACAAATGATAGCTGCAATAAATAGTATTTCTAAAAATCTGTTCTTTTTCTATCTCAAAAGTCAATCTCACCTTAAAATATGGTTTTTCTTATGGATTTAAAGAAATAGAAAAATAAATTTTAAAAAATCTGAAGTTAACCATAATTTACAAAGTAGTAAAGATTTCAGAGTGTGGTTGTATTAAGTTTATTTTGTAACTCCCAGTCTCATTATTCTTTAAATTTAAATGTAAAAAGTGGCCATTTATTAGGCAAATCCACAATGTCTACATTCTCTGCCTATGAGCTGACATTCACTAATACTATGGGAAAATAAAAACCATTATATTTGGTCTGGTGATACTTTTCCACAATTGAAGAAAGCTGTGTATGTTAATTGAAAATAAAATAAAAGCAGAAGCTGAAATAAACACACACTGTGAGAATATAGCCAATTTTAACAACTTTCTGCAAAAATTCATCTTATAACACAACATGATATCTTGGCTTGCCTAATGAAATCATCTTAAGAAAAGACTATATTAATCTGATTTGCATTTAGGTTTTGGGTATGGTTCAAGACTCATCTGCTTACTTTCTGGGAGAAATGAAGAGTTCAGTCAAACTATTTATTCAAAAGCTATAAATTTTTTATTCATATGAAATAGGAGCTCAAAATTCCGCTTTCCAGATTAATAGCAAAAATGCATAAATAAACAGAATTAGCACACAACATATCTTATGCTATCAAATATAACATGAAAAAAAATCTAACTTGTTTTTAAGAATATGCTAACCATTGTTCCTTTTAAATATTTTTATTTACAGAAAACAACTCTCAACATTTTCTCAACAGAAGTTCACTTCTCCATTTTAAATGGACTGAGAGTTGAGATTTTAAAAAAATGTAGTAGGACACAAAGACAAATGATGTATAATTCCGTTCAAAACAAGCTGACAACGTGTATATGCGTGCAGTTTACATTTTCACATGAATAAGCTTTTCTACAAAGGCTTCTTGCAAGTCACACTTGAAGGAGCCTTGAGAAGAACAAGGTATTGCATTCTTGTAGTCGAGGACAGAAGGAAGGGTGAAGTTATATACCTTTTACAAATGATGAAGTGGAGGCCCAGACACTTAATGTGGTTTGTCTAATTGCAATTCTGGAGGGGTAGAGCTGTGCTAGGGGAAAATGTGGGTGTCCTGTCGACCACATAACACTGCCTTCTTTCACGATAATCTTGGTGAACATATGGAATGCTAAAATGTCCCCAAAACTTTGGGAAACTTCTCTTTTGGTATAAAAAAGGTTACTCCTTAAGGCATCTGATAGTTCATCTCAGCTATCACAATTATCTATAAGTGACTCTCAGCCATTTCTAAAAATCAAAGCACATAAATTTGCTATCAATTTGTCAGTGGGTCTCTTGCTATAGGGTGTAAAACAAAACTAAACCATCTTTAGCTACAACAGCATCAATGAGATAGAAACAGAGCCTTACCACAGACTTCCTTTGATTGGGATACAACTGAAACAGCCCTGTGTACTTTCTGTATCAAGATCAAACACTAACAGAAGTCTTGAAAATGAAGACAGACTTTGTGGGTACCTCCAATTCTTACCTCCAAAGTAAATTTCATCTGGTTTATGATAATAGAACACATAGAACATAATAAGAATAACCTATAATAAGGCCAGGTACGGTGGCTCAAGCCTGTAATTCCAGCACGCTGGGAGGCCAAGGTGGGAGAATTGCCTGAGTCCAGGAGTTTGAGACCAGCCTGGGCAACATACGAGACCTTATCTCTACAAAAAAATTTTAAAAAATTAGCTAGGCATAGTGGCGCATGCCTGTGATCCCAGTTACTTGGGAGGCTAAGGTGAGAGGATCGCCTGAGCCTAGGATTGTACCACTGCACTCCTGCTTGAACAACAGAGCGAGATTTTGACTTAAACAAAAAAGAATAAATTATAATAAAAATAAAAGGAGGGATGGAAGACCGAAAAAATATATGCCTAAATGCATATTCCTAGTTATCCCGTCCCTTGGGGACTACTGAAACAACTGAGATAATTAGGGATGAAATAGAGTGAGGGTTTGTGTGGTGTGTGTGTGTGTGTGTGTGTGTGTGTGTGTGTGTGTGTGTGTGTGCGCCGCGACGTGCGCACATGTATATGTTTTATTTCAATTTTTTTGGTGGTAGGAGGGAGAGTAGAGAGACTTTTGGCCTATTCAAGCAAAAAGAGAAACTTCATGAAAAACTGAGGTTTTGGGTCCTAAAGAAATGTATACAGATAGAGAGCACATTTGGCGGTTCACTCTTGAGGGTGAAACGGTATACAAAATAACCAAAGCCTCACCCATAGGAAGACTTGGAACTCTAGAATCTGGGTGAAAGCCTACCATTTCCTCAAAAACTGGAGAAGAGGCAACCCATCAGCCAACCTGGACAAGTGGAAACCTTCAGTCCACCAGGAAAACATGTTTCCACCATATACACATTCCTAGGAGAAGCAGCTAACTCAGTTGATGCTGGCATACTTATTTTGCGAATATTAGATAGACTATTTACAGGAATGTACATGATTTTATTTTTAAGCCTGGCTTTCTAGGAGTTTCCCCTGGATCAGAAAAACCTATTGTTCAGCCAGTGATGGGTCAGAGTTTGTGCTGATGGCCCTAGGGCTAGTGAGACTTATAACATGTTGATACATCCCTGCGCAGCTCAAGGCACATTTCCAAGCCTGCCCCAACTCCTGGTCTGATGCTCATGGGTGAGTGCAGCCTATACGCTTGCTTATACACAGCCTTTCCAACCTCTGGGATTGACTGTGATCCCAGAAAAATTACTCATGGCTATCTTCTTCCCTTGTTCGCTCTGTTATTGCTCAGCCAGTTTGCTTTTTGCTGCTGTATCATGGAGTTACGTGTGCCCTCTCAGTTGCTCTCCATCTAGACCTCCATTATTCTGGACAAAGCCCATAGGTATGAAATTATCCATGTTCTGATACAAACAAAATCAGTCCTCTCAGGCAGAGCTGCAGACATTTGGACAAGACTTCTGTGCACCTGCATAAGAGCTAAAGCTAGGATTTGGACAGTGGCTCCCTTTACCCAGAATGACACTCCTGCTCTACAAGCATGAGTTGAGGTGGGTATCCCCTTGTCTTTATGGCTTCCCCTTCCTGGTTTAAAATGTGTCCTAAAAGTCAGTTGGAGCAAGAGCATTGGGGCCCAGTACTCTTGGTTGGCTATGCCTAGAGTAGAGCTTCCATCCCATGAGTGGCAGCTGGATTGAGAAAGGGAATCCCTTCCTATTAGTATGGTTAGTCTAGAATAGAGCACCTGCAGTAAACTGAAGGGCGGGGGGGAATGAGCAGTGCAGGCAGCCTGATGACCCCACATGAAATCACAACCTCAGACTGGGTGCTTGGGAGAGAGGATGGCCCCTGTCTACATGAACACACCTGCTCAGATTAGTACTCCTGTAAGCAGTTCCCATAAGATGAAGTTGGAGGGAATAGGTAGTAACAAATCCTCACAGTTCTTACCAAGATTTAGCAGATTTTCTTTTATCTTTTTATCTTTTTTGTTTTTTTTTTTGAGTTAGGGTCTCACTCTGTTCCCCAGTGATGCTTTCATGGCTCACTGCAACTTCTAACTCCTGGGCTAAAGTGATCCTCCTGCCTCAGCCTCCCAAGTAGCCGGGACTACAGGCATGCGCCACAAATCTGGCTAATTTTTAAATTTTTTTTTTCTTTTTGTAGAGGTGGCGTCTTGCCCAGTTGGTCTGAGATCAAGTAATCCTCCTACCTTGGCCTCCCAAAGTGTTGGGATTGTAAGCATGAACTACCACATAGATTTTCTTGAATGAATGATTCTTTGTTTGTTGTATGCCCATGGGATAATTTCTAGAAATGTTAAATGACTGCTTCATGTTGTTTTCTCCAGTTCAGGGATTGTTTGTTGGGATGAGAGCTCATGCTGGAAGTCAGTCTCCCAAGCTCAAGTATTTTAGTAAATGTAAGAGAAGGAATTTTTGAAAATATCTATTAGGTTTGGTGCTCCACATATATATTTAACTTATTAATATATTTATTGTGAACTGATCATTGACCACACTTATATTATGGACATAAGTTTTCTTTTTTCACAGATAAGGACAGAGATTCAAAAACTGAAATAAATCCTTAGAGTCACCGTGCCAGCAGATTAGTACAAGCACTGTAATATAAATTTGATATAAAAATCGATGTTCCATAACCATGCCACGCTGCCCAGTGCTGGATTCATTGGAGATAGTGAAAAACACAAGACAAAACCATACAGGGCCTGAGTCCGAAATTTGACTCTGGTTTCTATTTCTGCACCAAACTTTTTATGATCTCTGATGATTAAAATGTGAAAAATATAGCAATTAACATCTATCAATCACTTACTAAATACTAACATCTTCCAGGGATTATTTCATTTAATGCTCACCTACAAAGTAGATACTATTATGATAAGGTTATAGTATTGGCCTAAGGTCATGGAACTATCTATCACATGTGAGCGCCAGCATTCAAATTCAAAAGATCATAAGAATAGAGTTACACTGCCTTCCTGCATATAATTAGTACTGACTGTTGCCCAGGTTACATAGGACTGCAGGGAAAATGGCATGAAGACATTTCTTTGGGGAAAATGTGAAATGTTTCATATGACTCATTCTTCTTATTTTCATTTTTGAATTTCAGAGTTAATTATTCAATTACAAAATAGCTCTTTTTACTAAGAACATTATCATTTGCTAGTAACTTTTTCATGCAACTAATTGAAATTTCTATTTGTTATAACTTAAGCTCTTTGATCTCAGTTTTTGCTTTTCATAGAAACTGGTTAATTCTGTTTACCAATTTGCCTAGAACAATATTTTAATCAACCCAGGAACTACTAAATACATGATTATCTGTTCAAAGGATAGAAAGGATCTTGCCTGCTCAAGTCATATCAAAGAATGTCTTTAATAAAAATTTGTCTACAGAATACTCAAATTTCTCTTTAGATCACTGAGAGTTAATTTTATCTGTTGTCATGGCTGGGTCATGGTGCCCTTTTTTGGGTCAAACACCAGTCTAGATGTTGCTATGAAGGCATGTTTTTAGATGTGATTAGCATTTAACACAGCAGACTTAGGAGAAAAGCAGATTTCCCTTTTATTACATGGCTAGGCTTCATTCAATTAGTTGAAGACCTCATGACTGATGCTCCTGAGTAGGGAGGAATTCTGTCTCCAAACTGCTTTGAGCCTCAGGACTGCAACACCAACTTCTACTGAAATTGCCAACCTGCCAGCCTGTCTTGCTAATTTTAGACTTGCAAACTCCTACAGTCACGTGAGCCAATTCCTTAAAATAAGTCTATCTCTCTTTATAGATATACAGACATACCTTAGAGATAGTCATAATAAAGCGAGTCACACAAATTTTTTGTTTTCCAGGCGCCTATAAAAAGTTATGTTTTACACTGTAATGCAGTCCATTATGTGGGCAATAACATTATGTACAATAAACAAAGGACATATTTTATTTTTTAATTTTCTTACAGTTTAAATTCATTTATTATCATCATTATTATTAGTTTAGATTAAGGGGGTGCACATGTGTATTCGTTACATGGACATACTGTGCAGTGGCAGGGATTGGGTCTCAGGTGACCCATTGTCCAGATAGTGAACACTGTGCCCCTTGAGTAGTTTCTGAGCCTCAACTTCCCTCTAGCCTTCTCCCTTACTGATATTCTCCCAGTGTCTATTATTTGTATCTTTGTGACCTTTCAGATTCCACATATGAGTGAGAACATGTGGTGTTTGGTTTTCTGTTTGAGTCAGTTTAGTTAGGATAACGATCTCCATCTCCATCCATGTTGCTGCAAAGGACATGATTTCATTCTTTTTTTATGACTGTGTAGTATTTACAGTGTAAATACTACTGTGTAGTATTTACAGTGTAAATATACCACATTTTCACTATCCACTGACCGGTTGATGGGCACTTAGGTTGATCTCACATCTTTGCAATTGCGAATTGTGATGCAAAGAACATGCAGGTGCAGATGTCTTTGTTATAAAACCACCTCTGTTCCTTAGGTAGAAACCTAGTAGTGGGATTGCAGGATCAAATGGTAGACCTACGTTTAGTTCTTTGAGTAATTTCCATACCACTTTCATAGAGGTGGTACTAATTTACACTCTCTTTTCTCTGTATCTGTGCCAGCATCTATTGTTTTTTGGTTTTTAGTAATGGTCACTCTGACTTGTGTAAGGTGGTATCACATTGTGGTTTTAATTTACATTTCCCTGATTATGAGTAATGCTGAGCATTTTTTCATATGCTTGTTGGCCATTTGTACATCTTCTTGTGGGCGATGTGTGTTCATGTTGCTTGCCCACCTTTTAATGGGGTTATTTGCTTTTTTTGTGCTGATTTGTTTGAGTTATTTATAGACTCTGAATATTAGCCCTTTGTCAGATGTATAGTTTATGAATATCTTCTTTCAATTTGTAGGCTGCCTGTTTGCTCTGTTGATTATATCTTTTGTTACGCAGAAGTTTTTTAATTTAATTAAGTTCCACTTATTCATTTTTGTTTTAGTTGCGTTTGCATTTGGGGTTTTAGCCATAAATTGTTTGCATATGCCAATGTCCATAAGAGTTTCTCCTAGATTTTCTTCTAGGATTTGTATAGTTTCAGGTATGATGTTTAATTCTTTAATCCATCTTGAGTTTTTTGGTTTTGTTTTTTTTGTGTTTTTTTAGTTGGAGTCTCACTCTGTTGCCCAGGCCAAAGTGCAGTGGCATGCTCATGGCCACCCCAGTGTCAACCTGCTGGGCCCTGGTGATCCTTCTGTCTCAGCCTTCACGTAGCTGGAACTACAGGTGCATGCTACCACACTCGACTAATGTTTTATTTATTGTAGGGATGAGGTCTTGCCAAGTTGCCTGTACTGGTCTCAAACCCGTGGGCTCAGGCAATCCACTTGTCTCGCCTCCCAAAGTGCTGGGATTACAGGCTGAGCCACTGAGTCCGGCCTGAGTTAATTTTCATATATGGGGAGAGACAGAAATCAAGTTTCATTTTTTTTGCATGTAGCTATCCAATTTTCCCAGCACCATTTGTTGAACAGGGTATCCTTTTTCCAGTATATGTTTTTGTTTGCTTTGTCAAAGATCAGTTGGTTGTAGATATTTGGGGTTATTCCTGGATTATCTATTCTGCTCTATTGGTTCAAGTGCCTGCTCTTGTACCAATAACATGCTGTTTTGGTTACTACAGCCTTGAAATTTAATTTAAAGTCATGTAATGGGATGCCTCCAGCTTTGTTCTTTTTGCTTAGGATTGCTTTGGCTATTCTGGCTCTGTTTTGGTTCATATGAATTTTAGGATTGTTTTTCCTAATTCTGTAAAAAATGACATGGTAGTTTGATAGGGATTGAATTAAATTTGTAGATTACTTTGGGTATAATGGTCATTTTAATAACATTGATCCTCCCAATCCATGAGCATGGGATGTTTCTGCATTTTTGTCCCCTTACAATTTCTTCCATTGGAGTTTTGTAGCTCTCCTTTTAGAGCTCTTTCACCTTCTTGGTTAAATATATTCCTAGGTATTTTAGCTTTTTGGTTGCTGTTGCAAATGGAATTGAGTTTCTGATTTAATTCTCAGCTTGATTGCTATTGGTGTATAGCAGTGCTACTGATTTGTGTATGTTGATTTTATAACCAGAAACATTACCAAATTCATTTATCAAGTCCAGAAGTCTTTTGGAAGACTCTTTAGGGTTCTCTAGGTATAAGATCATACCTTCAGCATACAGAGATAGTTTGATTTCTTCTTTTCCAATTTGGATACCCTTTATTTCTTTTTCTTGCCTGACTGCCCTGGTTAGGACTTCCAGTATTATGTTGAATAGGAGTGGTAAAAGTGGGCATCCTTGTCTTGTTCCAGTTCTGAGTGGGAATGTGTTCAACTTCTCTCTGTTCAGGATGACATTGCCTGTGGGTTTGTTGTATATAGCTTTTATTATTTTGAGGAATGTTCCCTCTATGCCTATGTTGCTGAGGGTTTTTTATCATGAAGAGATGCTGGATTTTATCAAATGTGTCTTCAGCATCTATTGAAATGATCATATGATTTTTGTTTTTAATTCTGTTTATATAGTGAAACATGCTTATTGATTTGCATATATTGAACCACCCTTGCATCCCTGAGATAAAACCCACTAGATCGTGGTGGAATTTTTTTTTTAATGTGCTATTGAATTCAGTTTGCTAATATTTTGTTGAGGATTTTTGCGTCTATGTTCATAAATGATATTGGTCTGTAGTTTTCTTACTTTATTTTGACTTTTCCTGGCTTAGGTATCAGTGATACTGTCCTCATAAAATTAATCCCTCCTCTTCAATCTTGTGGAATAGCTTCAGTAAAATCAGTACCAGTTCTCTTTGAAGGTCTGATAGAATTCAGCTTACAGACCATTAAGTCTGGGACTTTTTTTGTTGTTGTTGGGAGAATTCTAATTACTGTTTCAATCTTACTAGTGGTTATTAGTCTGTTCAGGATTTCTTTTTCTTCCTGATTCAAGGTTGGGGGTTATATGTTTTGAGAATTTAACCATTTATTCTAGATGGTCTAGTTTGTTTGCATAGAGGTGTTTATACTACTCTTGGATGATCTTTTGAATTTCTGTCGTATCAGTTGTAATGTCTTTTTTTAGATTCCTGATTGAGCTAATTCAATTTTTTGTTCTTCATTTCTTGATTAATCTAGTTAGCAGTCTATCAATTTTGCTTATCTTTTCCAAAACCAATTTTTTGTTTCACTGATCCTTTAGTTCTGTTCCAATATTCGTTATTTCTTTTCTTCTGCTAGCTTTGAGTTTGTTCATGTTTTTCAGTTCCTTCAGGTGTGATGTTAGGTTGTTGATATGTGATCTTTCAGTTTTATTAATATAGGCCTTAAATGCTGTAATTTTTTCTCTGAGCACAGCTTTGGCTATGTCCCAGAGGCTTTGATAACATCTTTCATTGTTGTCGTCCATTACAAAGAATTTTTAAGTTTTCATCTGGATTTTATTGTTGACCCAAGGATATTCAGGAGCAAATTGTTTAACTTCTATATCTTTGTTTGGTTTTGAGAGTTTTTCTTGGAGTTAGTTTCTAGTTTTATTCAACTGTGGTTTGAGATGGTGCTTGGTATGATTTCAATATTTTTAATTTATTAAGACTTGATTTGTGACCTGTCATATGGTCTATGTTGGAGAAAGTTCCATGTGCTGATGAGAAAAATGTGTATTCTGTAGTTTTGAGATAGAATGTTCTGTAGATGTCTGTTAGTTCAATTTCCTTTAGAGTCTTGTTTAACTCCAGTGTTTCTTTATTTACTTTCTGTCTTCATGTTTTGTCTTTTGAGGTTGGTGGAGTGTTGAAGTATCCCACTATTATTCTATTGCTGTCTATCTCTTTTTATAGGTCTAGTAGAAAATGTTTTATAAAGCTTGGGGCTCTGGTGTTACATATATATTTAAAATTGTCTTCTTGTTGGATTGATCCCTTTATCATTACATAATGATCTTTGTCTTTTTTTTACTGTTGTTAATTAAAAGTTTGCTTGATGTGAGAACAGCTATTCTTGCTCATTTTTGGTTTCCATTTGTGTAGAATATTTTGCCTTCACCCCTCTAGTTTGAGTCTTTAAGGGTCTTTGAGAGTTAAGTGGGTCTTTTGAAAGCAGCAGATATTTGGGTTGTGTGTATGAGTGTGTGTGTGTGTGTTTTTAAATTCATTCTGCCAGTCTATATCTTTTTAGTGGGGTATTGAGACCATTCACCTTCAGAGTTAATAATGGTATGCAAGATACTATTCTATTCATCATATGGATTGTTATTTGGTTATTTTTAAAATTTATTTTCTCTATTGAGTTGGTGTTGCATATAGTCTGTGAACTGTACAATTTCCAGTCTTTGTCTACTGGTGCATTTTGACCTTCTGTTTCAAAATTCAGGGCTCCTTTGAATATTTCTTGTAGAGCCAGGCTAGGGGGTGACAGTTTCTCTCAGCATGTGCTTGTCTGCAAAGGACTTCATTTCTCCTTCATTTATTAAACTGAGTTTTGTGGGTTACAAAATCCTTGGCTGACAGTTATTTTGTTTGAGGAAGTTGAAGAGGGAGTTCCACTCTCTTCTGGCTTGTAGGGTTTCTTCTGAGAAGTCTGCAGTTAGTCTGATAGGTTGACCTTTATATGTTATTTGATGAGAAAGACTGCTGTTAGTCTAATAGTTACATTTATGTTATTTGATGCTTTTGTCTCACTGTTCTAGTCTCTTTTAAAACTTTCCACTGCATTTTGTACTTTCCTAAATGCTTCTTTCATTTCCAGAATTTCAGCATTTTTTTTTGTTTGTTTGTTTGTTTTGTTTTTTTCAGGTGTCTTATCTCTTTGGAGAATTTTCACACATCTTGAATAGTTTTTTAAAAATTTCTTTATGTTGGTTTTCAGTTTTCTACTGAAGTTTATTGGCCAATTTTGTCATCAACATTTTGAATTCTATGTCTGGAATTTCAAAAATTTCATTTTGGCTAGGGTTTGTTGCTGATAATTGGTATGGTCTTTTGGAGTTGTTGGAGAACTTTGTTTTTTCATATTGTCAGAATTACTTTTCTGGTTCCTTCTCATTTGGATAGATGATTTCCTCTTATTTGAGGTTAGCATGGGGCTTACATAGGCACTATAGGGTTCCCTTGGTTATATATAGTCTTGGTGTGGTGAGTTTCTCGATTGCCAGTTGTGGTAATTGTGCTTTGTAATTGTAGTGGCTCATGGAGTCCTGAGTGGCCTGAATGGCTTGAAAAGTACTGTTAGCTAACGCTTGGAATGAGGTCTTCCCCAAAGCTGAAGTATTGTATCCGATGTGGTTTGCTGTATTGTCCACCTCTGACCAAGAGGTGGTCAGTGATGACGGTTGCTGTAGGGTTTCTCCTTTGTGTTTCTCCAAGGAAGTGCCCAGAAAGCCTAGGCCAAGCAAGGGCAGGACTCTGGGGATTTCCCAAGATTTCTATTTGGAGCTTTCAGGGTTAGTGCAAGAGAAAAGAAATGAAGCAACCCGAAAGTATGCATTCTTAGCTGCCCTAGTGGGGATTAGGAGGGAGTCTCAGACCACTGGGGTAATACTGTTATGCAGAGCAGGCCCTTGTGAAGAGTTCACAAGGAGTGAGGAGTTGCTATGGCAACACAACCCGTCTTGTTCTTGCCTTAGCCTCAGGCAATCTGTGATCTGAATGTCAAGGTGCAGCCAGCCTCAGGGCTCAGGTGATCTTAGGCAACTTGCCCCAAATGGGAACTGTCTATAGCTGCAGAGTTTGCCCTTGGGAGCAGTTCTCTCACAAGCTGCCTGGAAAGCAGCCACTGCAGCCCACAGGGGTTGAGTTCCTGGGAAATTATGGCTGGAGGTGCTCAAAGCTTTTTTCCTGCACCACTCCACAGCAGGAAGACAGTTTCTCATGAGGGGCTGGGACCCCACAAGGCTCAGGGAGCCCTGCAAGTTTGCAGCAGGAGTACAGAGTTCTTGAATTCCTGTCATTCACCTTTCCCACTGTGCCTGGAGGCTGTGGTGGATTGTGGTGGTGCAGGAAGAGTTTGGCCAGTTGCAGCCCAGGTCAGTGGATATTTTTCTTCTTCTTTGTGCTAGGTGGTTATCATCACTTCTCTGGAGACTTGTGGGGCATGCTGCTGGATCTGTTCCTCTCTAGGTGCTGGGGAAACTCTACTTTGGATTACTTTGTAGGAGAAACTCACTCTGGCTGCCTCATGTTGATCATCTTAATCCGGAAAAATCCAAAGTACACAGTTTAATTCACAAATACTTTGTTCACAAAAAAATGCGAATGATCATCCTGAGTCCTCAGAAAAATAATCTTTTTCTATATTTATGACAGTTGATTGACTCTTTTATGAAATATTTCTCTGTAGCATGTGATGTTGTTTTAGACATTTTTACCCAAAGTAGACATTCTTTCAAAACTGGAGTCAGTCTCCTCAAACCTGTTGCTGGTTTAAATCTGTTGTCATCATTTCAACAATGTTCATGGTATCATCATAGGAGTTGATTCCATTCAAAGAAACCACATTCTCCGCTCATTCATAAAAAACAATTCCTCATCCATTCAAGTTTTATCATGAGATTGCAGCAACTCAGTCACATCTTCAGGCTTCACTTCTAATTCTCATTCACTTGCTGTTTAGACCACATCTGCATTTGCTTCCTCCACTGAAGTCTTGAACCCCTCAAAGTCATCCATGAGGGTTGGAATTAACTGCTTCCAAACTTTTGCTAACGTAGAAATTTTGACCTCTTTAGTGAATTACAAATGTCCTTAATGGCATCTAGAATGGTGAATCTTTTCCAAAGTAAACTGAAAATTATGCAGATATATTAGAGGAATCACAAACTATGGCAGCTATAGCCTTACCAGACGTATTTCTTAAATATAAAGACTTGAAAGTCGAAATTGCTCCTTGCTCTATAGGCTGCAAAATGGATGTGTTAGCAGGTATAAAGACAATATGAATATCCTGTGCATCTCCATCAAAGCTGTTGGGTGACTGGGTGCATTGTCAGTGAGCAATAATATTTTGAATGAAATCTTTTATTCTGAGTAATAGGTCCCCACAGTGGGCTTAAAATAATCAGTAAATCATGCTGTAACAGATGTGCTGTCATTGAGGTTTTGTTATCCCATTTATAGAGCAAAGGCAGAGTAGATTTAGCAAAATTCCTAAGAGTTTTAGGATTTTCAGAATGGTAAAAGAGCACTGGCTTCAACTTTAAGTCACTAGTTGTATTAGCCCCTAGCAAGAATCAGCCTGTCCTTTGAAGCCAGGCATTGATTTTTCTCTAGCTATGAAAATTCTAGATGTCTTCTTCCAGTAGAAGGCTGTTTCATCCACATTGAAAATTTGTTCTTTAGTGTAGTCACCTTCACCAATTATCTTAGCTAGATGGTCTGGATCACTTGCTGCATCTTCTACATTGGCACTTACTGCTTCACCTTGCACTTTTATGTTATACAGACAGTTTTTTTCCTTACATCTCATGAACCAACCTCCACTAGTTTCACTTCTTTTGCACAGCTTCCTCACCTCTCTCAGACTACACAGAATTGAAAAAAGTTTAAGTCTTGCCCTGGATTAAGGGAATGTTGTGGCTGGTTTGATCTTCTATTCAGACCACTAAAACTTTTTCCATATCAACAATATGACTGTTTTTGCCTTCTTATCCATGTTTTCACGGAAGTAGTGCTTTTGATTTCCTTCAAGAAGTATTACTTTGCATTCACAACAGGTTAACTATTTGGTGCCAGAAGACGAGTTTTTAACTTATTTTGGCTTTCAATGAGCCTTCTTCACTAAACCTAATCATTTCTAGCTTTTGATTTAAAGTAAGAGATGTGTTACTCTTCCTTTCACTTGGTTACTTAGAGGCTACTGCAGCATTTTTAATTGGATTAATTTCAATATTGCTGTGTCTCAAGGACAGGAGGAGAGATGGGAAATGGCCAGTTGGTGGAGCAGTTGAACACACATTTATCAAGTTCACCATCTTACATAGGTGTAGTTTGTGGCATAACAATTACAATAGAGGGTTTGAGACCCGCCTGGGCAACTTGGCGAGACCTCATCACTACAATAAATAAAAAAATCAGCCAGGCATGGTAGTGCATGCCTGTAATTCTGGCTACTTAGAAGGCTGAGGCGGAAGGATCGCCTGAGCCCAGCAGGTAGAGGCTCTGCAGTGGCCGGGAGCAGCCACTGCACTCCAGTCTGGGGTACAGAGTGAGACTCCAACTCAAAAAAACCCCCTCAAAACAAAAAACAATTATAATAGTAACATCAAAGATACTGATCACAGATCACTGTAACAGACATTATAATATTAAAAAGTTTGAAATATTGCAAGAATTGTCAAAATTTGGCACAGAGACATAAAGTGAGCTTATATGTTTAGATAAATGGCACCTAGAGACTTGCTAGAAGCAGCATTATCACAAACTTCAATTTGTAAAAAAATGCAGTATCTGCAGGGCACAATAGAGTGAAGTGCAATAAAACGAGGTATGCCTATATATGTGTGTTTATAACTATTTCTCCAGTTGGTTTTGTTTTTCTGGAGAACCTTTACTAATACAGAGAGAAGGGAAAAGAAGAAATAATGAGGCAGAGAAGCTGGGAGATTTCTGAGATATTTTTCCAAATTCAACCATGATTATTAAAAATCCATTCAGGAAATGAAGGTGCACCCAAGGGAAACTCATGGTTTCCTACCTAGACTTTACCTTTGAATATAAAAATTTAATCTTTTTAAAGACCAAACCCTGAATCAGGTTTCTGTCATCTTCCTTCTTTCTATTTTCAAACTCCTAAATTTTGACAGATAAGATGCCTTTTGTTAGATGCCTCAAGGACATTTTGCATTTTGGGACAATGCATAAGATATGGGGATTAAGATATGAGCTGGTTGAGAATTATGCCTTTTTTCTTAAAGCAAGAAGGTTTGTGAACGACACCATCTTGACTTCCATCTTAACACCACCTAGATCAGTCATGAGTCTACGTGGAAGTAAAAAACTGGGAAATAATGGTGCCAATGACAAAGCAAGCAGATGGCTTAAATGACTAGGTAACAAAATTCTTTTGGAAGTCAGGTAATTTCTGATTATCACACCTTCAATTAAGAAAAGTAAAGGAAGGCCTAACTCTAGTTATCAGTGATATATTGTATATATATATTTTTAAATCTTAAAATGGATCACTAAATATTGGCATGCAATATAAGAGCTAGAAAAATTAGGGATGCATTCTTATTTCAAAATTATTTTATTCCTATCTACTTATGTGAATACATTTTTTCCTATCTATGCTAATAAAAAATGGAAACAGAATTGATGTTAAACCCTGTCTCATTCTAGCAATAAGGAATAACCAGCCATAGAAACATGAATTCATCATATCTTAGTCTCACTCATCTCATGAGGAGATATATTAGCCATTCAGCTTTATTTTGTATATATATCAAGTTATCACAATATATAATATAATCACAATAACTTGATTGTATACTAATAAAAATTTCAATATCTGGAAAAAAAAAGGAAAAGAGAAGGATAAGATGTAAGTTATTCACAATAATCTAGTACTTAACAGAATTATACATTACCCAGAGTCACAAAAATAAAATTCAAAAATTCACAGTGAAATTTAAGTATACCATTATATTAGATTTATTTTTATTTTGTGCTTGAAAATAAAAAATTGAACTCATAATTGGTTCTTCGAGATGAAGTATACTAGGCACAAGCCTATTTTGAGAAAAAATATTATTAAGGTAAAAAATACTTTCTTACCTTTTATGAGTCTCTGTCAGTGAGTTCTCCTCTGCCTCTTGATCAATTTTAGCTGAAAGTGTAAAAAAAAATATGAGATAAATGATCGTTATACTATCTTAAGCAAAATATGATTTAAATAATATGAAGTCTATTTTAACAATTAAATCAAATATATTTTAAATTGATGAATGTCATAGATACATAATTAAAAATTATAGTAAATTTTAATTAGGTTGATTCTATTACATTGACACAGATAAGACAAATTATATAACCAATCAAATTTTCAAATTCTAAATAGTTTCCTTAAATCAGTCACATTAACTCAAGAAGCGAAGATTAATTTCATATTTACCCCAGATGTGTCAGTATTTATATGCCAACAATTAGTTGAAATAATTCCCTCAAGCAAAGATGCAAACACCAAGTCAAAAAACGACACAGAAATTGTATGTGTCATTTCTCACCTATGGTAAGAACTTTGAACCCATTTCCATAGTGCTCTCTGCACCAAACCACAGATTATAGTCCATTCTGAAAGGAGAGAAGGTAATAATATGCCTATTTATTTGCTACCAGTTTTGTCTAAAAATAAAGAACGGTAGTCCGACATAAACCTGAATATCAAATTTGGGAAGGAGATTAAGTCAATATTTCAAATCACTTAAAATAACATAGGAACTCCATCACATAAAATAAGTATGGTAGTGACTTTAAATTTTTTTTATAAGCAAGCATTCTAGGAGTTTATCTATTACTCTGCCCCCACGCACCCTACCCACCTCCACACATGTACAGTTGACATGAAAGTTTCAAAGACACTCTTATTTCATGCAATGCTCTCTGATATTTGCAGTCTACTCAGATTTTAAAGCATTAGTTGTCACCTGCTAAATTGATTTTATGACTGACTAATGGTTTGTGACCCATGGTTTGAAAGTTACTGAGCTACAGGACCAAAAAGAAAAAAAATAAAAATCCTGGTACCAGTGAAAGAAGTCCCCTTTTAGGTCACAGTTGTAGTCATTTGGAGAAATTAGAAAACAAAGTGGAGTAGGGCAAATTGATTATAAAAAATCGAAAGTGCTTATGAAATAAAACCCATGGTCACTGGGGAATTATCAGTGTCTCTATCTCTGCTTAAAACACAATAGCACAGCTTGGGCTGGTTAATGTTTTACAACCTCAAGTCTGTTTTTTCGAAGGTCTGTACAGTATCTGCAAAGTCATAACCGAGTGTCACGCTGCCACTCTGCCAGGATTTTCAGGATTTAACAGGGATCATTTGAGGTGGCAGCACAGATTTTTTCTTTCTTTCCTTTCTCTTTTTGTACTTCAGATTGTTTACATAAATTTACAGGTCAGTGGTTAGCTATATTAAAAAACAGAAGAAATGTTCTATGATTTTACTTTGAAAAGGCTTCAGCAGTCTTATAAAATCTCCCCTGAACTTCCCAGCATAAAAAATGATTTGCTTTCAGAAACAATTCTAGAACCACATGAAGTTTGTCTAAGGGAAAAAAAACATCAAAGGACCACAAAGCATATTATTCTCCAATTGCCCTCAGGTCTTCCACCCTCCCCCACTTTGTAAAATTCAGAGATTAAGACTGAGATTGGAAGAAAGAATTTATGGAATATTTTAGAAGACTATAAGTAAATAATTTATGGTTTACCTAAAAACAATTTACCTAAAATTTACCTAAAAATAATTTACCTAAAAATATACTATAGTAAAATAAGATGCCAGAGATGTGTATTCTATTCCTGCTTATGCCACCAAAACTAGATATGTGATCTTAAGCAAACAGATTATTCTGTTAATGTGTACAAAATATTTAGCATAGTGCTTCCGATAATTAGTAGGGACTTAATACATAAATGTTCTTTGATAATTTTGGACTTTAAGATCTTCAAATTCTTAAAGTAATTTAATACATAATTGTATTTAAATAAGTAAGTCAACTGATATTTTATTATATTTCATCATATACAATAAAGAAAACACATGCAGCTTTTCAAAAAGCATAAATCCCTAAATTGTAACGAGTAGAATAAAGTGAGCTTCACTTGTTCATAATGATTTCTTTTGATGTGCACCAAAACAGCATTTGCTTCATTGCATGAGCAAGTTTGGCTGAAACAAATATTTTAATCCAATGTGACAGAAGATTGATTTTTACCAAAGAACAAAACATAAAAATAGACCTTCTTAGCAAACCTAATAGCCATATTATAATCATAAAGACAAATTGGAATAACGGAAAATACTTTAAAATGCTTTATTATCTATAATTTTTTACATGATTTTGAAGCTAAGGGGATTTGTGTATTTAAACTGTAATCAGCTTTGATAAACAGTCAAATGAGAGATCAAAGACAGTGCATTGGAGTACACATTTCAACTCTTGATGTAAAGTCAACAATTCAACGAACTGAACAGATTTTCTTTGTATAGCAATCTAAGGCAAAACTTTCTGAAAATTTGGGGTGCGAGTCTGTTTTCTGGAAACCCTGAGATACCATATTGTAACATGCTGCTTGTATAAAGACACCATTGATGTTTTCTTGTCACAATTGTTTTAAACACACTTATGATGTTAACTTAGTGACAAATGCAGGATGTGGTTATGTAGTGAAGATGAACCCACCAAACTGAAATAAAATGCAATTTAATCAGTGAAAATTAAGATATTGTTTGGAATAAAAGAACTCTACCATTCATTTAGGGGCATGTGCAAGTTAATTACATGCAGTGACCAAAATCTCAGACCAGCTGTGCTTTTCAGTTTGAGTAACTACTTTGATAGGCTGTGTGTCACCATTGTCATATACAGAGAATTTCAAGTATGGTTTTGTTGAAGGTGATATAGAAAATAATGTTATTTTCTATACAAAACCTAAGCATTTTATTGTTAACTATTTTATTTTCTGGCCTAATTTTTCCAAACATATAAAAATTATTTTCAGTTCATTTCTAATGACATAGTTTGGTAAAGGGTTTTGAAAGCCAGTGTAACTTTTAGCAGCAGTTTCCTACATATTTACAATCACTATCAATAAACTTCACTAAAATAAAGTATACTCAATAAATAACATAGGAGAAGAGATATAAAAGATATAAATTTTCTAATTCAAGTAAGATTAATTTCCCTATTTGGTGTTTTTAGAGGACTAGAGTACTCATTTGGAGAATTGGAGTACTCATTTCTTCTTTGACATATCAAATGAGGATGGCAGGCTTCTAGCCATCTATAATCAAGATAACTATAGGAAAGTTAAAAAAAAAAAGACATGTAAAGTAGACAGACAGGCACAAGGCTTGGCTTATAGTGCTCTTCACACTGTCATCAAATCACACAGGCTTTCTGTACCACACTCTACCAGCAAGTCTTGACTACATTTGACAGAAGAGTTTGCATGACTCCTAACAGATACCACTAATGGCCTGAAGGCTTCCCACATATCTGAGAGCAACCGCCTCTCCTACACCTTGTACCATAAAAACTACACTTTTTGGAAGTGGTTATGCTTTGAAAACTGTTATTCCCAGTCTGCCTCTGGTTTTCAGATCTCACGGAAGCCTGTGTATGGGGCTGGAACATAAGATTTAGAGGCAGACAAACCTGGGTTTAAATTCTAGTTCAGCAAATCAATTGTGGTAGATTTTAATAATGTTGATAAATCACTTTGATGTAATAGCTTTTCTTCATCATCAAAATGGAGCAATAATTTCTTTTTCATTGAGTTGTTTCATGATTTAGTAAGATAATGCATAAATCACTTGGTGCACAGTCATAGTCTTTCTGTCTTTGCTTGATTGGCACATCATTCTTCTTATGGAAAAGGATGGGGATGTGTTGCTTCTAAAATGTGAAAAATTTTCCATTGTAGGAACACCACATATCTTGTTAACTCCTCCACACAGAACCCAGGCGCTAAATTAAACACATACTTTGCTAAAATAAGGTGTTTCTTCATTCTTTATTATCAACATAAAGAAACGACAGGCCAAGACCTTTATAAAAATTAAAGAATAACTTTAAGATACATTTAATAGCTTTTCTTTTTCTTTCTACTCAATTTGTATAGGTAGTTTGTTTTTGTTTGTTTGCTTTGATACAAAATCTCACTCTTGTCACCCAGACTGGAATGTAGTGATAAGATCACAGCTCACCACAGCCTTGAACTGAGCTCAAGTGATCCTCCTGCCTCAGCCTCCTGAGTAGCTGAGATTACAGCTGTATGACACTATGTCTGGCTAATTTTTCTATTTTTCTTTTTTTTTGGAGGGATGAGGTATAGTCTCAAACTCCTGGGCTCATGTGATCCTCCTGCCTCAGCCTCCCAAAGTGCTGGGATTACAGGCATGAGCACCTGGCTCAGGTAATATAATTGTTTTAATAGGCCTGGAATGAACATCTTCATTGCATACAGTTTAAGCAAAGGCTCATAGCTTCTTGGTCTTTTTTTTTTGCATAGCAGTAAATAAAACTGCTTTAAAAGAAAAGACAGTATTTTGGTAAATTTAGTGAGAATGTGTTAAAATCTAAAAGAAAAATGATTTTTAAAAAAATGTAATGCTTTTCTAAAACAACATACTATGGGTAACCATATTTTGACATTTCACATTGCTGCTCAAAAATGTCTGAGATTGAATATACTAAAAACAAAATTAGTAGTAGAAAAAGCATACGAATCAGGACAGTGAAATAAAGCAGTCAGTTCTCTACTGACACTAAAGGGAAGAAACAGGATGATGTACTATAAGAAAAAAGGCAAAATTAAAAAGTGGGTTATACTGACACTGCAGAAAGAAGTACTCTTTACAGAAGTTCATCAGGCAGTTGCTGCACCTCAGGGGCACACTGGGCCTTAGATATTAGTCAGGACATTGACACTGTTTTTTTGTTGATGATGTCCAGTCTCCAACCCTTCCCAGTCCCCACTCCAAAATCTCAAGTGCTGGAGATCCGCAATTTGAGGCAGAGAAAGCCTATGGTTGGAAGCGTAAAATAAAATAAACACTAATTTTTTTAGGAGACAGCTCTTCTTTATTTATTTGTTTACTTTACTTTCCATTTATTTATTTATTTCAGGGTTAGGGCCTAAGATTACATTATAGGTCCAATTCTATCAGAGACAATTGGCTCAGACAGTCCTGTGCCATTGAACATGCAACTGGTTAAAAATAGCATTTTAATGGCTCAATTTCAGCACTCTAGCATTTAGTAATGTCTTCTCCAACTTCACTAATAGTTTCTCCCCAGATCTCTGCCTCCACAAATATTTTCTGGTGGTTGCTGTCCTACTAAGTTACTATTCTGACCCAGTGATTAGTGTCTGTAGTCGCTGTCTGGCTCCGGACTCTTTTGCAATGTGAAATATTTCTGCTGAATTTGTTCCAAATGACTGTGAGTAAGCAGAGGCACGGAACGGACGCCCTTTCTGATCTTGAGCTTTCATGAGGGAATACCACATATTCCCAGGTAATTGGAGACAGAGTTGCATTTGAGTAATATCAGATGGAAGGCAACTCAGAACCCTTTCATCTGCTTGTCTAGGCTCTAAATCTTTTTGTTATTTTTCCTTTTATTTAAAGTGTTAACTAGTTTTTGTTTATAATTAGCTATGAATGTGCATTTCAGTTGCTTTTAAGTGCAGCCAGTATGGGTTATTTTTTAGACGGATGCAGTGCCTTTCTTCTGAGTCATTTAAAGTTGTCATTTAACTGTAGATATATTGCTTTAGTTTTGAGATTTTTGAGACGCTTCTCCTTTTGACAATGAACTAAAAGTTAAGTCAATTTAGGTAGTTTATACATGTCAGAGAGCATGTGACTATCTATCCTTTGACAGCAAAAGAAATAGTTAAGTCCCAAATGCATTCCCCTCCTTAGTGCTAAAATGTCCTTAGGATAATAAGACAAATGCTGAGGAATACTCGTAGGAAGAAGAAAGACCGTATCTATGAGGTAAACCATTACAACTTGACCTCTGCAATAATCACAGCTACCTTTTATTTAATACTCAGGGTTATTTCAACTTTGTACATAAAAATATATACAATTTGTGCCCCTAGAAATAGAAGTGTATATAAACATAACATTTAGGCGTTTGCTATTAAAAACACAAGAAACATACACACAATAGAAAATAAAGCATACTTCAAAAATGTGATATATGTGGCTCTGGCCAAACCTAAAAGATAGGAATGCCATGTGCTATTATCACCCAGCCTGATGTACTTACTAAAGTGGTCCCCAGTGAAATTTCTTTCTAAATTTTCATTGTAAACCCAAAGTGAAAAAGACAGGAGAAAACATGATACACATCCATGAGTCTTGCATACTGCAGACAGTCAAGTGTAAAAGAGCTGAAACAATTTTCCAACCAGAAAATGATTAACTCCACCTAATTTTCTTTAACAGATCATACCCCAAAGCTATATATGACTCCAGCTATAAGCTAGGCAAATCTATTATGGACTTCTACAGATGTAGCATAAACATAAAGACAAGCCTTGGGCCAATTACTTTCCCTTTTCCTTGCCAAGAAATAACTCTATTGAAAAAGATAAATCAAGCATACCCACTTCCTAATACCAAGCTGAACAAAATTAGGATCCTTAAGATAAAAAAAAAAAATCTCAATGAGCCTTTAACTAAAAATATACAAATGCATGTTTTAAGATGGAGCTTCCAATATTAAAAGCAATGTCAACGAATTCTAACTTGTGTATTTAAAATATCAAAGCATAAAGCTGCTTGAAACACAAATCTGAAAAACAAAAAAACTTCTGATGTGTTTCTTTTCTTCCTAATCTTACTTGGCAAATCAATGCTTAAAGGCAGGGCATTCCAATCCTAGATACAAAAGCCACTTAATTTAACATTATTTCAGCCAACATCTGGATAACCAGTATGTTCTGGATCCTTTGTTAGGGACTCACATGCAGGTAAATAATTTAATCACACCATAAGAGGTGTCTTTCTCTTCAAGAAAATGATGATGATGGAATGGAAGATAGATACACAAATAATCATACATGTAGATGCTTTAGAGATGTTTAAATGCGAGTGTTAACAGAGATGATGCTGATATTATTAATCTAATTATTTACATATAATAACCCACAATAATATAACCCCATAAAATCCACTATAATTATCCTCATTTACAATCAAGAAATTAGCAGTTAAAAACCTTGCCTAACATACCAGAAATATTAAGTGAAGGAGATATAATTCAGACTCATGCAGTCTGACTCCAAAGCCCTAACTCTGACAAGTTATGAGTACTGTTAAGTAAAATATCCACTGCCTATCAAGAGAGAAGTCAATAAAGAAAGAACAAAGGCAGTGCATTTGAGTTGGTACTAAAACGATGACTAATCCTTAGTCAAGTGGAAAAAGGAACAGAGACTACAGAGAGTAAACAATGAACGTTAGGAAAAAGGATCCCACAGCAAAGGTGTACCATAGCCCGGGGTGTCAAGAAAAAAATATAAGGATGACAAAATGGAAAATACAATGGAGAATAACTGTCAAAAATGCTGCACAGGTCAGGCACAGTGGCTCATGCCTGTAATTCTCACACTTTGGGAGGCCAAGGTGAGAAGATTGATTGCTTGAGCCCACAAGTTCGAGACCAGACTGGGCAATATGACCTCATCTCTGCAAAAAATAAAAAAAATTAGCCAGGCAAGGTGGTGTGTGCCTATAGTCCCAGATATTTGAGAGGCTAGGTGGAAGGATCACCTGAGCTCATGAGGTCAAGGCTTTGGTGAGCCATGATCATGCCACTGCACTCTAGACCCCAACTCAAAAAAAAAAAAAAAAAAAAAAAAGCTGTGTAGAGGCAGGTCTAGCCTCTTATGGTGTGATATTATAACTAAAGCAAAGGGCACAAAATTATGTTCAATTTAAACTTACGGAAAGCGACTACCACTTTTGGACTTGATTAACAAGGACCAAACTTACCCCTTCTGCTATAATTAACTAGAAAAATGAACAAGACATATGAAGCAACAGTTTCCATATACTGGAAATTAGGCAGCACAGGACTCTGATCTCTGATGAGCCCTTTATTCTTCCTGGATTTCTGTCTGAAGAATTTCTAGATAGTAGTCCCTGAGGGAGAACCCAATTAAGCCAAACGGTCTTGGTGGGTTGAGGAAACATAGATAATAGTTCAGAGAGACTGAAGTGACCAGTAGATGAGGAGAAGAGTTTGAGAGAGGAAATATCCTTGCCAAAAAGAAGTCAGAAATCTGCACTGAAGCCCCTGAGTTTTTGCTGAGTATTAATTAGCACTTGCTGATCATTAAGTGGTACATGTATACAGTGAAACCTTACAAGTCCCAAGCAAAGAACCACCAAGGAACTACAAGCTGGACAAAGAAAAAAGTTTTTACAGGGCCAAAAGATGTTTGAAGTCCAAAGAGCCAGAGTGGAAAGCTGTCTCTGACCATCTGGGATAGGATACTCATTGGAGATCCCAGCAGAGGATTTGCCTTCTTAGTAGGATTGAGTAATCACAGGTGTTAAGAATATCTTAGAGTAGCCTAGGCCAGGCTTATACACAGGCCTTAAAGAAATCTAAAAGAGTCATGTTATTTAAATTATTTGCCTAAACAAAGCCACATACTCTTTAAAGGAATGCACAAAACCTACATACTCAGCAACATAGTGTTCAGAGTGTCCAGCATTTAATAAAAAAATTGCAAGTCCAACCATGTATCAGAAAACTATAAGCAGTTTCTGTAGTCAATAGAAACAAATCCAGGAATGACAAAAAATGAACTAGCAAATATGAATATAATACCAAAGTAGCTTTTGTGATGATGGTCAAGTATTTTTTTAAAATCTGAAATAATGAGGAGAAAAATGAAAGATACCAAAAAAGAACCCAGTAGAATCTACAGAGATAAAAACTATAGTATCTGAAATGAAAAAAAACCACCAGATAAAAATAATATGAGATCAGACATTTCAGAAGAAAACAACAATGAACTTGATCAGTTAGATCTATTTCAACTGAAGTACACAGAGGAAACAACTGAAAGAACAAACACAGAGCCTTGATGACCTTGTGGTAATAGTAAACATTCTAGCATAATGTGTAACTGAAGACCTAGAAGAAAAGGAGAGAGATGGAGGCAGAACAATCATTGAAGGAATAATGGCCAAAAGTTTTCCCTACTTGATAAACACCAGAACTCCTAGGCCTAAGAGCTCAACTAACCTCAAGCAAGATAAACACACACATATACCTACACACCAAAGTACATCACAATCAAAATCCTAAAAACCAGCCATAAAGACAAAAATTTTAAAACAGACAGAGATTGGATGGGGGTGGGGTGTAGTGACAAGGAACAAAAATAAAAATTACTAAAGATTTTGTGGTAGGCAGAATAATGCCCCTCCAAGAATGTCCATGTCCTAATCCCCAGAAACCAGTGAATACATCGTGTTACATGGCAAGAGGGATTTTAAACTGCAGATAAAATTAAGACTGCTAATCATCTGATCTTGCGATGAGAAGGTCAGGTTGACCCCTGGTAATCACAATGTCGTTATATGTGAAAGAGGGAGGCGTGGGGGGGGGATCCGTGTCAGCGATACAGCTTGAGGAAATCTCAATCAGCCGTTATTGCTAGCTTGGAAGATAGATGGGAAACATTAACCAAGGAATGTGGGCAGCCTCTAGATTCTGAAAAAAATGCAAAGAAATGAATGTTCTACAGCTTCCAGAAAGAACACATCTCTGTTAACAACATGATTTTTGTCCATGTTTTTGAGTTTCTGACCTCCGGAATAATAACATAATAAAATCGTATTGTCTTAAACTACCAAGTTTGTGGTAATTTGTTATGGTAATTGAAAAATAATATAGATTTATCATCAGAAATGATGCAAGCAGAAGACAAAAGAACAATATCCTAAAGTGAGATACAACAACAACACCTGTCATTGAAGGAATAATGGCCAAAAGTTTTCCCTACTTGATAAGCACCAGAACTCCTAGGCCTAAGAGCTCAACTAACTTCAAACAAGATAAACACACACATATACCTACACACCAAAGTACATCACAATCAAAATCCTAAAAACCAGCCATAAAGACAAAAATTTTAAAACAGAGATTGGATGGGGGTGGGGTGTAGTGACAAGGAACAAAAATAAAAATTACTAAAGATTTTGTGGTAGGCAGAATAATGCCCCTCCAAGAATGTCCATGTCCCAATCTCCAGAAACCAGTGAATTCTATATTCACTGTCAACTGAGAATTCTATATTTAGTGAAAATATGGTTTAAAAAAAGGACTACTCAGACGCAGTGGCTCACACCTCTAACACCAGCACTTTGGGAGGCTGAGGTAGGAGGATTGCTTGAGCCCAGGAGTTTTAGACCAGCCTGGGAAGCATAGCAAGACTTCATCTCTATTTAAAAAAAAAAAATAGGGACTAAATAAATAAAATGTTTCAAGCAATCAAATGTTAAAAGAATTTTGTACCTGTAAATCTACACATTGAGAAATGTTAAAGGAAGTTGTTCAGGCAGAATAAAAATGACACCAAATGGATACGTGGATCCACACAAATGAATGAAAACAACTAGAAATGATAATTATGTAAAGAAAAGACAAAATATATTTTTTCTTATTTCAAAACTTTTAAAAAGATAATAGATTTAAAAGCAAAAAGCAGGAACAACATTGTTTTGGTTATGATCTGCGTAGAATAAAATATCTGACAACAATAGCACAAAAAAATAGGAGGGAGAAAGGAAGTATGTTGCCACAGTTATTCCATCGTATATGAAGTTGTCAAATATTATTTGAAGATAGACCGAGATAAATTAAAGGGACACAACACTACAATGAGCATGAATTATATATAACAAAGATGTATAGCATATAAGCCAATGGAGGAAATGAAATAGAATACAGTTGTGTCTGTTTCCATGGATACCAAAATCCACGGATACTCACATCCCTTACATAAAATGTTATAGTATTTGCATATAATCTACACACATCCTCCTATATACTTTCAGACTCTAGATTTCTTACAATATCTGATACACTGTAAATGTACATAGTTGTTATATTGTTTAGGGAATAATGACATGAAAAATGCCTATATACAGCCAGTAGAGACACAACCATCCTTTTTTTCTGAAATATTTTTGATCTGCAGTTGGTTAAATCTACAGATGTAGAACCCACAGATATGAAGGGCTGACTATACCAAAAAAACAAACAAAAAAACTCAACTAATCTACGAGAAGGAAGGGAAAGAGAAAAGATGGGAAAACAACAGGATAAATAGTACAATAATATAAAGATGGTGAAATAAACCCAAACTGATAATTACTTTAAATGTAAATAGCCTAAATGTTCCAATTAAAAGGCAGATATTCTTAGTCTAGACAAGCAAAGTTCAAGTATGTGCTCTCTAGGAAAAAAACCCACTTAAAATATAAGTATAGATTAAAAATAAAATAATAAAGAAGATTTATTGGGTAAAAACATGTCATAATAAGCTGAAGTGGCTGCATTAAGATCAGACAAATTAGACTTTAAAACAACAAATGCAACCAGGAAAAAAAGAGGAACATTACATAATGAGAAAGGGATTATTCAACAAAAAGATAAAACAATTCTAAATATGTTTCCACCCCAAAACAGAACTTTGAAATACACAAAGCAGTGCTGAGCATAGTGGCTTACGCCTGTAATCCCAGCACTTTGGACGGCAGAGGCGAGAGGATTATTGGAGCCCAGGGGTTCAAGACCAGCCTGGTCAACTTGTTGAAACCTCATCTCTACAATAAATCAAAAATTAGCTGGGCGTGGTGGCACATGCCTACAGTTCCAGCTACTTGGAAGGCTGAGGCAGAAGGATTATCTGAGCCCAGCAGGTCGAGGATACTGTGGCCGTGAGCATGCCACTACACTGCAGCCTGGGCTACACAGAGTGAGACTCCGACCTCCTCCCCCCAAAAATACACAAGGCAAAAACTGATAAAACTAAAACAAAAGAGACAAAATCCCCCCAACTGACAAAACTGAAAGAAAAAGTAGACAAACAAATAGCTAGAGATTTTAACCTTCTTCTTCAGTAACCGAATAGACCAATTAGGCAGCAAATCAGTCAGGAGATGAAAGACTTAACATAATTAAATCAATGGAGACTTTTACACAAAGTCCTGAAAACCTAAAAGGTCACTTTTGAAGCTGGGAACGAATTGAAAGGAATAGAGGCTAGAGGCAGAGATGTCAATTGCGAGATTAATAAGATAATGTGGAAGAAGGGACACAGATGGAGAGTAGCAAGACATACAAAGGGAACCCCAAAAGACCAGGAATTATTTTTTGAAGGGAGATCCCCTTGTAGTACAGGCTTCCCCTGCTATGTAAGTGTTCTAGGTACCATTAACATCAATGTACCAGCTAGTGCTGTTGTAGCAGGCTGCATTCAGCTTTGGTGAACTTTTTTGGGAGATTCTTTCAATGTACTTGCCCATTTCATGATGGGTGATTTACACCAACAACCTGCCCATACTGTGCTGAGTTTTCAGTAGTTCTTTACCTTCCCTAGTCATCTAATCTCACCCCTAGTGACTTTTGTTTCCCTGGATGAAAAAGTCCTCAAAGGGAAATGTTTTGCTGATGTGGAAGAGGTGAAACAATAAATGGCAGATGCACTAAAAGGCATCAAAATTGAAGCGTTCAAAAACTGCTTTGAGCAGTGGAAAAAGCATCTTGACAGGTGCATTGCATCAAACGAAGAGTACTTTGAAGGCGACTGAAATTTAAACATGCAGAATACACAATTATTTATAAATAAGTTCTGGGGTTTTGTTTTGGTACCCCCTCATAGATGACAGAAAACCTAGAGAAAAAATAATAATTAAAAAAATTAGAGCATCAAGAATGGATCTGAAGTTTTATCTTGGGAAATGGATAGGAACGGGAAGGTTGAAAAAGTATTTTGCTTAATGGCTGTAGTGATAAATAAGCCTAAATCCATGACTTAAATAAGTAACAAGAACATTTCCACAAATTTTATGAGTTATTTGGTATGTCTTAGAACCATCCTCTTTGACTTGGCTAAGACATCTGAACACAAGCATATCACCTTTTATTGCACTTTGCTGATAGTGCCATTTTTTTCTTTCCAAAGTAAAGGCTTGTGGCAACCCTGCAAGGAACAAGTTTATCAGCACCATTTTTTCCAAGAGCATGTGCTCACTTCACATCGCTAGGCCATGTTTTTACAATTCTTGCCATATTTCAAACTTTTTCATTATATTATCATATCTGTTATGGTGATCCATGATCAGTGATCTTTGATGTTACTATTGTAATTGTTTTGGGACACCACAGACTGCACCCATACAAGGCGGTGAACTTAGTATTTGTTGTGTGTATTCTGACAGCACCACCCATGGACAATTTTCCATCTTTCCCCGTCTCCCTGGGCCTCCCTATTCCCTGAGACACCATGTTGAAATTAGACCAATTAATAACCCTAATAATGGTCTCTAAGTATTCAAATACAAGGAGAGACACAGGTTTCTCACTTTAAATCAAAACCTAGAAACTATTAACCTGAGTGAGAAAGACATTCTGAAAGCTGAGATGGGTCAAAAGCTAGGCTTCTTGCACCAAACAGCCAAGTTGTAAATGTAAAGGAAAAGTGCTTGAAGGAAATTAAAATTGCTATTTTAGTATACACAAATATGATAAGAAAGTAAAACAGTCTTATTGCCATTATGTAGAAAGTTTGAGTGATCTGGATAGAAAATCTAAAGATTCACAACATTCCCTTAAGCCAAAGACTAATACAGAACAAAACCCTAACTTTTTTTCAATTCTGTGAATGCTGAGAGAGGTGAAAAAGGTACACAAGAGAAGTATGAAGCTAGCAGAGGTTGATTCATGAGGTTTAAGGAAAGATGCCATCTCCATAATATAAAAGGGTAAGGTGAAGCAGCAAGTATACATGGAGAAGCTGTAGCAAGTTATCTAGAAGATCTAGCTAAGAGAATTGATGAAGGTGGCTATACTAAACATTTTTTCAGTGTAGATAAAACAGCCTTCTATTGAAAGAAGATGCCAGATAGGACTTTCATAGCTAGAGAGGATAAGTCAATGTCTGGCTTCAAACCTTCAAAGACAGACTGACTCTCTTGTTAGGGGCCAATGCAGCTGGTGACTTAAAGCTGGTGCTCATTTATCATTCTGAACATCCTGGGGCCTTAGAAATTATGCCAAATTTTAAAAAGTACAAAGAAAGAAAGAAACAAAAAGAGAAATTATGCCAAATCTTCTCTGCTTGTGTTCCACAAATGGAACAACAAAGCTTGGATGATAGCACATCTGTGCATAGCATGGCTTACTGAACACCTTAAGCCCACTGTGGAGACCTGCAGCTCAGGAAATAAAATAAAAGAAACAAACAAAAACGATTCCTTTCCAAAGATAACTGTTCACTGACCATGCACCTGGTCACCCAAGAGCCCCGGTGGAGATATAAGAAAGATGAGTGCTGTCTTCTTGTCTGCTAACATAACATTCATTCTGTAGCCCAGGGATCAAGAAGTAATTTTGACTTTCAAGTCTTTTTATTTAAGAAATACATTTGGTATAGCTATATCTGCCACAGGTAGTGATTTCTCCGGTTGATCTGGGTAAAGTAAATTGAAACCATCTGAAAAGAATTCAACATTCTAGATGCCTTTAAGGACATTTGTGATTTATAGAAGGAGGTCAAAATGTCATCATAAACAGGAATTTGGAAGAAGCTGATTTCAACCTTCATGGATAATTCTAGGGGATTCAAGATTTCTGTAAAGAAAAAAACTGAAGATATACTGTAAATAATAGGAGAACCAGAATTAGAAAAGGAACATGAAGATGTGACTCAATTGTTGCCATCTCATGAAAAAACTTGAATGATTCTTACAGATGTGCAAAGAAAGTGGTGCCTTGAGATGGAATCTACTCCTGAAGAAGATGTTATGAACACTGTTGAAATAGCAAAAACCAGTTTGGAATATTACTTCAACTAAGTTGATAAAGCAGCAGCAGAGCATGAGAAAACTGACTCCAATTTTGAAAGAAATTCTCCTGTAGTCAAAATGCTATCAAATGGCATCACATTATAGAGCTGTATTTTGAGAAAGAGTCAATCCTTGTCTTATTTTAAGAAACTGCCCCAGCCTGGACAACATAACAAGACCTTGTCTTTACAAAAAAATAAAAAAACTTAGCTGGGCATGGCGGTGCATGCCTATAGTCCCAGCTACTCAGGAGGCTGAGGTGAAATGATCACCTGAGCTCTGGAGGTCAAGGCTATGGAGATCCGTGAATGTGCCGCTGCATTCTAGTCTGAGTTACAGAGTGAAACTTTGACTCAAAAAAGAGAAAAGAAAAAGGAAAAAAAAAAAAAAGAATTTCCTCAGCCACCTCAGCCTTCAGCAACCACCGCACTTACCAGTCAGCAATCACCAACATGAAGGCAAGACCCTCCACCAGCAAAAAAAAAGTTATGACTTGTGGAATGTTTAGATGGCTGTTAACACTTTTTTAGCAATGGAGTATTTTTAAATTAAGGTATGTAAATTTTTAGACATAATGGTACTGCACACTTTAGAGACTTCAGTATAATATAAACATAACTTATATGCACTGAGCAACCAAAAAAATAGTGTGGTTGCTTTACTGCAATATTTGCTTTATTGTGGTGGCCTGTAACCAAACTTGCAATACTCCACAGTATTAAAGCTTTCAAAATCACCTTGAAAGAAATTAAAAATTTGCACCTCCAAAATGATTTAGGTTTGGTTTTCTTTGAATATATAATAATAAGGCTCTATAAATTATATATATTCCTAATATGTAAACATATTTTATAAAATATATATGAAATATACAGTGTATCACTTACATGAATAAGCAAAAGGTATTTTTTATGGGAGAAAAAATAAGAAATAATTGGAGGAAGAAACTTTCAACTATTCAGTTCTTTCTATCCTGTGACAGACATCACTAATTACTCATGCTATTCTTTCAAACCCAAAAAATCCAGGTAAGATCTAAGAATTATCCTTAAAACAGGGTTCCAAGCAGTCACTGTTAATCTATCAAATTTGGCACATGAGATGAGACCATCTGCCATCTGGGTGAGATGACCTCTCTCATAAACTAACAAGTTTTATCAATGTTTAAGATTTTATTCATTTACCCCAGAGAGTGATAATTATACCCATGCACTCCATTGTGCCATGTACCCATGGCTTACAAGTGGTGCTTATCTTCAGAGTAGAAATAGATAACCAGAGACACACTGCATGAATATACTCCCTCAATTCTAATGGTCCAAATGCTGAAGTAACACCTAGTGAGAACATGTGTTAGGCAGAAAATTAATAAAATGACATATTTTAGACATTAACCAGAAAACTTCGTAAGTTTAAATGGTTAAACTGATAATTGTATGACTATTTATCTCTGAATCAACATGTTGATATTTTCTAAGTAACTATACAAATAGACCCTGGGGTTTCATTATACCAGAATTACTCTAACAAAAAAATTTTAAATGTTTAAAGTGCTAGTTGTGAATTCCGTTTCTAGCTGACTTTTCCTTAAAACAAAAGCAAGCAAACAAACAAACAAACAAAAAACTAGAAAGTTTCAGATCAGACATTAAGAAATGGTTTTGGAGTTCAGTCACAAGAATGTAACAATTTGGCCAGGAATCATCTTCATGGCAGAATCTATCTAAATACCCAAGTTCTAAGGTAGGAAAGCTTAGACCTAATCATCAAAAAGGGCAGTTCTAACATTATCTAACAAAGAGTGCTAACAGAGGATATTTACTTATTTATTTATTGGGTTGGAACCTCATTCTGTTGCCCAAGCTAGAGTGCACATTCACAGCCATCGCAGCCTTGACCTGCTTGGCTCAGGCGATACTTCCGCCTCAGCCTTTCAAGTAGCTGGAACTACAGGTGTGCACCATCACGCCAAGCGAATTTTTTTCTGTGTGTGTGTGTGATTTACTGTATAGATGAGGTCTTGCCAAGTTGCCCAGGCTGGTCTCAAACCCCTGGGCTCAGGCAATCCTCTTGCCTCTGCTTCTCATCATGCTGGGATTATAGACGTGAGTCACCATGCCTGGCCACAGAATATTCAAAAAATATATTTTTGATATTTGACATAGACTAAAATGTACCAGCTCTATACTTTAAACAAATAAATTGTAATGAGCATTAACACACTTTAATAATCATGATAGTGAGCCGGGCTCGGTGGCTCAGCCTGTAATCCCGCGCCTTTGGGAGGCTGAGGTAAGTGGATTGCCCGAGCCCGCAGGTTCGAGACCGCCTGGGCAGCGAGACCTCATCTCTACAATAAATCAAAAAATCAGCCGGGCGTGGTAGCGCATGCCTGTAATTCCGGCTACTCGGAAGGCTGAGGCGGAAGGATCGTCGGAGCCCAACAGGACGAGGCTGCGGTGGGTGACCGAGTGAGACTCCAACTCAAAAAAAAAAAAAAAAAAATCATGATAGTGACATAATTCCATCTTTTCCAGAAGAATGTAGGTTAGTATAAGGTTGTTGGTGATTGTACTGTAATAGAATGTCAGCGATAAGAAAATTTAGGAAATGGTTAGCACAAGAGAAGAAAGAGATGATTTGAGGGTGGGATAGAGCTCACGGAATGAGATTAGAGTGAAGTCAACTTATTTGAGTAAAGCGATAGGACTTAGCAATGATTAGGTGAGGGAGGCAAGGTTGGGAAGAGCATAGGAAAAAAGGCATCAAGAATGAGGCTCATTATTGCTTTTGACCCAGTAGCCCAAAATTTAGAAATCAATATACAGGTGTGCATTGCAAGACATATACACATTTATTCACTTATCATCTTTTTCTTTTTAAAGTAACGTTGTAGAAAAAGATTGGTAAGTAGAGAAATGAGCAAATAAGTTTTGGTGCATTTTTCCAAAGAAATACTATGAAGTCATTAAGAAAAATGTACTGATACAAAATCATTTCAAAGACATTTTAGTTGAAAAAAACCAAGACAGATTTGTATTTTCAACAATACTATGAATTAGATATCAAAAAAGTTTCACAACAAAGCACATATAAAAGCTGAATTCAAGTAAAATGGAATGTGTGGCTGAACTGGATAGAAAACAAGGAAAATTCTCTGAGGCCATGAAACCAAACCAGAGCAGGATTCCAAAGAGGTGTAAGCCAGTAGTCCTTTGGGGCATCACCAATCCCAGCAACTTAGAACTAGAGTTTGAAAGGATACAGAGGAAAATTATGAACAGGCCTAGAATCCTTCAAGGTAGAGAGACATCTTAAAAGAAGAAACTGAAAAGTCTCATCCCACTAAATTAGACATTGAGAAAATGCATCCCTCTCACCTGTAGCTCTGAGTGGAAGGGGGAACCTTCCCACATAAGAAGCCATTACCCCAAGTGGGTAATCACATCACATTAAGCGCCAGTGCACAATGTGTGATCCTAACATTCAAGAAAGAATTTATTTTAAAATAGTTTTGGTTGGTAGTGCCTCCTGATGATTAGCCAAAACAAACATATGAAGAAATAGAAAAACATAAAAGAGCCTGAGAGAAATTTAGATTAGAAACAAAGAAACAAAAATTGGACCCAAGTAGAGTTGTCAATGCAACAAGGGAAGAGAGGAACCAGAGGCCTTCAGACAGCTGAAAGGAATTTACTTTGAACCCCAAATTTTATAATTAGCAAAGCTATCTCTGAAAAACAGTCACAATATAAAGATAATTTTATACAAACAAAAGCAGAATTTACAATCCAGAGTTCACACTAAAGCAACTTTTAAAGGGTGTACTTTGGAAAGAAGAAAAATAATCTTAGAAGGTAGGCATAATATATGGTGAGCAAAGAAAATGGTATTGACTAAATGTAAACCAAAAAAATGAATACATAAAACAATAATTCTATATTTTAGGAGTAACAAAAACAAAAAGTGAAACGAAAACACTGGAAAAGAATGGCATATAAGTGCGTGAGATTAGAGTTAAAACATGCTAAGGACCAGCATAGTTTAGAAGGAAGTAAAAATAGCAACTGTAGACTTTGTTAAAGAATTGCATCAACAACAACAAAAAATACTACCTGATCTCACTTATATGTGGAATTGAAATAAAAATACAAAACAAAACAAAATTAGCTTAAATACATAAGAACTAAGAGTGGAAAGGGCAGGACGCTCAGGTGATCCTTTCACCTCAGCCTCCTGAGTAGCTGGGACTATAGGAGATGGCGGTAAAAGGGTACAAAGTTGCAGTGTGCAGGATAAATAAACCCAGAGACCTATTGTACAGCATGAGGACTATGGATAATACTATTGTTTTGCATATTGAAAATTTCCTAAGATAGTAAATTTGGATACATTTACCATCCCTCCAACCCAACACACAAAATAACTATGGAAATGATGAATATGTTAACATACTTGATGGTAGTCATCATTTTACTATGTAGATGTAAATCAAAGCATCATATGGTATGCCTAAACTATATACAATCATTATGTCAAAATATCAAAAGTATGCAATAAAATAATAAAGACAAAGAATATAACCTGCAAAAAGAATAGAAGGGGAAAATTAAATGAGAAGAAAATCTTTAATCGGTTTGTGGCCATTTATTTACAAAAATGGCCAAAATAATTATTTCTATTCTTCTAATTCACGCCCCTTTGTAAGACAACATTTATAATATTTCTGTCCATATTACACTGAAGGGTTATAGTCAGTGAAATATGGCCGGAAAAAAAATCGAAGAAAAAAATAAACTAGATGTTTCTGGGCAAGATGGCAATGGAACAAGTCAGACTGTGAGCGTCTCCGCAAAAGCAAGTGTTCATAAAAACTCTCGGTATGAGTGGGTGTCTGCCGGTGGGTGAGTGAGAGTCTGTCTGAGGGGAGACTTGGGTTCATGCACCCAGGGCTCGTCTTTGGAGGTGACTGCAACCCACCACCACCCTGAGATTTGAGACCTGGGTGCACAGGATTGTTTACTGTTCTCAGGGCTCTCCTGAGAGGAGGCAACAGAGAACAGCTGCCCCTCACCACCTCGCACCCAGCGCATGCCATCACATGCAATAGCAGACCGGGCACAAGCAGGAGGAACCATGGAGAAGGCAAGTCAGGCAAATCTGGAGTAAAGCTCCAATGCCAGTGATGAGACACCCATAGATGCCATTTTCTCAGTCCTGGGACCAAGCAGAGACTTGCACTGCCCCTCCCAGCTCTGCTCAGCCTCCATCTTGGGACCCAAAGGCTATCTTCTCATCAGATTCAAAGAGACAGACACCCCCTCCCATGCCAGAATAGGCACAGACACAGACATGTCAGATCTGAGTGGGAGACTTGAGAGCAGTAGCAAGGAATAGGGAGAGTCTGTATCTAATCCATCCTCCACCCACAGTAGTCTGTGGGGCATCTGACTCAAGCTGAGAGCAACCCTATCAGCCTGTGCTGAGAGTGGAGAGGAGGGACTGAGATCAGAGCTGTTCCCTAAGGCGAATCACAGAAATGGCCACTGATTGAGTTCTTTTTTTTTTTTTCATTTTTTTGTTTTGTTTTAGCTTTCTTTCCTTCTCTCTGTTTTTGTTGACATTTTTGTACTTGCTTTAGTTTTGTTATTTTAATGTGCTTTTTCAGATTTTGTTATGTATGGGCATTTTTGAGGGAGAGTACGCCAACAGAGGGGTTTCTGTTTGCATGATTTTTTTTTCTTTTTTGCTTTTTCTGTCTTTGTCTCTCTGTTTATTCATTAGTTGGTACGCTTGTCTGTTTTCCCTCTTCTTCTTCTCTCTCTGCACCTCCCTTTTGTCTTCCTCTTTCCTTTTCCCATTCTTTTCCCTTTTCTTATCTCATTTTGCCTTCACATGGCAAACAGACCCCCCAACAACATGGACAGATTGTAAGGCAGTGGGAAGTGGGTTCCAGGGGGCCAACACACTTGTCAGCAGACACTGGGATCTGCAGATAGCTACTGAATCACAGCTTCCTCCTTAATTAAATCTCAAAACTTCAAAAAGCACAGTACCCCAACCTAGTCCAACTTCAGAAGTGAACAAAACCAGAGGATCCACATAAGGAAGAATAGGATATTGAGCAAATAAATAAAAGCTATCTACCATCACAGAACAACAGAATTAAAGAAGGGGCTTAAAAAAAAAAAGGGGGAGGAGAAAAACCTGCACAAATGAAGAAAGACCAAAGGAAGAATATGAATCTCACACAGATCCCTGGGAAGTCAGCACTAAGAATACAGACTCCAGGACTCACAAAATGAAGTGCCCCCAGAATGACTGATCTCAAACCATGAATTCAGATACCAAGGTATTAATACAAGGAATAAATAGAAATAAGGAGAGACAAGAGGAAAGAATGAAGGAGTTGATAACTGAGATAACAGCAATACAGAATACAGTCACAGAAGAATCTCAGAGCTTGAGGACCAAAATATGGAACTAACCAAAACTGTTAAAACTATAGAAAAGGAGCTTAAAAAGGCAAAACAAAACCTCCAAGAGATGAGCGGTTAATTCAAGAAGCTGAATCTAAGATTAATTGGAATCCCTGAGGCAGATAGAGAGACAGAGACCACCCTGGAACAAACATTCCATGAAATCATCCAAGAAAACTTCCCTCATCTCATCTGTGATGTGACCATTCAAACACAAGAGATTCAGAGAAACCCTGCAAGACAACAAATGAGAAGACCAACTCCTAGACACAGTAATTTACCTACATAAAGTAGGTATAAAAGAAAAAAATCCTAACGACAGCGAGAGAGAAAGGTCTACCGGGAAGCCCAATTAGAAGAGCAGCATACTTATCTACAGAAACACTTCAGCTAGGAGAGCTTGGAGCCCAATCTTCAAAGTTCTTAAAGATAAACAATTTCAACCAAGAATTGCCTACCCAGCTAAGCTAAGTTTCATCAGTGATGGAGAATTAAAATCCTTCACAGACATTCAATCCCTAAGAGTTTATGCTGCCTCCAGACCAGCTCTACAAGAAACACTTAAGAAAGTATTAAACATAGAAGAAAGGTGGGGGGAAGGACTACAATGCCCTTCCCAAGAATGCAGGAAAAAGATTGAAAACACACATGAATCTACCCAAAAATCAAGAGAAAGACAACAAACAAACAGCAGCAACAACAACAAAATCTATAAGAACCTCATGATAGGGATAAACTCTTACATCCCGATAATTAGCCTGAACGTGAATGGACTAAATGTACCACTGAAAGGACATAGAATGGCAGATTGGATAAAATATCATGAGGCTACAATATACTGTCTCCAAGAGACTCATCTCACCAGGAAGGACACTCACAAACTCAAACAAAATTTCAGGTAAATGGAACACAAATGAAAACAGGAGTTGTGATCTTAGTATCAGACAAAATACCTTTTAAGCTATCAAAACTTCAAAAAGATACAGAAGGTCACTACATAATGATAAAAGGTTCAATCCCTCAACAAGCAATATCTATCTTAAACATATATGCACCCAATATAGGAGCACCAACTTTCATAAAGCAGCTTCTAGGTAAACAAAAAAAAAAGTTATTGACTCTAACACTATCATAGCTGGGACTTAAACACCCCACTAACAAGCCTAGACAGTTCATCAAGATAAAAAAAAAAAACAAGGAGATCTGGAGCCTCAACATGACGCTTGCCCAAATGGACTTTATTGTTACCTACAGAATAATCCACCCAACAACCATGGAATATGCATTCTACTCATCAGCATATGGAACATACTCTAAGATCTACCACATCCTCAGCCATAAATCAAGCATAAACAAATTCCTTAAGATTGAAACACTACCATGCATCTTCAAAGATCACAATGGAATAAAAATAAATATCAGCCAGGCTCGGTGTCTCAGCTTGTAATCCCGCACCTTGGGAGGCTGAGGTGAGTGAATTGCCTGAACCCGCAGGTTCGAGACCCACCTGGGCAACTTGGTGAGACCTCATCTCTACAACAAATTTAAAAAAAAAAAAATTAGCTGGGTGTGGTAGCACGCGCCTATAGTTCCAGCTACTTGGAAGGCTCAGGCGGAAGGATCGCCAGAGCCCAGCAGGTTGAAGCTGTGGTGGCCGGGAGTGGCCACTGCAGTCCAGTCTGGGTAACAGAGTGAGACTCCAACTCAAAAATAAATAAATAAGTAAATATCAACATCAACAAAGTTCCCCCCAAACCCACAAAGACATGGATACTAAACAGCATGAAGCTAAGCAATTCCTGGCTCAACACGGAAATCAAAACAGAGATTAAAAGATACCTGGAAACAAATGAAATGAAGAAGCATCTTACCAAAACTCTGAGATGCCATGAAATCAGTACTAAGAGGAGAATTCATATCTCTATGAACACACATGAAGAAAACAGAAAGATTACTATGGAAGCTGGAATGACAAGACCACCAAAACCCTAACTTCAGCAGAAGAATCCAGATCATCAAAATAAAAGCCCAAATTTGGGACATAGAGGACAAAAAGGTAATACTACAACAACAACAAAAAAAAAATCAATGAAACCAAAAACTATTTTTTTTTTGAAAGAATAAACAAGATTGATGAACTCCCCTAGCTAGACTGACCAAGAATAAGAGAGAAAAAGCCCAAATAAACGCAATCAGAAATGCAAAAGATGAAGTCACAACTGACCCCAAAGAAATATAAAAGATTATCAGAGTTTATTATGCAAACTTGCATGGAAACAAACTCAAAAACCTAAATGAAATGAAGGACTTTCTTTACATCACACAAAATCCCTGGGTTGAAACAAGAAGAAATCAAGACCCTAAATAGACCAATAACAACCTGGGATATATCGACTATGTAATAAGAAAACTACCTACAAAAAAAAGCCCTGAACCAGATGGCTTTCCAGCAGAATTTTCCAGAACATACAAAGAGGAGTTGATACAAATACTATAGAAAGTATTCCAGGCAGTCAAGAAAGGTGGAACTCTCCCCAAACCATTTTATGAAGCTAACTAACATCACATTGATACCCAAACCTGATAAAGATCCAATAAAGAAAGAGAACTACAGGTCAATATTCTTGATGAACATAGATGTTAAAATTCTCAACAAGATTCCAGAAAACCAGATCCAACAACACATCTCAAAAATGAACCACCATGATCAAGTAGGTTTTATCCCCTAGATGCAGGGCTGGTTCATATAATCCACAAGACCATAAATGCAATTAAATACATCAATACATTTTGTTTTGTAAAAACAAAAACCTCATGACTATATCATTAGATGCAGAAAAAGTTTTTGATAAAATCCAGCACCCTTTCTTGATAAAAACTCTCGAGCATCTAGGCATAGATGGAACATACCTCAAAATAGTAAGTGCCATCTATGAGAAACCCACAGCCAGTATACTGCTAGGCAGACAGAAATTGGAACTATTTCCCCTGAAAACCAGAACAATACAAGGATGCCCATTCTCACCCCTCTTGTTCAACATAATATTGGAAGTCCTAGCTAGAGCAATCAGAAAAGAGAAGGAAATCAGGGGTATTTCAAATAGGGAAAGAGGAAGTTAGGTTATCCCTTTTTGCAGACAACTTGATTCCATACTTCAAAAAACAAAGAGAATGTGTCAAAAACCTTGCACTGATAAAGGACTTTGGCAAAGTCTCAGGGTATAAAATAAATGTGCAAAAGTCAGTCACATCCCTATACACCAACAATAAATAAACAGAAACCAAAATAAAAAACACAATCCCATTCTCAATAGCCACACACAAAAAATATGAAATACTTTGGCATCTTTCTAACCAGAGAAGTCAAAGACCTTTACCACAAAAACTACAAAAACACTGCTCAACGAAATCAAAGATAGCAGGCTCGGTGGCTCAGCCTGTAATCCCACACCTTTGGGAGGCCGAGGTGAGTGAATTGCCTGAGCCCGCGGGTTTGAGACCTGCCTGGGGAACTTGGCGAGACCTCATCTCTACAATAAATCAAAAATTAGCCAGGCGTGGTAGTGCACGCCTGTAGTTCCAGCTACTTGGAAGGCTGAGGCAGAAGGATCGCTGGAGCCCAGCAGGTGGAGGCTGCGGTGGCCGGGAGCGGCCACTGCACTCCAGTCTGGGCGACAGAGTGAGACTTCAACACACACACACAAAAGGAATCAAAGATGACACAAACAAATGGAAAAATATTCCATGCTCATGGATTGGAAGAATCAATACTGTTAAGATGTTCATCCCACCCAAGGCAATCTACTTATTTAATGCAATATCCATTAAATTACCAGCAGCATTCTTTTCAGACCTGGAAACAATAATAAAGGAATTCATATGGAAATATAAATGATCACAAATCGACAAAAATAGCAAAAAACCAAACAAAAATAAATAAACAAAAAAACACAGCAGGAGATATCACACTCCTAGACTTTAAACTTTATTATAAAGCTACAAAGATCAAAACAGCTGGTATTGGTACAAGCACAGGCATATAGACCAATGGAACAGGATAGAGATGCCGAAAGCAAAACCTCAATTTCTCAATCAATTCATCTTCAACAAAGCCTCCACCATCAACTACTGGGAAGAGGAGAATCTATTCAGTAAATGGTGCTGGGAAAACTGGTTGACCATATGCAGAAGATTAAAACAAGACTCCTACCTATCACCATACACAAAAATCAACTCTAATGGATCAAAGATCTAAATGTAAAACTCCAAACCTTAGAACCTTGGAAAATGCAGGAGACACCTTTGTGGAAATTGGAACTGGCAACCAACTACTGCTCAAAACCCCAAGTGCCCATGTCATAAGTGGGACCTCATCAAACTGACAAGCTTCTGCAAAGCCAAAGAAACCATCAAACTGACAAGCTTCTGCCAAGTCATCAAACGGACAAGTTTCTGCAAAGCCAAAGAAACCATTGAGAGAAAAGGGAGACAGTTGATTGGGAAAAAATATTTGCCAATTGTATATCTTACAAAGCCCTAACATCTAGGATCTACAAGGAACTCAAACATGCCGAAAAGAAAAAACAGCCCATTACAAACTGGGCAAAATATATGAATAGACACTTCTCCAAAGAAGACATATGAGCAGCCAACAGATACATGAAAAAGTGCTCAGCCTCACTAATCATTAAAGAAATACAAATAAAGCCACACTTGAGATACCCTCTAACTCCAGTCAGGATGGCCATCATCAATATCTCAAAAAACAACAGGTACTGGAGAGAATACAGTCCATTTGCACTGTTGGTGGGAACATAAACTGGTAAACAGTCTCTGTGGAAAACAGTGTGGCAATTCCTAAAATATCTAAAAATCGACCTCTCATACAATCCTGCAGTTCCCCTACTGGGAATGTACCCAGAGGAACTCAGATCACTCTATGAAAAAGATACCCGCAGACGCATGCTTATTGTAGCATTTTCACAATAGCAAAAACATGGAACCAACCATGTTGCCCATCGAAAGAGTACTGGTAAATATACATGATGGAATATTATGCAGCCATAAAGGACAAAATTATGAACTTCACAGCACCTTGGATGGACTTAGAGGCTATAATACTGAGTGATCTAGCACAGAAAAAAAACTGAGTATCACAAGTTCTCACTCATAAACGAACCTTGAACAATTATCATAATACTATAAGAAAGGGATTGGCAGTATTGGGAAACTGCCAAGGGAGAGCAGGGTTGAGATTCTCAGTAGTGAGAAATTGTCTGGGGTGGGGGGGGAGGCCATACCTCATCAACAAAGGTACCTGCATAATGAACATTTATATACCTAACCCTGAATTGTACCCCACATATTTAAAATAAAAAAAATTTAAGCTGGGCTCGGTGGCTCAGCCTGTAATCCCGCACTTTGGGAGCCCGAGGTGAGTAAATTGCCTGAGCCTGTGGGTTCGAGACCCGCCTGGGGAACTTGGTGAGACCTCATCTCTACAATAAATCAAAAAAAAAAAAAAAAAAAGTTAGCCGGGTGTGGTAGTACGCGCCGGTAGTTCCAGCTACCTGGAAAGCTAAGGCGGAAGGATCGCTGGAGCCCAGCAGGTCGAGGCTGCGGTGGCTGGGAGCGGCCACTGCACTCCAGTCTGGGTGACAGAGTGAGACTCCAACTCAAAAAAAAAAAAAAAAAAATTTTAAAAACCCTAGAAAACAAAACAAAACAAAACTACTAGAAAGCCAAAACAAAATAGATAAAACTGCTATTATTTGCAGTAATATCTCTGAAGAAGACCTAAAACAAAATCACCAATTACTGTATTAATATAGTTTAGCAAGTTTTAAAATGGAATAGCTTTATACAATAGTTATTTGAATTTATCTTCAAAAGTACAGTAAATGTAATTTATAAAATATATTATAAACAAAAAACAAGCTCTTTAGGAATATATCTACAAAAAATATGAAGACCTTGATAAATTTAAAAAATGTTTTAGACACACATTACAGGAGACATGACTGAATGCCAGTCTGTACTGTGTTCATGGAAAGTCTCAATATCATCAAGATGTCAGTTCTTCCATGTCTGAGCTGTAGACTCTGTAATTGTGTCAAAAAAAAAAAAAAGTTTTGGGTACAACTTGACAACTTGATTCTAAAATTATAGTGCAGAATAAATTACCAAGAAGAAGTGTAAGTCTCCCAAAGAAGGTGGGAGTCTAGTCTTTACACATTTCAAGACTTATTAGAGGCTATAGTAAATAAGATAGTAACAAGTTTTGTTATGAAGATAAATAATGGAAATATGCTAATGCAAGAGTATAGAGAAAACTCAAGAGAACCATATATACATATGTGGAAAATTCCACATAAAGAGAGGTGGTACTGCATATTAGAGGGAAAAAAGGCTTATTAACACATGGAACTAAACAACTAAAACAGTATCCATATGACAAAAAATTAAATGTGATTCTTATGTAGATCATAGATAAAATTAATTTCAATAGATTGAAGGATTAAGTGTGAAAGCAAAACTATGAAATTTTTATAGGCAAAAAAAAAAACTATTTGTACAAATTTATGGGAGGGAATAATGTCTTAAATAAGGCAAAAATTATGCACCATCAAGGAAAATGTTGACAAATACCATCACATAGAAATAAAAAATTTGTTTATAACTGCAGAGAAAAAAGACAAGCTCCAAAGTGAGAGATGTGTCTGCAAAAATTTATCTGACCATGTTTTAATCTCCTAAATATTTCTAAAGATTTCTTAATAACCCAGTAAGTAAGAGACATTAAATAGAAAAACTGCCAAAAGACTCACATGTGAAAATATACTAATTCACGAGAATAGTCAGGAAAATTCAGATTAAAGCCTTGGTGGTGTACCATTTTAAAGAGTAGATTGTGTCAAAACATTATTTGGGGATTAAGATGGCCAATAAGAAAGAGGCTGCTAGAGTGTGTTTCTCCTGTTGACTCAATCAAGATAGAGTGTTTCTTAGGCAACCAGAAAGGAACAGGGCCAGCAGCACGTCCACGACTCATTAAATCAGTGATAATAGCCACACAATGCAAAGACGAGAAAAATCAATCAGCCTGGGCTGGAATGAGCCAGATCCTCCTCTGGACTACCATAGACCATGGCAGCCTCTGGTCACAGTGGGGAAGGTAAGTGAGGGGAATTCAGAAACTCTGTGCTCCTGTCACAGACTTATAGGGCTCCCTGAGTCTTACAGGACTCCAGTCCCTCAAGGTAAACTGCCTTATCTACAGCCATGCTCTGCTGAAACCCATGGGAAGTGGTGCTGGGAAAAGGAGCCCTGAGAAGCTCCAGCCACCATAACAACCTCTCACTCTTCATGTCAACTCTGTGCAAACCCCCACCCCCAACAGCATTACCCCAGTAGCCGGGGACTCCCTCCCAAATCCTACTGAGGAAGCCAAGAGTGCACACAGATGGAGAACTTCAGATCTTCCCCCCACCTCCTGCACTTCCCTCAAAGGCTCAAAACAGGCAGAGAAATCGGGTCATCCCCAGAGCTCTGCCCTCCCGAAGTTAGCTGGGTACTTTCTTGAGCAACACATGTCAAGGAAAAAGCCTACAGTCACATGGCTGCTTTTGTTGCGCCCACAGCTCTTACCCACAAGCGCCATCTATTGGCTGGAGGTCAACCGCACATTGTATCACATCTCATATAATACCTGAGCTTTGGGGAAGGTTGGGTCCCAAGCTCAGCTAACACAACTATCCAAGTAACTCCAGCAACTCAGGATTCTGTGAGCTTGTGCAGGTACCCAGGACAGGACTGTCAAAGTTGGCAATTAAAAAACTCAGTACACCAAGGCTATATATAACCAGGGGAACCCCAGCATGTCTACATCAGCCCCCCTGTCAACCTCAAGTAAGAAGACTCTACCCAGATGAGAAGGAAACAGAAAAATAATTCTGACAATATGTAAATACAAAGTTTTCCAACATCCCCAAAAGACTGGCAGTAGACACTAATCAAAATTAAATCTTTGAAATTCCAGACATAGAATTCAAAAGGCTGACTATAAAATTGCTCAATGAGATTTTCAAGAGAAAAATGAAAACCAACAAATAAATTTTAAACAGTATTCAAGACATCGCAGAAAAATTCCCCCAAAAGACAGACACCTTTAAAAAAAAAAAGCTGAAATTTTGGAAATGAAAGAATCACTTACGGAAGTATAAAATACAGTGGAAAACTTTAACAGGAGACTAAAACAGGTAGAAAAAGGATATCAGGACTTGGAGATAAGGTTTTCAAATTAACCCAATAGCACAGCAATAAAGAGAAAGAATCAAGATAATGGAACAAAATCTTCAAGAAATGCGAGATTATGGAAAACATCTAAACCTAAAAATAATAGGTATTCCTGGGAAAAAAGAAAAAAACAATAGGTTTGGAAAACCTATTTGAGGGAATAATGGAGGAAAACTTCCCTGACTTTGTCAGAGATTTAAACATCCAGATACAAAAAGCCCAAAGAACACCCAAAAGATTCATTGCAAAAAGCTCATCTCCAAGGCATGTAATCCTCAGGTTTTGCAAAGTTAATGTGAAGGAAATAATTTTAAGAGCAGTGAGACAAAAGCAACAAATAACAAAGGTAAATCTATCAGACTAATAGCAGCCTTCTCAGAAGAAACCCTACAAGCCAGAAAAGAGTGGGGCCTTATATTCAATCTTCTCAAACAGAATAACAATAAGCCAAGGATTCTGTATCCCACAAAACTAAGTTTTATAAATGAGGGAGAAATGAAATCTTTCTCAGATATGCAAACAGTTAGGGAGTTTTTCACCACTAGACTGGCTTTACAAGAAATTGTAAAAAAAAAAAAATGTAAAATATTGTTGGAACATTAACACAATAGAGAAAAATAAATAAAGCAACCACATAACCAGTATGATAAATGGAATAGTACCTTACATATCATTAATAACCCTGAACTTAAGTGGTCTCAATGCACCACTAAAAAGATATAGACTGGCAGAATGGATTGAAAAAAACACAATCCAAACATCTGCTGCTTTCAAGAGATTCACTTAACACTCAAAGACTCCTATAAACTCAAGGTGAAAGAACGGGAACAAATATTTCATGCATATGGAAACCAAAAGCAACCAGGAGTAGCCATTCTCATATCAGATAAAATAGACTTCAAATTAACATTAAAAAAAGACAAATATGATTACTTTATAATAATAAAGGGATCATTCCAATAAGAAGACATTATAATTTTTAAATATATGTACCTAACACTAGCGTCCCCAGCTTAAAAAACAAATTCTACAAGACCTAAAAATCAGAGATAGACAGTAATACAATGATATTGGAAGACTTCAACACTCCATTAACAGCAATAGACAGATCATTAAGGCAGAAAATCAATAAAGAAACATTGGAGTTAAACTGGAACCTGGAGCAAATGGAACTTACAGACATCTACAGAATATTCCACCACACAACTACGGAATATACATTTTTCTCATCAGCACATGGAACATTCTTCATGATAGACCATATAAATTCAATAAAATTGAACAAATTCAAATAAATTTTAAAAAATCAAAATTCTATCAAGGCTCTCTCAGACCACAGTGGAATACAACTAGAAATTAAACTCAAAGAAGAACTCACAAAACCAAACAAAAACATGGAGGTTAAACAACATGCTCCTAAATAATCCTTGGGTCAACAATGAAATCCAGATGAAAATTTAAAAATTCCTTGAAACAGATATCAACAATGAAACAAGTTATCAGAACCTCTGGGACACAACACAAGCTGTGATCAGAGGAAAGTTTATAGTGCTTAAGGTCTACATTAATAAGACTGAAAGAGCACATAACAACAACCTAACATCACATTCCAAGGAACTGGAAAAACAAACAAACCAAACCCCAAACAAGTAGAAGAAAAGAAATAATGAAAATCAGAACAGAACTAAATAAAATTGAAATAAAAAATATAAAGAATCAATGAAAAAAGTTCTCAGAAAAGATAAAAAATTAATAGATCACTAGCTAGATTAATTAAGCAACGAAGAGAGAAGATTCATATTAGTTCAATCAGAAATGAAAATGGAGATATTACAATACAATGAAAATTCAAAAGATCATCCAAGATTATTTGTGAACACTTCCATGCAAACTAACAAGACAATCTAGAGGAAATGGACAAATTCTTGGAAACATAAAACTCCCACAACCTTGAATCAGGAAGATACAGAAACCCCGAACAAATAAACAGTAGTGAGATTGAAACAGTAATTAGAAGTCTCTCAACAACAAAACAACAAGTTCAGGACCTGATGATCACTGCCGAATTCTACCACACTTTCAAAGAAAAACTGGTACCAATTTGACTGAAGCTAGTCCATAAGATTTAAGAGGAGGAAATTGTTCCCTAACTCATTCTACAAAGCTAGTTTCACCCTGATACCACCACCAGAAAAAAGACATGGCCAAAAAAAGAAAACTACCAAATCCCTTATAAACACAGACAACAAAATCTGCAACAAAATATTAGCAAACAAAATTCAACAGCACTTAAAAGAAAAAATAATACACCACGATCAAGTGGGTTTTATCACAGGGATGTAAGGGAGATTCAACATATGCAAATCAATAAATGCAATCTACTAACGAAACAAAATTGAGAACAAAAATATGATCATTTCAGTAGACACAGAAAAAGCATTTGATAAAAATCCAGAAGCCCCTCATGATAAAAACCTTCAGCAAAATAGGCATAGAGGGAATATTCCTCAAGATAATAAAAGCCATATATGACAAACTCACAGCCAACATCAGCCTGAACAGAGAAAAGTTGAACACTTTCCCACTCAGAACTGGAACAAGGTAAGGATGCCATCTTTCAACACAGTATTAGCCAGAGCAATCAGGCAAGAAAATGAAATAAAGGGTAACCAGATTGGAAAAAAAATAAATCAAACTACTGCTGTATGCTACAAAAGGATCTTATACCTGAAGACTCCTCCAAAGACACTTGGATTTGACAAATGATTTTGGTAAAGTTTCTGGACACAAAATCAACACACACAAATCAGTAGCACTGCTATATATCAATAGTGATCAAGTTGAGAATCAAACCAAGAACTCAATTCCATTTGCAACAGCAACCAAAAAGCTAAAATACCTAGGAATATATTTAACCAAGAAGGTGAAAGATCACATTAGCTGACTTCAAATTATACCACAAGGCTGTAGTAACCAAAATAGCATGGTACTAGTAAAGAGCAGACACATGGACCAATGGAACAGATAACTCATAAATAAACCTGAATACCAAAAACCAACTGATCTTTGACAAAGCTGACAAAAACATACACTAGGGAATGGATACTCTAATCAACAAATGGTCTTGGAAAAATTAGACAGTTACATGAAGAAAAGTGAAATTTGATACTTATCTCTCCCCATACATAAAAATTAACTCAAGATAGATTAAACACTTATTGTCAGACCTGAAACCATACAAATCGTAGAAGAAAACCTAGGAAAAACTCTAGGAAAAACCTGGGAAAAACACTGGGCTAAAACTCTAGGGAAAACATTGAGCTAAGCAAAGAATTTGTGGCTTAAAGCAAATAAAATCAAACAAAAATAAATAAGTGGTACTTAATAAACTAAATAACTTCTGCTCAGCCAAAGAAATAATCAACAGAATAGGCAACTTACAGAATGGGAAAAGATATTTGCAAACTATACATCTGACAAAAGACTAATATCAGAATCTACAAAGAACTCAAATCAGCAAGAAAAAACCAAATAACCTCATTAAAAAGTGGGCAAATGACATGAACAGATATCTCTCAAAAGATGATATACAAATGACCAACAAACATATGAAAAAATGTTCAATATCGCTAATTGCCAAGGAAATGCCAATTAAAATCACAGTGAGACACTGCCTTACACCACTCAGAATAGTCAATATTAAAAAATAAAAAAACAATAGATGTTGGCACAGATAAGGCTTATACATTGTTGGTGAGAGTGTAAATTAGTACAACCTCTATGGAAATCAACATGAAGATTTCTCAAAGAACTAAATGTAGATCTACCAGTAGATCTAGCAATCCCCCTATTAGGTTTCTACCCAGAGGAACAGACATTGTTATATGAAAAAGATAACCTGCACCCGCATGATCACGGCAGCACAATTCACAGTTGCAAAGAATCAGCCAAAATGTCCATCAGCCAATTAGTGAATAATAAAAATATGGTATTCATAACTATAGAATACTATTCAGCCTTCAAGAAGAATGAAATCATGTTTTTTAGAGCCACTTGGGTGGAATCGAAGAACATCATCCTAAATAAACTGACTCAGGCACAGAAAACCAAACACCGCATGTTCTTACTTACAAGTGGGAGCTAAACAGGATCTGCAAAGGCATAGGGGATAGTATAATGAACACTGGAGACTCAAAGTGGGGGAGAGGGAAGGAGAGGAAGGTTGAAAAATTATTGGGTACAATGTGCACAGATGGGAATGGTGGGTATACTTAAAGCCCAGACTTCACCACTATACAAAATGCAACCCATGTAACCAAAAACTATTTGTACCCCCTAAAGCTACTGAAGTAAAAATAATAACAATTTTGAAAGTTAAATGAAAAAAACAAAATCTAAGAACCAAGTGGTGGTAAGGATTTAACACAACTGGAACTCTGCTTGTAAAAGTGTAGATTGGAAGTAATCACTTCTTAAAACACCTGCCTTCACCTCAGGCTGAAGATTCGTATATCCGACATGTCAGCAAGTCTCCTCCTAGTTTCTATCACAAAAACAGAGTATGCACATATACCAGAAGTTGGGAACATAAATGTCCATATAAGCATTCCATAATAGATTAAAAAAAGGGAATGAACAGGAGGATAGACAAATTGTGCTGCGTTATATTCCTATAATGGAATACAAATGAATGAAATAAAACCATATGCATAAACATGAAGCATCTCAATGTTCAGTGGAGAAAAGAAGTCATAGAAGAGTATGCTTATGTGTCCACTTACCCAAAGTTCATACAATTGCAACACTGAACAGTAAATGGGTTACAATTTACATTTTTGGCAAAACTATAAGGAAAAAACATGGGAAGGGCAAATACAAATTCAGGATAGTGGTTATCTCTGAGAGTGACACAGGCATAAGATTGGGAGAAAAGATAAACAGAAGAGATTGCTGGTGGTATTCTTTGAGCTGGGTTTATATGGCTGTCCATTTCATTATAATTTTTAAGACTTCACTTAGGTTAAAAACATACTATATGTCTGTACTATAACCTTATTTTTGTTATATAAATGAACATGTTCCCAGTTGAAATTGAACAAGGTAACACCCTGCTTTCTTGTTTCAGCTCTCACGTTGTAAACAAGTGTTCTTTCACCATCTACTTTGTACCACATTTTCCACATCTTTCTGGGTTTTGGTTTTTTGGGTCTTTTTTTTTTTTTTTTTTCAATTTCACTCTTTAAAATAGCTCCCAAGTGAAGTATTTTAGTGCTGTCTAATATTCCTATGTGCAAGATGACTGTGATATACCTTATGGAGAAAATACATGTGTAAGTAAACTTTATTCAGACATGAATTATAGTACTAATGGCTGTGAGTGCAGTATTAATGAATAAACAACATATATTAAATAGGGTGTCTCTGAACATAAACATACAAAGATAAGGTTATGCATTAATAAATGTAACCACATACACTTGCAGGAACCTAACCTTGTATCTTCCCATAGGAGCAATGATTCAGTGTTCACAGTGACTCCATTAAACATTGCTAGAGCAAATGATGAGAATCAACTTTACCATATAAATAGTATAAAGAATAATAAAATGTTATTGATTTTTGTATTAAACATAAAATGACTATACAACACATACAAAATTTGTTATATATATGTATGTATATGTACATTTGCACACATTATCTCTATATTATGTATAAAATAAATATAAAAATAAAAGTATTTCCTAATAAATATGAAAAAGCTAGAAGCAGAAAAATATATATAGCATGTAACTAGTGAAAAATATATAAATATGAATGTATATGTAAATATGCACATATATACTTATATATATGCAAATTAACTCTGGAAGAGTAGAGATAAAACACAACACTGGTTAAAATAGAAGAAAGTAACAGTGCAAAGACTTACATTCCATTATATATCTAAATTTTGTAATAGATGCATGCATTACTTAAAGATTTCCGTCAGTCATTCATAAGGAAATAAAGAATGAGGGCAAGCTTTCTGTCTTAGACAATGACATGGGTGGTAGCACCATTAACAATATTAGAGAACTCAGGAAGGGCAGAAGAGCCGAGGAGTTTGGTTGAACTAAGAGTCATTCCTTCATTCATTCATCTATGAAATAAATCTTTATTGAGAGTCTATCACATACTAGGTACTGAAGATACAGCATAGAACACATTATGGTGACATTTAGTACGAGGTGTCTGTGGGAGCATCCAGGTAGAAATATGCAGGAGGCAGTTGTTAGGGACTCCCATATGGAATTGATTCCCTGTCACTCTTCAGAGGATCAATTATCATCCACAATTGTAGAATAAGGACTGTGGTGGTTGGAAGTCTAAGCCTCATAGAGAAGTGACAATATAAACTATCCTTTTCAAAACAATCACTTCAAATTTATGCTTCTCAAATGTTTAGAGTGACAGGATAAGTAAAATGTAAAATAGAATCATCTATCAGCAAATTAGGGAAAAGAGCTTTATCCCTCTGATGCATGGTGCCTGCATGCACAGTGCACGAATACAGAATTGTTTTCACTTTCCAGCCCTGTTATTGGCAACGTTTGAATTTGTCTTATATATAATTTCATCTGTATTTATGGTTTCTACCACCTGATACTATACAACTGCCTTATTTACTACCTCTCTGAGTTCTTTACTATATTATAACAATTTTTAGGTTAAAATATAGCTCCAGTTTCCCTTAAAAGATCTGAGTTTCAGCATGACTTTGTTATCTAATGTATGATTTTCATCAAATAATGAGCCCTCTGAGACTTTGTTTCTCATCATAAAATGAGGATAATAATGGCTGCTCAGACTGCCATAAAGATTGACAAAACTAAAATCATGTGAAGTATAAATAAGCTCTGGTAAAATCTTTAGCACAGAAGCAGTAGTATTAAGGCTTAGTAATTGTTATTAGTATTATATAAATAAGTAAAAAACTGTCCGCTTAAAAGACAACATATTTGTAGACTTTAAATGTTTAACAAAAGACGATTACTTCAAAAAATAAAATTCACCCTTTTTATTACTGGAAAAAAAAGTTTTTATATTTTCAGAAAAATAAATAAAAGCAGCACCAAGCATGCTCCATATTCACTTCTAATAGAAGATGCTCATGTCTGGTAGACTTCTCAGTCTTTAGCACAGTTAGCATCTATTGCTTTCACCATCTCTTTGTTCTCAAGTATAGTATTACCAGTACTAAAGACTGTATATTTAAGAGTAGAGGTTTCAACATCCTTTTAATTACAAGCATGTGATTACAGATTTATGCATTTTCATTTTGGTTCTATTCCCCTAGTTCAACTACAATTTACTATGCTTGGTTTAAAGAAGAAATATTTGGGAATCGAGGGGGTAGAGGTCAGAGGAGCAAGGCTAATGAAAAAATCCCATGAGCTATTTTTGATTTATAAAATCACAATAGGGACTGTACTTCATTTAGAAGCATGGAGAGTAACCCCCCCTTTAAAAAAAAAGAAAGGAATTGCTATTCATCCCCAATACAGTTGAGCTCAAGTTTGTAAATATACACTTATCAAATTGTATCATAGGATTAAAAAGGCAGTGAAAGCCAACCAAGGAGAATCAAGCTCCTATTTCTTTCCCAGTGACATCAACATGAGCAGATACATAAAGGCCATCCATGCTGTCCTTTACAGTTTAGTAATAATATGGTTTTTGTACAGATACTTCATCCAAAATACAACCTGAATTCAAAAATAAAGAGAAGGAAAATAAAAGGAAGGAGTGTGTTGAGTTTTGAAAGAAATATCAGAAAAGGATTCCTAAGGATCTCATTTATCTAAAATCTTTTTTATACACCCTTTTCTGCAACTTAAAATAGTGGATACAAAAGAAAATTTAACAAAAACTGCAAATAAACGCTGAATGACCATTTGGAGATTAAGAATTCATTTTCTTCATCACACATGCACAAAACAAAATAATCATATATGTTGACATTAAGCAGAGTTAAACTACATAACTCTGATTAAAAAGTTAAGTGCAACACATACATCAGTTATACTTGACCTATAATAACTTTTAAAATTGTGGTAGAGTTGTACCATTCTACTTCCTCACTTATCTTAAATGTTAAAAATTAAGAAAATTGGTCTCTGCTCATGCCAATCCAAGAAACAAGTTCCAGTCATATTGCCAGTGACCTCCAATTGCATATTCATAATCCTAGATGTCATTCAGTCCTCATTCAGTCAGTCCCTTTAAACACTGACCACCATGATCATTCGCTTTTTTTCTGAAACTCTTCCCAACTCTGGCTTCCATCCCAACTGCCTCTGTCAATTTTCTCCTACCCATCTGACTACTAATACTACTAACACCTGCGGGGACTTCTCTTCCTCTGTCCATGCCATATATGTATATATAATTCTCCTCCAGAATACTATCCCTGGCTATATATTTTTTCTTATCTTCCTTGGTGATCACAGTCACTCAGTAATCACCTTGCTTACGATGCCCAATCCTCAATTTCAGATCTCTATTCCAAGTCCAATTCATATGAGGGGACCCCCACCCAAAGAAAAACAACCTGGACTATATGTATTTTAAAAATTGGTTATTTATTCTTACATGTTTAAACTTCAGTCACCTCCATATGAGGCAATACACCTATTGAGATGCTTTTTCTACTACTCAAAACAGTTTTTGGACTCATCAATTTTGATGCCTTTTAGTGTTTCTGCCATTTTTTGCTTCACTTGTTCCATGTTGGCAAAACGTTTCCCTTTGAGGACTTTATTTTATTGGAGAAAGAAAAAAAAAAAGTTTCTGGGTAAGATTAGGTGAATAGGAAGGGCAGAGCATGGGGGTCATTTTTGGTAAAAAAAAAAAAAAAAAAAGGCTTAACTCTTAGGGCTGTGTAAGCAGCTGCATTGTTATGGAAGAACCAGTCACCTGTTTGCCACAAAAAATTTCACTGAGGTTGAATGCAGCCTCTCACAAGCTAGCTGTTCTAGAACTCACTGATGTCAATGGGTTCCTAGAACCCTTAGTGGAGGAGGGGCCCATCCTCCAAAAGATAATTCTGGGTTTTTTTGGGGGTCCCCTCGCATATCCACCTGTTCACTGGGCATGCGCACTTGTATGTTTACATATGAGTGATCATGCTGACCACTGAAATATTTTCTATATGAATATGTTCTAGCTCAGTGATTAGTATCCCCACTTACCCAGATATTCAAACCTACTATCTGGACAGCTATCCATCATCTTGATGTCCATTTGGCTCTATCTTATTACCATCTCTCAGATCCAGCCTCTCTTCAGCACCATCACTACAGCTGCTGGTAGAAACTCTTAAATCTTTAAACTTGTGCTCACCAAGACTTCAGGATGAAGCTTGAATTCTTCAGCCCGCAATCTACAGTTCCACGTTGCCTGACCCCCAGAACCTCTCTGTTTTGTCTCATTGATCATCACTTCTCCTCCCCCATTTCAAGTACCAGTGTGCTCATATTCACTCCTTTGCATCTTACTTTTTCCTTTCTTTAACTTGAATTTTCTCATCTCTCCACTCCCCAAAGATTCCTCTAATAATCAAGTATCACAGTCATTAAAGAGACTTGTCCTCTCCATATGTGTATACTTAGTACCCTTCCTACAGTTTTGCACTCTGTAAGATAGAGTATATCTGAGGGCTGTTGAAGAAATAAAGCTCCAGAGGAAGATGTACAAATGCAGTAGTTAGAGAGGGGGAGGTAACTGCAGAAGTGGAATTTCTGTATAAAAATAGACGGATCAGGTTTAGAATATGCATGAAAGAATCTGCCTTTAATGGGATCATGCTTCTTTCTCTTGTAGTAGAAAATACATAGAAAATATGGGTTCTGATGCCATTGGTTTGTAGATGTGGTAGTGGTGGGTAGGTGTGAGAGCTTCTGTATAATAGTGTCTGTTTTCTCAGTGCGGTGTAGGGTAAGGTTATCATTACAGTCACAAGTAAGTGAAGCAGGAAGATTGTGGAAGTTTGAGAGAAGAGATAAATTGAAGACATCATACAAGCTAAATTTGCAAGAGAAATCTTGTACCATGACTCGGAAGAAATGAGTTCCAATGGTACGTTTGTGGTTATGAATTTTAAGTAACACAGTTGGTGCCCTTGTAAGGACTTCCTTCCCCAGTGCACATGTGCATGTGCACATGTACACACACACACATACACATGATCAACTGCTCCCTGTTGTGGTGCAAATATGGAGGAAGTAATGAGATGGGCTTACCAAGGGTTGCCGGACTTTTGCCTGCCAAGCAAACAGCATGTTCTACGTGCTGGGCATTGTTCTAGGTACAGGGGTACAGCAAGAAGCAAAGCAAAGCCGCTTCTCTGAATGGAGCTTACGTTGTTGAGGGACAAATAAATGATGCAACTGCAGACAGTGATAAGTGCTATAAAGAACACAAAGCTGGAGGGCAGAACATTATTTATTTATTTATTTTATTTATTTATTTATTTATTTATTATTTGAGTTGGAGTCTCACTCTGTTGCCCAGACTGGAGTGCAGTGGCTGCTCCCAGCCACCGCAGCCTCAACCTGCTGGGTTCTGGGGTTCCTTCCGCCTCAGCCTTCCAAGTAGCTGGAATTACAGGCATGCACTACCACGCCCGGCTGATTTTTTGATTTATTGTAGAGATGAGGTCTCGCTGCCCAGGTGGGTCTCAAACCCGCGGGCTCAGGCAATCCACTCATCTCAGCTTCCCAAAGGCACGGGATTACAGGCTGAGCCACCGAGCCCAGCTCAGAACATTAAGTGAGCATACTCTCATTTTTCCCAAGGAGGGTACAACAGCACCTTTCCAAAATGAATGCCTTACAGCAGTAGCACTGCTTTACATCTCTAAAGCTGCATAATTTAGCAATTCTCTAAATCTGCATATTTTAGAGCAGAGGTGAGGGATATTCCTAAGGAGGAGGTGTTTAAACAGAGACCATGAAATCTTGGCTCAAGTAGAACTCAGAAGACAGGGAGGGAAAAATTGAATGGATCAACGGGATGTAGGGCTAGAAGAAACCCATAGAGATTGTCAGAGTGTGGCCCACAGACCATACTATGGTTGAATTACAAAAGTAAGAGATGTGTCTATTAAATTGTGGGAGCTAATGGAGTAAAAAGACTTGATCAGTGTTGGGCAGAGTCTCTTGAATTGTTCTAGAGATTTTATATTTTGAGAATGAGACACATTTAAAAAGACTTCACTTATACAAAGGGGGAAGCACCCCCCCTCCCCCACAACAAAAAAAACACAGAATTATCTTTTGGAGGGCAGGCCCTTTGTAGTACACTTTGAATTTCTTTCTCCAAATCAGAGGGTCAAACAAAGTTTTTATCTGGAAGTTTTGAGAAGGTTATGTCACGATTTGCAGAAGAAACATCCTGAGTTGTGGCAAATAGGTGACTAGTTCTTCCACTATGACAACATACCTGCCCACACTGTGCTGAGTGTTTTGACCAAAAATGGCATGAACCCCATGCCCCATTCTCCCTATTCACCTAATCTTCATCCAAGTGACTTTTTTTTCCCTCTTGGATGAAAAAAGTGCTCAAGTGAAAACGTTTTGCCAATGTGGAAGAGGTGAAACAAAAAACAGCAGAAACACTAAAAAACATCAAAATTGATGAGTTAAAAACTGTTTTAAGCAGTGGGAAAAGCTTCTCGATAGGTGTATTGCATCAAATTGAGAGTGCATTGAAGGTGACTGAAACTTAAATATGTAAGAATATACACACAATTTTTAATAAACTTGATTTTAATGGGGTCCCCCCTCATATATCTTACATATGCCTATGTAAGTTAATTTGAGCACAGAGGTTGATGTAAGAATACTATTTCATGATTGATAAAAGCCTAATTATAATCAAAGATGTGGCATATATTATTTGTACTAAAGTGATATTTTCTTTAGTTTGTAAATTTAAATTTAGAATTTTGTCCTAACTAGATGAAATATGGATCAAAATTGACAACATTCCTAAAAATTTATCTTATGAGGAAAATATTTTGAAATCTATTGTTTTCACTACATGTCATGGATACAGTGTTGAAACTGACTACGTTAAAGCTGGAATTTTATTTTTCCACATTTGATCTACACACATTATATATATACACACACACACACACATATATATATATATATATCTGCTTTTCCAAGAAACTTTCTCTTGCTATGCTGTTATCATGTCTTCCAGATTATGTAGAATGTAAGACCTCTTAAGACACATACGTTTTCTTACTCATTGCTGTATATCATACCTAAAAGAACACCTGGGCATATTAAAAGCATCTAAAAATTTTTAATAAACAAATAAACATATGAACACTTGAGAAAGACCAGAGAAGAAATAAAAAGGCAGTTGAAAGTGGTACAAGAAGAGGCATAAAAAAGATTCATCTTATTTAACTTAATGGTAAAAAGGTTAAGCACTTCATAAGAACATAGAATATGGGTTAGAATTCTTACAACACTGATTCTTTTCCTTTAACACAGAGAAGTATAAAAATTACTATTATCTAAATTTCATAATAAGAAGGTGAAAAGATCTTCTTGGAATATCATTAAAACCCAAGGAGATACTGTGACTGATCAATCCTGCCCTCCCTACCAGTGAACTACTAGACAAATTCCCAAGGCTCTCACCTGCCCTTTGAGTCACCATTAATGATTACCAAAGATATCATATATGACCAGTCATCTGTGATTTGAAAGCACAATTCCTAAATTCCAAGTAAGTTGCAAAATATAATTTCACTATTAATTTTAAAAGTAACTAAGATTCGATCATAAAAAAATCAGTCTGGTCTATAAAATGCAGATTCTGAATATTATCTAATAAATCACATATAAAGTGAGCAACAATCTGAGTGACACTTGTTTACATCTTGGATGTGAAATCCACCAAATTACTTGGCTTCTTTTTTTAGTAACTCCTAGGATTAAGGCGCCTTTCTTCCCATAAGCCAAAAACAAATATTCCATGCTTTTACCTGTATTATTTTCTGAATTTACATATATATTTTAAAAGTTATATATTCTTGATCCTACAACTCCACCAGATGAAAAAAAAGCAAGTTTTATCTACCACTAAGAGTAGAATGAGTTTACCAGATCCTCTAATATATAACTATGGGCCGAATGAGTTCAATCAAAGGAGTCTTTAGATATCAATGAACAGATTTTTCCACTCTTGGTTATGCATATCTCAGCTCTTAAAAATGACATTAACCTTGATTTATGCATCTGACCAGACTTCTGTTTCAATCTTCATGATTAAATAGTATTTTCCCATCTAAAAAGAACTGTGCCTAATATTTAATCAAATTATAGCATGAATCATTCATTGTAAATCATCATTAATGACTTTTGAGCAATCTATAAAATCCTAATAAACAGAGGAGGGAGCCGAACTTAGTGGTACTTGGCCCCAGTCTCATGTGGGCCTCTAGAAGAATTCCTGAAACAGCAAGAACTTTCCCAGAGTATGGCATGATACTAATCTGTTCTCCAGAAGACATACAACATTCTAAAGTTGAACTATTTTGAGAAGTAAATGCTTTGATAAACGTGTAAGTTTTAACGATTTCAAACATCAAGACTTTTAATAGTTTTTTTCCTCTTAAAAAAATTATTTCTTTAGTATCTTCTAAAATTTTTCATCCCTGCTTATCTCATAGGAATGTAGGAAGAGTTGATGAGATAATACTTATAAAGTTTTTAGGCTCCCCTGAAGGTAGGTGTTAAATATCCAGAGGTATTAATGTGTTATCCCCCCAAAAAAATAGCAAATCATGTTCTGAAGATCTGAAAAACATCAATATACTTTGTTCTTTGGGTACAATGTTTTGGACAAACCAAACAAACACCAGATTGAATTGAGGTGGTAAACATAGTTAAAACTTAAAAGAAAGAGCGTGTGCAGTGGCTCATGCCTTTAATCCTATCACTTTGGGAGGAGAGACAGGTGGATGGCTTGAACCCAGGCGCTTGAAACCACCCTGGGCAACATAGTGAGACCTCGTCTCTACCAAAAATAAAAAACATTAGCCAAGCATGGTGGTATGTACCTGTAGTCCCAGCTACTTGGAAGGCTGAGGTGGGTTACCTAAGCCCAGGAAGTGGGGCTTTGGTGAGCTGTGGTTGTGCCACTGTATTCCGGTCTGGATGACAGAGCAAGACCCCAACTCAAAAATAAATAAATAAATAAACCGTAAAAGAACATAAAAAGCACAGAATTTTAATGTCTTTATAATTATGAGTTATTTTAACTAATGTCTGATGTATTTACTGTTAGCCAAACAGTAATAATGAGCATTATCAACAAAACTGCATGCTTAGCAAACTTCTAGCCTTTTACAAATCTGTGACCCATGATTAAACCTAATCTGTTTTTCTGTAATGTCAAAATAATCTATTAAAAAATTATATATATTTAAATGATGTCTTCTACCTTTTTTTTGCTGAAAAGGAAGGAAAACATAACACATCGCTTTGGAATTTACCTTGAATCATAAATTGCTCCATGTTTTCTTTGAAAGGTTGCATGTGCTCTTTTGAGGAGACCTGGTACACTTTCCCTGCTTCGACTTCACAGGCTGAAATTAGAGAGAGATCTTGCTTAGAGTGTCACGCTGTTAATGGAGCATTGAAACAATTTAAAAAACATATTAGCTAATGTTAGAAAATCCTGCTAACCATCCTAATTGGCATATGTTCTACGCATATTTTGGAAACATCCAAATACTGACACAAGAAGTCTATGATCAAGGCTTTTTAAAGTAAAGAACTGTAAAAAGAAATTGTGCAGAATCTATAATCCAAGCTTGATTACTTCTTTTTTTTTTTAGTTGGAGTCTCACTCGGTCACCCAGACTGGAGTGCAGTGGCCGCTCCCGGCCACCGCAGCCTCGACCTGCTGGGCTCCGGCGATCCTTCCGCCTCAGCCTTCCGAGGAATTACAGGCATGCGCTACCACGCCCGGCTAATTTTTTGATTTTATTGTAGCGATGGGGTCTCACTGCCCAAGCGGGTCTCGAACCCGCGGGCTCAGACAATCCACTCACCTCAGCCTCCCAAAGGCGTGGGATTACAGGCTGAGCCACCGAGCCCGGCTGCTTGATTACTTCTAAACCAATCACTTGGGCCAGTTACTTAACTTCTAAATCACAGTCTTCATCTGTAAAACAGGCATGACACTACAGCCTATTTCACAGTGCAGTTATAAGAATCAAATACATTAAAAGAGACGTAAAGTGTTAGAATAATGCACGGCACACAGTAAAAAAAAAAGTAATTATTTTCTATCATCATTATTATTACCAACTGACTTATAATACAAGTTTATTCCTAATTAAAGTCCAAATTTCTAAAAATCAATAGTGGTAGTAATATTAGGATAACAACCAATAATTGTGGATTATCTATTACATGCCAGATCCATTTTATCCATTATTTAACTTAATTCTTAGAATAAGCTAGTAAAGTAGTCATCACTCCCCACAACTTTATAGCTGAGGAAGCTAAGGCTCAAATAAGTTACAAATTTGGTACAGGAGCTATGGATACTAAGTAGCAAATTCATAATTGAAATCCTGACCCAACACCAATGTTTGTCCTGTCATATCTGTGGCATCATAAATGTCTTAGGAAGTGTACAGATCCTACTTTGGTTACTTGAGAAATAGCTCCAAGAAAATTTTCTAAGGAAATGTCTGTTATTATGGTGATAACAGGAAACCTAAGCCAGAGATGAAGAGAATTCAAAACTGAAAAGACACAACTTTGAACAGATACACGTGTAATGCAAGAAAACATATTCTCACTGCAATCCTTAAAGTAAGGTTGTCAATACTCCCAAGGAGACTATGATTACACTTCTAATATATTCTTTCTCTTATAAAGCTATATTCTCCTCCTTTTTTCCCCCTCCAGGCCATTAGCTTGTCTAAACAGGGGCATACAGGAGGGCTATATTGTTATTACCATTTTTCCCCACCAAATGTAAATGACATTTGGGCATAGAAAAATCTAAAATCAGTTTAGGCACATCCAGGGGTTCTCTCTGCCCATCTGCCCCTTACTCCCCATTTCTGCCTAGGCAACCTCTTGCAGGTCAGATGCTGGTGACTGTTCAACCCATATTCCTAGACCAGGTGTCTCTCAGCTGTAGACTCACATAAGAAATTTCCACCAATGCAGAATTCATCAGAGCCTTCTCAAAACTTGCTATCTCTCTTTTTCTCTCCCTCAGTTGGTGGTAGCACCAGCTAACCTATATAACTCAAGCCAAAACAAGAGTTATTTTCAACTCCCTTTCTTTATTTCAACCAATATCCTGCTGTTTTTGCCTTATAGACACCTCTAAATAAGCCTTACTCTCTCCATTCCTGCTTTATTCTGGTACAAACACCCTCCAAGCTCTTACCTGGGCTACTATTTTAAAAAAGCCTCTGAGTCTCCTATCTTCAATCTTCCACAGCTCCATGCTCTCAATCTTCTACAGCTCCATGCTCTTACTAATATTCTTAAAGGTCATCCTGAAGAGACCAATCAATTACCTAAACTGTTCAATGACCTCTGCTCTCACAGCCACATCCTGAATAGAGGAAGAGTTTCGAGCTACAATATGGTCTATAGCACTTTCTACAATGTGGGCTTTCCGGACTTTGAAACCCTCCATCTTCCTCTCTTCCTGATATTTTCCTTAGACTCAATGAAAATTATCATCTCCATACCTTTGCTCATATTGTCTCCTTGGCTTAAAACGCTTCACTCATCACCCTCACCCTTTAAAATCACCAATTTCCACTATCATTTTCCAACTTGACTCAGACGTAACTGCCCTGCAAAGCCTTCCTTAACCTTCCCACATGATGTGCTTTCTTCCACTCTAGGCCACCAGTCTCCAGGCAGGACTGGACATCCCTCCTCTGTGATCCTGCAGCATCTTGTGCATACAGAGATAAAGCTGTTATTTACTGAGTACTTTTTATGTACCAGGGACTGTTTCCAAGTGCTTTGCATATGTTGTCCTGTTCAATCCTTATAAAAGCCCTTGAAGTAGATTATTAATATGTTCCCTTTACATCAGAGAAAAATGAGAATGTCCACATGTACGTCATTCAAAAACTGAGGAGGTGGGATTAGATATTGCCAACCACACTATTAATGGCATTTGTAATTGTGTTCCTTATGCCCCACTGGACTAAGCAACTTGAGAGGAAATCCATCTTATTTTCATTTATATGAATAGTGCCTGACACAGGCCACAAGTTGCTGTTGGATGGGTTAGTGACTGGATAAATAGCCACTGAAGTGAAAATTATTCCAGATTTGGGGATCTAGCAGACAGGATTTAGTTCACTCACCCACTGAATGTACCTTGTGATTTGGGGTTAACTACCTAGCCTCTTTGGACCTTATTTGCATTATTTGGCAATAAGTTTAATAACATCTTTTTCCAAATATTAGTGTAATGATAATTCAAAATACATATAAAATGCCTGAAACAATTTAGAATATCTAAGTAGATTTACAGAAAATAGTAGCTATTGCTGCTAGTGTTTTTATAAGACCAGGTGGAATTCAGCCTAGAGAAATCTAACATGAAATACAGTGGCTATTTTCAAAGAACTGAAGGGTAGTTTCATGGATGAGTGGGTATTGATTACATCTGTGTTGATCCCAAGGAAGGAGAAAGCTGAATGAGCAGAAGCTAGAGAGAGATTTTGGTTCTTTGTAAAGGGTGTGGCTAGGTTAAGTGACCTCCTACAGTGAAGTAACCAGTCTTGTTAAGGTGGTGAACACATTGTCACTGCGACTGTTCAGAAGCTAGCTAACTCCCAGTCAGAAACGTGAAGAGGGATGGGTCAGATGACCAGACGCCTGTACCTCCACTCTGTCTGTCTGTCTGGTAGTCCTGTATAGCCAGAAACTCTGTGTTTTAAAAATGCCTCCTGATGCATTTAAGGAAAAACTTAATCATGTCATAATATTAAGAGATTCCTTAAAAAGTATAAGTTAGAATCTTGATTATAAGGGGGACAAGTGGCATCACTTAAAGGAAATAAGGGGTCAAGATTTAACAGCCCTTATCATTTTGGTAAATTATTTCTGACAAAGTCAGATGAAGAAATATTCCCAGAGGTCTTTGAGCGGTTTCTAATTACTAACCATCTATTCACACAGGACAGATACTGAAAAACTACCCATGGATTCAAGGGACAATTCCAGGTACTCTGGCTACCACCATGAACAGAATGGATAAAAACCCTGCCCTCAGGGAGCTTGTCTTCTATTAGAACACATAGTCTTTAATGAATTACTTTTCAATTCCAATGAGAAAAGTAAAATACTAATAGCCTAGTATCTAACAGCTTAGTCCAACATGGAAAAAAAAAATCATTTCTCACCTGGTTTGATTTTCAAAACTTAAAAGCCAGAAGTAAGGAGGATTAATTTTTTGACTACTAGTCACACTTATTTTTACTTCTTATTTTTAAAATTAAGAAATGGAAGTAATAATTGTCATTTTCTTCATGATACAGAGCCTTGAGGTCTAGAGTACTATACAAACACCCTAATAGTAGGAACTTACAGAATCATCTAATCGGTCTGGACCTTAAAAGAGGATTTCATTCACTAGGAAAGCAGAGCTGGATCACAGACTGCCTATGACAAAGTCTTCTAAATGACATCGACATTTCTCCGGGTCTTAATTTTGAGTCAATAGTGTTTAAACAAGAGAACATTCAAAAGATAAGAAAAAAATGCATGTTATAGTAATTTTCCCTCAGTTTTTAAATATTTTGAATTTTAAATTAATTTTCACTTAATTTTATGAATGTCCTTAGCCCTGTCATATAAAATGTATCCTTAGTATAAATAAATGTAAAAACTATCTTTGTCTACTTTGCCTATCTTTTTCCTTTAACTTACAGTAGAATTTCCTTTTCATAGTAAGAAACAAGTAGAATATCAGATCTAGACAAACTGTAAGGTCATTTACTGCTAGCCTCAATTCATCTCTAGTCATTCTTTCTGAAGGGCACAAAAGATGTCTACCCAGTATCTGGGTGTTACCAGTAATGTCTATTCATATTGCTGCCAGGCAGCTTTTTTCTTACTAAACTGCTCTAATTATTAAAATTATCAACTGCATACAGGGCAAATATCTCTCTATGGTGCTCTCTCTGTAGAATGACATGTCTGGAGTTTGCTTTAAAACACTCCAGACACACTCACATAAATACTTGTGCAATTAAAAAGTTAAAAAAATTAGGTTCACCATTGACAGTTCAGGTCTTTTTTTTTTTTTTTTTTTTTGAGTTGGAGTCTCACTCGGTCGCCCAGACTGGAGTGCAGTGGCCGCTCCCGGCCATCGCAGCCTCGACCTGCTGGGCTCCGGCGATCCTTCCACCTCAGCCTTCCCAGTAGCCGGAATTACAGGCATGCGTTACCATGCCCGGCTGATTTTTTTGATTTATTGTAGAGATGAGGTCTCGCTGCCCAGGCGGGTCTCGAACCCACGGGCTCAGGCAATCCACTCACCTCAGCCTCCCAAAGGCGCGGGATTACAGGCTGAGCCACCGAGCCTGGCTGACAGTTCAGGTCTTTAATGAATCACAGAACAAATCTATTCTCTTCGGGGACAGATTTTTCTTCTCTATCCTCATTACCTACGAATGTCCATTTACTCACTCTGCTGTATTACCAGTACTTAAAATACCCCTGGTAGGCAAATATGCATTCAATACTTGTAGAATGAATGAATGGCTAAATTAATTGTATCCTCCTATCATAGTAAACTTCTTGTTAATCTGCACAATGTCGTACTTATTCAGATTTCTCCAAGCCTTATCCATACTTTTCACCTGATATACTTGTATCCCTTATGATTAATTGTAGAACTTCTACTAATCCATTCCATACTCAATGTCTGGTTCAACTGTCACCCCAAGACAAGAGGGCTAATCCCCCCATGATTTTTGTATCTCCCTTTTCTACGGAACATGTGTGAATACTATAGGATAAAAGCAAAGCTTTGAATAAAATAGATCTGCATCCAAGTCTAGTCCTACTACTAGTTATGTAATCTTGGGCTACTTTAAATTACCTGAGTCCCAAGTAGAAGCTGAAATGAACTGCTAAGCTGGCTGTTAGAAAGCACTCAAATGACAGGTGATAATGATATTATCTCACTGCATTTTTTTGTTTGTATACCTTTGTTTCTGATTATAGTTTGCATCCTTGATACTCAGGGCTGTCTCATTCACCTCTGTGTGCCTTGTGTCTGAAATATAGAGGATACACTAAGACCTGTGCGAAAGAAATTGTTTTCAGCTAAGCCCGTGAATAGCACTTTCCTTAATCCAGATATCAGTTTTCCAGTGGTGGCTGATGTACAATACCACATAATTCTTATGCAAAGTGCACCAAGACTCAAGTCCAGGTTTTCAAAGGTCTTCACTGGGATACAAAATCCTTATAATTATTTGCGAATGTTTGTTGTTTTACTTATTCGCTATATTAAAAAGGAAGGATCTGTTGGATAAACATAAAAATAGAATATCAAGTTCTAGAGTTTATATATTTGTAATTCTAATATATTTCTGACATATTCAATACCACATATGAATATATTCAGTGCGATAAGATCATATATAAAAATAAGGAAGTTTATTTAAAAGATTGGACATCATTTTTCTCCTAACCATAGTACATCATGTTACACAAAATATCATTTTGGCTATTACTTATCATCTTCAAAATTGGTATGTAACTATGTAAATTAAAAAAAAATACCAAACACTACAATCTCACAAACTTGAAAGGTCATTTAGAAACATTATTAAAAACAGAACAAAGATAGAGTTCCTGGAAAACTTGTATTGCAGTCAAATCCAAATAGTAAAAAGTATTTGTTAGGAGACTGCTGGCATAGCTGAGTAATTCCAATCATGTCAACTTTTGTTTAATTTAAAGATCTTTCTGAGCCAAAAATATTTTATATCGTGTTAAAGGTCTAATATTAAAAAGCATGCACTAGGCTTCCAAATACAAAGAAAACCCCAGCCAGAGGAAAGGAAGAAAAAAAAATTGGATGACCCTACTGAAAAATGGGCTCCAAGACATCCACGGAGTAGCATGCCGTGGGGGCCAAGCAAATACCACCTTATCGCTATCAGATTAAACCAAGAACATCACAGGCCGCTCTTTGAAATAAACCATGATCATGAGGAGTCTGGTTATTTGGTAGCAGGGAGCATTAGGATATTCCGGTTGTAATTCATACACGTCTCCAGGTTCAACTGATGTTAATCACAGTTTAGAGTCATTGTTTTTCAGTGAACTTCCAGAAAGTTTCACTGGCCTTTACATACCTGTCTCAGCAAGTGTAAAGGAAGCCACATAACAGGTACAAAGAAAAAGAAATAATTTATTTGATCAGAAGACTCTTATAAAAGCCAACCGCTTCCCACGTAATCCCAGGTTGTACATTATTCTGGGTTTAGTCTCAGTAAACAGGAACCATTGTAGCTACTTAAATGAAGGAATGAGATGCGTACAAAATAGGTGTATCAATGAAGGAATGAGATGCATACAAAACAGGTGTAAGTGCAGAGAGATAGGGCCCTGCACTTGGTCTCCAGAAATGTGCACTGGATAAAATAGGGGCTGAAATAAAATGTTCATACAATTTGGCAAACAGTGACAACAGTTTCAGGAGTGCTAGGGACAAAAGACAAACTGTAATACAGAACAAAAACTATAGAACTGGCCCACCAGGGAGGCTGCTGTCTATGCTACAATCAGGACCTAGGCTATGTGGGAGGTATCACAGATTCAACTGCTGGTTTTAGACTCAAACCTCACTTGCTAAGTCTGTACTGTCAAATAAAGAGTTGTCCTGTACCCCACTCTGTCTGTCAATACTCACAGAACTAGTGATTGGGCATGAGTGATGATTAGAAAAAAAACAATCTCTCCATGTCACAGCTTCACAGCAAAACAAAGAAGTAGCATCAAAGGTTATATCTGGCCTTATCACCTCTCTCAAGTACTATATATGTATTGACAAGAGCACAAGCCACAACTAGACAGACAGGTAGGCATTAGCTCAAGAAATATTTGGAAATAAAATGAGTAGGGCTGGGCAGTTGACTAGAATGTAAGTAGTCCTTTATAAAGAGACAAACTTCAGAATCAACTGGGAATCTTTTCAGAATCTACCTGCCAGGGCTCCAACCCAAGTCATTGTGAAAAGTAATCTTCAAGGATACGATTTGTAAAAAAGTTCACTCAGCAATTCCAATGCTGGTGCTGACGTGTGAAATAGGGAGGACCTGGTGGATGCTGAAGGACTTTGTAGCTTGGGTAGCTTGGGGATGGAGAATGCAGAAGAAGAGTAGTTTTCAGAGGAAAGAAAATGAATTTGGTTTTGGACTTAGGTTTAAGATGCATGGTTTTCAAGAAGTTGGATGTATAAGTTTACAGATTAGATGACAGAAACCGAGTATTGATTGGATAAGACAACTTGAGAAAGCACATTCAGCGAGAAGAAAAGTGGGTAGATGTTGGACACCTGAGGAATACCAACTTTAATAAAGAAGCAGAGAAAGAGAAGCCCATGAAGAAAGATTAAGAAGGAACTATGAGACAATATAAGGAAAATCAGAAATGAGTGGGGCTAATGAAGTTAATGGAACAGTGAGTTAGGGAGTAAAATGCAACAGAGACACTGGATAAAATAGGGGCTGAAATAAAACGTTCATACAATTTGGCAAACAGCGACAACAGTTTCAGGAGTGCTAGGGACAAAAGACAAACTGTAATACAGTGATGAAGGAATGGAAAGTAACAACTCATGGAATCCAGAAGTCAATCAGAAACCTGTTACTATCTTGACTAATTAATTAGTACAAGGATCTCAGAACACCTGCTCAGCAAAGGGGTGCTGTGGGTCATGGGAGGAATGATGTATAAAGAAACACAAGTCTTTCACAACTTTTGGAAAATACTCAAAATGTTTTAGTCTTGCTGATGGTGAATTATGAGGCCCAACTGCATATCTAAAGGAAAAAAAAGCATTTTATTTATATGGGCCATTCTATCCAAAGGATGGATTTTAGAAAAATCTGATTCCTAACAATTACATGTCTATAAATTAATCTCAAATAGTTCCTTATCACATAAATATAATGAAAGAGCACAGAGATAGCACATACAAATCCCACAATACCTTCTTTTTGTTCTGAGATCACTAGTTTATATCTCAAAACAAAGCTAAACAGAATGAATGGTTTTATAAGGATACTAAACAGGTGTCACAGGGTATACTCTTCAACACAAGATTTTCAAAACAAATATTGTTTTGAGTTGAAATAAATTAAAGAATAATATACTAGTACCTTTGAAAATTTTGCTGTTTACATAATTCTCAACTTGTCACCATCCATACACAACTGATGATGTTTTCAAATCCAATGCACTTCCATGGTCAAATGTACTGTACAGGTTACAGATAAACATACTGATTGTGTTGCAAAATACACTGATAATAATAGAGCCTGCCTACTAGGGTTGAGAGATAAATAAGTTAATCATATATATGAACCACTTAGAATGGTGCCTGGAATATAGTAAAGGCTGTTTAAGTTTTAATCATTATTATTGTTGTCAGTATCACTGTCATTGTCAGCAACACACAGTAAAACAATATACTGCATGCACCTCTAATCCCAGAGACTCAGGAGGCTGAGGTGGAAGGACTGCTTGAAGCCAGGAGTTCAAGATCAGCCTGGGTAGCACAGAAAGACTTCATCTCTTAAGACTTTTTTTTTTTAATTAGCTGGGCAGGGTGGCATGTGCCTGTAGTCTCAGCTTCCCAGGAGACTGATTAAGGTGGGAGGATTGCTTGCACACAGGACTTTGAGGCTGCAGTCAGCTATGATGGTGCCACTGCACTCCAGCCAGAGTGACAGAGTGAGACCTTGTCTGGAAAATGACCCGCCTGGGCAGCGAGACCTCATCTCTACAATAAATAAAAAAATCAGCCAGGCGTGGTAGTGCATGACTGTAACTCCGGCTACTTGGAAGGCTGAGGCGGAAGGATCGCCGGAGCCCAGTAGGTTGAGGTTGCGGTGGCCGGGAGTGGCCACAGCACTCCAGTCTGGCGACAGAGTGAGACTCCAACTCAAAAAAAATAATAATAATAATAAGGAAAAGTAATATATCCTAGGGGCCAAGGGCACAGACCCTGGAAAATGGGTTTTCATCCTGGCTCTTCCACTTACTAGTTGTGTGCCTTTGGTCAAGTATGTAGCCTCTCTGTGCCTCAGTGTTTTCATCTGTAACACAGGGATAATAATAGTGTCTAATTCATAGAGTTGTGAAGAGCAAATAATTTGTATGTAGGTAAAGCACACAGAACAGTGTCTTATGCAGAGTAAGAAGAATACAAGTATTTGTTACAATCATTGCTACTACAATAACATCACCACATAGTTAGGAAACTAAGCACTTACCTCAATATCTCAAGAAGTTGAAGACAATGCTTCAGATTGGGAGTAAAAATAGTATTACTATAGGGACAACCTAGAAGGAGTTACAGTTTTTTTCCCCAAATATATTATTTACTGGCAGTAACTAGTTACTTATGACCCATCTCATACTTGATTAAGACACACCTTATAAATAATGGTGACACCATGTGTTGATATTTTGGTTGACATTGACTAGACCAGATGGTTCATCTAGGTCCCACTGACACCTCTTGCTACGCTCTTCAATTTATCTATGTGTTCAGAAAAGGGATGGAATCATCACTTCATAGTCAATTAAAATATGTCTTAGTCTGACATGAACCAAGGTCTCCAAGTTACTGATGGTCTACATGTAAACATATGACAAGTGGTGAATTTACATTGTTGGCAACAGACTTTCTTTCTGCATTTGGCCCTGGGAAACAGAAAAGGTTAACATTTTTCCATCTGAATGCCACAGTGATCATTTAGACAATTTAAATGCATGCACTGTATTAGTAAGGGATAGCCCCAAATGAAATTAAACTAACTCTACATTATTTGATGCATGTGGTATCTATACAAATAGCATTTCATATAACATAAAATTCCACAGATCACACTATCTGTAGGCGTCATCACTGGTGTTAACCTTCAACCATGAATACACTGAATGACAGCAATGTTTCATAACATTTGTAGCGATAAAGTCACGAAAATTAAATAACACTCAGTTATTTAATGTCCTAAATCTCTGGTTACATGTCAACATTTCTAATTACCAGGGCTCACTACTTTTGAGGTCAACATTTCTGTTGTTTCAGCTCTCATTTTTGGACTATTCCTCATGCAGAAATGAATCTTGCCACTTCTAACTTCACATACTAACCTTTGTCTTGTTCTCGGGTACAATACAGAATAAGCCTAAACTTCGCTTAGGCTTATTTCATTTCATAGCATAGCACATTTCATTTCAAATATAAATTCTAATCATGTAATACTGGGTATTGGAGTATGCTTTTCAAAAAGATTCAGAAGCAAGATATAACTCAACAGAGAAGACTTGTTTATTTTTTTATTTTTTTAAAGAGAGAGAGGGATCTCACTATGTTGCCCAGGCTGGATTTAAACTTCTAGGCTCAAAGGATCCTACTGTCTCATCCTCCCACGTAGCTGGGACTACAGATACAAACCACAGCACCCAGTCAGAAAAGATTACTTTTTTTTTTTTTTGGAGTTGGAGTCTCACTCGGTCGCCCAGACTGGAGTGAAGTGGCCACTCCCGACCACCGCAGCCTCGCCTGCTGGGCTCCAGTGATCCTTCCGCCTCAGCCTTCCAAGTAGCCGGAATTACAGGCATGCGCTACCACGCCCGGATGATTTTTTGATTTATTGTAGAGATGAGGTCTCGCTGCCTGGGCGGGTCTCGAACCTGCGGGCTCAGGCAATCCACTCACCTCAGCCTCCCAAAGGCGCGGGATTACAGGCTGAGCCACCGAGCCCGGCTCAAGATTACTTTTTATTTGACATTTACTGCAAAATTGAAGAAGGCAGTTAGGACAGCCTTTCACATATTTAGAAACAATTCTGTTTATTTTCATTTCAATTTTAAAATATCAACCCCTTCTATTTTACTCCTCATAACCTAAAAAATGAATTGATTCAAATTTCCAAAGTAATTGGTTATTACTCAGACATTCAGAGCACCTGTTTGGTGAGGAATAAGAGTACACATGTGGTGAAACATAACTCTAAAAACTGTGGGAGATAGTGACAGTCTACAACAACATACCTTCTGGCAGTTGTCCATCCACCCAAGTCTAATGCATACATGTGGATATGAAATTTTATAAAGGATGTCCTCACATGCCACATAAAACACAGACCTACCTAAGCCTCTCAGTTATAAAATAATGAGGCAATGATATTTCTGTTGTAGTTTTTCTAAAAAGATGAGAAAGCTTTTTATTTGGGTGAGGTTTGATGTTGTGAAAAGATATTCTCCCATGCTCTAAATACATATCTTTTTTACAAGGTCAACAATGGTAACAGAAAAAGGTACCATCATCACAAATCAGAATATTTCTTGGAGTTGGATGTTTGCTTAACTTCAAAGGGTTACACTCTCCCATCTGAAAAATATATGGGGCCAAAATTCTACTTCAGAGATAAAATATTTCAGATTTCACACACCTCTGCCATTAAAATGAATCATGCATCACTTACAGTGTGAAAAAAATAAGAGGTATTTACATAATCAAGAAGAATCTGTGTGCTGTGTGTGGTGGCTCATGCCTATAATCACAGCACTTTGGGAAGCTGAGGCAGGAGAGTTGCTTGAGCCCAGGAGTTTGAGATCAGCCTAGGCAACATAGCAAGACTTCATCTCTCAAAAAAAAAAAAAAAAATTAATCGATGTATATTTTAAGATCATAGTGCCTTTTCTGAATTACATCCATAAGCCAATTAGCCAAAGGAAATATCTTGTGGAATTTTGATACTCAATCATAAACCTCCATACTTAAGTCCACATATAAATCAAACTTTTAAAATCAAATTTATTTCTGATGACATTAATATGATAAATGACAAAATAGTCACTTACTAAAGACTATCTCTATTGAAAACAAAATGCACATGACTATTTCTAGTCATTTCCCTTTTTCAAATTGTAGTGTACTTTATAGAGACAATTTCTGAGAATGAACTAATTATTAAATAAACACTACTATTATTTCAGAGCTTTCCATAGGAAAGCAAAGGAAACTGTAGAAACTGGCAGAAGTTCTGAGGATGATCCCGAGAATGTTCAGGAAAAGGTATACAGAATTTTTCAACAATCTCTCCTCAATTAATGCTGATTAATATCTCATAATATATGAAAGACCCAATTAACTTTGAAAGAATTAACTTTAGAAAGAGTCAAAGCTATGCAAAAATTTGTTTTAAAGAAATCTATATAAAAGAACGACAACTTCAACTAATACATAGAAAAGAAATGATGGAGTTAGAAATCCTCAGATGTTAAAACTAGGGGGTAAAAGTCTGATGAGGAACAAAATAATTTAAACATTCTCAAACCATCACAACACAAAATACTTATTAATTATAAGAGGAAAAAAATGTAACTTTATAGTGGAGGAACCAGACAGATACTACCTAAACAATGTGACCCAAATGAGATTTCCTCAACAGTGGTGATAAGACAGACTGACATCAAGAGCAGTGGACAGGGTACACTGGGAAGTCACAATTCACACCTATAGACAAATCCACATAGATATCTACAAATAAGGAGCCTGTACACTCTAAAAGGTCAAGAAAGACAAAGACTAGGTAACTCTCTGGACTAAAGAAGATAAAGGAGACATAACACCTAAATACAATGTGTGATTCTGGATTAGGAAAAATGGGTATAAACAATACTTTTGAATAAGGTCTGTGGACTAGATAACACCATTTACTTATGCTAAATTTCCTGAATTTGATAACTATATTGTGTATAAGTCTAAGGATATATACATTCAAGGATTGAGGTGTAAAGAAGCATGGTGTCTCTTATATGGTTCAGAAAAAAATTATGCAGACTCGTAAATAAATGGGCACAGGAGGGATAGGGGAAGGAAGGGAACGATACAGCAAATGGGACAAAAATTAATCAACAGATGGTCTAGATAAGAATATACACGTGGCCTGGGCAACTTGGAGAGACCTCATCTCTACAATAAAAATCAAAAATCAGCCGGGCGTGGTAGCATGCGCCTGTAGTTTCAGCTACTTGGAAGGCTGAGGCAGAAGGATCGTTGGAGCCCAGCAGGTCGAGGCTGCAGTAGCCTCTGCGTGACGGAGTGAGACTCCAACTCAAAAAAAAAAAAAAACACACACACACACACACACACACACACACACACACACACACACACGTGTTACATGCATTACCGTGTAACTTTTCTGTAAGTGTGAATTATATCAAAATTAAAAGTTACAATCAACCAACTATCACCACCAACAACAAAGTAGCAAAATGTCCCAGTTGGCCTTACCCAACTTTCAAGGCCTTCTGGACACTTCCTTTTTTGGAGTGTTAAGGACAGTCCAGTACACCCCAGAGATCAAGTAAAGCTTGGGTTTCACTTACAGCTAGCTTCAGGGTAAGAGTTGGAATGCTTTATAGCTGCAGATGCCAAGAATCTCTTTAACTGATAGTTTCACTGACACTTCAGCGTGGCAGCAAACATAATGAGGTAATGCTTGCCAGACAGAGTATTTGTTTGTTTCTGGCGGAGACAGGAGTTTCACTATGTTGCCCAGGCTGGTCTTGAACTCCTGGCTTCGAGCAATCCTCCCACCTCAGCCGCCCAAAGTGCTGGGATTACAGGCGGTAAGCCCCCACCGCGCCTGGACGAAAGCGGAAGTGACGATCACCTCATCGCGAGCCCCTGCCACAGGTCACCGGTCACCGGCCACCGGTCCCCCGGAGGCGGGGGCCATGGCTACGTAGCCCTCGACTCGGGCCGTGCCCTGGCCATTCTCTCCGCGGCCCATGCCATCACTTCTGGAGGGAAGCCCGTCGTCCTGACAGATGGCCTCGCAGGAAGTGGGGAGGCAAAGTCGGCCCAGGACAGCCCGGACTCATGGGGCCTGCAGGTCCGGAGGCTGAGACCCCCTGCGGCCGAGGGGAACCGGGACCCGTGAGCCCGGTCTGTGAGCTCGGCCCTCCGCGGATGGTAAAGAAGCCGAGACAAGCCAAGAGCGTCCTCAGGTCGCAAAGCTGCTGTCCCCACCCTATTTGATGAGCTCCCCAAGACTCCACGGGATGGACTTGGGTCATCCGAATCCCAACCCCTGCCCTTGGGCCTGCCGTGGCGTCAGAGAACAGTCAGTGATGGCATGGCGACAGGGACTGGGAAGATGACCCCTGGCGACAGCTTCTGAAAATAACCCACTCAGGTTTAGGCCTTGCTCCAGGAAGGGGAGAAATGTGGTTGCGGGTTGATCGCTGGGCTCCTTGACATCCGGAAACTTTGCAGTGCCATGAAAACTGAGCTCCCGAGGTCATGGAACTAGAAAATCTAACTGCGCCGGCAGACCTGAAGCAGAAGCACCTGTGATTTCAAACCCAGGTGGTGACTGGATCCCAGCCTAGGAAAGGAGGGAAGGGTCCATTCCGGTTCATCATTCCTCTTGGTGTCCTATGAAGGTGTTCGAATAGCAGAGAAAATGGTGACAGGAATCCTTTCTACTTCATCATCATTCTCTTGTTTCCCAGAGAATGAACTGAAGAGCCGATTGGGTGTATTTTACTGAATCTATAGAGATTTAATTGGTGAATGAATCTCTTCAAGCTGCTTGCTTCAAAACCCCTCTCTGTGCCTTTCCGGTGAAGAATCTCCCTCTGGAAGAGATCCTCCTCCATGATCACGGCATCTCCATCATCGTTCCACCACAGGGACATAAAAGTTTTGCTCTCCACTATCATCCAAAGCTTTCTTGAGAAAGAGAGCTCCAAAACTTCGAGGCTGTCTCCCACATTTGCTGTGCTTTGGTTTTGGTCTTCAGGTGGCAGTTCATCCTGAGAGCCTGGATCTCGGCTCAGTGGTTGGTTACCACGCCTGTCCCAAACCTCCCTTGAATCTGAATTCAGATCAGGTGATGAAGATGATGGGCTCCTGCTTGTTGGTACTCCACCAACAGATGGCGCCGGCATGGCTTCATATTCTTTTCTGGTATACTGACTAGCCACAGAGCTACACCAGGATCAGGAGCATTCTGTACCTATCACTGTCCTAGCAAGTCAAAAATGGCTTCAGTCAGAGTAGGGGTGTCCATTAAATACTGTGGACAAAATTCTAGAGTCTTTGTAGCGGGGCAATCAGTTGCTTAAGTAATCTTCCATTTTATTTGTCACATGATGTCATAAAGATGACTCATTGCCAGTCTAGAGAGAGGGCCCTGGCCAAGTGTAAGAAAAGGATAGATGGTCGGGCCTTCAGCTTATCTCTTTTCTAGAAGTGTAGAAAGGTTATGGTTCAAATTCTCAGGAAAGTGTTTGTTCTGTTGACAGGCACACTGTTTCTTAGAGCCAGGCCCTGAATGAGTTGAGAAACCATAATCTCAAGGCTACTCCCACCCCTGAAGACTGAGGAGGACTGTTGCTGGTCTCTTTGATTTGCCCAAGGGCTACCCCACAGTAGGTTCTACTACCCCAAAAGCAGGTCCTAGCTTGGTTTTCACCAAGTCTGTCTGAGTGAAGCCCAGAGATGATGGTTCCTACCAGGTTGGTTGGCCTAATCTTGTTTGGTAGCACACCTATTTTCCAACCTTCCCCTTCATCTCCTTCCTGCTCTGGTCTCTTCCAACTACTACTCATGATTGGATCTTCTCTAATGGGCCCAAAGGTGTTTCTTACTCTAGTTGGTCTACATGTCCCAGAATGGGCTGTGCCTGAGCATAGTGGGAGCACTCCTCTCCTCAAACACAGTGTTACTGAAAGCACCATTCGTGATTGGATGGCCACATCCTCGACTGTGCTTTGGGTCTCATGTTGAGTCCTGTTTGTCCCCAAATCTCATTTCTCCACCTCACAACAGTATTACCTTTAGTTTATATTCGTGCCCCATACATGCTGTTCTCATTGTCCAAGACATGCTCGTTTCTGAGGGCTTCTTTACACAGACTCTATCCTAAGGAAAGTTCCTATTTGCTTAGATGGAAATAGCTAAAGGAATCCAACACACAAAAATACCCATCAATACATATTTGAAAATAGATGAGTCTGGGCATGTGTTTAAGTGTGGGTGAGGAAGGAGAAAATGAAAGTCATCTTCAACCACAGATGACAGGATACATTGTTGACAACTTTGTTCTTAACATTAACTGTGTAGAAAGACAGAATGGGCCAGGCATGGTGGCTTACGCCTGTAATCCAAGCACTGTGGGAGGTGGTGGCAAGAGGGTTTTCTGAGCCCAGGGGTTTGAGACTAGCCTGGGTAACTTGGTGAGACCTTGTTTCTATGAAAAATAAAAAAAGAATTAGCCAGGTGCGGTGGTGCGTGCCCGTAGTTACTTGGAAGGTTGAGGCAGAAGGATTATCTGAGCCAAGCAGGTCAAGGCTGCAGTGGCAGAATGCCACTGCTCTCTAGCCTGGGCACCAACTAAGACTCCGACAAAAAGGAAGGAACGAACTGTTGAAAGACCCCAGGCTGAAAAGGTCTGGGGTCCCTGTCCCACTAAGTAATGCCCTTTGCCTATTCTGAGGGTCAGTGCCGAGTGCAAAGAGTGTTTGGAAAAGGCGCTCCCAAGGTATCTTTCAGTCTAAGGGCTGTCTAATCCTTAATCCTGCCCCCATGTCTGAATGTGGGCTTGTTTTAGGGTCATCAGGCTTTTAAACAGGTTTACAAAGCAAGGACTCAGTTTAGCCTGTAGGCACATGTACTCAGAGGCTAAGGATTAAATTGAAGACCATTGGTGATGTCTCCAAAGGAGGCTCCTAGAGCTTTCAAAAAAAAGCTGCTGTCTTTTGCGTACATACCAAAGTCTTTTCTCTTAAGCAATTCTTAGGACAGAGAATGATATTTCAATGTAGCCTTTGCTACCTCATGAACTCTGCTGATTATTTATGTAAGGGATTTGGTCATTGGGTGGTAGGGCGATGATAGTGAAGAAAATGACTGGAGAAATGATGCTCCAGCAATCACCAAAGAGCCCATATTGTGGATTTCTATATCCCAAAAGGAAAAAAAATAAACATTAAAAAAAAAACCCCAAAACACGAGCCCATATTGATTTGATTTGATTTGGACACATGCTGTCCTATGGCTTCTGCAGCACCATTAGCTTCATTAGCTTATAGTCTCCTTTAAGAGTCATAGAATGTCTACTGGGATTAAGAGACTAATACATCAGGTTCCTCTCAGTCCCTAAAGAGTAAATATTCACACTGCTGATTTCAGTCTAGCCAAGGAGAGGCATGATGGGAAAGCTGGCCTCCTTCCACTAAGCCCTCTCAGCCCCTTAAGTTCAGCTCTGGAAACTTTCACTGCTGCTCAGAGCCTTTATGAGGTCCCCTGCACATGCAAACCCCTTTGAGGAAAATTATTGGTCTTCCCTTCCATGCTCCAAAGGTCCTAGAGATGGCCCCTCTGCATTGCTGCCTTACCAACAGATTCACCATAGTCAGGAGATCCAAGCAGAGCACAGTTGACAAGGACCAGCGGTCCCATGGGAAGTGATTTTAGTCCTGAATTGCTGCAGCTTCTGTGCAGTGATGGACAACAGTGCCGAATTATTGGCTGTGGGGCCCCAAGGCCTCGGGCCAGCCATGGGACAAGACTCTCTGTGTAGACCTCGCCTGCCACCCACTCCATCAGCCCTTCCCTGTCCCCTTGGCTTCTCAGGAGTTTCTTCCTTGCTTATCTGTCTCCTGGGCTCTTGGCTGTGTTCCTGAAGTTGGTTCATCCCACCCTTGACGGAGTTTTTCCAAACCATGGCTTGGAGCTTGTCAGTTTCATAGGCACCAACTCCTCACATGTCCAAGGCCTTTCCCAGCCTTGCTGGCCACTGAGCTCCTCTTATCTCACGTACTCAGGCATCTGCCATGCCAGCCGCTTCAACCTCCTTCACTTGGCATCTGTTGGGAACCAGGAACCTTCAACCCTGGTACCCCTGATGGCCCCAGGTGCTGTTCTCTCAAGCCACAAACTCCTTTGCTGGTGAGGGCGCTCCTTCTGCCCCTTGTCCAAGAATGCCCTTCTCCACCGAAAGCCCACTCAGCTTGTCAGGGCAAAGCTTACTTCCTGGGGCTGGCCCAGAACAGCTCCCCACCATTGGTCAGATGGATCTTGAGCTCTTTTGTGAGGTCAGGTATGTTGCTGGGCTGTCTCCTCTCTGTCCTGGGAGGTTCTTGAGGATAGCTGAGACCATGGTATGAATGTGGACATCAATACATACATACTGGAATGAAGACAGCTCTGTGTTACTAGAAGCTGGATGGAGTTTAGCATCCTCAGAAATGATTCTGCATTAGAACAGTCGTAACAGGACAGTTATTAAGAGTGCCCATGTCGCTATCTGTTGTCATTTACCCTGCTCAACAGTCCATTGGGTAGGTGTTAAGAATAAGCTCATCTCTCCAGTGAGCCAACGTAGGCCACTGAGGGGTAGACCCATGGCCTAGATTTCATGTAAGAAGGCAGAGAACCAGAATAGGCCCACAGAATAGGCCCTTGACCCCACAGCCTCACTCAAAGAGAATGAGTGTTCCCACTATCCTTATAAGTTACTATCCTTATAAGGTTAAAGCAGAGAGGACTTCCATGTTATGCTGACGCATGTTGATTGCAATTTTCTGGTGTGTGTGTGTATGTGTGTGTGTGTGTGTCTGGCCTGCTTGAAAAGTTCAGATTGATTATGTGATACTTAGCATGAGTGACTCCATTCTAGTTTGATTTGGTTTGCAGAGGTCTAGTTCAGGAGGATGGTCTGAAACAGTGGGGATATCCCCCATCCCCCTTTGGTCAGGCTCTCACCTAGATGAGATTGTAACCAAAACGTAGGGCACCAGTGCTACTCTCAGTCACCATCATGTTGGGCCTTTGGTCTAAACATGTCATTCATGGGTTACAGTGTCCTTGTTATAATGCATTTGTTGAGTTTCCATTAATCCAGCTGGAAAGAGACCATATAGCATTCAGCAGATGGCTACATGTAGATACTTATCCTTTTTGCAGGATATAGTGAACCAGAGAGACTATTTTTATGGCTATCAGGAGGATAATGCCAAAAATCTGGAGTGTGCCCTTGTAATAGGAACTACACAGCAAAGGTTGCTGCCTGGGCATTAGAAGTAGACCACCACACTCAAATGGCTCAAGCCTGTGGCCAGAGATAAGAACTTAGAGGCATCTATCCTACTTAAAAGACTGGGTTCTCTGCTTTTTCCTCTGCATTTTTACTTTAAAGGGACCGTTCTGGCATTTGCCTGGGAACTTAAGTGACCCACACTCTTTCTCCCTATATTTATACTGTCGGTTGTCTCTCTCCTCGTCTCTCTGCTTAACTCTATATTCCAGCCCCATGTGATAGGGAATGGAGGGGCTGTCCTCCCAACTTAGTCTACCCTCATTAGCCAGGATCTGAAAGTAATAAATCTTTGTATTTACTTTTTTTAAAAGATTACTTATAAGCTCCATTCTTCTAAATAGGCAAAAATATTCAATTTTTCTAAGATGGTTATGGAAGGTTATTACTTCATTATCTAAAATCATATTTAAGATGACAGATGGGCATCTTATAATAAAAATAATAAAAGCATACTTTCCACAAATTATCCTGTTTATTATATTTTGTATGGTTCTAAGATTCTGTAAATATATCCATCTTTAGCCATAATATTCTCAAGAACTTAAAATTTTCTCAAACATTTAGGATTTGTATAAGTAAACTCTTTAAAATTAAATTCTATGAATAAAATGTTATAATGTTTTACCTGGAATATAAAAGGGATTTCCATAAAACTTAAAATACTGTACAATGGACCCTAATATACTACATATATGAATTTATCCAAAGCAAAGTCTGCCATTTTCTAATGAGATAGCAAGATCATGTTTATAGGACTAGGTAATAACATTTATCCAGGGCATAGAGAACAGTCTCAGAAGCTTAGGAGCCTGATATTACTGGCCAAGTACCAGGCTTCATATTGGCTGTCACTAAAAATGTCATTAAATGATGACTTGAAGGGTAATTGCTGGCATCTATGACAGGCCAAGAAATCTCTGAGGCTTCTTGAGAATCTCTGAAGTAGTGCCGTCACTACAGGTTGGTAATATCTTCCCATTGTGATATGCACTGATGCGGAAGTGAAATGAGTAACTGACAGAGAAGATGTGTTTCTACATAAAGAAGCTTAGTAAACGTCCCCTGCAATCAAGCTGAAATAACTGGTATCTGTCAACAGAAACAGATGCCATTCACTGTGACTATCATTTGCTTTAGGAATATTGTCTTGCAAGTGAATATTATATTTCATTGTGGTATAAAATTAGTTTATAAATTTAAAAATACTTAATGACAAAGCATATTTCCCCTAAGAAGCAAAACTCTTACTCATGTGTCTGTTTTCAAGATATAAAACAAAGTTTTGTTTGGTGCTTAAGATCAAAGGTCAAGATAGATCACTTCCAGAGGGAAATATTTTCTAGTTTGGGTCTACGAACAGAGTATTGATAAAAGATATATTTAAAGCCAAGTAACATGTTGAGGATTAACAGTCCTAAATTCACAGGACAATGGAGGAGAAGGCACAGAAAGAAACACATAAAAGACAAAAGAAACATACATACAGGAGGAGGGGAGAATAAGAAGTTTTGAGAAAATTATGAAGTATTTGAAATGCAGAATGAGTTACTGAAATGCTTAAGGAGGCACCATCTAGTCTCTCACTCAAAGGAACAGTAAGTGTCAGAAAGAAATGGAATGAAGTTGAGGACTCATCAGGAGATGTCTGGGTTTTAAGCTTGGGGAAGCTTCAAAGTTGACTTAACATATCTCAAAAGAAGAAAAATGAATAGTAACTCTTAAACATTTGAAAGTGTTTTTGGGATTCAAAGCAATTTATTGACACAGGGAAATTATATGGAAAGTGATCAAATACCTTCAGAGTTAATAAAGATTTATAACTAGTATCTTTAGATATCATTTAGTAGTCTATTTGGTGGAGGAATTGAAGGTACTGTTATAAAATCAAGTAGAGAAGCAGCACACCATAACAGGTATGAAACCAGGCTTTGTACATGGCAGACCTTAATTCGAACTGTTCCTTTACCACCCATTACCTGGGGACTTGGACAAGTTTCTGAGCCTCACAACCTTGGTTTTCTCACCTGTAACATGAAGACAGGACTGTCACTCCCCACAGGTTTGGTACAAGGGTTAATGTGTGTGCAATGCCTAGTGTTTCTGGTAGTGTGTCTGAATAAATGTTGATTATTATTCTTTTTACTCATATTAATTTACTCATATTAATTAGAAAGGATTCTAATTTCATCTCAACTTTTAAAACACAATAGAAGAGTTCAGATGCTCACCAGAAACCATGAATACCAACCACATGCAAAGTTGTATACTTTGTCACATACTGACCATGCATAGCATGGGAAGGTGGCAAAGATGTAAGAATGTCCCAAGAATCATGGGACTAATCAAGCTAAAAACAAATCAACTATTATTAAAATCAAACAAGAAATGGGACTTCATGTACTAAAACATATTACTCAAGCTGGTAAAACACCTTTCGACTTCACAGGACATTGGTCAGAATCTTCCACATTTCCTCTGATCTGATTTTTTTCTACTCAAGTTTTGGAAATGGATATAATCATCTTTGAGACTGTCTAGAAAGCAGCCAGGAAGGAACTAACGGCAACATAAAGAAAAGTTCACCAGGATAAGAAAAGAGGGTGGTATGGCCTTAACATCTCCAAAAGTTATAAATCTCTGCCATTTATTCTTAACTTTGAGAACCATAAAGAGGTGAATGGGACTACCTTAGAATAATATACATACATAATTTAATTTAAAATTTCAAAATACATAAATAGTGTCAGTTATCAAGATATTATCTGCTAACTCCAAACCTACTTTTCTGTAGTAGATCCTAGGATGCTGGTGCACTTAGTGAGCCACCATTCTCCTTTGCCATCTGGCTTCCCATCAGAGGTCAGTAATGAAGGGGAGAGGGTTAGAGTTGGAGGAAGAGGCCTGAAGGGAGGAACTACAGGTATGTATCACCACACAATTTTCCTTCCTTTCTTCCTCCCTCCCTCCTCCTTTCTTTCTTTCCTTCCTTCCTTCCTTTGAGACTGGGTCTTGCTATGTTGGCCAGGCTGGTCTCAAACTCCCGAGCTCAAGTGATTCTCCTGCCTTGGCCTCCCAAAGTTCTGAGATTACAAGTATGAACCACCTCACCCAGCCCTTGGTTTGCTTCTACATACTCAAACCCAGCATCCATTGCATCCCTCGAAAGCACCAGTGCAGCCAGGCAGAACACCTCCTCCAAGCTCCCCCATGTTAGTTGTGTGGGCTCCTCTCTGTGCAGGCCCCAGTCTCAGGTCTTCAGGGTACCCTCCAAGCTCCTCAACTACCAAATGCACCAAATGTCCTCTCCGCAGAGGTCTAGGGCAAGCCCCACAGAGCTCTCTCTCTAAAGTTCCAGGTTCTTTGCTAACTCAACCTCTTCACTTCATTACCTCTAGCCTTAGGGATGGGAGCTGCTTTCCCTCAGAATTCCTTTTTGCTTTTTTAACCTCCAACATATGGTAACTTAATTCTCTATGTTAAATTACTTCTATTAAAATAATAAGTGTGGTTTTTGTTTTCTTCACTTCACTCTGGACTAGTAGAAGCAGTAACCAAAATTATTGCATTATATTTCTCTAAGCAACAGCTTGCTGGCACTGGTAGTTGATTTCAATTTAATTAATTGCTTATAACTAACATCTATTTGAATGGTGACTAGAAAATATGCCAGTTTTTCAGATTTTTTTCCCCAAAAGGTTTTATATTATTATTGCCATCCATCTACAAACATATTAAGTCTTCTTAAACATAACGTGTTCTTTTAATTAAATTTCTCATTTTCTTTAATGATGTTTTCTTTTGAATTTGCTGAGCTATATAATTTCTTCATAAAGAATAGAAAGACTGAACAATCACATATTTTAAATTAGTTGGGCCCAGATGACTAAATTTCAACTCTGATTCAAACATATTTCTAGGTGGTTACCTATTTTTCTTTCCTCTTAAATAAGATTATTAAAGATTTACTACATATAAAGGAATATATGTAACATGTAAAGGAACATATATAACATTCTTTACCTGTACATAACATGTAAAGAATAACTAAACGAATACCAATGTACTCAATTTCCAACTTCAGAAACAGAATGTAACCAATTCTTCAGAAGAATCCAGTGTGTTCCCCCATGACCCCCCCTCCAGCCCAGAGGCAACAGCCATGTTCAATTTTATGTTTCTCATCACCTTGCTGTCCCTAAATAAGTACAATCGTCCCCCTTATTCATGGTTTTCCTTTCTGTGGTTTCAGTTACTTGTGGTTAACCATAGTTCAAAAATATTACAATATTTTGAGAGGGCAGGAAGAGAGAGGCCACATTCACATAACTTTTATCAGAGTATATTGTTAGAAGTGCTTTATCTAGCCAGGTGTGGTCACTCACGCCTATAAATCCAATACTTTGAGAGGCTGAGATGAAAGGACTGCTTGAGCCCAGAGTTTAAGACCAGTCTAAGCAATATAGTCAGACATCATCTCTACAAAAAAATAGAAAACAAATTAGCTGGGCATGATGGTGCACACCTGTAGTCCCAGCTATCGGGAGGCAGAGGAAGAAGAATTGCCTGAGCCCAGGAGGTCGAAGCTGTGACTAGGTGACAGAGTGAGGCCTTGACTGAAAAAAACCAACAACAACAACAACAACAACAAAAAAAAATACTGTTCTATTTTATTATTATTGTTAATTTCTTACTGTGCATAATTTATAAAGTAAACTTTATCATATGGTAGGTATATATGAGAAAAAACTTAATAAATATAGAGTTCAGTAATATTCATAGATTCAAGCATCTACTTAGAGTCGTAAAACGTATCTCCCATGGATAAGGGGGACTACTGCCATTGCCTCGTTATATATACAAGTTATATATAAAATAATGTTATTTATATATGTATATATTTGAATTTAAATAACTGAAATTATATTGTTTATATTTTTTCCTACAACTTGCTGTTTCTCAAGATTGTGCTAATAATATTTATCTACTTTGAGTACAGGGAAATATAGTTCACTTAATTTCACAGTTCAAGAGATGTTCCTTGAAAAAAGATACCATAATTTACTCAGCTTTTTGTTGATAAACATTTGAAAGGTTTGGATACTTTTTCTATAAATATATATGCAGTTATATATTTCACCTGTCACCTGGGCACTGGAGTTTCTATCTAGAAGCTAAATGTTGGGTCAGAATATGAACATTTCCAACTTAAGAAAATATTGCCAGATGGTCTCCCAAGAGATGGAATTTATTTACACTTCCATCATCAGCATAAAAGAGTTCTCACCAACCCTCGTTTATGTCCACATTTCATATTCTCTGACTTAACATTTTTGAAAAAAAAAAAGCTCATCAATAGTGTTTCCCAAGATGAAATGTCCTGTGTAACTTGAAAAGTTATTGATACTTACACACTAATATTTAGCACGCATGTGTAAGTTATTGATACTTACACACTAATATTTAGGTGCCTAATAAGGCACCTCTGTAAATCACTGTTTACGAAGCTACTAGTGTACCTTCATCAGTGTTCTCCTATAGCCAAGTTCATCGGACAGATTTACTGAAGAGGAATCATTTTAGCTGAGGAGATACATTTTAGCTGAGATTCATGTCAGTTGAATCAGAAGGATAAGTAGGAGTTTGCCAATTGAAAATGAAAAAAGAAAGGACTCGGCCATGGGGACTGGAATATTCTCATGGAGATTGTTATAAATGAATATAATACCATGGTAAGCTTGTACCACATATGTATGGACTATGCTTTCATTGTTTATACAGGGTCCCTGGAAGAAAGAGAATCTTACAGCTTTGAATTAATTTACGCTGGATATTGCTCTAAAAGACAAATGTTTTTGCAAAGTGTACATTGTAACACAATCATGGATAATTTATAAAATAAAATATGTTTTAACTAAAAATGTCAGGGAACTAATCATCTTTAATTAGCTGTGGTTTCCACCAGGCAGAAAAGCAAGCACTCAGTAAAAAGGAGAAAGCATTCCTTTACTTTTTTTTCTAATATGAATAAACGGGATCAAATCTTAGAATTAAATGACCAATGACTTGATTTTCTTCTCATTAACTTTCCTTTCCAAAGCAAAATTGTCACTGATAGTAATGGAGATTAAGGTACAAAAAGTCAAAGAATCCTGAAAAATGTTTATTTACATTGAGTACCTGTGTGTTGGTACAGAGAAGTGAGGAGAGACAGAAATACTTGGAGCTTATCAACTTTGGAAAAAATATCATAAGTTGAAAACATTTCTTTCAAAGTTTATGGAAAGAAATGTAAACATCTTAAACAGCAAAACAGGATAGTAAACTACATATTGTTAACTTGAAGGAAATTATGGGATAATAGAATTTTATTAAGAAGCACTGATATATTACCTGGTATACAGAAATTTCTAAATTGTACTCTCTACCACTCTTACTGTTCCTAAAACAGAAAGATTTGTTTAGTTCTTTCCATCTCCACTACCATCCTCCTTGGTCAAAATCACTATCATTTTTTATGTGAGTTCCTTCCTAACTGGTCTCACAAGTCTACACTTGCCAGGGCAATACTTTCAAGACATAAATCATATCACTCCAGTTCCCTGGATAGACTCATTCAGTGGCTGGATATTGCATTTGTACTAAAACAAAAATTCCTTATAAAGCATTATAGAGCTTCCATAATCAGAACATATTTTCTATCATTTCACGGTTATTTTTTTCCAAGAATGCTGGGGCATTTGGATATTTGCTCCAACTTAAATGCTTCTCTTTCTTCTCCTTTTCCTTTTCAACTTCCTTTTCTTTTTTTTTTTTTTTCTTGAGTTGGAGTCTCACTCTGTCGCCCAAACTGGAGTGCAGTGGCAGGCTCCCGGCTACCGCAGCCTCGACCTGCTGGGCTCCAGCGATCCTTCCGCCTCAGCCTTCCAAGTAGCTGGAACTACAGGCACGCGCTACCACACCCGGCTAATTTTTGATTTATTGCAGAGATGAGGTCTTGCCAAGTTGCCCAGGCGGTCTCGAACCCACGGGCTCAGGCAATCCACTCACCTCAGCCTTCTAAAGCACAGGATTACAGGCTGAGTCACCGAGCCCGGCTTCAACCCCCTTTTCAAGACACACACACACACACACACACACACACACACACACACACACACACACACACACACACACACACCCCACCGAGAGTCTTGTTACCCATGTAGCATTTCATGATCTGGTCACTACTTATCTCTAAGGCTTTATTGTTCTCTACTTCTCTGTACTCAGCGAGTATTTGATTCACATAGGATTGCTCAAAATTCCAAGAATGACTAATTGCATCTCACTGAACTTTGTGATTCATCATTCAAATTGTCTTCCATAAATTTTTCACCTGGTATTCATACCGCATGACTCAATTCTAACGGCAATACCTAAACTCAAGCCTTCTCTAGCCAATGAGGTAGAACCAGGCTCACCTTCCGCTCTGCTTCCTGTTCCCGTGTTATGAATGCTGTCACTACGGTGCAATTATGCTTGTGTGTTTGGCTTCGCAACCTTCCCTGAAGAGTTCTGTGCAGTGAACACCAAATAGAAATAGTGCTCATGTTGTAGTTAAGAGGGTGAAGCTCTGGATCAGGTTCCCCAGATCCAAATCCAGCCCCAGCTTGTTCTATGTGACCTTTTACAAGGTATTTAATATTTTTAACTTGCAGAGTTACCTAGTCACTAAAGAGAGGATTGATGATAATATCTATGTCACAGAGATTAAATGAATGCATGCATGTAAAACACTGACAGAGTAGTCATAGCACACTACCTTGAAAGGCATATCAGAATTACTGGCTGGGAGGTTTTTTCAAACTACATATATGCACAATCCTCACCCTGGTGTGAATTTTGCTGCAGTGAGCCACATTTTGTATCCCTTAGATATATACTTGATATAAACTGAGACACTCCTATTCTCAGGAACCAACAGACAAAGCCAAAATGGTCTCAAGGTGGGTGAGTTTGCTTATTCTTTCCCATGCTTGATTTTGTTTTTCTCTTGAGAAAATTTTAAAAATCTTTGAAAGTCCAATTTAAATATAATTTTCCAAGTATACTTAATCACTACCTCTTTTGTGTTTCTATATTTTTGTATAATGAAAAAAATAATTAGCTCATAGTAGTTATTCATATTACCAATGGTCTTCTTGTTAGTCCATGAGCTATGAAGAAGGAATCTTTTTTAATTTTTTTAAATTTAATAAATACATGCTGAATGATTAAAGCATTAGGCTATAATGTCTCTAAGATTCCTTACTGATCTAAACTTAATACATTTTATTTTTCTCTTCTATTTTAAGAAACAACTCACCCATTAAAATTACCAGTTTCTTTCCTAGAAAACATTTGGATAATATTTGGTAATATCAAGAACCTGAAAAAATGTTCATTGCCTCTGATCCAGTAATTATAAATCTGAATCTATATTAGGGAAACAACCAGAGATATAATTTTTTTAAAGGGCTGTGAAGATGTTCAATATGATATGCTTAAAATAAGTAAAAACTGGGAAGAGCTTAATTTTCTACAGACTCAAATTACTCACTAAGTTACAGCACAGTCATGAGATGAACTGTTATGAAATCATACTAAATGGTTTTTGAAATATATTAAATATCTTGGGAAAAATGTTCTTGCTATAATTTTCGGTGAGAAAAAGTGCAAGATATAAAAGTGAATGCAGATGTCCAGTCAAACAGAATGATGAATTTATAGACTGAGCCCTCCCTCTGTTGCAAACACATAGCAGTGAGAGATAACATAAAACGTGGAAACTAAACAGACATAGTATGCTTTCTAAAAATGTAAATCATCCTGGGACCAGAAACAGCTGAGAAGCCCAGGTTAATAAACAAGGCTGAAGTGAGAGGTCACCAGATTGTGAGTGTAAAGAAGGGAAAGATCTTGGCTTATGTGGGTACTGGGTACAGGAAAGGACAGAAAGGAGGGGATAGAACCAGTCTCACCACTAGAAACCCAGAACTGCGACTGGTCTCCTCAACTCATGCAAAAAAGATGAAATCAGCTATGATTCACTGCTTCCTAGGGCTATAGCACACATGCCTGGGGCAGCAAGAGTAGGTAGACACAGATTTCTAGTCCAGACTTCAGTCAAGTCATTCACTAGCTTGGTAACTAGATCTGTAAAGCAGTAAGTCTCCTACATGCAAACCTTCAAGTTGCAAACTTTCAAAGACATGCACACGCGTTTGTGTGTCATCTATGACTAGAAAAAGAGAGCTACTCTCCAGATATCACTGAATCATTTTTTCAACAGGGTTGATAGAATCGAATCTAGCAAGGAATCAGAACTTGGGCCATTAACGTCAGGCATGAGTTAAATTGCAGCTTGCTCTCCACCTCCTATTGCTGACAATCTTTCAGCTCTTAAATCTGCCACTTCCATTTCCTCCTCCAGTCAGTAACTCTCCTTGTCTGTTCACTTGATGCCAGCCCTGTATGCCAACTGTTGTACTGTACTACTGTACTTTTCAAGGTACTGTATTATAAGATTTTAAAATGTTTTATTGTTTGTTTTTATGTATTATTTGTGTGAAAAGAATTATAAACATATTATTGTACAGTACCATATAATACTACATATAGTATATAGTACTGTATATACTGTATATAGTACTGTGTAGCTGATTGTGTTAGTTGGGTACCTAGGCTAACTTTGTTGGACTTAACGAACATGCTCTCAGAGCGAAAATTGTTTGTATGTAGGCGACTTATTATATACCTAATGGGCCCATAAGACAGGGGTCTCTGCTGATTCTCTGGTTCTGTCTTGAGTAACATAGGCAGACCAAGTTAAAGCAACTGAAAAAAAGTTAAAGACAGTGATGAATGGATTTGAGAGGTCAGAGGAATGAAGGGAGTTAGGGATAGAACCACTGATAGAAGATCTCTGACACAATTCCTCAACTCTGCAGTCGTAACACAAAAAGAGTTATAGGTAATATGTAAATGATAGATGTGTTTCTGCTGAACTTTATTTACAAAAAAAGAAGACCAATATAACCCATAGGCCATAATTATCTGACATCTTTTTTTTAAAAGACTAGTCAACCAGTCCAGGCAATATAGAAAGTTCCTGTCTCTAAAAAAAAAAAAAACATCAAAAAATTAACTGGGTATGGTGGTACACACCTGTAGTCCCAGTTACTAGAGACTCAGATGGAAGAATTACCTCACCTGAGCCCAGAAGGTTGAGGCTGAAGTGAGTGGAACATGCCACTTCCCTCCAGCCTAAGCCACAGAATGCAACCCTGACTCAGAAACAAACAAACAAACAAAAACAGATTAGTCAAGTAGTGAGAAAGGAAAGAGTAGAACAAGGAGTTGATCTGTAACTGATTGTGAACTTGACACCTTTTTTTTTTTTTTTTTTTGAGTTGGAGTCTCATTCTGTCATCCAGATGGGAGTGCAGTGGCAGCCTCGACCTGCTGGGCTCCAGCGATCCTTTCACCTGAGCCTTCCAAGTAGCTGGAACTACAGGCACGCGCTACCATGCCCGGCTGATTTTTGATTTATTGTAGAGATGAGGTGTCGCCAAGTTGCCCAGGTGGGTCAACTTGACACCTTTTTAAAATCAACATTCTAACACCACAAAGAAAACAAGTGACTTGAAAGACACAAAAATCAATAAATGGAAGATAAATTCATTTCAGATAAACAAAAACTGAAACGTATTTTAATAGATTTTTGTAAACATCAACAAGATAAAGGAAAGATAATATCCAAATTAAGAACAAGAAATTACTTTAGAGACAAAAACAAATATGATGAAAAATTAGAAATCTTAGAAACAAAAATTATTACGATTTAAAAGTAACTATGCTGGTAATATAAACATTAGATTGAACAGAGTCAAAGAGAATCAATAACTAGAAGACAATGTTCAGAAATTCATAAAGATCATAATAGAAGCTGAAAGACTTTAAACATGAGAGATGTTAGGAGACATGGAAGATTAGATGAAGGGGCTCTCATATACCTAACGGGGCTTCAGGAAAAAAGAAAAAAGTAACAGAATACTTGAGCAGATAATGGCTGAGAAAGTTTAAGACATTAAGGGAGCCATCGGTCTTTAAATTGAAAGTTCAATTTAAGGTAAATACAGAGCAAAACAAAACATTAAAAAAAAGATTATACTTAGACTACAGATGTCAAAGGAAAGCTAAAGATGAATAGTGATAATGAGAAAATCATACAAATAATCAGATAAGACATTATCTAAAATAGAATGACAATTATTGAAAACACGTCTACCAGTAATAAGAGATGCCAGAAGAAAACAAAAGTATCTTCAAAACACTGATAAAAAATAAATCAATCTCAAACTATTACTTAAACATCAAGAGTTCTACCAAGGTCACTTGTTCACTCCACAGAAAGTCAATCACTGAGGCAATGAGTATTGCCAGGGAAGAAGGTTTTTTTAACTGGGTAATATCAGTCAAGGAGAATGCAACTGTAGGAATATGGATACATGTTTTCTTCTCCACACTTTTTTTTTTGAGTTGGAGTCTCACTCTGTCGCCCAGACTGGAGTGCAGTGGCCGCTCCTGGCCACCGCAGCCTCGACCTCCTGGGCTCCGGCAATCCTTCTGCCTCAACCTTACAAGTAGCTGGAATTACAGGCATGCACTACCACGCATTTTTTTGATTTATTGTAGAGATGAGGTCTCGCCTGCCCAGGCGGGTCTCGAACCCGCGGGCTCAGGCAATCCACTCATCTCAGCCTCCCAAAGGCGCGGATTACAGGCTGAGCCACCGAGCCTGGCTCTTCTCCACACTTTTAAATGTTGTCTAAAGTTCCTGACATTAATTTTAAAACATGAACTGATATTAATTTTAAAACATAATACAGTAGTGCCCCTTATCCATGGAGGAGCCTATTCAAGACCCCCAGTGGATACCTGAAGCAGCAGATGGTACAGAACCCTATACATACAATGTTTTTTTCCTACACATACATACCTATGATGCAGTTTAGCTTATACATTAGGCACAATAAGAGATTATCAACAATAACTAATAATAAAATAGAAAATTATAAAAATATACTGTAATAAAGTTATGTGAATGTGGTCTCTTTCTCCCTCTCTCTCTCAAAATATCTTATTGTACTGTGCTCAGCTTTCTTCTTCTTGAGATCTGTAGATCTGACCTCTAAGAGGGCTCCTAAGTGACTAAGTGCATATACAGCATGAATATACAGAACAAAGAGAGATTCAAATGCTAGGAAGGACGGAGATGGACAACATAAGATTTTTTTCAGGCTACTCAGAATGGTACACAATTTAAAATGTATGAATTGTCTGTTCCCCAAATTTTCCACTTAATACTTTTGGACCAAGGTTGACCGTGGTAAACTGAAGCTACAAAAAAGTAAAACCTCAGATTGCCAGGGGATAACTATAAAAAGTTATTTTTCAAATCGCTTATTTATTTCCTGTCTTCAAAAAAGGAAAAATGAAATATCAGAAATTAACAATTGTAAATGTAATCATTATAAACTAGTAGCTGCAAACTAATAATTCAACATAAATAATTTTGAAGATTAGTTTTTCCTCTATATCTCTGGATATGGACACTGCTTCAACTTACAGATACACTTAATTAATTTTAAATATATTTTCAAGTCAAGTATTGAAAAGAGGGAGAGGGAGAGAGAGAGGAAGAGGGGGGAGAAGGAAAGGGGGAGAGGGAGAGGGGGAGAGGAAGAACAGAGACAGAGTATGCAGGGAAGAATTTGCAGGAGAAAATTCTTGTCCAGTTCTACTAACTTAATTACTCAATGCTTTGTGTATGTTGAGTTGATTTAAGTCATGGAGCAAATGCTACAGTTCCTACTCAAGAAAGGCACTGGTACAGAAGTCATTATTTGGCATGGTTACATCAAGAAAGCTGCTGACAACCAGAAGAGATCAAAAGCAGATCAGGTTGCTTGACAAACTACGTGTCACTGAGCTCAGAAAGTCAGGGAGTACCCAAGGAAAGATGGAAATCCTGTGACAAAGAAGAGAAACCAAACACATGTTCATATACAATACTAAAAAGAGATTCAGTTGTCTTGTTGATATGTCTGAGCCATGTACATTAATTCTCAACCTATTCCTGGAAGTAAAAATCAAGTCTCTAAGCAGAAAGAGAAGAAGTGATATAGCCAGCAGATCAGCAGATGAGTGACTTCATGGTTATGGTTTATCCGCCTTGATCAAACTAATCACACTATGTATTCTATTTTGGGGTATTATGAATTATCCAAGATTTATTGGATACTTACTGCATGAAAGTATTGGAATACATGTTTTATTTACATGATCCCATTTTCTAAATCTTTTAAAAATGACTTGCCTCTGGGGGGGAAAATGTAGACAGATCATTTGAATGTGCTTAAATGAATTCACTACTTCCAACACTTAGAAGGAAGCATTTTTAATAGGCTACATTGATCAAAGTAGACATTATTTTAAGTAAGTTCATCTAAAATATCATATATATCTCCATCTCATTTCCTGAAAAAGATAAGGCAGTTTTATTTCATGCTTTGTTGATATGAAATGCTACATACAGGATAAATTTTTACTAAATTAAATTTAAATTTAAATTTTAGTCCGTAAGATTTGCTTCCTCATGTCATAAAACCTCTTATTTTTCATGGTACAACCCAAGTTTTGGAAAAGCAAAACATAAAAATGATTTCTGTCAATTTTTAATCTTCAGAGTTTGACACCTTTCTTTAAATTTCATTTTATGAGAACAGTAATATGTAATTACCTTGTTTCATGAGCTACAATTTAATTTTCCCACCTTCACTCTATACTCTCCAAAGACACATGCCATTCTTCTGTTACTAATAGTGCCAGGTTTGCATTTTTCAATATGTATTCCACTAACTACAGAACCCATCAGAGAATATGTGGAAAAAAGTCCTCTGTCAAACCAGTTAAAAAATTAATGCAAACTCTTCTCTTGGAGAATAGTGTGGATTCCTTTTAAACTAAAATTAACCTAGCAGATTCTATATTTACTTGGTCACGAAACTCCCTATTTCTATAATTCTACCAAATTGTAATAAGTTGTGGTCAACTAGGAAAATATTGAGCCAGGCAAATGTTAGTTAGTTGAGGGTATAGGCCTTTCAAATAAGTCCATCCCCTCTCCATATAAAGCATAAGCCTTCAGGGTTAAAATCATCTCCTTAATCCTCCGAGGCATGAGAAAATTGCTAAAATGCTCCTTTAACATTTCATCTTCTGTAACTACCACATTGCTCATGAGGGCAAACGCACAAGTAAAATAGTACTCAGAGGCACCAGCTACTCGTCCTTTTCCAATCCATTCTCTGGTATTCATTAGCTCTTTCTTTTCAGCTCCAAATGGCAAGTGAGAACTTGCCATTTTCATGGCTACATATATATGTAATACCTATGGTAAGAAAGTATGTGTATATTATAAGAAAATAGAACAACATTCCAAAGTGACGCCACTATGAAAAGCAAACATAAATCCCCTGACAATAAGATTACCATCCCTCTCATTTATCAAGACATCTGAAAACTATGAAATTCTACCTTACAAGACTGAATTGTTGATCAAAATGTGAAATATTTTCCAGATCCCCTTGAAATGCCCCTAGTATCACATAAGAGTGTATTTGTAAAATTTTATAAGTAAATCAAGAAATCTGGTATAAGTTTGAAGTTATGAAAAATACTATAGCATGGATGTTTTTTCTATTGCTTTAAGACTTCATTCTCAACTTAAATACATGGTACCATAATATTATAAAATGCACCATAGTTTAATCTATCTATTATTATAACAAAAATAGGGCAAGTCAGGGCAGTCTTTCTTGGGCTCAGTCAATGAGAACCCACATGTAAGCTTTAAGGGGGCACATATCAGTGACAGAATATCAGCCCTCTTTGACAGCAATAACTATATTCTTGTGTACCCACAGCACCTAGCAAATGTCTGTCATGAACCAGGCCCATAATTAGTGATGAATTTATAAGAACTATAAACAAACTATGCAATGTTGCAATGTTGTTATGTTCAATGAAATTCATATTTTCAAAATCTATGATCAGAATATAACAACCCCGTGAATCTGATTACAGTTCACTATCTGGTTAAATATGTAAAATATTTGGTGTCTAGACAGAAGTAATCAGGGCTCTTCTCATCTAGTAATATAATATCAAATGAAAATCTCACATAAACTTACTCACACTTTATATTTAATTGAGCAAGAAGAGGCTTAAATAGACAGTGAGGTATTCTAACTCCATAACAACAAGAATAAATCTCATGAAAAATGGATAAAAGCTTTACTTACAAAAATGTTTTTGTAAACGATTTGCTTTTGTGTGAATGTTATTTTTAATTTAGAATTCTGAACAATTTCAGACTATCCTTCTTTAAGATAATTTGGCGTAAGGTTTCTTAAGACTGCAATAAAATAATATGCATGTATATTTTTTTTTACCAAATATGTAAAAGAGGATATTTTGTTCTCAAGAAAATTCACAAGCTACAAACTCTTGGGTAAGTATACCAAGGATGAGTGGAAAGGGACTATCTTTTAATAAAGACATAACTTGTGTCCAACCATAAGATGAATGCACTAATGCTCTTGGCTATAAAATGAAAACAAAATGCAAAGTTGCTCCTGATAAAACAGACTGTTGCTCAAATAACCAAGGTCCTATTCAACAACTAAATTTTTAATATACATAACATTTTTTGACGACAAAAGAATAAGAATATTGGTAAAATGTTTCTTTTGTCGCATTCGAAAAAGCAATTTAATTCTACAATAAAAGACAACTTTCTTCAAAAACATTGAAAAGTCTGCCTTCCTTAATTAAAAAAAGCATGAATAAAAAAAGTGAGTTTAAGATAACAAGTTACCTTTCAAGTCTTTCTTCAGTTTTCTGAGATCTTTCTGAAAATCTTCAAACTTCATCTGTGAGGCCTGAAATAGGTCTTGGGGTTCTGGCAGTGGAAAGAGGCACTGTTCTTTTCCAGCATCCTAATTAACAAGAAACACATCATTTTTAATTGAACTGGCTGATTATAAATAAGAATGGCAGTCATGTCAAAAACAAAACAAAACAAAACAAAACTGCCAAATCACCCAATGAATGAATAACAATATGACTATATATAAAAATTGTCTTACCTCATCAAAATTTCGAAGATAGTATGAAACAATATATGACAAAAGACTTCTGCTATTGTCCTAGGCAGAAAGACCAAAGTGAGTAACACATATTTTTAAATTACTAGATATACAGTGTTAAGAAAAAAAAATTCTAGTGAATTTATGCATATACATTTTTTTCTTAGCATTTAATTTTTTTTTAAAGATAATTTAGACAGAAAAAATGTTGCAAAAATAGTACAGAGGGTTCCTGTATACCTCAGTTTCTCCAAATGTTAAGATCTTGTATAACATAGTCAAATGGTCAAAACCAAGAGATAAATGTGGGTATGCCATTTGCCAAACTATAGTCTATATTCCAATTTCATCAGTTTTTCATGCAATATCCTTTTTCGTTCCAGGATCCAATACAGGCTGCCACACTGCATTTAGTTGTCTTGTATTCAAATCTCCTCCAGTTGGTGACAGTTCCTCAGCCTTTTCATATCTTTCATGACTTTGACACTTTTGAAAACCACTGATCAGTTATTTTATAAACTATCCCTTAATTTGGGTATGTCTGATGTTTTCTCATAATCAGGTTGAAATAAGGCAATTTTGGCAAGAGTGCCTGAAGATGAACTGCTTGTCTCAGTGTATCACAACAGGGGGTACGTGAAATCAATATGTTTTATGACCATAGGTTTTAATCCTGTCACTTAAATTTACATTTTGAATCCTCTCAGTCCTGGTACCTAAGGAGTTAAATGGCATGAAAAATTTCTCCTCTCGTGTTCCAATCTAAGCAGAGTTGTTGAAGGCAATGGTACTTTCCTATTTTTACCCTCCTCAATCAGAAATTTAGTTCATTAACTCTTATATTTTTATTATGAATTTTTCTATGATTATTATTATGTTTTCAAACTACTACCTTGGCCAAGTACAGAGACTCACAGCCGAGGTAAAAGGACTGCTTGAGTCCAGGAGTTCATGATCAGCCTGAGCAACAACGTGAGACCGAGTCTCCACACACACACACAAATATAGCCAGGCATGATGGTGTGCCCCTGTAGTCCCAGCTACTTGGAGGCTAAGATTTGAGGATCACTTGATCCAAAAAGCTCCAGGTTACAATGAGCTAGGATTGTGCCACTGCAATGTCTCTCTTTAGTAAACAAAACAAAACAAAAAACACTATAAAAAATAAATAAAATAAAAATTGCTAGCATTTATAAGTAGCTAGACTAGTAGGTAGCACTCTAACACTAAGTTTAATTAATTGCAGTTCCTTAGCACATAGACTAGGGAAATTAAAAAGTTAAGTATCAGTTTGAGTGGCTGGGAGCTTTAAAAATGCATATTATAATCTTTTATCAGGAACTGAGATTGAGAAATTAATACTCATGCAGCTATAAATAAAATAATGTGTATAGCTCTACAGAAAAAAATGTAAAATAGTTTCATACTGAACAGACTTTAAATAATAGTTTTTCACCTCTTTTCTGGCACATTTGGAGGCATTAACTTTAACTTTAATTAACCTTTAAATAAACTTTTTTTGTATTGCTACAAATTAGTAGTTGATAATCTGAATTTGAGAGATCAAACATATTTTACTTTTAAAACAAACTCTATGATACAAACTACTTGCTCTCGAATGTTTGATATAACCATGATTTTTCTTCTATTAAAAAGAGCAAAACTCCTTCATAATCAGGTTTGATATGAGATAGCAATATATCTGTTAGAGACATCCCTCATTAGACAGGATTTGCTTGTAAAATGATTTAAGCAACTTAACTTCCTTTCTCCTAACTTGTAAATCAATGAAGTGGTTAGCAGTACCTGCCTCAATTAACAAAACACTCGTTAAAGGTCTTCTGATAGGAATGCTGAGAGAAAATTCTGAGTGATCAAAGTAAGAGTTCTGTCTACAGATAGTACTGAAGTCTACAAATAGTACTGAGGAGTAAGTATAGTTATATTTGTTCTATAGAGAATGAACCAATTCAGGAAGTCTGCATAACTCTTCTAAGGATGCAAATAAAATTATTCTTAAAAATCTTACTCCTTAATTCAATATTTAATTTTTATTTTAGATTACTCTTGAATTATTGAAATGAATGAAAAGCAACTTAATGGAGGTTTGAATAAGATATATAAACGTATATTTTAAAGATCCCCACAAGTAATCTTGTATTCATATATGATTGCTGGAATCTATTTCTGGCCCATTTTATAAGTCAAAAATTATATTGATGCTATTTATAGTTCAATGATATTTGCAAAACTTATTTGTTTCAATCTAACAAGCAGTTGTTAATAACTATTCAAGAGCTTACCATCTTTTTTCAACACATATAATTGATCAGGTCTATATATTGGAGGTTTCTATGAAAATGTATATAATACATATATTAACAGGATTTGAACAAATAACCATAAAAATCACAAGGAAAAAAAAAGTTCATTTATGTTCTGAACTAGATCAGATATTTGTGAGTTAGTGAATAATGTTTCCTAAAGTGAGTAATTTTTAATCCTACATCTAACAAATAATTACAATATATTAATATAAGGCAATTAATGCTTTACTTCATCTTTACCATGTCTGCAAAATATTTCTCCTTTAGTGATCTGAGGGTTTACTATTTTCTTTGAATTATACAAGACATCTCTTATTTTCTTCTTTGCCATGCTAAGCAGTGGAGGCAAATGGGCCCGTGTTTTGGAAACAAGACAAAAATGAGTGAAATAGTCAGTAAATAAAATATACTGATCTTGCTCTTCTACATATCATTGCTTTCTGATAGTTGTGTGCATGGGAATGTCTAAGCTCTTTTGCAGATCTAATTATTTTTTGGTTCTATTTCTACAGTTATGTTTGTTTGAAATTAGTAACTAAGAGATTGTGAGAGTGCCAGTAGAAATATGAGGTTCGCATGACAGAGTCACAGACTCAAATCTGAGATGGTAAACTTAGAAAATAAAAAAGTTCTGTTTCTCTGATAAAATAACACAGAGAACAGTATGATGGAGGACATTATAGACTTTTAAAAAAATATTAAGTTTAATGATTGACTAGCAGAAATGAAAATATTATAGGATTGTCCTTCCTGGATAATGAAATAATCTCCCTCATAAGAAAAATACTTATTTTGTTCTGTCAATCGATATAAAAAAATATTTTTTTCCAAGTCAGACTCTCTCACCTAGGCTGGAGTGCAGTGGCATGATTCCAGCTCACTGCAGCCTCGACTTCCTGGTCTCAAGTGATCCTTCTGTTTCATCCTCCTGAGTACCTGGGACTACACTAAGTGTCAGATTGTTTTGTAGAGATGAGGACTCATTATGTTGCCCAGACTGATCTCAAACTCCTGGGCTCAAGCAATCCTCCCAAACTTGGCCTTCCAAAGTGTTGGAATTACAGGCGTGAGCTACCGTGCCTGGTCTCAATCAGTAATTTCTAAATTTGTTTATTCCTTCATATACAGTTGCTTCTTTACCTACAGTGAATTTACCTCTTGATAAACTCATCCTAAATTGAATACCTCTTAAGTAAAAAATACATTTAATAAACTAACCGACTGAATATCAAAGTTTAGCATATTTACCTTATTTTGCTCAGGATATCTACATTAGCCTACATTTGGGCAAAATCATCTAACACAAAGCTTGTTTTATGATAAAGTGTTGAATATCTCATGTAATATATTGAATACTATACTGAAGGTAAAAAAAACCAGAATGTTCATACTGGTACTTGTTTTGCTTTTATATCATTGTAAAGTCAAAAAATTGTAAGTTGAGCCATCATAAGTTATCGTTAGTCAATGACTGTGTATGTATGTGTGTGTACTTTTATAGTGAAATGATGATATAGATAGGCATATATATATCATCATTCATATATCAATTTATAAATATATATATATATATAAATTCATTCTTTCATTGAACATCTACGCAGTGCTATGCACTATGGTTTTCCAAAATTAAATAACACATAGTCCTTTCTTGGTACAAAAATAGTATATGATTTTTTTAAAATCTTGGAACATAAAGAGATATTTATTACAACTGTTTGACAGGTAAACTTATTATTTAGCAAACCATCCAACCCTCAATGTGCCTATATTCATTCTTACAAAATACTTACACTGCTTTTGACATCTTTCAGCTTTGGAAGAATGTCTAACCCAAAGCCATCTGCCTGTCCCCGAGTCTTATTTCCACCATTCATGTAGTTGCCAAAGGCAAGAACCAAACCTAAAACCTGCATAACACCAGGGCCATTTCTTAGTGTCTGTAAAATAGAACAACAACAAAAAAAACCACACAATTTTTCTCAAGTCAAGGTTTTGTTTGAATCACCCGAAGTCTGTGCCAGTTATTTATATTATATTAATAGTTTTGGGTCATGACCAAACTTTATAATTCCTCGTTATTAAGTATATTTTAAAAGCAGTACCTCCAAAGTTAACTTTAAAATGCCGCATCACCAATGAGCATTCAGGTATGCCTTTGCATGCTAAGAGATGCCAATCTAGGCCATTTCTATTATACAATTGCAAGGAAAACAAATAACGCTGTACTATGAGAACTATAACAATATCACTGCTATTGTCTTGTGTCCATGTCTAGAACAATGCAGATTTTTGGCATCAGTTATAGAAACCAAAAAGCAGTTACAGGGATTTCCAAATTTAGATTTAACCCCCAAAAGTTCATACTTCTTTCAAAACACTGCTTTTAACTTGTATTTGCATGTCACTTCTTCTGAAAATGTGAGCCTATAATAACATCTTTCTATGTTTCAAAATGACCAGAAAAAATGGTACTATTGATTTTTGACAAATTGTTTTAAATTTTAATACTGGCTATTTCTGCCAAGCATTTAGTCTTTGTTTTGGGAAGAATATTTATCTTCTGTTGACTCATATAGTTGTTCCTAAACTACTTGGTTGGAATAATCATTAACATTTGTTGAGATGCCCTTCCAAAAAATGCAGAAAAGTAAATAAAATGTCTTCAAATTGCATTCATTTGGAAGTCTGATGTCTGAGAAGACCATGAAAAGTGAAGATTTTTGTTTTGGCAAAAGCAGAGGGCAGGGGAGTCTCCAGCAGCCTGCACACACTGGTCACACTCTAGCAATGTGGTCCTGAACCCCATGTGCCAATCTGAACACTTGCTTTGATCTTGAAGTCCCATCATAAAATGTTCCCTTCTGTGGGACTGCTATCTTTCAGATTTAATGAGTACTCAGAGTAAATAAAGGAACACTTTTCTGAAATATGAACATGATACACACAATTAAACGTCAGAACTCAAGTTTAGCTCTCTTTGGACTAGAACCCACCTCGCACAATTTCTGTAGTGATTCTAGTTTGCGACGAATTGAGCAAATGCTTTCTGAAAACGTGGATTGGAACAGGATGCAAAAGACTCGTTCTGAAAAGTTGGGGATTAGTGACAGTTCATAAAGGAACCTAAGGAAATAAAGCCAAGTTAAGATGAAAAATAGAACTCACACTAACATATTTATCCTCATCTAATTTATAAACAGTATGTACTGTAATACTGCATTTGCATTTTCCAAACAGAAAGAGCCCACCTGTAGCCTGGATGCCCTCTACACGGTTCTAAGGCATGCTTACTGTTCAGGTTTGTCCAAGGACTTGGCATTCTCTTTGTCTTTGGAAGACCGGCCATGCTTCTCAATTTTTTCCAGTTCATCTGACTGTGCTCTCTAGAAAAACAAAGGACACGCAGTTCTTCAAAACTCTAGGAAATGAATCCATTAGATAAGTGGTCTAATTATCTTGATAAATCTAATGATCTTACTGCAACAAAACTCTCTATATTTTCATATTTCTTAGCATCTGTATGCAGTAAAGCTTGACTTAATTCATGAGGCATTTTAAAGTATAAATATGTTTAATGCAAACCAGATCATCTCTAAATCTTTTGAGTAATCTTATTGACTATTAGTGATCTGCAAAATATTTACTCATTCAAGCATGCTTTAACACAATAAAGCTTTCCTCTGTTATTTTGTCTATTTATAATACTCTCCAGAGTACAAGAATTTCATTTTAAAGTAGCATTTCCTATTCAGAAACCAGTCAAGTGAAATTTGGCAGTAATTTGATCTTAAAGTTTTAACTTCTTTTAAAAAAGTACTTATTTAACTATTGCCATCACTGTTTACTGCTTTTTATGTTCTGGGAAAAGAAAAGTACAATTAAATTATTAAGTCATAGAACAAAAGTAAAAGGTTTTCATCCTTTTGCTGCATTTTCTTTTTCATGCAAAAATAGTTCTAGGCTGGTTTTCTTCTTAAGTGTCTTCTTTCACCCTAATAATTTCAAACTAAATATTTATTATTTTAAATTTGTTTCTTTATAGGAAAAGATCCTTTGCACTTTTAATATAAGGTAGAAGATGGTGAGCACAAATATACGCCTTTTTATATAGCATTTGGATTATTTTAATTTGTTGTCCTGTCTTTATTTTACAACTCACAAAGATTTTTTAAAGAGTCAAACTGCTACATTTTCTAAATGCATTAAGAAGTATGAGTAGACCATCATATCATGACTTTTAAGTCCAGTCCTCAGAATTTAAAATTCCTTCAGTACTATTTTTTGTTGAAATAGAAGAGTAGCTCAGCCAAGACATAAAGGCTGTAGAAGATAGAACCTGATAGATTTCTAGAAAGCTGATAGACATCATGTAAACAAAGCTAAGTTCTGCTATTTACTGATTATTTTCCCATTGATGGGATTAACTGACAAAGACTTGCTACCTCAAAAGAAGATTTGGAAGAAGGAGTGATGACTGAATACCAAAGGGAAAAGTTGATCCTCTGACAGTGTCATAAATTTTGTTTTTGGATTGTGATGCATCAAAAGGATGCAAAGAAAAAAAGAGGTATATTTTAATGCAAATATCCCAAGCTACTCCAAAAATTCAGAATCTTCTGGAATTTCAGCTGCACAGTAATTTTATTTTCCCCTGCTCCCCCTACCCCTAAGCTTATTGTAGCCCTGCTCTAGAATTTTAGGAGAGTAAACACCACCTCATTTATTTATCAGACACCTATAAGAGTCAACCTTATAAATACAACCAGAATTCACTTAAAGCCACATTACAAGATGTTCTTTTAAAAATAACAATATGGTTTTGATTTGCATTTCTCTGATGATTAGTGAGCCTGAGCATTTTTTCATATGTCTGTTGGCTGCTCATATGTCTTCTTTTGAGAAGTGTCTATTCATGTCTTTTGCCCATTTCTTAATAGGGCTGCTTGTTTTTTCCCTTTCGGCATGTTTGAGTTCCATGTAAATCCTGGATGTTAGGTCTTTGTCAGATATGTAGGTGGCAAATATATTTTTTTCCTATTCTGTGGGTCATCTCCCTGCTCTCTCGATAGCTTCTTGTGCTTTGCAGAAGCTTCTAACTCTAGTAAGAATGGCCATCATTAATAAAACAAAAAACAACAGATGATGGTGAGAATGAGGAGAAAAGGGAAACTTCTAAACTGCTGGTAGGAATGCAAACTAGTTCAACCTCTATGGAAAACTGTGCGGTGATTTCTAAAAGAACTAAAAATTGACCTTCCATATGACCCAGTAATACCCCTTCTGGGAATATACCCAAAGGCACTTAAATCACTCTACAAAAAAAAAAAAAATTGCATACGCATATTTATTGCAGTACTATTTACAATAGCCAAAACATGGAGCCAACTGTTCTGCCCATCAAAATAGGACTGGATTAAAAAATATGGTATATATACATGATGGAATATTATACAGACATAAAGAACAAAATTATGAACTTTGCAGCAACTTAGATAGATTTAGAATCTATAATACTTAGTGATTTATCACAGAAACTAAGAACTGAGTACCACATGTTCTCACTAATAAGCAGAACCTGAACATTTACCATAATACAATAAGAAAGGGATTGGCAGTAGCCAGAAACTGACAGGGGAGGGAAATGTGGTGGGGGAATGGACATAACATTCATAAGGGTACCTGATCTCAAACCAGGCAATGCGGGTACAAGAGGGAAGCCCAAACTTTACTTGTACAATGACAACTTATATACTGGATTGTACCCTGCATCTTTAAAACAAAATAAATTAAAAAAAATAAAATGAAAATTTAAAAAATGACAATGCTCATCTTTCTGCAAATGAGAGACAAGGGTAATATTCAAAATAATATTGAAGCTAGGAATACAGATAAGGCAAGGTTTGTTCTAAGATACTCAGGTCCACACCAAAGTATGGCACATTAAAGATTGTTCGGTCTCTACAATCTCTCTATTCTTTTAAAAGAAACAAAAGCTTCTACCAGTGCAGTTGGTTAGTCTCCTATCTCTAAGCTCAATCTCATTCTATACCCAAAACATTAGCAGAAGAAAAAAAAAAAGCCAGATTGCTACAATCTGGTGAGGTAATAATGTCTGTTAGTTTGATTTTGTTTTTTGCACTTTATATATCTTGATATAGATCCAACCTAGATGTTGAATGAATTCAACCTGGGGTTGAGTGACTAGAAACCCACTCTGTGGACATAATAAATATCTCTGGACTTTAAAAAAATAACTCAAAAGGCAGTCATAAGAGAAAAAAGATGGCCATGATAAATCAGAGTAATAATTAAAGATATAAAAGAAAGATATAATTCCTCAATGTCTTCAGAACAAACTGACTCGCTAGAGTACTAGAGTCATTCCTCAAACTATTCAGCACGTATACCCTGTACTCTATTAGACCATTTCTGCTCACTGTAGAAAGAAACAAAGTTGCCCTGGGCTGACAGTAAGCTTTATGGCAAGTAGAAAGGACTGTACTTTATGCCACACAAGCTCCTTTCTTCTTTTTCCCCACAACTATGAGGATATGATGCTATCTCTTCTATTCTTTTTCTTTTTCTCTCTGATGCTTAATTAATCCCATCTTAGGTGATCTCTGGCCCTCTCACTCTCAAATACACACATACGTATGTACACACACACACACACACACACACACACACACACACACACACACATTTGTATATACACACAGAGTCAATTCTCATTATTCATGGACTAAATATTAAATTAGCAAATACTGAACTCCTTATATAAATACAGTTTTCTTGGTAAACCTCTAGATTTACACTATTTTCATTGATCAATACATAACATTGTTTTATGTTTAAAGACACCTCATTTAATACATAATATTGATTTATTAACACTCAGCTTATGTTCAGTTGCTTCATAACTCATGCCTCAACAAAGCTTGTCTAACATACAGATTTTTCCCTATGTGGTACATCATAGTCTTCTTTCAGACAGGAAAATCACTAACAGAAGCACAATGCAAAAAATATGGCATTAAATAGACTGCAAAAAGGACACGTGACTACATGAGAGCTAAAACGAGAAGGCCGAGCGTTGTTTTGTTTGACTTTAGCTAGGAACGTGCTCATTGGGAGACTCAAATTTTTTGCCACTCAGTGCCATGTCTGTGAATAATCACAAAAGCCCCAAGGTTATTGATTTTGGGGTCACAAATTCATCTTAATGACTGGATGAACTTGCAAATAATGAGGCTCGACCCTGTATGTGTGCGTTTGTGTGTGTATATACTCATGTGTATATATATATATGGGAGAGTCGTTGCAAACATACACTTAATCCCCTTCATTTTTCCCCTTCAGTCAATTACTTCAGAAAAGATGTCTCTTTACTTTCTACATCAACAGCAGTGGTCAATAAGCAACAACAACAGCAACAAATGATAGTGGCACACCTGAATCCACAATTTTTTGAAATAGTCATCATCTTAAAGAAAGTTCTAAAGCTCTTGACTCATCTTTAAATCCCCTCAGAGTCTGTATACTCTTCAACAAATTGCAGACGTACAGTGAATATTCATAATTTAAGTAAAGACTTTCCACAATTAGAGAGTAGAATAACTACAGTTTTGTTTTCATTTTTTTAAAATGTAAGATTCAAAATAGTCATTTGTGGGCTAGCTCAAGACCCAGACTATTACTTACAATATAACATGGTTTTTATGTTTTAAAGATCATAATTGTCAAATGCCAATATTCAGATAACTCCCTTTCCTTTTCAATTTAAGAGTGCTTTGGCAAAGTAAAAACTAAAACTTCACCAGAATAGTATATAAATCAATAGCAAATGAAAAATTATCCAGTTGAAATGTCCAGTTGGGGATATCTCTAAGGTGGTGGGAATGGAAGACACACTTGGGGTTTGTACATTCAGCAAAAGATTATGGCTCGTCCCCTATCACTGACTGTTACGGTAAGGAGTAAAGCAAAAGCTAGCAAGATCCAGCTTCTGCCTTAAGGAAGTCCATCCAGGAGACAGACAAATGAATAAAACACTGTGATGGAAGCTCCTTTAGTGGTACTAAGTAACAGTAGCATGATAGTGAGGCTTGAAAGAACTTGGAACATGTGGAATCTAAAAATAGTTCCAGGGAACTGCTAGTGCAAAAGACAGATGATAGGGAATCAGTTATCCTTAAGTCAGAAATGAAGAGAACCCTGAGGATGAAGCTATGGAGGAAAGACAGAAACTTGCCAAGGGCAGATTCTACAGAGGACTCACATATCAAGGAACAGGCAGGAGGGGAAAGGGGAGTCAATAGAGATCTTCTCTCAGATCTCATTGATAGATAACGTAGAAAAAGAGACACGTGTGTTCTTAGGAATGAAAGAAAAGATGAAAGGAAAGAACAAGAATAGAAGATTTTGATTTAAAAAATAAAAATTGTAGAAAGATTTTTTCATGTGGATGATCTTGACTTTGTGAATAAATTTGTATGTGAAGTCATCTCCCATAAGTGAGGATGTTCAGGGTGAAGATGAAGAGTTAAGGGTGAAAAGACCTTAAAAAACCCAATGCATCAGGCATGCAAACGATGGGAAGAAGCCAAGCAAGGGGACGAAATTCAACAGTGAAGAGCAAGCTGAGAAACATGAAGAGAAGGGAGGTTCTGGGGATGATTGAAAATCAGGAGGCGAAATCAAGTTAGCATTAAGAGAACCTGAGGTATAATGAAGATAAAGAATCGGTTCCTAGAAGTTATGGCATGTGCACACAAAAAAAGAGAACGGTATCTCCTAAATATTTTGCAAAGGATAAACACTACGATGCCTACATGACTCACCAAGGCTCTCATGGCTTAGCTTCACTCTTTTCCAGGTGCCTGCTACAAGCCTTCTCTCAGGGTGACATGGCCTGGCAGCTTTCTCCCTTCCATCACCGTGCCCTACCACATGTGGCTTCCTAGGTCTGGAAAGCATTCACTCATTCATTTATTCATTGTTCATGTATTGAGACAGGATCTTGCTCTGTCTCCCAGGCTGGAGTGCAGTGTCCCAAACATAGCTCATTGCAGTCTCAAATTCTGGACTTAAGGGATCCTCTCGCCTCAGGCTCTGGTGTAGTTGGGACTACAGGCATGTGCCACTATGCTTGGCTAATTTTTTTCTTTTTTAATTTCTGTAAAGACAGAGTCTTACTTTGTTGCTTAGGTTGTTCTCAAACTCTTGGGCTCAAATGATCCTTCCACCTTGGTCTCCCAACTTGCTGGGATTACAGGAGCAAACCACTGTGCCTACATGCTTAATCATCCCTTCATGGGGGAATCCTTTTCTGATAAAAGACCATTTTGCAGCTACTTTTCCTCTCTCGCCCTAATTGTCATTATAATTTTACACTTATTTGTGTGAATCTCTGATTAATATATTTCTTACAGAGTCTAAAAACTCTATGAGGACAAAGGCAAATCTATTTCTCGTTTCTAAATCCTCTGTTTGTCATATGAAAGCCTGAGGGTTGGCACTCCTGACAAGGAACAGAGAACTTTCTTCATTTGGATACTTTTGGCAAGCACTAGATTAGTACAGTATCACAGAATCATAAAAATCTCAGGGTTGGAAAGAAACACAAGACCACCTACTACAGCAGTTCTCAAACATTTTAGGCTCATGACCCTTTGCTCTTCCAAAAAGTACATAAGATGCCAAAGAGTTTTAGCTTTTGTAGATTACAGATGACCTCCAATTTAACACAGTTCAATTTATAATTTTCAACTTTAGGATGGTGGGAATGTTATAGGCTTACAGAAGAAACCATACTTCAGATTTTGATTCAAAATTCTTCATACTAACTTTATAATAAAATAAGTTTTGTGTTAGGTGATTTTGTCCAACTGTCAGCTGATGTAAGCTATGGTGCTTGGCAGGCTAGGTGTGTTAAATGTATTTTGGACTTAATGATATTTTCAACATACAATGAGTTGGTAAGGACGTGACCCCATCATAATTTGAGTAGTACTAGTCTGTCTATTGATATTTAGACATTAAACCAAGAAATGTTTAAAATATTGATTAATTCATTTGAAATAACAAAATCCCACTATATGTTAATGTAAATAAAATATTTGATTACACTTTTAAATTAGACATGTGACAATATTTTCCATTTTTGCAATTCTGTTTACTATCTGGCTTAGTAGCTCGAATCTGAATCTGCTTTTGCATTCAATCTGCTGTGATTTGTGGTTTTGGATAAAGTATAGAAAGAGAATCCAACTTTACAGAGATAATTGAAAAAATGAGTAGCATTTTATTAACTTTTTAAGATAATAGTGGATATTCTTCTTTGGCACTGCATTAACTTAGTTGCAATGTGGAATCTAAAACCAGACCAATTAGCTTTTGTACTATGTTAAATAAAAAATTTCTTGTTCTATCTTGTGATTGGAATGGTCATTTGGAAAACATTGATTCACTGAGTTACAAACAGCTTCCAAATACTGACACGTCATTTTAGAGTATTAAAAATAAAATAAATTCTTTTAAAATATCACCTGAATCTCATCAGAAAATGTCTTTAAGTACAGGGAAACTGTTAAGCTCATAACAGATATAAGATTTCCAAAATTCTTTTTAATTTTAATTTTTTTATTTTAAAGATGTGGGGTACAATTCAGGGTCAGATATACAAAGGCTTATAATGCAGGTAACCTTGTTGATGAGGTGTGGCCCCCCCCAAGCAGATTCCCACTATGGCCAATCCTGCTAACCTACTCCCCTCCCGGCAGTTCCCCACTACTGCCAATCCCTTTCTTATAGTATTATGATAACTGTTCAAGGTCTGCTTATGAGTGAGAACATGTGGTACTCAGTTCTTTGTTTCTGTGAAAGATCACTCAGTATTATAGACTCTAAGTTCATCTAGGTTGCTGTGAAGTTCATAATTTTGTTCTTTATGGCTGCATAATATTCCATCATGTATATGTACCACGTTTTTAAAATCCAGTCCTCTTTTGATGGGCAGCATGGTTGGTTCCATGTTCTTGGAACTGTGAACAATACTGTGATAAACATAAGTGAGCAGGTATCTTTTTTATAGAGTGATTTGAGTTCTGGGTATATTCTCAGTAGGGGCATTGTGGAGTCATGTGGAAGGTCAATTTTTAGATCTTTTAGGAATCATCACATTATCTTCCCCAGAGGCTGTACTAGTTTACACTCCCACCAACAATGTAGAAGTGTTCCCTTTTCATCACATCCTCTCCAGCATCTGTAGTTTTATGAGTTATTGATGATAGCCATCCTGACTGGAGTTAGGTGGTATCTCAGTGTAGTTTTAATTTACATTTCTTTGATGACTAGTGAGGCTGAACATTTTTTCATATATCTGTTTGGCTGCTCATATGTCTTCTTTTGAGAACTGTCTATTAATATATTTTGCCCACTTTGTAATGGAGCTGTTTTTGTTTTCTTTTTCTGGCACATTTGAGTTCCTTGTAGATACTAAACATTAGGCCTTTGTCAGACATACAGTTGGCCAATATTTTCTCCCAGTCTGTGGGTTGTCTGTCTGCTCTCTTGATGGTTTGTTTTGCTTTGCAGAAGCTTGCCAGTTTGATAAGGTCCCACTTGTCTACCTTATCTCTTATGACATGGGCACTTGGGGTTTTGATCGGGAATTGGTTGCCTGTTCAAATTTCCATAAGGGTGTCTTCTGCATTTTCTAAGGTTCTTATAGTTTGAGCTTTTACCTTTAGGTCTTTGATCCATTTAGAGTTGATTTTTGTGAATGGTGACAGGTAGGGATCTTGTTTTAATCTTCTGCATATGGTCAGCCAATTTTCCCAGCACCATTTACTGAATAAGTTCTCCTCTCCCCAGTGGTTGGTGGTGGAGGCTTTGTCAAAGAAGAGTTGGCTGAGGTTTTGCTTTTGGAATCTCCATCCTGTTCCATTGGTCTATATGCCTGTTCTTGTACCAATACTAGGATGTTTTAATTATTATAGCTTTATAATAAAGTTTAAAGTCTGGGAGCACATACCTCCTGCTTTGTATTTTTTTGCTGAGAATTGTTTTGACGAACCGTAGTCATTTATGTTTCCATATGATTTTCTGTATTGTCTTTTCCAGGTCTGAGAAGAATGCTGCTGGTAATTTAATGGGTATTGCGTTAAATCTGTAGATTGCCTTGTGTAGACTAGATACCTTAACAATGTTGATTCTTACAATCTATGAGCATGGAATGTTTTTCCATTTGTTTGTATCATCTTTGATTTCTTTGAGCAATGTTTTGTAGTTTTCATTATAAAGGTCTTTCATGTCTCTGGATAGGAAGACGCCGAGGTATTTGATTTTTTTTCTGGCTATTGTGAATGGGATTGTGTTTTTATTTGGGTTTCTGTTTATTGTAGGTGTATAGATGCGACTTACTTTTGCACATTGATTTTATACCCTGAGACATTGCCAAAGTCCTTTATCAGTGCAAAGAGGTTTTTGACAGATTCCCTTGGGTTTTTGAGGTATAAAATCATGTTGTCTGCAAAGAGGGATAACTTGAATTCCTCTTTTCCCATTTGAATACCCCTGATCTCTTTCTCTTGTCTGATTTTTCTATCTGGTACTTCTAAAACTATGTTGAAAAGGAGGGGTGAGAGTGGGCATCCTTGTCTGGTTCAAGTTTTCAGGGGAAATGGTTCCAATTTCTGTCTGTTTAGCAGTATGCTGGCTGTGGGTTTCTCGTAGATGGCTCTTACTATTTTGAGGTATGTTCCATCTATGCCTAGATGTACAAGGGTTTTTATCAAGAAGGGGTGCTAGATTTTATCAAAAGCTTTTTCTGTATCTAATGACATAATCATGTGGTTTTTGTTTTTACATCTGTTGATGTATTTAATTATGTTTATGGTCTTACTTACAAATGTTGAACCAGCCCTGCATCCTGGAGATGAAGCCTACTTGGTTGTAGTGCATGATTTTTGAGATGTGTTGATGGGAAACCGATTTCCTAGGATCTTGTTGAGAATTTTAGCATCTATGTTCATCAAGGATATTGCTGGATCTTTACCAGTTTAGGTATCAATGTGATGTTAGCTTCGTAAAATGTTTTGGGGAGAGTTTCATCTTTCTTAGTTGCCTGGAATACTTTCAGTAGGATTAGTATCAGTTTCTCCTTGTATGTTTTGCAGACTTCTGCTGGAATGCCATCTTGTCCAGGGTTTTTATTTTTGTGGGTACTTTTCTTATGACACAGTCAATTTCTTGGATTGTTACTGGTTGATTAGGGTCTCAATTTCTTCTTGTTTCAACTTGGGGAAGTTGTGCGATGTCAGAAAGTCCTCCACATCCTATAAGTTTTCAAGTTTGCTTCCATACAAGTGCACATAGTAGCCTCTGATAATCTTTTTTATTTCTTTGGGGTCAGTTATGACTTGATCTTTTGCATTTCTGATTGTGTTTATTTGGGCTTTTCCTCTCTTTTTCTTGGTCAGTCTAGCTAGGGGACCATCAATCTTGTTTATCCTTTCAAAGAACTACCCTTTTGTTTCATTGATTTTTTAAATTATCTTTTTGTCTGTTATGTCCCGAATTTGGGCTTTTATTTTGGTGATCTGAATTCTTCTGCTGAAGTTAGGGTTTTGATGGTCTTGCTTTTCCAACTTCTTAGGTGATTTGTTAGGCTGTTAACTTGTGATCTTTCCATTTTTTTCATGTGTTTTCAAAAAGATATGAATTCCACTCTTAGTGCTGTTTTCATGGCATCCCAGAGATTTTGGTAAGATGTTTCTTCATATTCATTTGTTTCCAGGTATCTTTTAACCTCTCTTTTGATTTCCATGCTGACCCAGGAGTTGCTTAGCATCATGCTGTTTAGTGTCCATGTCTTTGTGGGTTTTGGGGGGACTTTGTTGGTGTTGATATTTATTTCCATTCTACTGTGGTCTGAGAAGGTGCATGGCAGGATTTCAATCTTGTGAAATTTGTTTATGCTTGATTTATGGCTGATGATGTGGTCAATCTTAGAGTACGTTCCATGTGGTGACGAGTAGAATGTATATTCTGTAACTATTGGGTGGAGTGTTCTGTAGGTATCAATTAAGTTCATTTGGTCAAGTGTCACATTGAGGTTCTGGATCTCCTTGTGGATTTTTTTTTTTCTTGATGATTTGTTTAGGATCCTGAGTGGGATATTTAAGTCCCCAGCTAAGATAGTGTTAGAGTTAATATCTTTTTTAAGTTTACCTAGAGGCTGCTTTATGAAAGTTGGTGCTCCTATGTTGGGTGTATATATGTTTAGGATGGATATTTCTTGTTGATGGATTGACTCTCTTATTATGTAGTGACCTTCCATATCTTTTTAAATTTTTGATAGCTTAAAGGGTATTTTGTCTGTTATTAAGATTGCAACTCCTTCTTTCTTTTGTGTTCCGTTAGCCTGAAAATTTGTTTCCCATCCTCTTACTTTGAGTCTATGAATGTCCTTTCTGGTGAGATGAGTCACCTGGAGACAATATAGTGTCGCCTCATCATATTTCATCCATTTTGCCATTCTATGTCTTTTTCGTGGTGCATTTTGTCCATTCACATTAAGGTTAATTATTGAAATGTGAGAGTTCATTCCTGTCATAAGGTTCTTTTTTTTTGAGTTGGAGTCTCACTCTGTCACCCAGACTGGAGTGCAGCGGCCGCTCCCGGCCACCGCAGCCTCGACCTGCTGGGCTCTGGTGATCCTTCCGCCTCAGCCTTCCGAGTAGCTGGAATTACAGGCATGCGCTACCACGCCCGGCTGAGTTGTTGATTTATTGTAGAGATGAGGTCTCGCTGTCCAGGCAGGTCTCGAAACCACTCAGGCTCAGGCAATCCACTCACCTCAGCCTCCCAAAGGCGCGAAATTACAGGCTGAGCCACCGATCCCGGCCATGAGGTTCTTATAGAGTTTGTCATTGTTGTTGTTTGTTTTCTTTCTTTTGATTTTTGGATAGATTCATGTGTGTTTTCATTCTTTTTCCTGTATTCTTGTGAAGGGCTTTGTAGTTCTTTTTTCCTTTCTTCTGTGTTTAATACTTTCTTAAGTGTTTCTTGTAGAGCTGGTCTGGAGGCAGTGTAAGCTTTCAGGGATTGAATGTCTGAGGAGGATTCTAATTCTCCATCACTGATGATGCTTAGTTTAGCTGGGCAGGTAATTCTTGGTTGCGAACTTTGAGAACTTTGAAGATTGGGCTCCAAGCTCTCCTCGCCTGAACCATTTCTGTGGATAAATCTGCTGCTATTCTAATTGGTCTTCCCCTGTAGGTATTCTGACCTTTTTCTCTTGCTGTCTTTAGGATTTTTTCTTTTACACGTACTTTGTTTAAGCAAATTACTATGTGTCTAGGAGTTGGTCTACTCATTTGTTGTCTTGCAGGTGTTCTCTGAATCTCTTGTGTTTGAATGGTCATGTCACTGATAAAATGAGGGAAGTTTTCTTGTATAATTTCATGAATGCTTGTTCCAGGGTGGTATCTGTCTTTATTTTTGCCCTAGAAAGTCCAATTCATCTTAGGTTCAGCCTCTTGAAATAATCGCTCATTGCTTGAAGGCTTTTGCTCTGTCTTTTTAAGCTTCTTTTCTATGTTTTTGACAGTTTGGTTAGTTCCTTATTTTGGTCCTCAAGTTCTGAGATTCTTTCTTCTGCTTGGCTAATTGTGCTTTCCATGCTTATCAGTTTGTTGTTTATTTCATTCACTGTATTCTTTATTGCTGTTATCTCAGTTATCAATTCCTTCATTCTTCCCTCTTCTTCTCCCCCTCCACTTTCTTCTTGTCTATCCTCTATTCTATTTATTCTCTCTATTAATGTTGTGTATCTGAGTTTGTGGTTTGAGACCTGTCATTCTGGGGGTTCTTCATTGTTTGAGTTCTGGAGTCTGTATTCTCAGCGGCTGGCCTTCCAGAGTTCTGTGTGAGACTCATACTCTTCTTTTGGTTTTTCTTCCTTTATGTAGATTTTCCTCCTTCCTTTTCCCCCTCTTCTTTGATTCTGCTAATCAGGGATGGGGTGGGGGGTAGCTTTTACTTTTGTTTGCTCAATCTATTATTCTTCCTTCTGTGGATCCTCTGACTTTGTTCAATTCTGAAGCTAGATTGTGGGGGGGGGGTCTATAGGTTTTTTTCCCAGTTTTGAGATTTAATTGAGGGAGGAGCTGTGATTCAGAAACAATCTGCAGATCCGAGTATCCACTGACAGGTGTGTGGGCCCTTGGAACCTGCTTCCTACTGCCTTATGATCTTCCATGCAGTAAGTATATAGGTTTGCTTCCTGAAAGCAAAATGAGGTAAGAAAAAGGAAAATAATGGTAAAAGGAAGGAGTCAGACAAGAGGAAGGTGGAGAGAGAGAAAAAGAAGAGGGGGAGACAGAGAGGTATACCAACTAACAAATGAAAAGAGACACAAACAAAGACAGAAAAGATTTTTAAAAAACTAAAACATACACACAATCATACAAATACAGAAACCGACAAAAATCCCCCTACTGATGATGTACTCTCCTTCAAAAATACCAGTATACAAACAGAAAGTCTAAAAAAAAGCAATAAAATAACAGAAAAAAGTAAGTATAAAAAAGTAATCAAAAACAGAGAGAGGAAAAAAAAGAAAGAAGAAAAAAACTAAAAATAAACAAACAGAAAACAAGCAAACAAACAAACAACAAAAAACTCTCTCTGAGGTTGTTCCTATAAATCCAACTTCCTTTCAGCTCCGCTCTCCAGTTCCTCCCCTCTGCTCTCAGCACAGGCTGTTAGGGTTGCTCTCAGGGTGGGTCTGGTGCCCCATGCCTACTGTGGAAGGAGGGTGGATCAGATCTGGACTCATGAAATTACCTCTAGGTCTCAAGTTGGAGGCTGGGTAGAACTGAGCAGGGCAATGCCGGTCTCTGCCTGGCCCAGGACAGAGAAAATGGCTCCAGTTGGCATTTCCTCACTGGTGGTGGAGATCCTCTCCAGTTCTCCTGATCTTCTCTCTCCACGGTTCTGGGGCTCCAGCACTCCATCCCCTTTGCTCTTATAGGTGATGGTGTGAGCTGGGCACCAGATAATGAAAATCAGCTGTACTTGGCAGGCTTTTCTCAGGAGAGTCCCAAGAGCAGCAGATGATCCTGCATGATGGCAGCTTTAATCTCTGGGTAGTGAGGGGTTGCAGTCACCTCCACAGGAAAGCCCTAGGTGCATACACCCAAGTCTCCCCTCAATGGACTTTCACTGACCCACCGGCAGGCACCCACTCATGCAGGGAGTCTTTATGGACACTTGCTTTTGCAGAGACTCTCACATTCCAACCTGTCCCGTTGCCATCTTGCCAGAAATCTCCAAAATTTTAATTGTTACTTCAGAGTTTGAATTTTATCACTGGAAGCAAGCACTGTGCATTGTGTTCCTTGAAGTAACCGGCCTACTATGTTCATTTTCAAGAAAATGTCTAGCAAACACCAAGGTACGAATGACCAAAGTTTGCCAGTCGGACTTTCAAATGGAAAGGATATACAATTAAAAGAACTGGGTGCAATTCACAAATTAAAGAATAACACAAATACTTTTCATCAAAATAACTACTATACTATACTGCTGTTATGCAGCAGAAATACATTATATTTACTTCCCACTTTGTTACACAGAAAGACACATACTCAAGAGTAGAGTTCTTAAAATTATAATTTTTATTGCTCCATTAAGAAAAACCCACATTTTCCCCTGCAAGTGCATGTGGTGAGGAATTACAATGATAACTTAGTCTGGTGCTCCTGCTTTGATTCATGCTGAGACTTCAGCACTGATATCTACCATTGATTTGCATAGTCATTACAGATATTTACACTATCAAAGGGGCAATTCACATTTTAGTGTTGTTATGAAAATGGTTTTGACCTTGTAGACCCTTTTTAAGACACTTTCAGAAATCCTGGGTATCCACAGAACAGACATTGAGAACTAATATTTGGTAAAATCTTCCTATCTAGCCGATGATTAAATTATCTTAACTGCCTTCATACTTGAGCATTTTTAGTTACAAAATTGTCTCTCTAAATTGGTCATGACATCTTTGAAGTATACTGTCCCCACACAAAAAAAGCTTCTTCATATTAAGCAAAGCATTCCCTCTATTTTCAGCTATTGGCCCTAGGACCACTCTTGAGCCAATTCCAAATCTCTTCCAAATATACAAAAAACTAACATTTTTCCTCTTTCCTCTTCTGTACTGAGAATCTGATTCTTTATGATTTATATGGCATGCATGCAAATCATTTGTTGAAATAGGTTCATTCTTTTTTGTGACCAAAAATATGGGCAAAGTGACTACATACTTACACATCAATGAATAACATTTAATAATTTTCAGGTTCCAAACATGCAACTAACAAATCTTCCCTTCCCCAGTCTTGTTCACTTACATTGAGGAAAGTCCCTTTTAAGCTGAAGTTGTTTCAGTCTTTAGTACTACAAGAATTATCTTTTGGCTACTTCCTTTCACCCCTTCTTACTCCTACCTTGATCATCTGCAGATTTTTGCCAGAATATCCCTTTCTCAAGATTTTCTGTGTTTGCTTATAAATAAAATACACCCCAGTTGCTGTTAACCTGGATGCTTGCACCAGTTACTAAAGATTCATTATATCTAAACTCTGGCACTATCTTCACCAAACCACCAGTTAGTACAGATTCGGATGTCATCATTGGTTATCATCACTGATTTCGATAAAATGACTTCAAATACCCCAGACACATTAAAAACCCAGAATTTATTTATAAAAAATGAGTATTTATTCTTACATGTTAAACTTCAGTCATTTCCAAAGGGCTCACCATCGGATGCAATATACCTATTAAGATGCCCTTTTCACTGTTCAAAACAGTTTTTGAATTTGTCAATTTTGATGCCTGCTAGTGCTTCTGCTGTTTTTTGTTTCACCTCGTCAATACTGGTAAAATGTTTCCCTTTGAGAATTTTTTTCATTCAGAGAATCAAAAAAAAAATTGCTTGGGGAGAAATTGGGTGGATAGGGAGAGTGGGGCATGGTGATCATGCTGTTTTTGGTGAACTTTCACTTCCATGCATTGTTCATGTAAATCACCCATCATGAAATAGCCAAATAGGTTGAAAGAATCTAAAAAATAAAATTCCCTGAAGCTGAACACACAGTCTTTCACAACAATGCTAGCTAGTACACTGATGCCAGTGGGTTCCAAGAACACTCTTCTAGTGAGGGAAGGCTGTACTATATGGGGCCCGCCCTCCAAAAAATAATTCCAGGTTTTGGGTTCCCCCCTGCCTTATATACTTCCTGCAGTTGAATTCTGCTATTGTAAGTCCTGAGGGAAATTATTAATTATACAGAGAGAAGATTTCTTTGGGTAGGGGAAAGGAAAGAGGTAGATATTTATATTGACCATTATCCATTTCTGCTGCCTGAGTTTATGAATTGTGCTAAGCAAATGTTCCTCAAATGGTGTTCCAAAGAACACTAATTTAGATTCCTGAGACTTATTAGAAATTGTTAAATACTACATCTATTTTAAAGACACATGTTGCTAAACATTTTTAGAAATTATGTTATTGAAAAGATGATTTATTATCATAAAACTATAAGAAAGGGATTGGCAGTAGTAGGACACTGCCAGGGGAGGGGGGCACATAATATCAATAAGGGTACACAATCTCAAATCAGGCGAACTGAGGACCAAGAGCAGGCCCAAACTTTACCTGTACAATGACCACTTATGTACCTAATCCTCAATTGCACCGTACATTTTTAAAATAAAAAGTAAAAAAAGAAAAGATGATTTAATTTTTTTGATAGTATTCCTCATACTTAAGTGATCACAAGACATGTTTGCTTATATGCATGTGAGAGAGGCAGACAGACAGAGACAGATAACACAATAGCAACACTCCCAAGGAACTAGTGTTCTAAGGGATACAAAGTGAAAATACTGAGCCTGGCCAAACTTCTGTGAGTTCTTTCAAATTTAATAAGGTAGCTATGCTTAGTTGTTGTCTCTCTCCTCAAACACAACCACCCCATCATTTTTACCATGTTTACTAGGTGATATCAGTGCTGAGAATGTAAAACAATACAACCATTCTGGAAAACAGTTTGTCAGTATCTCAAAACACTAAGTATACACTGAATTTATAATATGGCAATTGCATTCCTAGGACTTTATCCCAAAGGAAAAAACACTTAAATCCGCACACACAAAATTTATGTATGTGAATGTTTATAACAATTTTATTCATAACAGCCCAAAACTCAAAACAATTCAAATGTCCTTCAATGTGTGAAAGTGTAAACAAATTTTGGTACATTCATACCATGAACTACTACTCAACAATGAAAGGAAATGAACTACTGATATACTTAACACTTGAATGGATCTTAAGCAAATTATACCAAGTGAGAAAAGCCAATTGCAATAAGTTATATGCTATATGATTTAATTTATATTACAGTCTCAAAATGACAAAATTATAGAGATGGAAACAGATTAATGACTGCCGGAGTTAGGGATGAGGAAAAAAGAGGGGATGAAATAACTAAAAAGAGATATCAAAAGGGATCTGTGTGGTGGTGTGATAGTTTTTTATCTCGATTTTGTGATAAATGTACAAATCAACAAGTGATAAAACCATATCTAACTATATACACATACATGTGCCTACATGCATACACACACACACACACACACACACACACACACACACACACACACAGACACACACACAAAGGAGTGCCTGTGAAACTGGTGAAATCTTTTTAAAAATCTATAAATCATACCAAGGTAAATTTCCAACTTTCGACATTGTACTGTAGTTTTATAAGATGCTACTATTGGAGAAAACTGAGCAAAGGCTACACAAGACCTCAGTGTACTACTTTTGCAATGTCCTGTGAATCTATAATGGTTCCAAAATAAAAACTTTAAAGAAAAAGCCAAATGGCCCATTGATCATTTGTCCCATTATGTCTCCAAATCTGTTCATCCTTTTGAATATTCAATCTCAGTTTATGATTTTCCCGTCCAAACACCTAAGAAAGAAGCCTGCTTATGGTCTTCTCCCTCCCACGCCCAGTTAGGCAACATTTCCTGTTGAGTCCATTCCTGAAAAAAGTCTCAGAACCAGATTTGTCCCTTTCAATCTCATTGACACCCCAGAGCAATCTCACCACTTCACTCCTGCCAGTCTCATCCCCTCACTAACCCAGCTCCAATTCTCCTGAGCATTACTTTCTAGCAACACAGAATTCCTCACTCAAAACTCATTATGGTTTTCTATATCTATGCCTTTGGTTATACTGCTTCATCTGTCGTGAATACCTTTTGTCTCCTCTCTCCAGCATATTACTGGCCAACATTTAAAAACAACCCCAAATGCTGCCATACAATAACCACTATCCCAGATTCCCTAGGATCAAATCCCCTTGCCTCTTCAGCAACTTTCCACAGAACTCTTTCCACAGAACTCTATTCTAGCATTTATCACATTAGACTGTAATTATTTGGTTTCATATTTGTCATCCACATTTCATCCAAAGCTCTATAAAGAAGTGAATATTACTTTCTTTTTAATAACACCAACACCTAGAATAGTGCTTGGCACATAGCAGGTACATGCTAAATGTTCTTTCGTGAAAAAAATTTTACATCTGATGGTTAGGTTCTCTTATTTGAATATGTAAAAGGTCTATACATAAGTTACATTATGAATGAAATAGCATTTTGTGTGTTAGACTGGAGACTTCACAGTACTTTTAAGGGAAAATATTATTGTATTATTAAAGAGCCATATAAGATGTATTTTTTACGCTGCATATTCAAAAGTTTATGGGGGGTCTATGTACTATTTGTTGACCTCCGCTAATCTGGAAAACTAGCTTTTTAAGAGATATACTTTTTATGGTCCGAAGACTCACACACAATAAACCAACAGATCCTTCATCTTAAATAACTTTGGTATCGTTAAGCATCAAGGACTGAAGAAAATTTGCAAAATGGTGATCATATATGCAACAGCAATCTAAAGTTATATGTCCAATGGTTGAAGGGCTCTTCAGAGACCTGAAAGTCTTGAACACGAAACTGTATGTTGGCAAACGTGAGAAAACGAGAAATTCAGAGCCAAATATGCAAGCAATACCATCTGGAATCACTCAAGTTTCTAAATAAATTCAATGAAGGAAAACATGATAGGAGTTCTACATCCTTATTAAGCAAGTTGACTATTTATTCCTTTAATTAATTTATTGCTTAGTTAAATTTCAGTTGTTGCAATCATAGGCAACAAGGAGGGAAGGTTGATGACCCTATCATACTGAATACGTCAAAACCATCAAATGTTTTCACTGTTCATGCATAATTTCAAATTAGGACCCAGCTTGAGAAGTAACTATGGCTTTTAGCAGGCATGACAATAATTACATTTGCTACCACTAAAAATCCTCTACCTTATATGACCACACAAGCCAAACCTGAAAGTCTAAGTACATTCCTATAACATCAGCAGAATAATGGCATTTAAAGACAATCTAGTGAACATTTATGGAATCAAGTTGGCAAAACTTACTGGGGTTGCTAGCCAACTGCACTATTTCCCTAATGCTTGCCTGCCATCAAGGAAAATTACTGGGAAATGTTTACTCTATGTGTGTCAGAAGAAACTGTCCTCCCAGAAGAGCTGAATAGTTAGTTATTAAACAGTTGACTTGCAAGAAACGCTTTCTGTACTCTACCAAGTTAAAAGATTTGTGAATATTCTCAACGTGAGGAACAAGAGAAAGATCACAGAAGAACAGAATGTATGTAAAAACAGTGGCTGGTGGAGGCAGACAGCAAACTTATAAGCAATGCAATACCACACACAAGGATGTGCAATTCACGTTCTTTTGTAGGAAGACCTCCTGAGAAATCAAAAGAAGCAGTATAAAAGGAGAAGCAAACAAGTGTTTCCATTATCTAGCCAGGTTTACACTTAAAACTAAAACATGTGGGAAAAAAAAAAAGCTAGGATCAAAGCTAGGGTTAAACCAACATAAAAGTATTCCCAAAATATTTTTTATTTATAAAGACTTATTCTCCAGTTTTACCTTTACAAAGAATTTAAGGACAACACTAATAGCAATCTCAGTTCTTCTCTCTTTCTCTCTCTCTCTTTTTAAGCAGTAGAGACCTTGAATATCTCTTCTTTTCAGGTCAGTACATATTGAAGACAGGTCTGTAATTTAAAATAGGTCAATAGCCAGCAATTCTCAGGGAAATATGAATCTGGCATAGGCATAATACAGCAAACCTCTCTCTCTTCTTTCCATTCAAGTAATATTTTCATTCATAGCCACAGATGGATGCCATATTTCCCCTCCCTAAAACACCACAGGCTTTATGATCTACTGCTCTTTTGTAAGAGTGGTACTTAAAGTGACTTATAATATGTTTGGTGTTAAACTACTATTCACAGAACGTTAGCACTTGAATTCTTACATGATAATTAAAATTTTATGCATATTTTAGCTGCCCCAAAATTATATTTTCCTTGCAGAGAAGGGTAATAGGCAACCAGCAATTCTCCTAGCAGCTCATTATGTACCAAAACTAAGTTAAAAAAGAAAACATGCACACATAAAATATTTTTTCAGGATTTCAGCATACACTATTATTTAATATATATTTTCTTAATATTTAATTAAATATTCTATACTATATTTTAATATATACATTAATATACATAGAGCTTTTGAGGAAAGCAGCCATCCTGGAGTATCTAAGAAAATCATTTGCCAACTTTACCAACTGCTAATCACTTGGGGAATTTTATTAATGGTGACAAAGCTGTTATTAGATACTGTATTTACGGTGATTATAAATACAGGAACAAATAAATATCTGTCTACTTCATTATATGTTATAGCTCAATCATACCCTGGCATTTATATAATTAAATGCATCATATATTACATATTACCTTATTTCTACCTATTATATGTAGACATCGGAAGATTTATGTTATGTTATAAATTTCTATTCAGAATATTGAAGGAGACATTACACATATTTGCTAGTGAATGGGCAGAATGAAAAGTCAATTACTTGGTCTGACAGAAACTCACCCAGGATGACTCATTTTTTTGTATGCAGCCCACTTAGCAGAGACGCCACTCCCACCCTCACCAAGAAAGGATAAATGGTAACATTAATAACCTGAAAAACAAGCTGGGCTCGGTGGCTCAGCCTGTAATCCCGCGCCTTTGGGAGGCTGAGGTGAGTGGATTGCCTGAGCCCGCGGGTTCGAGACCCGCCTGGGCAGCGAGACCTCATCTCTACGATAAATCAAAAAATCAGCCGGGCATGGTAGCGCATGCCTGTAATTCCAGCTACTCGGAAGGCTGAGGCGGAAGGATCGCCGGAGCCCAGCAGGTCGAGGCTGCGGTGGCGGGGAGCGGCCACTGCACTCCAGTCTGGGCGACAGAGTGAGACTCCAACTCAAAAAAAAAAAAATTCATAATCAAAACACTGATATTGTAAAAGAAATTCTATTTAAGAGAACTTGTCAAGGCTAGTTTTCTAATTGTTGTAAGTAATTATTTGCATTCATTTGGTAAATATTTTTTGTAGTGCTTACCATGTGCCAAGGGGATACAATACTAAGGAAAAAAAATAGACACAGAAATTTCCTGAGATTATAGAGAATGCAAGTAGAGATAAACAAGTGAATATGTGTGGAATGTCTGGGTTGACAAGTATTTTTTTTTTTTTTTTTGGAGTTGGAGTCTCACTCTGTTGCCCAGACTGGAGTGCAGTGGTCGCTCCCGGCCACCGCAGACTCGACCTGTTGGGCTCCGGCGATCCTTCCAGATGAGGTACATGTCGCTGCAAAAGCATGTTACAGCAGCATTTGATACAAGGAAAAATTCCTAAAATAGGAAGAAATGAGAAAAAAGGCTCAGGAGACATTTACTAGGAGACGATAGGTAAAATCTCCTGTCTTTTGTCAATGCTGTCCCTTTGGTGGGATCTGCATGGTTTTGAGAAACTGAGAGGGGCCAGGTGGGTGGAAGCCAGAGAGTTTCAAGATTGTAAAGTGGTCAGACCACACAAAACTAAAAAACAAATGTACAAGAGAAGTGCTGTGAGCACCTACCAGCCATAAACTCCACAAGCAATAGTGAACGTGAAAATACTCTCTACTCTATAATGTCAACCTTCCAGATAGTAACCAAATTAAAATCTCATATTAAAATAAGAGGAAGCCAGATATGGTGACAGGCACCTGTAGTCCCAGCTATTCCAGAGACTGAGGAGTGAGGTTCACCCGAGCACATGAGGTCAAGGCTGGAATCGCCATGACCATGCCACTGCACTCTAGCCTGGGTGACAGTGAAAGGCCCTATCTTTAAAATAAGTAAACAAATGAATAAAAATAAAATAAGAGAAACAGCACACATGAACAATCCCATGTCATTTACTTCCACATATGTCCAATGCAGCAGTGTTAATCATTTTAACTTTCACTTTCCAGGAATGTATACAATGTAGTCAGTTATCCAAAAGAAGCATAACTACACCAAAAATCAGTCAATAATTTTATGATTTGGCAGGCAGTGTCACATCCTAGATAATCAAGAAAGAAATATAATTTCTGGTTTTTATTAAGTCTATAGAGTCAATCTGTAAGTGATTCAAGATCTAAAGCTTTTCTTTTTTTAATTCTGAAATTCACCTTAAGCACATTTGTCGTTGAAAATGAGCATACTTGTAAAGATTCCACAAACCAACTCAATAAAACAATGAAATATGAGAGTATGGTTTTAAATCAGCTATATAGAGAAAGTCAATACCCCTGTCATTTTTGTTTGAAGAAACTGATGATTAAATATTGCTTAAAACATGAATCAATTAAATTCCTCTAGGAAGTTATGGGACCACAGATGGTTAATCCAATTCATTTTCATTAATGTAATATGGTATACACTTTTGAGGATGCTGTTATATGGCATGCACTATATTCTTCTTCCAGATTAAGGTTTATGGTATGTCAGTTACTACCCTACGTAAAGATTACTAAAACCATAGAGAATGCCTGTGAAATCCAATCCTGAGAAGTGTAAATTTAGACCTCTAATTCTTTCTGCTCTACCTGCTTTTTAATTCCTTCTAATTGGATTAGAGCTGTTTAATTACAAAAGGGTATGACATTTTTTCCCCTTCCTAACTTTTTTCATGTTTTTTTTTCTTCAGTTAAACTTCTAATAGGATTCACTTCCAGGATTTACTTTGGTTTTTATTTTTAAGGTTTTTTTTTGTTGTTGTTAAAAAATTTTTTTTTCTGAAGAAAAAAATGGAACCATTTTTTTGAAAAACACAATTCAACTGATAGTTACACATGGACATTTTAATGGTCATGTATTTGACATAGTCATTTAACACACTAAACAAAAAATAAAGAATCTACCTCAACTACTCTCCCATTCCTCACACCAGACTACTACTTTCTACCCACTCCACAAATTCACTATGCCATATAAAGAATATATTCTAAGAATCAGAAGCAATAGATATGTTTAACCAACTGTAAATATTATACACTGCTGGTGAAAAAGCTTCACTCTCTGAAGTTAATGACAGTCAATAACCCTAAATAAACTATAAAGATTTTTGTTTTTAAAAACTCACTGGGTTATACTGCATTTAGTAACTATGTGGTTTCACCAGGTTTTAATTCCTCAGTAAACAGGAATTGGGCCCTCAGGATTGTGATTTTCGAAATTAGGGTGTGTTTAGATTTGGAGACTGCCCAAAATTCATTCACATCTAGAAGAGAAAGCTCACTGCCAAACATATGCAATCAGGGGAGAAAAAAATAAAAAGATTACATTCTAAATAAGGTTTGTATAACAAATACTTCCATCTGTTTCACAGAGATCAAATAGAACTACTTTAAAACAGCCCAATGACATTTAAGCATCTGGCAAAAAGAAAGCATGCTGTATTTATGGAAAAGGATTCAGGTTAACAATATTTTTTGTCCTCAAGTATAAGTAATGGAGTGCTAAATAAGATTATTCCTCACATAGTTAATTTTAAAAATTAAGTTTCAATATTAGTTTTTTCTAGATAAAGCTTACATGTCCCCTTCATGCCATTATTAAGCTATTAAGGCAAAAGTTAACACTGTTCAGACCTAAAACTCATAATCACAGTTATACCAACACAATAACATTTGAAACATTTCCAAGAAGGAGTCAAGCTAAGCCTAAGCATCACTTTTTGTTTCTAAAGATACTTTCATATATGAGTAGGACTCATACCACATGAAGTCACAAATAGATGTGACTTACATTTGAAAACGGTCACTTCATTAGGCATACATTACAAACTGACTCTGTACAGTTTTATGTTTAACTTTAATGAAAAGTTTCCCCAACTTACTTGATTATGCAACACATTTTTTATTACAGACTACAAAAACAATAGGGTTTCACTGAATTCAATTTGCAAAACACAATACTAGGGAACACATGAAAAATGAGCAAATTTATATTTTGAACAAAAACCAGAATGTATATCTGATATCAGAGAGAATAATAAACTCATTTAAATGTTAAATTTTATACAAAAAAGAAATAAATATGGCCACACATAGAAACATACTATGTTGTCCAAGATACAACACAAAATTATCCAATGTACCAAAAACCAAGAAAATGTGACTAAGTCTCAAGAGAAAAGATGATCAGCAGGATGTCAACCCCAAGATAACCCAGATGTTCAAATTATCAGATAAGGGCTTTAAAGCAGCTAATATTACAACTATGCTCCATGATATAAGGAAACATACATTAAGAATGAATAAAAAAATATAGATCCTTAGGACAGGATTTTAGGAAGACAGCAGAGTAGGAAGCACCAGGAATCTGTTTCTCCACTTAGACAACTACACTAGCAGAATTCATTTGATATAACTATTTGAAATGTCTGGGGTTATTGAAGGCTTGCAACTTCCAGGGGAAGGATTGGACTTTAAATTCTGGTAAATTGTGGTCATTTTCAGCTATTAGCACATTAGCAGCCACCCATCTCCTACCCCCAGCCTTGTGGCAGGCAGCTGTGTGTCTGTTCGTGAAGGAACCTGCACACAGTCTGTAGGAGACAGAGTGAGAAAGAAGGGCCCTATCCTCCAAATATCAGGATCTGTCCTCCGATCCCTGATTACTACTTTTGACTACACAGATGCAGAGAAAGGAGGGCAATGCTGTTGCATCTCCCCTCACTGTAATATACCCAACTCTATCTGGCTGAAGTGATTGCCAGCGAATTTAAAAAACCAGAGCCCTCTTTTCCCCACCTTTCACTTTTTCTCCCATCTTTAAGGAGTCAGTTATTAAAGATTAGGGCACTTAAAAGCAACTGCTTGTAATGGGAAAATCAGAAAGTCATCACGCATGCTCAGAGAAAGGTGCAAACTCAGAAAAGATCTGAGAAGCAGCTAAGTTTACACCTCAGGCTGATCCTTGACACAAAGACAACCTACAAAAATTAAAAACAAACAAAAACTAACAACATCATACTCTGGGGAAGAGAAAAAATCTGATTTCTAGAGTTACCACATTCCTAGAGTCAAATGTCCAGTTTTCAAGAACAACAACAGCTGGGCATGGTGGCTCACGCCTGTAATCCCAATACTTTGGAAAGCAGATGGGAGAGAATTTCCTGAGCCCTCTGGGGTTAGTCTGGGGTTCAAGACTAGCCAGAACAACTTGGTGAGATACCTCATCTCTACAATAAATCAAAAAATTAGCTGGGCCTGGTGGTACATGCCTGTAGTTCCAGCTACTTGGAAGGCTGAGATGGAAGGATCACCTGAGCCCAGCAAGTCACGGCTGTGGTAGCAGGTGAGCGTGCCACTGTACTCCAGTCTGGGAGACAGCATGAGACTCCAATTCAAAAAAAAAAAAAAGAATAACAACAACAAAAATCACAAGACATAAAAAAATCCCCAAAAAATGAGCCATTTAAAGGAACAAGTCAATAGAAATTATTCCTGAAAAAGACACGATGGTAGAGTATAGTCGAAGCCTTTTAAAAAATTGTTTTAAACATTCTAAAAGAACTACAAAAGATGTCGACAGCCTAGGCAACTTAGCAAGACCTCGTCTACACAAAAATTTAAAAAAATTAGCTGGGCATGGTGGCATCTGCCTGCAAATCCAGCCTACTCAGGAGGCTGAAGTAGGAGGATCACCTCAGTCCAGGAGGTTGAGGCTGCAGTGAGTCATGATCATGCCACTGTATTCCAGCCTGGGGAACAGAGTGAAACCCTGTCTCTAAAAAATAAAAATTCAGTAGAGAGATTCACAGGAAGATATGAGTAAGTAGAAGAGTTAATCTGTGAACTTGAATATACAACAATAAAAACTATCAAGTCTAGAGAAAAGAAAGAAAAATTATTAAAGAAAAGTGAAGAGAACATTAATGAGGGCACCTGATCTCAAACAAGGCAAAGTGGGGACCAAAGGGAGGCCCAAACTTTACCTGTACAATGACCATTTGTATACCTAATCCTGAATTGTACCCCACATCTTTAAAATAAAATAAACTAAAATTTTTTTAAAAGAAAGAAAGAAAAATAAAGAAAAGTCAAGAGTGCCTAAACAACCTATGGGACACCATCAACCAGAAACAGTTAAGCAGTGTGGAAGTCCCAGAAGAAAAAGAAACAGAGAGAATATTTGAAAAACTAATGTCTGAAAAGTCTTCAAATTTGACAAAAGATATGAATATAAATGTCCAAGAAGCTCAAAGAACTGCAAATAAGATGAGTCTAAGAACAGGCACAGTAGCTCATGCCTGTAATCCCAGCACTTTGGAAAGCCAAGGTGGAGGATTGCTTGAGCCTAGGAGTTCAAGATCAGCCCAGGCAACATAGCAAGACCTCGTCGATATAAAAAGCCGAAAGTATCTGGGCATAGTGTCATGTGCCTGTAGTCCCGGCTACTCAGAAGGCTGAGGAGGAAAGATTACCTGTACCCAAAAGATTGAGGCTGCAGTGAGCCATGACCACAATACTGCACTCCAGCCTGAGCAACAGATCAAGACCCCAATTCAGAAAAAAAGATGAATCCTAAGAGACCCCCACCCCATATTATATCAAACTTTTGAAAGACAAAGTCAAAGAGAGAATCTTGACAGCAGGCAAGAGAGAAGCAATGTGTCACATACAAGGGATTCTCAATAAGAATATCAGTAGATTTTTTAATCAGAATCTTGGGGGTCTGGAAGGCATTGAACAGGTATACTAGAAATGCTAAAAGAAAACCAGATGTCAACCAAGAATCCTATATCTAGTAAAACTGTTACTTAAAAGTGAGAGAAAAATCAATAAATTCCCAGGTAAACAAAAGGTATGGGAGTTTTTTACCACTAGACATGACCTGAAAGAAATATCAAGAAAATTCTGTAAGGTGAAATGAAAGAACACTAGACAGCAACAAAAAACTGTATGAAGAAATAAAGATCTGAGCACTTCAGTTACTTCAAACCTTAGAACCAGCCTCTTTCAACTGTTAAAGACAAAGCAAATTATCTCTATGACCAAGAAATACCAAGGTCCCTAGAGATCATCTGAGTCAGGAGAGCCCAGCCTGGATACCCAAAAGCCTCAGCTACTTTCTTGGAATGAGAAAGGAAATGTATGTCTTTATTTTTCTGGTTTTCTCTAGCCATACAGAGAATAACAAAAACAAGTACTTGCCACATAAGGAAAATATTGATCTATGCTATTATTATATAATGTTAATATGATTCTACTTCTATTTTTACTATATTTATGTACAAAATAGACATGTAAGGAAAAAGTGTCAATTTTTTATGTCAAACAAATTAAACTTTAGTAAATTGAAACTATATGTATTAATTATCATAATTTTAATGGCCTAGTTTGATTTGTCTGATAGCTACATCTAGATATTAGACAAATCTGACTGGACCCATGTGTTGGACCCGTTAATGTGTCTGGTAGTTGGCAAGCTATGTTTGGAAAAGTTTCTCTAGAATGTATCACTAGGGATAGAATTTTTTAATCGAATGTTATCTGTACCCTCAGTTATATTAAATATTGCAAAATTGTTTTCCATTGAGATTACACCAATTTATATTAACATAATATATGAAAGTTACTATTTTTTCACATGATCACCAACATTTGATACTGTCCAACTTTTTTGGAGATGAAAAAGTATCTCATTAATTTCTTATTTTAATTTCTTATTTACTATGGAGAATACACACTTTTTCTTATATTTGTTGGGAATGCAGGTTTCCTTTTCTTTGAAATGTCATTATATCTTTTGATCATTTTTCTATGCAGTTGTCTCTTGAAAATGCAAGAAATTTTACATATTCTGGGTCCTAACATTCTGAGTGTCCATACGATGCAAATTTCTTTTTCCAGTTTCTGGCTTACCTTTTAAAAATGTATATGTGCCTTTTTAAAGATTGAAAGTAAATTATTCAATTCGTAATAAAAGCTACCAATGCTTAAAATGTAAGCAATCTCCAAAAAATAGAACTATTAAAAATAACCAGGCTGGGTGTGGTGGCTCTCAAGCCTGTAATCCCAGAACTTTGGGAGGTGAGAGGATTGCCTGAGTTCAGAGGTTCGAGACCAGCCTCAGCAACTTGATGAGAACTCATCTCTACAATAAATAAAAAAATTAGCCAGGCATGATGGTGAACACCTGTAGTTCCAGCTACTTGGAAGCCTGAGGCGGAAGGACTGCCTGAGCCCAGCAGGTCGAGGCTGCAGTGGCCATGAGTGTGCCACTGACTCCAGCCTGGGAAGCAGAGTGAGACTCCAACTCAAATAATAACAATAATAATAACCAAATAAAAATTATCAAAATAAACATTATATTATAAATGAAATATTTTCATTAGATTAGTTGAATACAAAAATAAAGTTGATAAAAGAAAGGATAAGTAAAAATATCCAACATGATAAAAAGAAAGAAAAAAGATTGAAAACCTAATGAACAGAGTCTCAGGGACCTGTGGAAAATATTGAGGATCTAGCATATGTGCTATTGTTAGGCCAGAGGAGAGGATTGGGAAAACAGGGTAGAGAAGAATATTTAAGGACTAAAAATTTAAAAAGTCCCAAATGTGATTAAAAAAAAATAATCTAGAATCAGGAAGTACATCAAACTCTGTCAGAATACATACAAAGAAAACCATGCCTAGATACCTCATAATAAAACAGATAAAAATGAGATAAAAAGAAAATCCTAAAAGCAGCTACAGGTAAAGAAAATGATATGTTATATACAGAGTAACAATGATGACAGATTATCATCAGAAACCATGCAAATCAGAGGTAAATGGAAAATCCTCACTATGTTGAAAGAAAAAAAATTGTCAACCCAGACTCTTATAGCAAAAAAAAAAAAAAAAAAAGTTCATTCAAAAATTAAGGTGAAATAAAGGAATTCTAAGATAAAAAAAAAAAAAAAAGAAAAGAAAATTCACTCCTGGAAAAAAATTTGCATCTAAAAAAATATTAAAGGTCCTTCCTTAGGCTGAAGGAGAATGATACTGGAGGGAAGCTTGATCTTAAAGAACAAAGGAAGAGCTTCAGAAATGGAGAAAGTGTTGGTAAATGTAGAAAACTATATTTAAGTTCTTTAAATATATTTAATATTAATGTATAAAAATACAGAATGTCTTATGGAATTGTAGGTGTATATAGGTATTGCTCATATGACAACAACATCACTAAATAGAGCAGGAGAGACAGCAAAAAGCCCTATATGGGGTCAATGTTTCTACATTTTAAATTAATTCCATGTAAACAGAGTGTGAAAGATTAGGGATATATGTTGTAATTCCTAGAACAACAACTAAAAAATATTTAACATTAAGAGGCGTAGCTAAAAAGCCAATAGAAATAAAATGAAAAGCAAAACAAAGCAAAAAACATGTAAATAATTCAAAATAAGATGGAAATGGGGAATTAGATGAACTATAAATTTGAAGGACAAAAAAGTAGTAGACCAAAATCCAACCATAACAATAATCACATTAAATGCTAATAATCTAAATGCTTCAAGAAAGAAAAGATTATCACAATGGATTAAAAAGACCCAAATACACGCTATACATAAGAGATGCTGTTCAAGCATAAAGAGATAAGTAAGCTGAAAGTACATACATGAAGTAAGAAAAATAATTTAAACAATAAGTATCGGAAGGGTAGAATGTCTATTTAAATAATAGTTAAAATAAACTTCAAGGCAAGTAATATTACTAAAGTAAAGATGAACATTTCATGATAAAAGCAATATCTAATACAAAACCAAAGCCATCATCCTAAATATGTATGTGCCTAATAAGAAAGTCTCAGAATGCACAAAGCAAAAATTAATATAATTTATCAGAAAAGTAGAAACTTTCACAATCACCTTAATATAGTTTAAAATCTCTGGTTAACTCTAATCACCGAAAGCTTCCACACCCTTTCCTCCTGACCATTCTCTCCAGAACTCACTTTACTCACACTAACCTTCTTCTCTAATTTGCCAACTCCTCTTTTGTATCTCCAAATATTGGCACAAGACATTCTCCCTACTTAGGACACTCTTCCTTCCACTTTCTTCTTAGCTAACACCAAGAACTTACTATTATTCCAAATGTCACTTTCTTACAGATGCTTTTCCCGTCAATAATATTTTTTCATAGCACATGTACAGTTGCATTCTTCCACCTTTCCTTGTCTTTCAATGTGTGTGTATATGTGAAGGGGGGAGGGAGGGAGGGGGGGAGGGAGGGAGGGAGGGAGGGAGAGAGGGAGAGGGAGAGGGAGAGGGAAAGGGAGAGAGAGGAGAGAGAGAGAGAGAGAGAGAGAGAGAGAGAGACACATAATTTACAAAGTGCCTTCTTCTCTAAATTGTAGAATATCAGAGGACAGAAACCTCTACTACCCAGCACTCATCTTAGTACAGTGCATGGCATCTAGTTAGCTTTCTATAAATAGTTTTCAATTAAATAAATAATCAGTGAAAGAAGGTAAGCTACTTCTCTCTCTCTCTCTCTCTCTCTCTGTCTCCAGTTTGAGGGGCATCTGAGCATGCTGTAAGAAAGGATGGCTAGGAGAAAGACACTAGTGCAAAGAGAGAAGAGCTCTCTGGTTGGAAGAGGGCACAGAGACAGTCACAGAATTCTTTAGATAAAGAAAGGTGGTAACAACAAATGAGGAGAAAATTGTGAGTATGGATCAGATGGCTTAATGTTCATATATTTGTGAGCTAGGAATCTGGGAGTATGCCTGGGAAAGGAGCTGTTGTCACACACTGCCTAAGTGTTCTACTGAACTGAGCTCCCATTTCAAAGGGCTCATTCATTCAACAATCATTTAATGGGTATTCAACACCACAGAGAAGATAGAAACCTTTTGAATATATATTCTACTTTAAAGATGTGGGGAACAAGTCAGGATTAGGCACATAAGTGATCTATGCACAGGTGAAGTTTGGGCCTCCCATAGGTCCTCATTTCGCCTGGTTTAGGATCAAGTAAAAGATAGAAAAACTTCTTCTATAGCTGGGTTGGGTTGCTGACATCCCTTACCTGATACAAAATGAAAAGAGGTAGCTGGAATTCAGGTCATCTTGGTAATAGTAACCATATGAGTTCCATGTAGTTGGAACTACAACTTCTGGTATGCTCCTTGTGTGATTTGGGGTGATAGAGGAGGGACAGAACATGTAAATATATGCAGAAATGAACTTGTGGCCTGTTTTTTAATCTTACTATTACATAGTTGCAAAGTATGGGGAAAGTCTGCGGGAAGCAGAAAGGGCTCCGGTCAAGGGTCACTACAGATGTGCATTCGCACAGCACGCTGCCTTCTTCCTATCAATCACATACAAACATGCAGGCTGTTAACAACTGCAAAACACAGAAAATTTGTTCTGCTTTGTACACTAAAAAATAAACTACAACTGGTTTTTCAATCTTAGGTCCATTGTGGGTTTACTGAAGTATGCATTATCTAGTATAAACGGAGAAGAGGAAGCTGAATCTTCTCAATCCAATGGACATTCGAGAGAGTAGATGTAATCTGGGAAAAGGAGCTTCCTTTGCAATTCAATTGTTCTTGGGGCAATGGTCTCTCAAATTACATCAACAATAAGGAAATAAACATACTCAGTTTGCTCTAAAACAAAAATGTCACAATTTGAATTTAAATTTTTATTTGCATCATCACCCATGACCTGATCTGAATATTTTGGGGATAGTAATAGTTAGCTTTACTCATGTAAAGTTATCGCTTCTGAGTCTTTGCAGAAATACTTCTGAAATTATCTTATTTTTAAGAAAACCAGATTGCTTTTTATACTGATCTTTTTTTAAAAAAGTAGATCATTTGAAATATAAATAGTGATACTAGCCATTTTCCTCTCTCTCAAGAAGAAGAGTATTACAATTTTCAGGTCATTGTTTAATTAATTAGTAATTATCATGACTATTAAACATACAAACCATTATGTTCAATACAAAATACAAAAATTTTACTACTAAGAAATTTTTAGTTAAGTTAGAAAATAAGATATATGCACAAATAAAGTGGAAAATGCTCAAGGAAAGAAAGAAGGATTACAAGATTAAAATAATGTCCTATTATATATATATACAAAGGATATTATTAGAACAATTGTGTCTTAACTCTAGGTGTTAGGGATATTGCTGTGTGTAAAACAAATATTTCTGCCTTTCCAGGGCATTTATTTTAATAGATATTAATCAGGAATTAGCATATGGGTATTATTTACATGTAAAGTATATACAATTATCTGTTGTTCATAATGGACTCTTCAAGTTCCCATACTGCAGATGGCTATCAAAAAGCCTAGCCTGGTACTTACCCAAACTAATATTATTATCAGTCAACCCCCTCCAAAAAAGTAACTGTTTTCTTGACACAATGAAAGCCTGAACCTTCAAGTTTAACAGCAGCAGCAGTAAAAAGAAAACCACGAATTTAACCAGTGCCAGTTAGTATGCCATCCACTGAATGTTTATACCACAACTTCCCCACTCCTCTATTCATAGGTTGAAACCTTATTCCTAAATTGATGGTAGAAAGATGGGGACTCTGGGAAGTGATGAGGTCATGAACAGAGCCCTCACGAATGGGATTAGTGCCCTTTTAAAGGAAACGCCAGAGCTCCCTCATCCATTCCACCAAGTGAGGTTACAACAAGAAGACAACCATCTATAAGCGTGGAAGTGGGTGCTTATCAGACTCCAAATCTACCAGTGTCTTCATCTTGGACTTCTCAGCCTCCAAACTGTGAGAAATGGATATTTTGGTTGTTTATAAGCCACCCAGTCTGTGGCATTCTATTATAGCAACTTAAACAGACTTGCTAAACAGTACTTGCTCTACTTTCATGGAGCATGATGATCATAAATTAAACACAAATTCTGTGTAGCTGTCTAGTTTGTCCTGAGTCAGATATTGATATTTTGTGAAATTACTTTACTTTGAAAGGATTAAAAGCTGCTAAATAAAACATTCTAAATCACTGTGAAATAAATTTTTCTCATAAAAATAACTGTCTTTGATATTCTATATTTTTCTCCATCTAGACACAAATATATCAGGTTTAAATAAAATGTGAATTCACATATGTATATATATGCATACACACATATACATACACATTTTATGTATACACAAACATGTATATACATATATGTAATGTATGTGCAAGACAGATACAGACATACACACCAACATCTTCATTATGATCTGCTGAATAAATTACTTTCCCCTGGTATTTCTTCATTTCTTCCATAGGCCCTCCTGGTTAGGAGAGGGTTAGTATGAAAGACTCAGGAGAGTCTAAAGAGTTTTAAACTCAAGAGTGTTAAATATTGATTTCACTAGGACACCAACATACTAACCACATGATTTCTTTTTTTCCAGTTTTCCCATCAAACAGTGACAACTATATAGTAAACCACTTCAACCTTCCCTCTTAGTCTTCATTCATGGTTCAGTTTCACTGAACACTTAAGCTCACTGTGTTTAATAGGTACCAACTCTACACTTAATCAGTAGATTCTGTACAATGAATCATGAGAAATATTGCCTTTTACAAATGCATCTGTTTCACAAGGGAGACTGCCATTCATATATGTTTTAAAAGGACCAAATTCAAGAGTAGACAAGCAGGTTGACACACAGCCCTCAAAGGAGAGGTCAGGGAGAAGAGCCTTCATCCTGTCTACCATATTGTCTCCCAGATTCAGGAATTATTTGACTTGAGGCAGAAAGACAAAAACCAACTAAGGGTATGCTCCAAAGAGCACAGAGGTTTAAATACCCAGCAGATTACAAGCAAGAGTGGGAAAAAAGTAAAAAAAGAAAAGGAAAAAAACCTCAAAGATTTTAGAGACAAAATAGGACTACATTGAGACTTTCCCTTAGATATAATCAAAAGCACTAAAAGGGAAGTTGCTTTCTTACTACGTTAACCAATGTCATTTGATACCATGTCCCAACTAAAGACACCTCATATCACACTTCTCAACAGTGCTAACTACACCGTGCTATGGCTATTCTCCTGATACCTTACTTCCTTTCTCTGCCACCTTCATAAGAAAAAGTGCTACACAGAAGAAAAGCCGAATGTTCTGCTACTTAGTGAAGCAAACTGTGGCAGTGTAGACAAATGGTGCCAGAATGAAGTAAATCCCAACCAGACCACACTAGCTGTATGACCTTGAGCAATTCATTCAACTTCTCTATAGCTAAGTTTCCTCATATGTAAAGTAGGGATAATAACAGCATCTGCTCACAGTTCATCAGAGAAAAACAAATCAAAACCACAATGAAGGATTGCTTTTAAGCCCAGGTGTTTGAGACGGTAGAGAGCTGTGATTTAGCCACTGAACTCCAGCCTGGGCAGCAGAGTGAAACCATGTCCTAAATATACACATACACACACACACACATGCACACACAATAAAATATAACTTCACACCTGTTAGGATAGCTATTATGCAAAATATGACAGATAAGTGTTGGCAAGGATGAGAACAACAGGGAACATTTGTATACTGTTGGTGGAAATGTAAACTTGTACAGCTATTACAGATAACAGTGTGGATACTCTTCAAAAACTTAAAAATGAAACTAGAAATTCCACTTTGGGGTATATATCCAAAGGAAATAAGTATTGAAAAGATATCTGTAGGTCCATGTTCACTACAGCATTATTCACAATAGCTAAGATGGGAAATCAACCTAGGTGTCCATCAACAGATGAATGTACATAGAAAATTGGTATATATACACAATGGGATATTATTCAGTCATACAAAGATGGAAGTTCTGCCATTTGCAACATCATGGATATATCTAGTAGACATTTTGCAAAGGGAAATAAGTCAGACACAAAAGATAGGTTATCTAAAAAATTTGAATTCATAGAAGCAAAAAGTATAATAGTAGTTGCCCAGGGCAGGGAGGTGGGGGAAATAGTTGGTCAAAATGTACAAACCTTCAGTTATAAGATAAATAAGTTCTGTAGATCTTATGTATAGCATTGGTAGTGATGGATCTGTTAATTTAATTGTGGTAATAATTACACAATGAATTAAGGGACCCTCCTCAAAAAAACCAGAATTACCTTTTGGAGGGTATATACAATGGAGATTCATTGTAGTATAGGCTTCCCCATCTATGTAAGTGTTTTAGTAACCCATTGGCCATGGTGTACCGGCTGGCATTGTTGTAAGAGGCTGCATTTGGCTTCAGTGAATTTTTTCTTCTTGAGATTCTTTCAACACGTTTGCCCATTTCTGGATGGGTGATTTACAAGCACACCTGCCTACACAGTACTGAAAATGGCATGACCCCTGTACCCCAACCTCCCTATTAACCCAATCTCGCCTTGAGCAACTGTTTTTGGTTTCCTTCAATGAAAAAGTCCTCAAAGGAAAATGTTTTGCTGAAGTAGAAGTAAAACAAAAAACGGCAGAAGCACTAAAAGGCATCAAAATTGATGAGTTCAAAAACTGTTTTGAACAGCAGAAAAAGCATCTCAATAGATGTACTGCATCAAACAAAAAATACTTTAAAGGTTACTGAAGTTTAAACATGTAAGAATAAGCACACAACTTTTTATAAACAAATTCCAAGTTTTTTGGATCCCCCTTTGTATATGTATATCAAATTGGCACACTGTACACCTTAATATGTTCAATGTTTGTCAATTAAATATTTTAAAGTGTGTGTGTGTATGTGCATGACATGCATAGAAAAATGCTAGACTCAAAATAGCCCCACTAAGTATTGACTATCACTCAAAAAAAGAAAACGTGGGTGATTTCACATCCAGTATAATTTAAGTTACAATCTTTAAAACATGAGACCACATATGTGTTTAATATGTACCTAGAAAGTATTGTAATAACCCCTTATTTAGATAAATTCACTGCACCCAGATCAAATTTCCTTAGAGGACATCAAAGCAACAAGCCTACTTGTGTACATAGACATGTACTGTGTATGTATGTTATACTCACACATAAATTTCCTTCTATTACTCACATTCTCATAGAGAGCTTGAAGGGTCTCCAGGTCAACCACAGAATTGTCCAAGTTCACAACAGCTGTGGGGAAAAAAGACAAAACAGAGAATATAAATTGCTATGAGCCAGCTGTGAAAAGATGTTTGACCATCTCAGGCAACAGGTTCATGACCCAGCAGGTAAATGGAATAGGAGCCCTGGCATCAATGTCTCCACTTGCCCTACTACAAAGAAGGCCCTAGCAATTTCAATGTACCAGGTGTCAAGTGTTAAAGCTTTCACTTTCTCCACAAATACTAAATCCTGTGAATATGGCCCAGGCAAAGGTCAGAGAAAACCTGTGAGTCTGTCTTTCACGGGACTAACCACATAAATTTGAAAAATCTGCTTAATACCAGAAAAATAAGCAAACCACTCCTGTCACTACATCCTTAGTTTTATACCAATAAATGCTCATATCTGCCAATTTGTCTAAAACATTTGAAAAAGGTTAAATCTTATCATTAAGCTGATGAACTTAGTGCAGAAAGGAAAAATGCAGTCATTTATGGATCATTTGAAGAAATAAAAATAAGAGAGTGCAGCTGTATTTCCTGTTATAATTCTTTAAAGTGTTAAAATCAAAGGCTAATTTCGTGATATTGATTTTAAGATTAGCACAGATCCAATCTTAATAATCCATTCTTAAAATACAAAGGATCCATGATGATAAAAGGAAGAAGTGGAATAAATAATTAAAAATCAGGAACATGTTCTTTACATATTTGTTTGCCTAGGAAATATAGTACTATTTTAGGTACAGATTAATAAAAATCAGTCTGCATTTTCCACCTACATATTAGCTAGAAACAAGGTGAGTTTGTCCTAATAGGATTTGTGCCAAGCAGTCAGTGAGGTAAAAATTTCCAGGACAAAATCCCAAAGTGGATAATCACAAATCATGTATATTTATTTTGATGACTGAGGCATTTTACTACATCTCTTCTCTCAGAGTTTAAAGTATACATGAGACATTTTCTAAATGACTCTGGCAAAGTCCCAAAAAAGAATTAAGACAGACAAGTGGGAAATGAAAGTATAGGATGGATGAGAAATCTAACCAAGGTAATTTAGCATTTCTATTTGGAGCTGGGAACAGAGCCCAGATTCACCAACAAATATCATACCAAGTAGAACATGATACTTCCACCCAAGTAATAATCCACTATCTCAATTTCCAAAAAAACTTATGTCTCAAATACAATTTAAGAGTTTAAGATTCTCAAACAAATCTTACCCATTATGCTATATAACTTAAACATATCACAAACTGCTCAATGTTTAAAAGTAGTCAAAGCATAGTCCAACTTTGACCATATTTCAAAAATTAATTAAAAGAGATTATCAATTTTGCTGTGGTAATATGTAACAAAATGCATAAAACCTAAGTAGAAATAGTAAATTTATGTACAGAATTACCCCCTTTAGGATTATGCAGAGTCTAGCCCTTCAAGAAAATCTTACAGTAAATCCAAAGTTTCTGATTGTGTAATTCATTAGTTAGTTAATAATCCAGCAATTCTCTACATTCCACCAGTGACATAGTGAGAGATTGATGGGAAAACTATAAAGGAAATGCTAAAAGTCAACTTAGTGTATGATTTCACCCTCAGAACAAGGCAAAGAAGCATAATAAAATCATTCATACTCAAGTCAAAACTCATAAAGTGAACAATTGCCCTTTGACTCCATCCCATTTTAAAGTCTACTATTATTCCTACAAGTTTTTCCCACATAAAACTTTACTTGTGGCTATCCTGAGGTTTCTAATCTTTCTACCTCATGTAATGTTACGTACCTAAGAATATCTTAATGAATGTCAAATGCTCCTAAACAAGTTCCCAAAAGTTCCTAATCCATGAAACCTCATTTTTCATTCATCTACAGAAAATCTCACTGGAAAGCAACACTATGACTGTTTCTTTAGACAATTTTCCCCTACTTGGCTTGAGAGATGTTAACACAATTCAAATGGAAACCAGCAGTTTGGAGGGCACACTATAGTCATTTGAATATAGTGGAAAAGAAAGGAAGATTAGATGCTGACTAGTGAATGTGCGCAGTGAAAGTTGTTCTAGATAGCAAATAAAAGTAAAATATGTGATTTGGGAAAGAATAAGATTACTGAAGTACTGTATCTCCTCAATTTAAAAAGGATACATTCACATTTCAATACTAGATGTTTAATAGTGTCTTCCACTGCTCCCTCCCTTAAAATCTGTGACTAGGTAGATGGTGCATTTCAACTGATGAAATTATAAAAGAAAATAAGACAAGGCATCCCCTTATATATTCAACAAATGTAAAGTGTTTCTTACACATCAAGGATTAAGCTAGTTTACTAGAAGGGTTAATAGTTACTTGAGTACTAATCATTTCAGATTGCAAGTACTTAGGTGGGAGTGTGCTGAATTACCTCTCCCTGACAGTCTGTAGAAACCACCCCTATCAGATTTATAGTTATGATCATGCCAAGGAAACGCATATATTTAAGGTAAAAAAAGATGAAAGAAAATAATCTCCTTAGAAATTTCTCTGTTTCAGCTTCAAAATTTTAGCCTCGTTTGGCAGGAAAACACCTAAGTATTGATTTTATATCAAGGGGATAGTTCCTCCAAAGGGAATACTGTTTTTATGAGAAGTGGTTTCCTGATTTGGAATGAACATAGAACATGGGATCAAACTAAACTGGGTTTAAACCTAAATTTTTATTTGCTGCTGCATTACTTCGAGTAAATTACTTAATAAGTTTTAGTTCCTTTATGGGGCAGGGGTGAAGAAATAATGGAAAATATTAGCAAAGTTTCAGTTTGGGGTTTTTGTGGGACCCAAAGACAATAATAAGTAAAAAGGTCTGGCATGTGGTTGGTTAATGTTATTTCCTCATGCCAACTTTTCACAAAAGTTCAACTCTCAGAAGAGCCTTCTGACTCAAATAAGCCTTTCTATCAAACCCAAAGTTAAACAAGTTTCTTTTTTTTCCTACTTGTGTTTTAGCTTCCTCATGTATCAAAAAGAAAAATTCCAACTGCATCTATTGAGGGATGGAACCTCCACCCAAGCGATGAACTATTAGAATGAAACACATAGGCTGACACAGAGTCATTGGGTGTTGTTCATTATGCTCTTCCTTGTTTATTTAGCATTTAAACTATTAAGCAGAAGACGCGATTTCAGCATACAAATAAACCTAAAATTTAAAAGGCTATTCAGTGATAAATGTTTCAGATCATTTTATCCTCTAATATTCAGCTAGGTGCTAATGCGATTAGACTTCAGATTAGAGACCAAATATCTCACAATAATTTCTTCCAGGGTGCTTTAAGACTATCAGGAACAACCATCCATCTCTGTCTGGGACTTACCACAATTCCCACCCCACCCAACCCCCTGCTGGCCTATAATGCAGTTTTAATTACTTTCTCAATTCATATAATATACGTGTTATTTTAAATTTAACCAAGAAGTGTCTGTCCTCTTTTTATGTAGAAGGGAAAGAAGGATGAATTGAATATGAACACTGACCTTTGTTGCAAATTTAAAGATTATTCATTTACTTGTCAAGCATGCTAACTTTCCAGGACTAAAACATTTGGAGATATTTACCACTCCCTTTAAACAACCTTTAAATGACCATGTGCTAATAATCACTCCAGACCAAAATGGATAGCAATCTTATTTTTAAGTCTACGATTTTATAAAATGCTGATGACTAGATAGAGAAGTAGAAAAACATAGTAGTCTTTCAGACTTTCATAACAACTGGCTGTGTGTTTTTGATCAACACACTAAGCTTCTCTGAGGTTTACAAATGGGAAAATAATTTTTGTCTGTACCACATATGTATCACATGGAGAAAATACGAAATTATATTGTAGAAGATAATTCAAGAAGCCTCAGAATGTGTGTAATTAATTTTAAAATGTATGTTATCTTTAAACACATTGAATAGAAAAGATTCAGCTGAGAATGTACTAGGTTCAGAATTAAATATTTGCTTTCAATAATCAAAAGTCAACACCACAATAGCTCTTCTCGTCATGAACTCCACAGGCATGAGCTCACTGAGATCCAATGCTGTTTTAGTTGCACATTGCTGTTACAAAATGAAGAACGAAATGGCCATTTTTGCAACTCAAAAAGTGAACTTAATTTAACGTGAGATGTAAAAAGTTTCCAAATAGAAAATAAATCTGCTTCCTTCTGATTTTAAATTTTTGATTTATAAATGCATTACGTTAAAAATTTACAAAAAAAGCAATTCAAAACAACCAAACACTAAAGACCCAGCATTGGAAACAGTCTTACATTAGACACACGACATTGCATACAACCAGATGTCTATCCCTGGACACTTTGTTTCTACTATTAACGTGTTTTCCATAGCTGCCTTCTTCAGCACCAGAAATGTAGGACATACTTCTTAATCTAACTTACTACAAATATTGAATCACTCACAAGCTAGAGAGCAAAGTAACATATCTGTCTGAATGTCTACATGATAAAAAGAATCCTGTCTCTATGCTTTCAAAGAACTATACAGAAAGGAAAGGACCATATTTTGAGATGTTGCCCGAAAAGAAACTCATTTAAAACAAAACACTTCACAAAACATTACTAGAGTAACTTGATTAAGTTCACTTTATTTGTGACACTTTTTTTTTTTTTTAGAGACAGAATCTTGCTCTGTTGCCCAGGCTGGAGTTCAGTGACACAATCACAACTCACTATAGCCTTGACCTCCTAGGTTCAAGCCACCATCCTGCCTGAAACCTCCCAAGTAGCTGGGACTACAGGTACACACCACCATGTACAGCAAATTAAAACAATCTTTTTTTGTAGAGACGAGGTCTTGCTCTGTTGCCCAGGCTGGTCTCAAACTCCTGGCCTTAAATGATCCTCCTGCCTCAGCCTCCCAAGTTTTGGGATTACAGGTATGAGCCACTACACCTGGACTACTTGTATAATTCAAGATTATACATGATTACTCCTGCTGAATGCAACATTTTAAGCCATGGAACAACATTACCATGTTTGTGGGTTTTTTTAAAATCAGAGATCTGTTGGATGGGACAGGACTAGAGCAGTCTCTCAGGGCTGTACTCAATGCTCCTTTCTTCCATCAGCCCTGAACACTTACCCCAGTCACTGTGGTCTCCTGCCTTAATCTTTCCTGTGTGATCTGCTAAACTGGTGGTAGAGTCCCCCAAGAATAGACTACTTTACAATGTTTATTATCAGGTATGTTGGTTATCTATTTCTGCATAGCAAGTTACTCTAAAGCTTAGGGGCTTAAATAGCACACATGTATTATCACATAGATTCTATGGGGCAGGAATCCAGGTACAGCTTAGCTGGGTGCCTTTGCTTCAAGGTCTCTGAAAAGACTCAATCCAACCTCACTCACTGGTTGTTGGCAGGATTCAGTTCCTTGGGCTGAGGGTCTCAGCAGCACACTGCCTGCTAGCTGGAAACAAGGAAAGTTTCTTGCCAGATGGGCTTCTCCATAGGGTAGCTCACATCAAGATGACTGGCTTCCCTCAGAGAGACAAAGGGCGTACAAGACACAGTCCCTCTCTCTATGTAACCTAATCTTGGGAGCTACATCCCATCACCTCTATTATATTCTATTCAGTATGAGTCATGAGGTCTAGTCCACACACAAAGGGAGAGGATTATACAAGGGCATAAACACCAGGAGGTGGGGAATCTTTGGGGATCATCTAAGAAGCTTTCCATCATACCACATAGCTAACCAGTGGCTATGTGTTCCTTAGGCTTCAAGTACCAAGTTCTCTATTGCTCTACAGCCTGTATGAATTTTATTAATATAAATGTTTTTTACTTTCCTATTAAGCTGTAAGGTGACAGAGAACACAGGGAAGCATCATGATTCAATGCAAAGAAGAAATGCACTAGTCAGAAAGGCTGACTTCTGGTATGGGAATAACCTATCAAATCAGCTAAACCATCTAACTTCTTTAGGTGGATACTATAGGAAATTACATATAGATGTACAGAGAATTACAAGATAATATGGACAGATCCTTCCCTCCACAACTAGATGTCATGCTTCACTCAGTGCTATATTCTTCACTATATCTAGAAGAATCCGGCACATAAGAGGCTTGGAAAAACAACTTTCTTGAATGTTGAAAGACTGAAATAGGTTAAGGTCAGTAATTCCTTAAAATTGACCCTACCTTTAATTTTACTGAACAAATTGACCATCCTTTCAGATCACTCTGATTATTCTTTTGTAAATACCTAACTTTACTCTAGCTGACATCATAGTTCTAGAACACTGAGCACAAAGATAACATGGCATGTCACATTGTCATATGACAGATAGCACTGAAAGCAATGGGACACAGCTAACTGAATCCCCTGACTTATCTGCATAACCTAAATTTCTTCATCTGCAAAATGGACCTAATAAGAAGAGTGCCTAACTTACAGGGTTTTTGCAGGAGGTTAAATAGTAAAAGTAAAATGCAGCACTATACATGAAACACACACTCAGAAAAGGTTGGTGGTGGCAATTATTCTTATAGCCCTTTTACATTCCTATAGGGAAAATATTTTATTAATGGCTCTCCAAATCAGTATTTTGATTCAGAGGTTTTAGACAAACTAGGATGTAAACATCCTCATCAAAAAGAAAAACGACAGTTTCAGTTGTTCAGACAGTAACAAGAGAGACTAAACATGTGCCTGCAGGGAAACCGTCAACACTCATTTTGGTTAAGGTACATAGTAAGAGAAGCAGAGTCAGCTAAAGCCTAAACACAAAATGAGTACAAATCAGCCCGTATTTATGGTTCGTGGCCTCTTCTCACTGACAGAGAAAAAAGAGTACAAGAGCTTAGAGAAACCATCTTTAACCTATTGGGAATTCAGAAGTCACAGGAAAAGCTGAGATGAAGTTGGCTTTGCAAATTTCCAAGAAGAAAAGACCTCTGTTTGATCAGAAACTCCTCTTAAGTAACAGATATCAGAAACATTTAAAACAGTTTTAGGTTTGCCATCTTAACCCTAGCTACTGGGAACCAACATTTTCTAAGTGATCTCTTTAAAGAACTAAAAGTAACCCATCACTTAGACTTTAAAATTAGGAAAAAGACAGACGCATGTAAAGTTAATTTCTATTTCTTAGTATGTTTCGGTGAAATAGAAATTTTCACCTTTTGGGGAAAAGTCGTTGCTATATATCTGACAATATTTGCTATCTATTTTGTTAATGTCCTAAAAAATACTTTGGGCTTTAGAGATATATACGCCTCTCCACAACCCCATCTAGAAGAGCTCACCACATAGTGAAGTGGAAAAACACATTAACAACTAATTACACTACAATGTTAAGTGCAAGGTAGAGCTTGTACAAATTAAGGGAGACATAAAGGATGAAATCATCACATGAAAAAGGTAGTCAAAGTGATACAAAGTTTGAAAGTGAATGAAAAATAGATGGTCTAAATCTTAACACCATCACCTAACATTCAGATTGTCTCATTGGATATGAACTATGAGATGCACATATTGATGGAAAGCATCTCTGGTTAAGATGGCCGAGGAAATACACGCATCTAATTTTTTTTTTCTCCTGAAATTTCACTAAAACTATAGTGAAGAGATTTTTTTAAAAAAGATAAACCCATAAGAATTGGGGAAAAGGAAGGAAAGACAATAACAACAAAATATGGAAGCTAGCTGTACCTGATTTAGTAGACCTTAAAATGATAATCCATAGTCAGTGAGAAAATTGAGAACCAACCCCAAAGGTCAAGGAACTGGCAGCAGGTACCTGTCCAAATGAGGGCAAACTGAGGAATACCAGAATCAAGGCAGACTAGCTGAATGTTACAAGTCAGTAAGTTACATCCCCATTCCAAAAACACCCTTCTCAACTCCGCCAGGTTGAAAAATTAAAACAAAGTCTTTGGGTACTATGTCGAATACACAAGGACTATGGGCAATACTGTATGATGAATACAAAAGTCACTCCCCCACCCCACCTCTAGTCAGCCCTCTTTCCCAGCTTAGGGTCCAGAACACTGCCAGACAGGCCTTTACTCCCCAGGCAAAAAACTGGAAGTCTCCAGGGTATTTCACTGCCCCATGAAAAAGACCAAAACACAGAAAATGCTATACTGAACTCAAAGTCAAAAAGCCCTATGTGAGAACTCAGGGCTTCTCATGGTCTTCTAGACTTTGAAGAAAGAACAGACAGCTAAAGATCAAATCATCTATGGGAAGTCTCCACAAGGGATGTTAGAGACCAAAAAACACAGGAGTTAAAAAAAAGAGGCAGGAAGAATTCCCCACAAAGTGTTGTCAATACTTGCTGTCCCCACATTCCTCTCTGCCCATCACTTCCTAATCCCTCCCACCAAGCCTTTGCTCTGATTACTGAGTCACCATTGATTTAGATCTTGTGAAATCTAAATGCACATTTCTCAATCCCTGGCAACATCTGACCCAGTGACAAATTCCTTCTGATACACGTGCTTAACATGGATTTCAGGATACCACTCTCTCTCCCTCTTCCTCCCACTTGCAATGTTCCCCGTTCCCCAGTCTCTCTTGCTGGCACCTTCTTTCCCTAACCTCTTATTTTTAGAGTATATCAAGGCTCAGTCTTGTACCTGTTCTCATGTCCATCTACACTCAATGCCTTGGTGGTGCCACCCAGTCTCAGAGTGGGTTTGAAACATTCCCACACTTTTATCTCCAGCTTCCAACCTCCTTCCTGAACTCCTGACTGACAGAACCAGCAGCCTTCCCAGCATCCTGGATGTGTAACAGGGAAGCCCGCTCCACCCACATTCTTCCCTGTCTTCCATGATGGAGACACCATCTGTCAGTGTTCAAATGAGTCATCCTTACCTCTTTTCTTTTCTTCACCTTCCACATATGAATCCTGTTGGCCCCACATTGCCAAACACATCTAGAACAAGACTTCACCTCACCACCCCCTCCCACTGCCACCCTTTTCCCAGACATTCCCGACTATTGCCTGAAATTATTGCAACACCTTCCTAATTGAACAAAATGTTTCTTCAAACATAAAAACATGGGAATAGACATAGAAACGTTCAATAGAAGATCTGGAAAATAAATGTGAGGAAATTTCTCAAAAGTAGATCAAAGAGAAAAAGTTGAGAAAACTGGAACAATTCAGGAAGGCCAATATCCAAATAAATAGGAGCTCTCAAAGGGAAAAATTGTTGACCAGTTTCTGAGTTAAGAAACAAAAACCCATAGAATTGTACACTTCCTCTGACCATATTTCTACCAGATATAAAGGACCTGGTTCATACTGTAGCCTGGCCAGATGTCCTGACCCTGGTGATCCCTCTGTTCATGGAACCCACTCATGACATTGCCTATTGCCCACAAAAAGGTCCTCAAAAACTTTCAGGGACCCTTAAGCTACAAGACAGACCACAATTTAGAAATTTTTTTCAGCTGGTTGTCTCTTATAAGCCTTTATCTAATAATATAAATAGTTTCCTCTTCTTACCCAGCTAAGTCTGTGCTTGTCTTCAGGTTTTAAAAAGCAAAATAGTATAATGCTGAGGAAAACATAGGCAGGTGGATTAAAAAAATTGCCAGAGTAATTAACACAAACAGCTAGGGAAGGAAAGGGGATTTTTACAAAGCATATCACGTGTATTCTGGTGGATTTAAACAGAAATAAGTGCTGAATCCCCATATCTTCGAGTTTATTAGGAAGCAAAATGGAAAAACATAGAGTCTAAATGCAAAGAGAAATGCAATTCATTCATGTTTGTTTATAACTCAATCTTCCTTCCAGCGTGAGAGATTGGCTCATGTTAGGCTACTGCAGGAAGTGGGCATCTAGTTAGAAAATAGTGATAAAGATTATTTGAAATGTAAATCAACTTTTGACAGCTACACACTTGACAATATAGCAAAAATGTTTGTAAACATATTTGAAGCAGTTAACATTGCTTTCAGTTGTAACTAAAAGACTACCTAAGTAAACAGTAAATCCAACAAAGCTGATATAGGTCAACATTGATTCAGAGGCTAGAAAAAGTTAGGGCCAAATTTTTTAAGAGGTCTTTTAAAATGCCTTTTCCTCACATGGCAAAATAGCTGCAATAGCTCCATCTATCACTTTCACATTCCTGGAAAAATAAAGGAGGAAAAGAGAAAGCAACAAGAAGAAATGTGCTGTTTGTTAAACACACATTTTTAACAGACTTCTACTTACGTCTCATTTACCAGATCAGTTTCTTATGGTCAGCTGTAATGAAAGGGAAACTGGAAAAGTCCGTTCTTAATGTGGATACACCACTATCTCTAACAAAATGGTAATTTCAAGCTTCAGAATAAGTAATCTCTGGAACAATCCCTAACCACCATGGCTCATCATGATCTCCCCTACTCTCTTAATTCCACCTTTGAACAGAAACAAAAGTTATCTGATACACTTCAGATATTCTTTCTTTTATATAGAAGTAGCATTGTCCCACCCAAGAAGATTTGATAGAGCCAGAGAGCAGGGATCTTGTTTTAGAGATCATTAGCTCACCCAAGAGTGCCCTTCATATAGCAGACAACTAAAGAAGTGTTTAGGGTGAAAAACAAAAGTCATTCCTGAGCCTTCAGACAGATAGTCATAATAGCTAACCTTAAGGTACAGACACTGCAAGTCACACATTTACTTATTGGCCCCATCAATCCACAGAGGCAGAAACACCTGAGAAAGCAACAGCTAAATACTGGCATGGGCAAAAACATCTGCTGCAAATGGCAAAGAGCAAAAGACAGACAGTCCAGGAGAAGAAGCCTCCTTTCCTCCTCCACACCTATAGTCTGAGGGAGAAGCAACTTTTTACTCATTCAGGAGTTTCAAGTATTGCCTTTATTGTTCTGCTGAGAAGATGTGAAAAGGAAAAAAAAAAAAAAACCCGGCTTGACAGCCATGTCTAAAATGATTTTCGAAATTTATATTTGAAGCTCAATAAAGCATGCAAGTAGAAGCCTTCAGTAGATGCATGCCAGTGTGCAATCTGGTAACAATGGAGTCAAGAATCATACCCAATCCTCCTTTAGAAGGAAATGCTGATGCGATAATCCCCATCTGAACATCTGCACACGTGGGGAATGACTTTAAAAATGGTCAAAATGTATTACATAACAAACATTTTCTAAAGATGTAGTCAAGTGATTTTTAAAAATTTTTGTTCGGTTTTGTTTGACTTAGTTAAGTGAAAATATCCAACAATTTATGAAAACTAACATTTCTCAGAGAGAAGACAACACTTTCCACTATATTCATCTCAGCAGTTCACACCTGACAATAAGATAAAAGGAAACACTAATTTGCATTCTTCCCACATCCCACTACTAAGCATGCTTGAGTATCTGGAAGCCTGGGCCTTAGAGTAGTACACAAACCAGGGTGCTTTGCCAGAAGACATCTTGCTAGATATTCTTAACATATACATGAAACCCCAAACATAAGCACTTGAATAATCTTTCAAATAATTCTGGATTATGTGCAGACTATAATAAATGGCAAGTGTATCAACAGCATTCTTTTTTTTATTCCAAATAAAAACAGGGGCACTCCATTTTTTACGTTTGTAAGATTTCTACATTTTATTGTGGTTCTTCTGATTCGTGTCTTCAGTTTACAAATCAACATTTACTGAGAAGTCTTAATTCACCAAAATAATAACTCAAAAGTTGAGGCTTTCTCCAAAATTGCTTGATACATAAACCTTGTGCTTTGGATTCAGACAGACCTGAACTAAAAACATGGATCTGTGACTCACCAGCTGTGGATCTCTTAGAGTGACTCTGAGCCTTAGTCTATTCATATGAGAAATAGGTGTATGAGGGACAACCTCCCTCAAAAAAAACCCCAGAATTTATTTATTTTAAAAGTGTATTTATTCTTAAATGTTTAAACTTCAGTCACCTTCAAAGTACTCTCTGTTTCATGCAATGAACCTATCGAGATGCTTTTTCCACTGTTCAAAACAATTTTTGGAAACTTGTTGATTTTGATGCCTTTGAGTGCTTCTGTCTTTTTTGTTTATGTTTCACCTCTTCCACATTGACAAAATGTTCCCTTTGAGAACTTTTTTCATCCAGGGAAACAAACAAAAAAAAAAGTTGCTTGGGACAAGATTGGGTAAATAGGAAAGGTGGGGCACAGGGGTCATGCTGAATTGGGTCAAAAACTGCAGAACACTTAGCACAGTGTGGGCAGGTACGTGGTCATAGTGAAAGAACCAGTCACCTGTTTGCCGCAACTCATGATGTTTCTCCTGCAAATCATGACGACCTACTCAAAACTTCCAGATAAAAACTTTGGTTGATCATTTGATCGAGAAGAACAAATTCCAAGTGTATTACAAGTGGCCTGCCCTCCAAAAGAGAATTCTGGTTTTTTAGGGTCCCTCTCATATTAATGGCAATGTTACCATCTCCCTTAAATAGAAATTGTAAAGATTAGAGGTAATTCCTCTACTGTGTGCAACAGAGTCCTGCGATCGCAGGCACTAAAACATGAAAAAGTTCTTAGTTTTCCCCAAATGTCCAAATATCCTATATAACTTTGTAGATATATTTGCTCTCATACAACAAAATATGTTAGAAGATAAAAGTGTATATCTCGCATTATTGTTTGGACCTTAGAAATAAAAGAAGAGCTGCACATTAGAATCACGAGTCTAGATGTAACTGGGCTGATCCCTGCTATGGTAGAGACAGACATGAAGATCTGCTGAAAGAACTGTGGGAAAATAATCATTTCCAAATAGCCAGGCACTGTACCAATTGCTCTACAGTGAGAAGTACACAAATGTTGATAACACTTTAGAGGTATTTCTCAACAAAAAAAAAATGACAGTGATATAATGACATTTGTCCATTCCTTATTATGTATAAATAAAAATTTGCTAATTAAATTATATGACATTGAAAGGGAGCCATTTAACTACAAGACAAAATAGTTTCACTTCTGAAACAAGCTTTTGAATATCAGAAATTCATACAATAATTACATAACACTTGTACTCATCCACAAAAAAACAATATGTTCTTGAAAACATCATTCATTCATTGAACAAATAAAGAGTTCTAACTCTGAAGCAGTACCCTTCTCAGCCCTGGGGATACAGTGTAAACCAGACAGACATAGTCTCTGCCCTTTTAGACATTACACCTTATTAGCAAACAGTTAAAATACTGTATGTCCTAGAAAGGAAGAAAATTGCAGTTTTATAGCACTTGATAATTTAGAAATTGCATTCATTTATACTATTTTCTCTTTGGGGACAGTTTAATACAGTGGAATTTTATTTTAAAGTACAGACAATGAATCCCAGAATTCAATAGACTTTGTACTTAGGCTGCATAAAGAAAGGCTTTGCTGTTGGAAAAAATAAATCCAGTATACAATCCAACACTGGTACATCTCAAGCATACTTGCTTATACAAGGTTAACGACATAAGTTACTGATTAAGTCGGTAGGCTTCATACACCTATGGGCCTTGTTTATAAGAGCTGTACAAGTTAAATTGTTAGAGAACAAATGCATTTTGTTTGAGTCAGTATGTCGCCGTCTTGTCTAGGCAGGAGGAAAAAAATGGATACCAAGACTGTGATCCTTTTGGAATAAAATCTTTAAATGCAAACATGATTGCCATTGTAGACTGTTTAATCTAGCGATATTGTATTTCATTTCTGTTTTTGGAGAGGTTTGTTGATTTGACCATACTGGGTACGACTCAGTGCTTATCTCAACTGTTTAGATAAGATTTATTTGACTTTGGCAGGTGACAAAATCTAGGGTGTGGAATAAGGGAGGTAGGAAAAAAGACTGGCGTATACCCAGATAGTGTTTATTTTAAGTATAGTGTATAGATGAGCAAAAAGTTTCAAACAACGCACTGTACTTTATGTAAAACATCCACTGTCTGTTGAATGTTTTCTGTAAACCAGCACTGCAAAATGTCCTTTATTGGGCATAACGAACTTCACCTTCTTGCTTAGGTAAACATTTATGCTCTTGTAAAAGAGAGCTTAGAGAGTTCTCCTGGAAATAGGACCCTAACTCTGGGATCACATTTTGCCACTGTTTTCCAAAACATGCTCTAAAAAGGGAACAGTAATAAATTTTATTTTGAAAGCAAGCATATATATTACTCCATAAGTACAGAATCTATCAGTACAGGAAAAATGTCTTATGCCAAAATGACTCTCATACCTATAATAATCATACTTTTTTCACCGTAATTCTACAAAACATGTCATACTATGAAAAAAACCCAAAGCAGAAAAGCTAGAATTTATCAACACAATGCTTATAATCATAACTTTAAAGAGAAAAAATTTCCTTTATAAAATAATTCACCTAAATGTTCACTTAGTTAACTTCTTTAGCATATGTAAACATTTATATATTGGCAGAAATGCTGAGGCATGGGAAAGGATTAAGATGCTTAGTCACCTACAAATAAAAATTCATAAAAAATAAAGAAAACTTAGTTGGGAATTTGAAATATATGACTAAGGGTAATCCTTTTGGGCCCCTTTCCACTGTGGGAGTTTTTCTGTCCTCTCAATAAATCCTGCTTTCTCAAAAAAAAACAAACAAAAAAAAAAAACAAAAAAAGAAAGAAATATATGACTAAGAAGATTAGAGCTTCCAATCCAAAATTAGAAATCTTATGGTAAAGGTTTTCACTGTTCTATAGAGATGACCTTAATTAGTCTATGTTTAATGACTACTTTTCCAAACTATTTAAAAACATGAAAAATCTGGCTGGGCATGGTGGGTCATGCCTGTAATTCCAGCACTTTGGGAGGCCAAGATGGGAGAATCGCTTGAGCTCAGAAGTTCAAGACCAGCCTGAACAACATAGTCAGACCTCATCTCTACAAAAAAATTGAATTTTTTAAAAATTAGCTGAGTCTGGTAATGTGCACCTGTAGTCCCAGCTCCTGGGAAGAGAGGACCACTTGAACCCTGCAGGTTGAGGTTGCAGTGAGCTAGGATTATGCCACTGCACTCCAGCCACGGTGACAGAAGTGAGACTCTAGAGGGAGGGAAGGAGGAAGGAAGGAGAGAGAAAAGTTTAACAGCCACATAATACTTATCACAATTCCCTTGAAATAATTTAATATTTATTTACATGATCATGTAGCAAATATGTACAAAAATATGATGCACTGGTTTATGTGTGTGTATGTTAAGTCATATTGTTATTTGACCAATTAATGACAGTTTTGCTTTTTTTCTCTTGTGATGTACATATTAAAGTGTAAGAATTAATGTTTCAGACCTAGAAAAAGCAATACAGAATTTCATATGGAAGCAAAAAAGAGCACAAATAGCCAGAGCAATCCTCAGCAAAAGGAATAAAGCAGGAGGTATCACACTTCCAGACTTTAAATTATATTAGAAGCCTAAAGTAACCAGGATGGCATGTCATTTGTACAAGAATTGTTACACAGACAAACGGAACAGCACAGAGAATCTGGAAATAAAAACTTGGTCCCTCAATCAACTCATCTTTGACAACGTCACCAATAATAAACATTGGGGAAAGAAAGCCATATTTAGCAAATGGTGCTGGGAAAAATGGCTACCCAAATAGAGATGGCTACCTATCTCCATATACAAAAATAAATTCAAAATTGATCAAGGACTTAAATGTAAAACCTCAAATATAAAATCCTAGGAGAAAATGTAGGGAATGCTCTTGTGGCTATCAAAGCAGGTAATGAATTCATGACCAAGTCCTCAAAAGCAATCACAACAAAAGTTATGATAGACAGGGGACCTAAACAAACCAAAAAGTTGTTGCATCAAAAGAAACCATCAAAAGAGTAAAGCGACAAACACAGAATGGGAAAAAAGTATTTGAAAGTTATGAACTAGACACAGGCCTAACATCCAGGATCTACAAGGAACTCAAATGAATTGAAAGGAAAAGCCAAACAGCACCATTAAAAAAGGGGGGCAAAGGACATGAACAAACACTTCCCAAAGAAGGACAAACAGCCAATAAACACACTTTAAAAATTGCTCAGCCTCACTATCATCAGAGAAATGCAAATTAAAACTACAATGAGATACCACCTAACACCGGAAAGGATGGCTATCATTAAATAGTCCAAAACAACAGATACTGGCACAACTGTGGAGAAAAGGGGACACGTCTACACTGTTGGTGGGAGAGTAAATCAGGTCAACCACCATGGAAAGCAGTGTGGCAATTCTTCAAAGAACAAATAATTGAGCTTCTATACGATTCAGGAATCCCCCTCTTAGGAGTATAAGCCTCTCTATGAAAAGACACCTGCACATGTATGTTTATTGCAGCACTATTCACAATAGCAAAAACATGGAACCAACCAGATGACCATCAAAAGTGGACTGGATAATGAAAATGTGGTACATACACATGATGCAATATCATGCAGCTATAAAGAAAAACAAAGTCATGGCCCTTGAGCAACTTAGATGCAACTGGAGACCATAGTACTAAGTGAACTATCAAAGAAGCATATAACTGAATACCTCATGTTCTCACTCACCTCCCTGAACACTGGTCACACCAGTGCAAGGGTGAGATTGGCAGAAGCTGGACACTGTTAGGGGAGGGAGAGAGGAAGGAGAGAGGGTGACACATGGCACATACTGGGCTCCTGGTCCACTATCAGGAGAAGAGAGTGCCAGTTAGAAGCCCAAACTTCACCTGCACACAACCTATGTATGTGGTAAATCACCACTGATACCACATAACACTAAAATAGAGTTTAAAAAAAGAATGAATGATTCATTGTCTAAAGGAATGAGGGATCAATTAAACATGGGGAAAAGTCTCAAATATCAGGATTTCGCTGATGTGCTTTTAACAAATAAAAAGTTGCTTCTAAGTAAAATGGAAACTCTTCAAATATAAGATTGAATTATCTCTATTCTAATTCCTACACTCATGAGCTTTAATCAAACTTCTATAGCTGACTGGTGAATGGAAAATAGGCTGTTGGAGGAATTTTCCTTCTATCTACTGTGCGGTCCTCCTATCTTCCATTCTCCAGAGGTCACTAACTACCACTGTTTAGGGTAATGCCTTGACAAACAACACTATGAATATTGCTTCTCCAAGCACATTCTCCCAATTATTTTAACTCTCCAGTGACTTTTAGCACTTCTGCAACTGCAACACCCCACACATTCTGATTTAATTAAGCAAGGTGTATCTGTCCTCCTCTCATAATGTCAGGAATCTTTTTTTAAACTAAAGGAAGCCATTTTTATTGTCAGAGCTTCCTGATGTCCCTTGATCACTGACAATATATGTAAACAGTAAAAATATAGGCTAGGCATCAGTGCTGAGAAAAGCTTTAGATGGAAGCCATTGGTTGTAGGAGGGATTTAATCTACCTTGCACAGTATGAATTTTCAGTAGAGATGTGCTCCATCTTTTCCTCCTCTACTCTGCCCAACTAGATCAAAATTACAGTTCAAGCTCATGTTGCTGTATGAATAGTAAGTGTTTCTTCAAAAATCCATCCAAAGAACTGGACTAAAATTTAGGAAATGTCTCCATAGTCCCATACCTACTGGCTTGATGTACCTGTGAACTCTTTCTTCCATTACAAAAATCCTTTCATGTTTTTCCTTGGATGCGCCTATCAATAAATAATTTCATGAAAATCAAACCATTAAAAAAGCAATGCTGGACTTTGTTTCTTCTTTTCAAGGTATACAGAGTCAATCTCAATGTATCTGTGGGGGTGGACTCAGGAGAGAAAAGGTTGCCAGTGGCTATAATACTTTTCCAGACACTAAAAATTTAATTTCAGCTGAAAGTATGATCCTCATTGTTCAAGAAACAATTTCCTAAAGAATATCACATCTCCTTCCATTCCCCTTTCTTCTAGCTAAAGAGAGAGAAGAGTATGTGTATTTGCTCCCACCTGCCAGGCTACCACAAAGGAAAACTCAGCCTCCCTTCCAAAATTCCTTTTTGGCACAGAATGAATGAGTTAAAATTGAGACCAAAAGATAACTCCCCAGTCTTCATCATATTTCAACACTTTAAGTCTTTCGCTAAGTACTCTGATATTACCACTCAAGAGTATCACAGATGCTAGAACAGTGACATCATGTCTTGGTGACACCCAGACCTCTTGCTATGTGCAGCAGAGGATGGGAATACAGCACTGCAAAGATTGTGGTCAAGATAATGACAACAGACCCACCACTGCTGGTTCAAATGGCTCCGCTGCAGTGAGGCCAGGAGTCCCAAATTCCTGTTTACATAGCTGTGAATTAAACTTTAAAACATGGGCACTAAGAAACATTAACATATGCACACTATAATAGGAATTAGGGTTCATCAGACTGCTGATAAGTAAATTAGAATTAGAAATAGATAATTCATCTCAGAAGTGTAAATTGTACATTTTTGAAACTGTTTTAGACAGTTTAAATATTTCAAAGAATGGCAATGTCTGTTAGGACTTAAATGAAGTTCTGAGTTACAATTTAAATGAACCCAATACTATTTATCAAACATCTAAATATTCCAGAAGTCTTGACTCAGGTAAATAAGGTAATGTTAGCAGATGCGGGCACTCAAAGTTGGGTGAGGCATAATATTGATAAAACACTCCTTCTCTCTTCATTTATTTACCATTTTTTTTTCTTTAAGACAGAAAGGCATAATATAACTGTATTCGAACACAGCAGACCAAGATCGTAGGAACTAGCAGGTCTAAAACAGATTGTTCATATCAGATTTTAAAATGAAAAATTTTAAGAATTAAAAGAAATATATGTGTCTCAAAAGGATGTAATTAATATCAACTTGGATCCCTCAAATAACTCAATTTATGTTCTCATCCAAATGACTATTATGAGAAATTCTCAATGTTATTATTCAACAACCCACCAAAATGGTAATCAAATTTTCTGTTTACATTTAATTATTTGTATTTTATGTGTAGACATAAATATTTCAAATTTACCTTTATGTGAATGCTAGTAAGTAAAAACAAAAAAAAACCAAACCAAAAAAAAACCTCCTGCTACTGCTTATGTTCCTTTTGTGGAAGAAACATTTAACAGAACCAACTGTTCAGTGGAAGCAATGCAAACGTACAACCTGTTTTTAAAACAATTTCCAATTGTCCATGCTAAGACTCAGTTTCGCAGGTGAACTACTATCAAGTTTGATGAGCAAATGAGGGAATCTTGGGCATTCTGCCTTCTTTCCACACAGAGCTACTAAAAATATGTAATATGTTTTATACAGAATACATTCTTTGCCCTCTATTTTCCACTTAATCTAATTCCTAACACATCTAGAATACACTAAAAGCAACAACAAAGTTGATTCAAACGGATTATAATGTTGAGGATGTTGAAAAAACCTTGCAGGGTTGTGGAAAATTATTCAGCCCAATGGAGCCTGTGCCATGAAGACTGTGATGGCAAACGAGGTCTCACTTGAAAGGAAGGAAAACACAGAAGTATGCCCAGGTAAATAATTGCATCTTCCACTAACAATGTTAATTGTGCATTTTTATTTTGGTTAGAGAAAGCTAAGGTGTCACAGGATGATCTCAGATGACTGACACCTCAAATAAATGATTAAAAGTTTTTTCTTGTCAGTCTCACCAGGACACATGATCTATTGATCTCTTTCCTCCATTATACTGTCTTACCTTCCCTTAATTCCTAACACACATTCTTAACCACAGACCATTATTTATTCCCTCCCTTACGTGCACCCCCCAAACTTAGATTTATATTCTTTTCCATCTGCATTTACTACCTTGACTTACGAGGGAGGACCCCAAAGAACTGAAATTTATTTATAAAAAAGTGTGTGTTTATTTTGTTTAAATTTTATTTTATTATGGAGATGTGGGAGGTTTAACTGAACAAGGGAGTTTTAACTGCACAAGTAGGCTGCATGCAGATAAAGATTTTTGGGCTTCCAAATGACCCTCACTTCCTCTGGTTGCATTTATTCTTACATGTTTAAACTTCAGTCACCTTCAAAGTACTCTCCATCTGATGCGATACACCTATTGAGATGCATTTTCACTGCTCAAAACAGTCTTTGAACTCATCAATTTTGATGACTTTTAGTGCTTCTGTCGTTTTTTATTTCACTTCTTCCACATCGGCAAAATGTTACCTTTTGAGGACTTTTTTTCATCAGGGAAACAAACAAACAAAAAGTCACTTCAGGTGAGATCAGGTGGATAGGGAAGGTGGAGCATGAGGGTCATGCCATTTTCGGTCAAAAACTGAAAACTCACCACAGTGTAAGTACATTGTCATGGTAGAACAATCAGTCCCCTGCTTGATACCCATTATGGGATGTTTCTTCTGTACATTGTGAGGCAAGCTTCTCAAAATTTAAAACTTTGGCTGACTATTTGATCCAGAGGAACAAATGAGGAACAAATTCCAAGTATTCTAAAACGTAATTCTGGTTTTCTTTGGGCCCCCCTTGTAAATATCATCAAGATGCTGATGGTCCCATTTTGTACCAGCCTAAGCTTCTTGCTTAAATTTGAAACTATATTTTCTTTCTTTCTTTCTTTCTTTTTTTTTTTTTTGAGTCGGAGTCTCACTCTGTTGCTCAGGTTGGCATGCAGGGGCATGAACATGATCACCTTAGCCTCAATCTCCTTTACTCAGGCGATCCTCTTGCCTCAGACTACCAAGTAGCTGGCACTACAGGCACACACCACCATATCCAACTAATTTTTTGATTTTTTTTTTTTTTTGTAGAGATGAAGTCTCACTATGTTGCCCATGCTGGTCTCAAACTCCTGGGTTCGAGTAATCCTCTCACCTCAGCCTCTCAAAGTGCTGGCATTAGAGGTGTGAGCCACCGCGCCCAGCCACATACACCCTTTAATTCCTCTATGCCTCCCCAAATTATCATACTCAAATGGCAAAACCTCAACCCTGTTTAAAACCACTTCTTCACCTACTCTATGCCTGTGTCCTGCACTGAACATCACTGAGAGAAATACAAACACCTTTAAAGCCATGGCCACTAACCTCTAGTGGGCTCTACATTGCTCCCCACCATACTATACTTCCCTACCCAGTCACTCTCTCTACTTACAAGCCTCATCTCCTGTCTCCTCAAATTTCCAACTCCCCTCTCAACTTCTGGATTCTCAGTTGATGACCTTGTTTCTTACCTTACTAAGCAAAGAGCAACAATTCAAAGAGAAGTCCCAGAAAGCTCTATCACCACTTCACCCAACTTTACTGCCTCTGTACTGCATATTCTTACGCTTATTGTGCTCCTATGAATGAACTGGCAGTGCGCCATCTATGGCCAGCCCTTCCACTTGGCACTAGTTCCTCCCCTCCTCCTACTCTGGGGCATCACTATAACAGTGACTCCCCTCTCTTATACACATGATTCTTCCATTCCTAAGGGATCATTTGCATGGCTGACAAACATTCTACACTTCCTTGCTATTGGAGAATGCCCTTTCTTGAACCAATTACCTCCACCAGCTTCTCAGCAAATGGTTCATACTTGGAGTCTCCAAATAACTCTTTCCATTCTCTCTCAGACAAACAAGGTCTGGTCTCCATCATGTCACCAAATTGCTCTTGTCAATGTCCCCAATAACCACACCCTAACTTGACTGATCAGGATCACCTCACCAAGCGAATCACTCTCTTTTCCTTTAAACTTTTTTCATCTGGTTCCAAGACGAAATTCTCTGCTGATTTTCTAATTCACTAACAACTTGCCACTCTGTTGGCTCATCCTCTTCTCTCTGCAAACTCTGAGTGCTCAACTCTGAGGCTTAATACTTAGATCCTGCTCTTCTTCACCCATACTCACTCCCTTGACTTGAATACTGTCAAGATGCTGATGAATCCCGTGTCTAAACTTCTTCCTTAAATTTAAAATTATATTATATTTTCCTTTCTTCTTGAGTCACAGTCTCACTCTTTTACCTAGGCTGGAGTACAATGGCACAATTATAGCTCACTACAGCCTTGATCTCCTGGGCTCAGGTGATCCTCCTGTCTCAGTCTCCCAAGCGACTGGGACTACAGGCATACACAAACACCACACACAGCTGATTCTTTGTTTGCTTGGTTTTGAAGAGACACTTGTTATATTGCCTAAGCTAGTCTCAAACTCCTGGACTCAAGCAATCCTCCTGCCTCATCCTCCCAAAGTGCTGGGATTACAGGTACAAGCCTCCGAGCCTAGCCAGAAATTATATTTTCAACTGTCCAACATCTCTACTCAGACATCTAATGAGCTCCTCAAATTTAACATATCCCAAATGGAATTTCTCATCTTCCCCTTCCTAAAATTCCTTGTTCTGTAGTTTTCCTCATCTCAGTAAATGTAACTGTAACCATTCATTAACTCTGGCCAATAATCCCAGCACCTTCTCTTTTTCTCACAGTTGACATCACCAAATCCTGTTGCCTCTACCTTTGAAACATATGAAGAATTTGACTGTCTTTCCCAGCTCCACTGCCGTCAATCTGGCCCAGGCCACCGCACCAACCATCTCGATTGCTGTGACTGTCTCCTCACTGCTCCTCTTGTCTACTTTCCTTGTCCTGTTTTTGTCCAGCAGCAGAGCATTCCTTGGAAGAGCCATAAAACAGATCACTCACTCCTTCACCTAAACCCTCTAGTGGTATTTCATCTTTCTTGGAGTAAAAGCCAAAGTTCCTAGAAAGTCAACAAGGCCCTATATGATCTGCCTCTCCCAATACTTACCCCAAACACACTTCCAACTACCCTTCCCTATAAGCTCCCTCTAGACATGCCTCAGGAGACTTGCATTTGATGGATCCCTTTCCCTGGCATGCTCTTCCCAAAGATCTTTATGGGTTTCCTTACCTCATGCTCTTCAGATGTCAACTTCTCATCGGACTTTACCTGACTATTCCCTCACCTCTTATTCTGTGCTCTATTTCCATCGCCTTCTTTTGTTTGTTTTCCCCATGGTACTTATTGCCATTTGACATACCATACATTTTACTATTCTTTTTCATTGTTCCCCCCCCACTGGAATGTCAGCTCCACACAGACCCAGATTTTTATCTGTCTTCATTTCTGTATCCCACTGCTGGGAATGCATCTTGGCACGAAGTAGGTAAACAATAAATATTTGAAAGAATACATGATGAAACATCAGAAGAAATCAAGGAAGAAATGAAGGTAGTGGGAATGAATGATTCAGGGCCTCCCTGAGGTGAATGTTGACATCTTCCTTTGTGGGAAGAACAAGGGCTCGTGGGTACAGCAAAATAGATCACTCTGATGTACCCTAATAATCATATGAAAGTATTTTACTAAGGAGATCATAGTCTCTGAATGCATTCTCTTCCTTATCTCTCTAGTTGGCACAGAAGTTGGCCATACAGGGGTATCCCCTGCTCTGCAGGTTTCTCTGGCAAAGCACACCTGAGAGTCATCTGAATCACAGAACTCAGAAAATACGACAGGTAGTAAAAATACAATGAATTTTTAAAGCAAAATCTACAAGTGATCCACCAAGTGACCTCTTGGCAGCCTTCACAGCAGTTCTTTTCTCTCTGTGTATCTCTCCCCTCTCTGCCTTCCTCTTCATACCACCCCCCCACACAGGGTAAGGATGTGTGCTCCAGCTATAGGGCACAACACTAGAGTGCTACCAATAGCAATATAGCCACCAGCCAGTAGACTGGTTTTATACTCAAGAACCACAAAAGAGAAAAAAGAAATCATACACCATTTTTCCAGCTTAAGCCACTGATTCAATAACCAATATTGAGAGTTCCCAGAAAGTCTAGCAAAGGTTCCACACAGAGACCTGGGTCCAGACTGTTTGCTGATTAATGTTCTTTTGCTACTCCATACCTCAGTTTTTTCATCCCTAAAATGGAGACAATAACATCACCCACCTCCTATTGTTGTTACAAGTCTACACATAGAACTGATTGTAAATGCTCATCATTATGATCAGCAATTGTCTGTCTCTAAGTTTCGAATCATAAAAAAGTGGCATTAATAAGAAGCGTGCAGATAATCTATTGAATGTCTTGCTCAATTCAGAAATTCTTTTCATAACTTAATTCATAAGAATTTCATACTGTTTTTGACAATGATAGAGAACCTCCTCCTAAGTTTTACCACTTCCTCAGATGAGACTGCTATTAGGTTGCAGTGGCTCAAATAAGGGAAAAATGCATTCTTTTATCATCTGTCATGGAATGGCAAAGTTCATACAGGGAAATTGTGCTTTTTTTTTCATTGTGGGCCTTTCTGTAAAAATTACTTTCTTAATTATGTGTACATAGTAAGTTGATTTATGTTGTTTAATAAATTTCAAAATGTATTCAAAGGTGTTTGGCTGAAAGTGCTATCAAGAAAGTAGAGATCTTACTGTATTCATGCTTGACCATAAAAGAAAATGCATGACAGTGATTGGGATGAAATATTTCTAGAACACACCTTTCAGGAGCAGGGCACATGGCTCTATATGGGAAACGTGGAAAGGGTCAATCATTTCATCCTCACTTCACCTCCAGTATGCTGAGATCCTCATGCCAATCTTACCGATTTATAAAAGCCAGAAAGCATCTTGAGAAGGGTCATTCTGGGATGCTGGAGAAGTGCTTGTCAAAACACACAAAACTTTAAAGAAGTCCATTTAAAACACAAGCATGACTCTAGTTATCAAAGAGGCTTCTCCTCCCCACAGATAACAGTCTAAATCCCACCCTTCTCAAAGGTTATGCAAAAGAAATAATTTTGCCAAAACCACACCTTTAACGCAAAATGGTTTGATGGTCAAAGTTGATGTGTTTAGTGACAGGCGCACACTGAAGGCTCTTCACTCAAATTTGGGCTCCACCTCCTCGAATGCTCCATATGGTCCCACCCAATCCCATTAACAATCACCCAATGCTTGTAAAGAACAGATGCAGCATTATAGGGAGAAATGTCCTGAGCTGCAGTGAGCTGTCTCAAGGCCCACAGAGTTACCCTCTTAGAGGGAGATCAGGAGGTTGGCAAAAATAAGCATGCAAACAAATACATGATAAATAATTCAAATAGTAAGTGCAATTAAGGAAAAGAATAACCATACCCAAAGCTCACAGCATCAGTCCAACCTCAAGTATTGTGTTCCTTCTTCCTGTAAAAGTATAATCAAAATGTCCAACTGGGGGAAAAATGTCATAAAAATATAAGCGAAGCTCAACCCAAGTTTGCCAAACCTGTAATGAAAGACTTATTATAATTCATTTTACCTCGATTGAATAATCTTTGTGTGATGTCAAATGATATATGAGGTCTTTCTTCTTATTAAAAAAAAAAAAAACAACTCTAGGTAATGAACTAATATTTTAAATTAAAACATATTCTGATATTAAATTTCTAAAAGTAGGTTTTAATGAAAGCATATTATCTCAACATGTACTTTTCTCCACCACAAGGTCACAACTGATGAAAATGTTACACAGGCTCACTGGAGCCCGCTTTCTTCTCAGATTTCTAATTCTAAGTGACTTTACATTTCAATGAAAACCATTCACTCAACCTCCTGATAGCATTTACTACATTTTTAATGTCTCAATAAATATAATAAACAGGTCTTAAAGTTCTATATCCCATGTGAGGAAAACATTTAAAATAAAGGTAAAGGGGGGGGGCATGAAGCAATTTCTAAGCAAGCCTTGTAAACTTGAATTTCATAAAAAAACCAAACACTGGAAACCTAGTGGGAAAAAACAACACTGCTCACATTGAGCCCAGTTTTTGAGAATATTTCAAAAATAAACAAGTGATTATAGATAAACTTTCTTATGGTAATTAATAGACAAGTTGAAAAAGTCTGTGTCTCTAAGAATGAAACCAGACTCTATAAGAAAGACCTGGAGTTTATAATCTATAACCTGTTTAGTAGAAAATGTCATAAGAAAAAAAACGATCCAGTGGCAGTCCAACAGGGTAAAACCTGGTTGTGGAGGTCATTCAAATACACGCGAAGACAGTCACCAAGTTTCCAGGATTCAGAAAAGGTATTTCTAGATTTTTAAAGATATATTTGGCATATCCACCATCTCAAATAGTTATCGTTTCTTTGTGATGAGAACATTTGAAATCCTCTTTAACTATTTTGAAAATACAATAACATTATCAGTTACTATAGTCACTGTGCTATGCAATAGAACACCAGTTTGTTCCTCCTATCTAACTGAAACTTTGACCCATTGACCAACATCTCCCCTTCCTCCATCTATCCCTCCCCCCAGCTTCCGGTTCCCACTCTACTTTCTACTTCTATAACCTTAACTTGTTTAGATGAGATCATATAATGTTTGTCTCTCTGTGCCTGGCTTATTTTACTTAAAGTAATGTTCTTTAGGTTCATCCATGTTGTCCCAAATGACAGAACTTCCTGACTTCTAAGGCTGAATAGTATTCCATTTTGGATGTATACCACATTTTTAATCCATTCATCTGTTGATGATATGGGTTGTTTCCATATCTTGGCTCTTATGGATTAATGCTGCAGTGAACACAGAAATGCAGAGACACAAAACATACTGAATTCAATCCCTTTGGGTATAAATCCAGAAGTGGGATTGCTAGATAATATTGTAATTCTATTTTTAGTTTTTTGAAGAATATCCATACTGTTTCCCAAGAGGTCTGTAGAAATTTACATTCCCACCAACAGTGTACAAGAGTTCTCTCTTCTCCATATCCTCACCAGCATAAAAACTCCATTCATAAAAACTCTAAAAAAATTATGCATAGGCAAAAATGTTCCTCAGTACAATAAAAGTCATATATGACAATCCTGGAGCTAATATCATATTAAACAGTGAAAAGTTGAAAGCTTTTCCTCCGAGATCAGAAATAAGACAAGGACACCTGTTCTCACCACTTCTGTTCAACATAGTGTTAGAAGTCCTAGCCAGAACAGATAGGCAAGAGAAAGATACAAAAGATCTCCAAACAGAAAAAGATAAGTGAAACTGTCTCTGATTGCTGATGGCATTATCTTACATATAGAAAACTCTAAAGACAGCACCAAAAACTGTTGAAACTGATAAACAAATACAATAAAATTGCAGGATACAAAATCAACTTATAAAAATCAATAACATTTCTATACAGTAACAAAAAACTCTGAAAAAGAAATTAAGAAATTTAAGGTCAGGTTCAGTGGCTCATGCCTGTAATCCTGGTACTTTGGGAGGCCAAAGCAAGAGGATTGCTTGAGCCCAGGAGTTCAAGACCAGCCTGGACAACATAGTGAGACCTCATCTCTACAAAAAAAAATTAATTTAATTTAAAAAATTAGCTGGGTGTGGTGTCTGCACCTGTAGTCCAGCTACTTGGGAGGCTGAGGTGGAAGGATCACCTGAGCCCAGAAGGTCAAGGCTACAGTGAGCCGTGATCCTGCCACTGTACTCCAGCCTGGGTGACAGTGAGACTCTCAATGCAAAAAAGGAAAAAAAGAAAGAAAGAAAAAAAGAAAATTTCATTTATGACAGCATCAAGAAAATACTTAGGAGAAAATTTAATTTAACCAAGGAAGTGAAAAATCTGTATACTGACAAGTATGAGGTATTGGTAAAAGAAACTGAAGATGACACAAATAAATGAAAAGATTATCCATGTTCATGGATTGGTAAAATCAATATTGTTAAAATGTCCATACTACCCAAAGTGTGATTTACAGATTCAGTGCAATCACTATCAAAATAATAATGTAATTCTTCAAAGAAATAGAAAAAAACCAATCCTAAAATATGTGCAGAACCACAAAAGACCCCAAACAGCCAAAGCAATGTTGATTTTTTTAAAAAAGAACAAAATTGGTGGCATCACACTAACAGATCTCAAAATATATTACAAAGCGATAGTAAGCAATACAGCATGGTACTGGCATGAAAACAGACACATCAACCCATGAATTAGGATAGAGAGCCCAGAAATAAGCCTAAACATCTATACTCAATTGATTTTCAACAAAGGTGCTAAGAATACATAATAAGGAAAATACAGTCTCTTCAATAAATGATATTGGAAAACCTGGATATCTACATACCCAAAAATGTAAATAAGACCCTTATCTCACCCTTTATATGAGAATCAACTCAAACTGGAGTAAAGACTTAAATGTAAGATCTGAAGCCATAAAACTACTAGAAGGAAACATAGGAAAAAGCTCCATGACTTTAGTCTGAGCAGTGGTTTCTTGGATAAAACCCTAAAAGCACAGGCAATGAAAGTAAAAATAGATGATTGAGGTTGATTACAATAAAAAGCTTCTGTAGAACAAAGGAAACAATTCATAAAGCTAAGAGACAACCCATAGATTGGGGAAAAAAATCTGAAAACTGTACATCAGATAAAGGGCTAATATCCAAAACACATAAATAACTCAAACTACTCAATAACAATAAAACAAATAACCCTATTAAAAATAGACAAAGGGCCAGGCACAGTGGCTCATGCCTGTCATCCCAGTGCTTTGGGAGACCGAGGCAAGAGCCCAGGAGTTGGAGACCAGCCTGGACAACATAGCGAGACCTTGACTCTACAAAAAACCAAAACATTAGCTGGATGTAGTGGCACACACCTGTATTCCCAGCTACTTAGGAGACTGAGGTGGGAGGATTGCTTGAGCCCAGAAAGTCAAGGCTCTGCTGAGCCATGACTGAGCCACTCTACTCCAGCCTGGTTGGCAAAGTGAGACTCCTGACTCAAAAAAGAAAATGGACCAAGGCTCTCCACAGATATTTCGCAAAAGAAAACATAAAAACCAACAGATACTGAAAGAATGCTCAACATCTCTAATCATAATCATAAGCAATATGTAAGCTCTAATCATAAGCAATATGTAAGCTAAAACCGCAATGAGATATCAAGTCACACCTGTTAGAATGGCTATTATTAAAAAAGACCAAAGTGTTCTTATACCTTATACTCACAGCTAGAAACTAGTTTAACGACCCGGAGAAATAAAACACCAAAGCAAGTAACAAAAACGTCCGTCTGTGTCTCTACTTGATCCTGCTCATGGCCCACACCAAGATTCGCTTCCCTAACAAAGTCAAACTCCTACCGCCACCTTCCTTCACATGCCACCCAGAGCCATCAGTGATGAAAATGAAATATGACTGACTCACACAGCGCAGAGACAGCATTTAAGAAACCATACGATTACGGGAGGCTTTAGCCTTTTGAGTTTCCCAAACAAGTTGCTCTCCTTGTGGATAAAATATAGTCCAAAGATGCAGCCAATACTCAACTTCTAAGAAATGTTAACAAACAATTCTCATATTTCTCTCCATTCAGAAAACAGAAATGGGTATAGCCCAATATTAAAAGTATTTCAGTAACACTGGCGGAAAACCCACACTACACAACAATCAAATTGGCTTCAGATATGTTCCCCTTGAACTTAACTCCCATGTCTTCCCCCTTATCTCACTCCAAACTCCATCAGAAACTTCTGCATTCTACTCCCTCTTTTGGTCCCAGGGGCAAAGGCATGTAGTGAAGCCCCACTCACAACAATGAAAAAAAGGAGTACAGCCCTTAAGTTCTCTCACTGGTGGCCCTAAGTTTCAAACGCCTCCCAAGCCAATAAACACTGCTTATTTCCTAAGAAATACGGGAAGGAGGAAACAACTAATTTGGATTTTATCAAGTGCTTAATATGTATGGGGGGGAGGGTTTACAGGCAAGAACTGATTTTATAGTCCTATGTATTGATAAGGAAACTAAGGAACAGAGATATGAAGCAATCTACCCAGGTTTAATCGGCTAGCCAGTGACAGTCTAGGATTCAAATTCGTCTTGGACAGCTTGGACTGCCAAAACAAAATACCATAGACTAAGTGACTTAAAGAGCAGACATTTACTTTCTCATTCTACTGAAAGCTGGGAATCTAAGATCAAGGCATCAGAAGATTGAGTTGCTGATGAGACCCGATTCCTGCAATTCCATCACTGTGTTAACATCTTAGAGCGTACTTACACAAAACTAGATGATGTAGCCCTAACACAAATCTAGGCCACATGGCATAGCCTATTTGCTCCTAGGCTACAAACCTGTGCAGCACATTACTCTACTGAACGCTGTGGGCAATTGTAACACAGTGGTAACTATTTGTGTATCTACATTTAGAAAAAGTAAATGTTGCACTGCGACTACAATGTCACTAAGTGACAGGAAATTTCAGCTCCATTATAATCTTATGAGACCACCATCATGCTTATGAGAACACCACCGAAATGTTGTTATACAATACATGACTGTATTCCGTGTATCTTTGCTTGGTTCAATCAAGAACAATCAATTCTATTCATAATTTTCTAGAAAGTATTTTTTTCTCATCTAATTCACAGATGTGAAAAAAAGTAACAAATTTACTTCTCTAAAGAACTGGGGAACTTGTATAAAATGACAGCACAGCTGGGTATGGTGACTCACGCCTGTGATCCCAGCACTGTGGGAGGCTGAGGCAAGAGGACTGCCTGAGGCCAGGGGTTTGAGACTAGCCTGAGCAACTTGGCAAGGTGGTCTCATCTCTACAATAAATCAAAAAATCATGTGTGGTGGCCTGCTACTTGGAAGGCTAAGGCAGAAGGATCACCTGAGTCCAGTTGGTCGAGGCTATGGTAGCCATAAGTGTGCCACTGCACTCCAGCCTGGGTAATAGAGTGAGACTCTGACTCAAAAAGAGAGAGAGAGAGAGAGAGAGAGAGAGAGAGAACACAATAAATAAAATGTGTTCAATTTATATTTTTTAGCATTTTAATAAGCTTAAAAAATGAAACAACTGGTGGCCAAAATTATATTCCCTTTGCCAGTTTCTTGTTTGTTTGTTTTTTTTTGGTATATGCTGGGTCTTTCCATTTTGTAACACATGCCCTCACTTTATAAGCTAACACACTGCACAGAGCAGGGAACATTGAGCTGAGAGTCAAAAGAACTGAATGGTCATTCTGGCCCTACTGAGGCCAAGAACTAGGCCGGCTTAATCTATGAGCCTCAATTTCCTCCACAGTAAAAAGGGAATTAATTACCCCCTCCTCTATACCACTATACATAATTATCAGTAATGACGAGGGGAGAAGGAAGCAGTAAAATTAAAACCAATAGTTAATTTCATCTTTTCAAATTCTAATAAAAAGACATGATTATGAAAGAATAAGTATCCTATTCACTAACAGCAACTCTCTTTTTGGTACCTGCTACTTTAGGTAACTTCTTCCTAAATAATTCTCAGGATTGGGCTTCTTAGCTCTGAGCCCTTTTGAGGAAGACCAATGACAGATCAAAAGAGAAGTAGCATGATGCAGGTGCAGTGAGAAGACAATCAACACTGAGATTTCACTGGAATTTCCGATTTAAACAAACAAACAAAAAAAAACCTGTGTATTGTCCTTGTAAGTTACCCTCAACTATATTTTTAAGATAAAACATATTTGAGAAAACAGTCATTAGGCTTCGAGACTAAGTAATAAAAAGTCACAATTTTTTGGACTGTATTAACTATATTTCTGACAGAATGCTAGGTAGTTTCTATAATTATCTCACTTAATTTTGAGACGTACGTTCCATAAATCATGTTTAGACAGAAATTTCAACAAGGACATAATCTAGCATTCACTGACCAGGGGCCCACAGCTTCAGTTAGCTTTAGACGGGGCAGACATAAAAGATAGGAAGGAATTGGAACTATTAATACACTGGGTTAGCCATCCCTGAAGGAGATCAAAACTCATTTCAATAAGTTTAATTGTTAGGACCCTTAAACAGGTATTAGGTATTCCTTGTTACAGTAGCTATAATCTCTATAAAAATATGTTTACAGACCAGGTACGAAGGCTCATGCCTGTAATCCTAGCACTTTGGGAGGCAAAGGCAGGGGGATATTTTGAGCCTAGGAGTTTGAGACCAGTCCAGTCAATATAGTGATACCTCATTTCTACAAAAAATCAAAAAGTTAGCTGGGCATGGTGGCACATGCCTGTAGTCCCAGCTACTCAGGAAGTTGAGGCAGAAGGATTGCCTGAGCCCAGGAGGTTGAGGCTGCAGTGAGCCATGATTGTGTCACTGCATTTCAGCCTTGATGACAGAAACACTACTTCAAAAATAAAAATGAAAAATATTTGCAGAGGGAATGTCATAGCATGCATGAGTCAGTTAAAGTAGCTTCAACTCCAGGGGTCATCAGTGGTCCTGATAATAAGAGTCTATATCTCATAGATGGTTGGACAGCACTATGTAAGAAACACTATGCCAGAGACAATTGATGCCAACTATTCAGCTATTACTATCTAAATCAACAACTGAGGCTTTAAATATGCATACTAAAGTCTGAAATGATTTTCACTGGTAAAATTAAAGTTACTCAAGACGTATGCATTAGCTAACATCTCTTAGAAATGTTCCATCCCTAAAACAGTGTTGGGTTCAACCACTGGCTGGCGTTGGGTTTCTAGTTGCCTGGTACAGACTATAAAAGGAAAGGATTCCTGCCTCTGTGATGGGTTTGCATCTGTCTGGAGCAAACCTGTTGGATAAGACTATGATAAAAGCACCTACAAGGTGCTATGCAACTTCAGGTTTACAAAGCAAGCTTTTCAGACTGTTTGTTCCTGATCACCAATAAATATCCATCTAATAAATATCTACGTATGAGTGAGGTCCCGATCTGACACTTACTTCAGTTTGAACTAGTAGTAGGGTGATCATACTACTATTATATCTGCAGAATTTCCACTTTACACTTGCTTTGTGGGCAATGTTATTGATATCATCCCCTTCTACTCTCAAAAGCATCCCAGCTAGAATGATACATTATATGGTAATAGTCTACCTAGCAGTGAGATTGGGAGGGATAAAGCCAAGCCTTATAAAATTTGAAATTCTTCTGCAGACACCATTTTCTACAAAAAATGGACCTAAGATCTGTGACCCCTGAAATATGGCCCTGGTGTTATATAAAAATGTCAAACAATCTTCACAAAACTAAAATATTATTATGAAATTGTAGGATATTCTCATAACACCAACTTATGGGAATAACAAGTTAAATTATTTGAAACAACCTTCCCACTGACACCAACGAAAAGTGAAGTTTAAAACTGATATACAAAATATCATAACGGCATCAAAGAACTGCAAGGTAGTAAGGACTTACTGTGCTAAACCAGAGGGAAGAGAGAAGCCAGAGAAGTGACCTGGCTCACAGACTGCTTCTGCCCTGAGAGTATGTGCCTATCCCTACAAATGTGAACTTTCTACTCACAGTTTCATGGGGCCAGAAGCCAAATATCAAAGCTCAGGGCCCACTCCACATGCAGATTCTAGATCCTCCCCACAATAACCTGGGACTTAAGGGCTATACTAATTTAGGTAACCAATTCACGCAAGGATAAGCCATTAGCACTGCCTGAAGAGACCCCAGAGCTTAATTAAGCTGATCCTAAACCCACAGGCACAAAGAAAGGGCACATCCTCTATCAAAATAAGGGGCAAATCCTAGACTTTACATTATTCTAAACCATACTTTGGGATGCCAAGGCTGGAGGATAGCTGGAGGTCAGGAGTTTGAGACCAGGAGTTCTAAGGAAACATAGCAAGACCCCATCTCATGCATGCTATGACATTCCCTCTGCAAAAAATAAAAATGAAAAAGTGAATTGGGCTTGGTGACATGTGAGCTGCTCAAAAGACTGAGGCAGAAGGATCACCTGAGCCCAGGAAGTCAAGCCTACAGTGAGCCATGACAACTCAGGGAGACCCTGACTCATAAATAAATAAAGAATCGAATATATAAATAAATAGAGAAATCAAATCAAACCAAAACCACAGAGTGGAGTTTTTCAGAGGCGTGTTGTCATAACTTCAGATTAGTTTAGTAGCTATAGGATAGATTCACTACTGCACTCCGGCAGTTAAGGCTTTTATTATAACGTTTATACATACACAGTTAATTATTTGGGGGTGCCTTACATGTATTTACCTCACTAATAAACCTAGTCACGGACCTGATCTCTTCTCTCTTCTCTGCCTTCTGACTGTCTCCATTGCTGAGAACTCATTACATCTGCTATCATGGGAAAGAACCTGCATTCACATTAGAGGCTGAGCATGACACATGTTCAGTGGATGTGGCAGTAGGACCAGGATGAGACATTTGACACCTAGAATCCAAGCCTTCTTTACACACAAATTGCTAACAGGGCACTTTAAAATAGAAATGCCCCAAAGTAAATTCACTTCAAGAGTTTTGACAGGCAAGAAGAGGAAAGAAAATGATTACTGATGTTTATTACAATATGACATATACTTTGTTTTAGAGAGACCAATGCTGGTCATAGGAAAAGTATGATTCTGGAGAAGCAGCACATCTAACTGAAAAAAAAAAAACAGTGTTGGTTAATTAAGAGGTCTGGGTGCAAGTTCAGTTTGTTCCATTAACGAGCCACACAGCACTTAGAATAAAACTGGACCACTCCCAAGTCTTAGTTTGCTCTCCTATAAAATGACATTGAAGGTCTGGATAAATTCTGTGGCCACTTCTACATCCAAAATCTGTGATGTTTATGCTTCTGTAGATTTCTCAGTGGAGGCCTATCCTGAGAGAAGTCAAGTTTATTCTAGAGGCCACAAGTGATTCACACATGAAAATCATGTTTGCAGACAATACACAGTTCAGAACAGACTTTATCCGCAGAAGGACTCAACTACTTGCTTCTTTAGACTTGGAAGGCAGCTGTTTTTAAAAAATAATGTGCAGTGTTTCAAAGGGACTCAAGAAACCACTTCACATCCTAATAGGATAAAGTTTATGCATAATTCTGTATGACCCTTCAACTACTGACTTTCACGCCATGTTATTGCTAGTGTTGCATGTTAAGCGAGCAAATTTTCAATGAACTCTCACTGGCTTTACCACAGACACAGATGTCAGGCGGACTCCTTGGTTCATACGGTTCTCATTATTAACTCAGCCCGAGTTGAATATTTGACTGAAGGAAAAGACCATATCATTATTTTCAGATTTCATCCTATGACTTAACTGGGCTACATCTGCCAGCTTTAGAAACACCAAGAACTTCTTGGCGCCAGCCATGGCGTTCTCTTCTATGACTACTATCCCAAATGTTTCAGCTTGAGGAAGTCTCCTCACCATCAAAACAATTTAATAAAAACTTAAATTGTGATTAAGAGTTACTCACCAATTGACAGGGCATACCAGCCTGTGCTATTTATGAATTATTCCACACAATATTTTAAGCCCAGCAAATAGAATTCACACTCATAAAGGGGTAAGTTAGAAATCCAGTTAAATGCTTCCATGATTTATAAGGTCTGTGTTATACTTGAAACCATATTTCTTTAATAGGTAAACTGGCATTCCATTGGATAATTCAATCTGCTTTAAATCTATTCTAAGGGTCTGAGCAGCTTAAGGAACATTCCGAATATAAGCTATATTCCTCTATTCACCTTTGGAAAGTATCTCTCAGCATAAACGTGATAGGAGGATATGCCTAAGAATACTTGTCAGTTGAAGGGTAGAATGCAAGTATTAAAATATCGACACTAAAACCATTTAGAAAAATGTTTTTAAAAATCACCCTAATTCCAAACATAGAAAATATTTTATAAACCTGGCTAAAAATATAAATTAAAACCACAACATAAAAGAAATAACCAAAGCTCATGAAAATCTGCTTCCAGGTGTCGTGATGCTGTCAGTAACAAAACTAGGCAAGAATAATTTGAAACAATCTTGAGTGGTTATTCAATCCCCCTATGTGTAGCAAAGTCCAGGAATTTACCCTATGGCTGTCCCAAATAAGTGGAAGAGGAGGGACCAGTTTTCCACTCTAAAACGTTATGCATAATGAATCTGCTTTAGTGACTCTTTAAGCATCTCACAGTGTCTTGGGACAGGAACACTAAGGAGCACATCCAAGGCTTTAAAGACATCAGAAACAAATGGTCATTCAGGCTTTTGAAAAGTGTTATTTTCATTTCATCACTAAACATGACGATCTAGCTTACTGTTTTACATCTCTAATCATCCTTTTCTTTGTATTAGCTCATCACACAACTGGGACTTAAGGCTTAATCAATTTTTCTCTCATGTGAACTCTCTTCCCCAGGTATCATCAATGGCTGAGTGACATCTCACTATCTGGTTCACACTAGTGTTTACCAATAACTCTTTGATCAAGGCGTAGCCAATTTTTCTCCTAGGTGAACTCTCTTCTCCAAGTATCATCAATGGCTGAGAGAAATCTCACTATCTGGTTCACACTAGTGTTTATCAATAACTCTTTGATCATGGTATCCAGAAATAAACACTTTATATATGGTTTAACTATTAACAGAACACAGAGAAACCAGTACTTCTTATGGCATAAAAATTATTCCTTCATTCAGACTAAATATAGCTGCAATGGACTGGATATATGTGCCCCCCCCATAATTCAAATGATGCAGTCCTAACCCCCAATGTGATAGTACTAGGAGGTAGGATCTTGAAGAAGTGATGAGATCATGGGGATAGGATCCTTGTGAATGGGATTAGTGCCCTTGTAAAATAGATGCAAGAGAGCTCTCTTTCCTTCCTTCTGCCACTTGAGGATACAAGGAGAAAATGGCAGCCTACAACCTTGGAAAAGTGTCCCCAACAGAAACAGACCATGCCAGCACCCTGATCTTGGACTTCCATCCTCCAGAACTGTGAGAAATAAATTTCTGTCATTTATAAGCCACCCAGTCTATTTTTTGTTAGAGCCGCCTTAACTAAGATAATGTCACATGAGAACTAGACTCTTAGCAAGGTATAGAACTAAAAGAATAGCCAAATTAATAGTATCTTTTCCAGAAGAAAACAGGGGAGAAAGCTTGATAGCACTTATAGGACATATGCTAACTTCAATATGCACAAAAACTTTCAGTATGAAATAACTTGACTACCAGATATCATATCCTTCAGCCTGAATTTTAATATTCAAAAGCGAAATTTGTATTTTTATACTTACCATGTTGTATGTCCTTCATATCTAAATGAAGACTAGACATTAATATTCCAACTGCTTGTGACCTTTTGTTGCTTAATAACTTGACAACCTGCTCAAGAAAGAAAGCAAAAAGGGGAAAATGTTAATTTCAACTCCAATATGTTTAATAACATAAATAAATTATAAATAAAGAACAAATTAAAGAAAACACTTTGTGCAATTACTTAAAGTATTCAAACCCACTTACTTTATGTTGAAACTTACTTTATGTTGAAAGATAGCTTTTGGGTTTTATATCATAAATCTTCAAAATCCACCATTTCCCCCGCCCAATACTCACCATCAGTTTCAAAGACATGCTTTTTACCAGTCTTTTAAGAGCCTAATCTGTCATCAAGCAAAATTTCTAATAGTCTAGAACATTAGTCTGGTCTCTGCAACATAACAATTGCACATTTGATCATCTGCAGCTTGAGATTTGAAAAGTGTTCTTTTTTGTTTTTCATGTGAAGCCTTGAAAAACTGGTCAACAAGTGAAGGGCAAAATAAAAGTACACATACAGAGAATATGCTGTATCAGATCAATTGTACCACACACCAAAAAATGTGCTTTTATCTGGGTCATTTAGAAAGCTCACTATTTTAGGGGCAGTTGTTCTCATTCTGCATTTGGCCCACATTTTGTGGAAAACTTCCCAAGTAATTTGTAGAGGACTGCATGCATCAAATTGAAAGGGCTACATCAGTTCAATCATAAATCTGGATCTCCAGCAAGTTTTGAAGAGTCAGTGAACACAATCCCACAGGAAAGTTTCCTAAAACAGAGGTGGGCAGGCTGCTATGGAACACGTGTTTTGACCATGTTTTCCAGACAATAATGTACCAGGTCCTGATCTTGGGAGCAGCAGCAATTTCTATTTACTCCCAGTGTTTTGTTTTAAAGCTGCTTAGAAAAACACTGGAGGAAAAGGAAAGAAAAATGGTTACGGTCAGATTATCAGAAGTGACAGCTGCCTTAACAGCTATCGCATTTGTTGACCTAGTCTTCCTTTTTGGTTTACTGTTGGGTCAATGAGGAAACTAAAAAAATAATCATACCCAGCTGTCACACAAAGTCACAGAGTAAAACAATAGCAATAATAGCATTAATAGCATTCTTGGTTCCCCAGCAGGGGTGGAGAGGAAACTAAAACAAAACACTTTCACAAGGAACAACCACAAAAACCTCCCTGATCATTTCTGAAAGCCTCCTGTGGTATGGACAATACTTCCCAAGAGGTGCTGCTTTTTCAAAGAAAAACAATATATATTTTTTAATTATAAATTTGTTCCTTAAATATTTTATTAAATTTAACCTAGAAAAAAACTAGTTTAAAACTTGAATATGAATCAACTAGTACTGCAAAGTATTTCTACTAACAGCACTGTCCTACTCAAAGTAAAAAAAAAATTTAGTATCAGAGAAGCAGAAGGCTTCTACTCTTTCCTGAAAACCGTTTCTAAGACCAGATCAATGCAATCTGAGGTCATTTATGCTACCTGATGAAACTGCTGTTACTAAGGTTTCCTATTTATCTTCTGGTTCCTCATTGTAATGGGCACATTTGAATCCATATGTCACTTAACCTCCCTACAGTGTTGACGTGTTGACCATTCAAGGCTCTTAACAGTTCTTCTGTTCATTTTCTTTGAAGGTGAATTATTCTAATTTCACCTTAAATATCTGCACATCCCAGAGTTCTGTTCCCTGCACCTTATTGTCTTCAGTTTATAGCCTATAATTTCTCCCATCTAGCCATACATGCCTGTATTTTCAACCTGGTAGTCACCTACTTTCCTGTTTAAAATTTTTGCTTTATTTTAAAGATGTGGGGTACAATTCAGGATTAGGTATGCAAGTGGTCATCATACAGGTGAAGTCTGGGCCTACCTTTGGTTACTATTTTGCCTGGTTTAAAGATGTTTCTGCTTAAATTACCCACACAAATCTCCATTTAATGTGTTTAAAATCAAACTTATCAGTTCCACCCCAAAACTTTCAGCCACCTTCTCCGCCTTTATTCTATATTTTGAGATAAAGGTACCATTCACAATCCATGTAACAATGATAGAAATCTAGAAATCAATCTAGACTCCTAACTCCCCTTCACCTGCATACTCTGGTCTGGTATTAAGTCCCGTCAATTACAGCTTCTCTGTATCTTGGAGAGCCATCCTTCCTCTTCAACTCTATTGTCAACATTTAATTCTATTTTATATCTTCCATAGGTTAATGCAAGTATTTCTAATTAGTCTCTCAAAATCTAGGCCTGTGGTTCTCAAAGCATGTCCCTTGGACAAGTGGGTATCATCTTCCTCTGGGAAGTTATCAAAAATGCAAGAAAAAAGTGAGAGGCAGCTTAGAGATGGCTGACTAGAGGTATCTACTCAGCCATCTTGCTTCCTCCACAAAGAATAATCAAAATAGTGAGTAGAAATCACAGTCCCAACAGATCACCTAAGAAAGAATGCTGACATTTAAGAGAGAACTGAAGAAACACACAAAGCAAGGAAAGAAAAGAAAATGAGGCAGGCTACTCAACCAGGCAGCTACCACACAGCGCCATTTTGAGAACCCACCCCCCGAAGACTGCATCTTACCCTGGGACCCAACAGCCACCGCAACTCACAATACTGGGATTCCTTTGACATCCCCTGCCCACTATCACTGCTGTTGCCACCAGGGTCAAAATGCAAGCAATTGACAGCGACTCCACCAGTCATAGTAGCAAAGTCTTTGTGCACTTAAAAGTGCTATAAGGACAGGGTACCAGCTTGCAGCCGCCACCTAGGGTCAAAGCACATGCTCCCCAGCCACCTGTTTACAACCTCTGCCACTGAAATCAATGCCACCTTCCCTAGCAGCAGGGCTGCAGGGCCACTGTACAAACATGGCTGACTCAGCCCGATCATTCTGCTAAGCGTCTAAGGATCACACCTCTTCTGCTTACCACAGTCAAAATCTGCACATAATACCAAGGGTCATGAAGACAGAACCATAACAGCTGAGCTACACACACTGCCATCCCAGTGACCCGGCACGCCATCCAAAGGTCTAGGAATCACCCTGCTTCATCCACCACCACTGGCATCTGAGTACTCCTTCCAGAGGCCTGAGGACAAACTCAACCAACCTGATTCTAACACCACAGCTGGCACCCACCCAAACATGATACCTGAGAGTCTTGGGACTGTCTCATGCAGCTCATTGCAACAAATGCCAACACCAGCATAAGCCACTTGGGAGCCACAGGGTTGACCCACCACAGCTACTGCCATCACTAACACCATGTCCACTTCCCAGAAGCCCAAGAACCTGGCCATCCACCTAGCCCACTGCAGGCACCAAAGAAAGACACCTGGAGACCCAAGAATTGGCCAACCTGAACCTACTAACATCAAGGCCAGTATACACCACCCTGGGGCCAAAGCACAAGCATGCACAACCCACCACTTCCACCACTAGGTCCTGAAAACTAGCCTACCTGGTGTCCTCGTCCCCAGCAAAACTTTACCACAGCCTCCACTAACAATCACACCCTAAGACTACTGATACTATTTACAGCAGAAGAAATCATATGAACACTACATGACTGTGTGTACCCAGAAGCAAAGCCAAAGTACCATACTCAACCACTGTTATAGATGCGTCTTCAGGAAAAAATCCCCCACTGTGAAAACAAATTCAAAATATTGGGAAAAGTGATTATTATGCCTCTACCAAGGTAAGGACACACAAAACCTGAAAAGCAAGGAAATATAATACCTCCAAAAATATAATAATTCTTCAGTGACAAATTCAAATAAAAAAGAAATTTATGAAATCCTAAAAAAATTTCAAAATAATGATAAATTCAGGCCAGGTATAGTGGCTCATGCCTATAATCCTTGTACTTTGGGAGGTGAAGGTGGGAGTACTGCCTGAGCCCACGAGTTCAAGATCAGCGTGGGCAATTTGATGAGACCCTGTCTCTACAGTAAATCAAGAAACTTAGCTGGGTGTGATAGTGTGTGCCTATAGTTTCGCTACTTGGAAGGCTGAGGTGGAAGGATCACCTGAGTCCAGCAGGTCGAGCTGTGGTAGACATAGTCATGCCACTGTACTCCGGCCTTGGTGACAGATTTAAATTGGATTTAAACTGCACTTTAGACTAAATGTACCTAATAGACATTTACAGCACAATTGCAGGCATACAACAGCTACAGAATACACATTTTTCTCATCATCACATAAAGCATTCTCCAGGATAGACAATATGATAGAACACAAAACAATTCTCAACAAAATGTTTTAAAAACAAAATCATATCAAGTATCCTCTCAGATTTCAATGGGTAAAACAAGAAATTAATAGCAGGAGGAACTTTGAAAATTATACAAATATAAGAAAATTAAACAACATGCTCCTCAATGACCATTAGGTCAAGAAAGAAATTAAGAAGGAAATTTAAAAATTCAATAAATAAATTAAAATGGACACACAACATACCAAAACCTATGTAATACATCAAAAACAGTTCCAAGAGAAATTTATAGCAATGAATGCCTACATCAAAAAAGTACAGTGAAAAGGAAAAAGATTTTATGGCTAAGATCTCAAAGCACAGACAACCAAAAAATAGACAAATGAGATTATCATAAACTAAACTTCTGCACAGCAAAGAACACAATCAACAGAGTGAAGAGAGACTGTTGAATGGTAAAAAATGCTTATAAACTATTCAACAAGACACTAATATGCAGAATATTCAGGGAACGAAGCAACTCAACAGTAAAAATAAAAATTACCCATTACAAAGTAGACAAAGGACATGAATAGACATTTCCTAAAAGAAGACATACAAATAGTCAACAGTTATATGAAAAATTGCTTAACATCACTAATCATCAGAAAAATGCAAATCAAACCCACAGTGAGATATCTTCTTACCCCAGTGAAAATGGATACTATAAAAAAAAGATAAAAAATAACAGATCCTGCAAAGATGTGAATAAAAGGGAATGTGTTTATACACTACTGGTGGGAATGAAAACTAGTACAGTCACTACAGAAAATAGCACGAATATTTCACAAAAATCTAAAAATGGAACTACCATGTGAGCCGGTAATCCTACCACTAGGTATTTATCCAAAGGAAAATAAACAACAAAGGGATGCTTGCCCCTTACACTTACTGAAGTACTATTCACAATAGCAAGGATATGGAATCAACTGCAGTGTCCAACATTGGACAAATGGATTTTGAAAATATGGTATACAAGGGGGACCCTAAAAAAAACTCAGAATTACCTTTTGGAGGGCGGGTCCCTTGTAGCACACTTGGAATTTGTTCCTCCAAATCAAACAACCAACCAAAGCTTTTATCTGGAGATTTTGAGTAGGTTTTGTCACGATTTGCAGAAGAAACATCCTGAGTTGTGACAACTGGTTCTTCCACCATGACAATGCACCAGCCCAGACCACAATGAGTATTCAGCAGTTTTTGACCAAAAATGGCATGACCCCATTTTGGGGCCCATCCTTCCTATTCACCTGATCTCACCCAGAGCAACTTTTTTTGTTTCCCTGATAAAAACAATCCCCAAAGGGAAAAGGTTTGCAGATGTGGAAAAGCTGAAACAAAAAAACAGCAAAAGCACTAAAAGGCATCAAAGTTGACGAGTTCAAAAACTGTTCTGAGCTGTGGAAAAAGTGTCTCAATAGGTGCACTGCATCAAATGGACAGTACTTTGAAGATGACTGGAGTTTAAACATGTAAGAATAAATACACAATTTTTAATAAATAAATTCTGGTTTGTGGGTTCACCCTTATATATACAAACAACAAAACAATATTCTGCCATTAAAAAAAGAAGGAAATCATGTCATTTGGAGCAACATGGATGGAAGTGGAGGTCTTTACTTAAGTGAAATAATCCAGGCACAGGGAGACAAATATTATATGCTCTTGCCGACATGGGGAGCTAAAAAAGTCAATCTCATGGAGATAGAAAGTAGAATGATAGATACCAGAGAATGGGAACGTGTGTGTGTGTGTGTGTGTGTGTGTGTGTGTGTGTGTGTTTAGGGGGGTGAAGACAGACCGGTTAATAGGTACAAACACACACACAAAAGTTATAATGTTCGATAGAGTAAGGTGTGTATAGTTAACAACAATATATTGTTTATCTCAAAATAGCAAGAGGAAAGGACTTGAAATGTTTCTTGTAGATAAAAATAATAAATATTCTGGCTGGGTTTGGTGGCTCAGCCTGTAATCCCAGCACTTTGGGAGGCCGAGGTGAGTAGATTGCCTGAGCCCGTGGGTTCGAGACCCACCCAGGCAACTTGGCAAGACCTCATCTCTACAATAAAATCAAAAAATTAGACTGGCGTGGTAGCGCGCACCTGTAATTCCGGCTACTCGGAGGGCTGAGGCGGAAGGGTCGCCGGAGCCCAGCAGGTCGAGGCTGCGGTGGCCAGGAGCATGCCACTGCACTCCAGTCTGGGTGACAGAGTGAGACTCCAGCTCAAAAAAAAAAAAAAAAAAAAAGAAATAATAAATATTCTAAGTTATGGATACCCTAAATATCCTAACTTGATCATTATACATTCTATGCATGTATTAAAATATCACATGTACCCCACAATTATATGCAAATATTATGTATCAATAAATTCAGAAACATTTAAAAATGCAAGATCTCAGGCCATATCACAAGTCTACTAGTCAGAGCATCAAGAGTAGAAAGCATCAGTATGAATTTTAAAGCCATTCAAGTGACTTTAGAATTACAGATTTTGTCTCATCCCTTTTTATCTATTCTCCAAACAAATGTGCAAGTTCTCTTTCCAAAAATGCTGATCATTTGCATGCGGCTTTTAAGCTTTAACACTTTTTTTTTATATGTTCATGTTCAAGGATTAGTCTTTTTAAAAGGTCATATAGATTCCATCAATAGGTTAACTTAAAAAAACTAATAAGGAAAAGGTCATATAAGATGCCTCACAGTTCATAGCTAAAACTGACTTTTTCTACTATAGTTCAAATGCACTTGATTCAAACTAGATTTTACATTTAGATGTCTAAGAGGATATGTAAGAACAATAATTATCCACCACCTTCCAGAAGGTATTTAATATTCAAGAGAGGGCAGATGTCCACAGTTCTTCTAAGTAATCCAAGCTTTGTATTATAAGCCACTTTTGTTATCTGTCCCTTTTCTCAACATCTTGGATAATAAAAACCTAAAGCTGTCAAACTAGAATATTCTTAAAATTCAGTGACCATAGATGAAATGGAGAGGAAGAGTCAGACTCTTCTAAGATAATCTCAAAACTTTGAGCTGAAAAGTGAAAACACAAAATTGACAAATTTGAAAACTTCAGAATTAGAACATATCATCAGAAAAAAACGAATTATTTTAAATCTATCTAAAGTTACATCAGCTTCAGTTAATTCTCTCTCTCTTTTTTTTTAAGTTGGAGTCTCACTCTGTTGCCCAGGCTGGAGTTCAGTGGCATGCTCACAGCTACCACGGTCTCAACCTAGTGGGCTCAGGAGATTCTTCCTCCTCAGTCTTCCAAGAAGCTGGAACTACAGGCGTGCACTATCACCCCCAGCTTATTTTTTGATTTATCGTAGAGGCGAGGTCTCACCAAGTTGCCCAGGCTGGTCTCGAACCCCTGAGCTCAGGCAGTCCTCTTGCCTTGGCCTCCCAAAGTGCTGGGATTACAGGCTTGAGCCACCGCACCTGGCCTCAGTTAATTCTCTTAATAAAGTCACCATTTCAGACTTCCATAGGAGGCAGGACTATGTAGGAATTATGAACATGGACTCTGCAAAATAAAGCAGTATTTCTCAAACTTTAGTGTGTATCTGAATCATCTGGGATCTTTTTAAAATTCCTAAATTTGGATAGAAAATTCTCCTTTCTAAAATCTAGCTCCCAGGAGATGCCAGTGCTTCTGTGCAGATTATGAGGTTCTGAGATTCTGCTACTTGCTTTCTAATGTGATCTACAAAAGCTACTCCGGCATGCTAAATCTTCAGTTTCTTTGCCTAGAAAAAAACAATAACAACAGTATCAGTTTCCAAAGCTGTAGAGGATATTCAGCATGATAATGTACCTGGCACTCTCAGCAATGTGCCTGACATCTGGTGTGTTTATTGCACTAAGTGATAGCTATACAAAGTTAAATACTTAGGAAGGTACTTTAAACGTTTTGTCAAAAATAAAGCGTGTGGTCACTTTTATCTTAAGTTGTGATCCACTCAGTCTACTGAGATACTAATTCATACATTACACAAAGGAAGAAAGTGGACACATTCATGACTGAGTTTAATTCTATAAGATATTTACAGATCTTTCTTTCCTCCCATGTAATTTCTAAAAAAAAACCAGACCCTTATTAACTATGAATCATTTTCCAGTGATTATAAAGGATTTCTTTATTTAAATTATCATCCCTAGCATTCTATATGACCAATGAATGGCACATCTGCTTTGGCCAGATGCAGCACTTGGCTATAGAAAAGAACAAAACCAAGATGTCACTCCGCCTCAGTTAAAACTTGCAAGACCCTTATCATAGAGTTAACATAATTAGATTGCAGAACTAGAAATGTGTTTATAATTAACACGAACAGATTTGGGGTCTGAATGATTACTACATCAAAGAGATATTCTTGGTCTATTTCTACTGCCTAAATTTCTTAAATTCCTCATCTAATTTATAAACTAAGCCAGTACTGGGAAGTCACGGTAGAAGTATGATGATAAGAAGAGGTAAGGGTAATGAGAAGGTATTCACACCTTTTTGTGGATAATTAAACATTAATTTAATCATTAATATCAAATAATTGTTCTGTTTTCTTGAATCCCCATTTCCTGGTTGACTGAACATATACATTTCTACTAATGGGAGGCTCAGGATAGTATACAGAAATTAACTTTAAACATCCTCCAAAACTTAAGGTTTAGCAAAAACTTGGGCTACAAATACTAAAAACTAGCAGTTTTCACCAACTTATGTTTTGCTTTCTCTTTTTTTTTTGAGTTGGAGTCTCCCTCTGTCGCCCAGACTGGAGTGCAGTGGCCGCTCCCGGCCACCACAGCCTCGACCTGCTGGGCTCCTGCGATCCTTCCACCTCAGCCTACCAAGTAGCCGGAATTACAGGCATGTGCTACCACGTCCGGCTGATTTTTTGATTTATTGTCGAGATGAGGTCTCGCTGCCCAGGCAGGTCTCGAACCCGCGGGCTTAGGCAATCCACTCACTTCAGCCTCCCAAAGGCGCGGGATTACAGGCTGAGCCACCGAGCCCGGCTTACTTTCTCAACATCAGATGCAATTCTGAGAAAATACATGATAAAATGATCAAGAGATAAGTCTCAGTCTTCACTTTTCCTGTCTTTCCCATTGTCTACTCCCCTACCCTTCTATTCTGACAGAAGGAACGGGAGAGCATAAGTACATTTGAACAAGGCCACATTGTACAATGGTTCAGGTTGTATTCTACATGCGTGCAGAGTGAAGGCAGAAGCCAGCCAGCTCACGTGAAGGGATATGTTTCCTTAATTCTAGTAGCGACACCTTGGAGCTTAGCTGCAAATCTGGGTTTGATTTCCAGCTACAGCACCTGCATATCCTTGGACATGCTAATCTCTTTGATAGTTAGTGTCCTGATCTGTAAAATGAAAGATGCAGTTCCTAGCGTGGTCCAGACATGAGGACCGCTGCGAACATAAAGCCCTACTACCTACTAAAACCATGGACCACAGGTCCCTGACAATCTGTGAACTGTGTTACCCGTGAAGGATAATTATGTACAGAAATTGAGAGCAAGTATCAGAAAATGTATAGCAATCTAACAGAGTAATGTTTTGCCTGCTGAATCCACATTTGTATGTCTTTGCTTATTTGTTTGTTTGTTTCCCTAACTCTTTTCCCAAGTAATTTACATCTATTTTCTTTACAAAAGTTTCAGAAGATGGATTGATGACTGAAAACCTGGTCCTTACAGGCAACCCCTTCGGGTCCCCTCTCATTGTGGGAGCTTTTCTGACTTCTCAATAAATCCGAATTTCTCTCTTAAAAAACAGCAACAACAACAACAAAAACTGGTCCTTCATTTGGGCAATGGGAGAGGCACTTGTTCAAAGCAATTCTTCAGGCACAAAGTCCAGTTTCTGGAAAGGCAAGATCAGAATGGTAATGAAGACGTTGACTCTTGATTTCCCAGATCTTCTATATAGCCTCAGGACTAAAAGCAGAAGCAGAATTCTTGGTGAGATTGTAGATTCCCGGCAGTCCTTATGTGAAAGGCCATTCTACTTTGCTGTCTCTGGTCCACAGTATCCTAGACAATGCCTCCAATTCACTATTAACACCATTTTAAGTTAGTGATTATTTCTCTAAAATGTGTCTGAAAAAAATTAAAGTGAAGAAACCAAGGCAGGTGATATCAAACAACTAATTCAAGAATAATCCAACAACTTTTTATCCTAAAAAAACACCCACAGGGTAATCATTTGATTGTCTTAAATAAGCAATGCCTTTTTGCCTCTGAAAATAATGATATAGAAAAGAGAAGTGAAAGGTTAAAAAAAATTAAGAGAAACGATTATTACCCCTTCAGAAATGTACATTAATCTTTTTTTAAAGATTCCATTATTGATCATAACAGTTACAAGGAGTAACCCAGGCAGCACCTTGAAATAAAATAAAGGCTGTATAATTTTTGAAAACTCCAAATTTAGTGTGAGGGTATGATAACTCCTTTTCTCCACCACAGTCTATTTTTCTTTAAGTGTCAGCCCAGAAGACCACCACTAGAGTGGACCGCGAAGTCAGTCACCAACTGGAATACTAAATAACAATTTAAAGGATTGGAAAAAACCTTCCACTTTGCTATTCACATATCTGCCCACTGGCAATTTTAAATATAACCAAAAAGTCCCAGGTCACATTGAAAGTCAAGTATCTTGAGAAAGAAACAAAGGCCCTTAGTTGTCATTCATTTGCAGTGATCCTGCCTAGTATCATTAGTGACCAACATAACTCACAATTAAAATTAGAGAGAAATCCTTAATGAAATCTTTTTTTTTTTTTTTTTTTTGAGTTGGAGTCTCACTCGGTCGCCCGCCCGGGGGCGGCCACTGCAGCCTCGTCCTGCTGGGCTCCGGCAATCCTTCCGCCTCAGCCTTCCGAGTAGCCGGAATTACAGGCATGCACTACCATGCCTGGCTGATTTTTTGATTTATTGTAGAGATGAGGTCTCACTGCCTAGGCGGGTCTCGAACCCGTGGGCTCAGGCAATCCACTCACCTCAGCCACCCAAAGGTGCGGGCGGGATTACAGGCTGAGCCACCGAGCCCGGCTAATGAAATCTTTAATGGTAGGCCCACAAGCAACAGACTTATGTCAACATTAAAAAGATAAGATAACAAAAGATGGCTAATCAATTATTTAGAAAGGCACAGTCCAACATGAAACAACTAGCAACATGTAGCTAATTGGGAACTTGAAATATATATAAACTTAAAAGATTTTATTTTTCTTTAAAGAGAATGCAGTCTGAGCACGGGAGCTCATGTCTATGATCTCAGCACTTTGGGAGGCTAAGGTGAAATGTTTGAGTACAGAAGTTTGAGACCAGCCCAGGCAACATAGTCAGAACTTTTGTAGAGACAAAAAATACAAAAATCAGCGGGGTGTGGTGGCACACTGCTATAGTTACAGCTACTCAGGAAGCTGAGACAGGAGGATGGTCTAAGCCCAGGAGGCTGAGGCTGCAGTGAGCAGTGGTTGTGCCACTGCACTCCAGACTGGGTGACAGAGCAGGAGCTGACTCAAAAATAAGTACATGCACACATACTTACACACACACACACACACACACACACACACACACACACACAAAGGAAAATGCAAAACACACACACGCACATACATAAAGGAAAATGCAAAACTCAGTTTTTTATATTGATGACATGTTCAAATGACAATATATTGGATATTCTGTAGTATATGTAATATATTAACATTAATTTCACTAGTTTCTTTATACTTTTTTTAATGTGACTACTAAAAAATTTAAAATTGCATATGTGCCTCACATTGTATTTTTCTTTTCGGCCAGACTGATCAAGATCTTATAATTTCAAACTACTAACCCCATTTAGCCTGGACCTAGATTGCTTTTATTTTTTTCTCTTTAAAGTTCAAAAAAATAAAGCTAAAGGTGGTATTTGTGTCAAAGTTTCCTTCACTGTTGAGCACACCTCACTCTGGGGTCAGTAAAAAAACCAGCATACCAAATTTGTCCCTATTAGATATCATAAGAAAAACAAGTCAGAAATATATTTAAAGGGACAATGTAGAACAGATGCCAGAATAGGAGATCCCTGTCTGAGTTCAAGAAGATCATTTTCCCCACCATACCTCATCGCAATTCTCCAGGGACTAAAAACACTGCATATTCAAATGCTTTGTCCTTGAGTGGATTTTAGCTTTCTTGTGAACCAAATGCGGTTCATATTACTTGCTGATTATAAAACCTAAGAGAAGTTGTCGATAGAAATTTAAATAATGTCTTTTATTGTTGATGGAAATCACACTCAATCTTTTTTTTTTTTTTTTTTTTTTGAGTTGGAGTCTCACTCTGTCGCCCAGACTGGAGTGCAGTGGCTGCTCCTGGTCACCGCAGCCTCGACCTGCTGGGCTCCAGTGATCCTTCCGCCTCAGCCTACCAAGTAGCTGGAACTACAGGTGTGCACTACCACGCCCGGCTAATTTTTTGATTTATTGCAGAGATGAGGTCTCGTTGCCCAGGCGGGTCTCGAACCGCGGGCTCAGGCAATTCATTCACCTCAGCCTCCCAAAAACGTGGGATTACAGGCTGAGCCACCGAGCCTGGCTACACTCAATCATTTTAATGTCAGTTTCAGCATGGAAATAGTGGAAAGTAAGTCACCCGTGATACTACAAGAACCACTGTCAACAGTTTCACGGACATACATTCATACCTTCATAAGAATCTCTACTAAATTTCTCGTAACAAGAATTGCCTTCTGTAACAGACTTTATTCCCTCTGTAGACTGGGCTGTTTGATCAGATGATTTAAATGGAGCCGAATATTGGCATGCTACAAATCTTAGCTAATTTTTTTTGTCATGTTCAACAATTGTTTATCTCTCTCTTTTTTTTTTGGTTGGGGTCTCACTCTGCTGCCCAGGCTGTAGTGCTGTGGCATGATCAAGATGATCATGACTCACAGTAGTTTCAACCTCCTGGGTTCAGGCAATCCTTTTATCTCAGCATTCTGAGTAGCTGGGACTACAGGCCGCATACCACCATGCCATATTTGTTTTTGTTTTTGTTTTTGTAAGGACTTCATCTATTTATATGTCGTGTCTAGCTCACTGTTTTGAGCTACTGCTAGTTGGTGTCTCTAATTACCTCCTGGGCACTTCTACTCGAAGGCTTTCCTTCTCTTTCAACTTAGCAGGACCATATTCTAAGCATATTTATTCTATAAAACTAAGAACTGCTGCACGGCGGTGGGTCTCATTTTTATGAATCTATGCCACAGAATCTTCTTTACCTTTTTAGCAGTAGAACTTCTGAATATATGGCTGGCCAGCTAATATAACATTTTCCATAGTCTACTTTTATTTTTATTTTTGAAAAGACAGTCTTGCTCTGTTGCCCAGGTTTTAGTGCAGTGGCACAATCAGAGCTCACTGCAGCCTCAAACTCCTGGGCTCAACGATTTCTTCCCCCTCAGCCCCCTGAGAAGCTGGAACTGCAGGTATATACTACAACATCCAGTTAATTTTTAACATTTTTATAGAGATCAGGTCTCAGCATGTTGCCCAGGCAGGTCTTGAACTCCTGGCCTCACATGATTCTCCTGCCAAAGCCTCCCCCACATCCTGGGTTTCCAGGTTTGTACAACAATGCCCAGCCTATAGCTTACTTTATACCTAGGTATAGCCATGTGACCAAGTTATGGACCATGGAATACAGGAAGTAATATGAAAGTTTGGGCCACTTCCTCTATCCTTTTTCTCTCATGCTCAGGGGCAGATTTATGGAAGCAAGTCATCCTCAGCCATACTACACCCTGAAGATGAAGCAACAAAAGAACTGGGAAATGAATCTCTAGACAACCTAGAGCTGAATGAAGCCATGGTACCTCCCTGGACACTCACCTGCCCAGGCTTCTCCATGAAGGAGAAAAATTAACTTTTCATCTTTTGTAAGTCGCAAGAAAGACAGCCCCAAGACAATATTTTAACTAACACATCTACTAAGTACCAGGCTTCATGCTAGACATTGGGGTAAATGCACAGACGACCAAGAAGACAACTAGCTGTATTTCACAATCCCTATACACACCCAGTCATCAGGATGGGAACCGTTGACTCAGACTTCCTCCTCACTTCCCATATCCAGCCATACATCAAGTTTCAGAGACGCTTACTTATCTTTACTTCTTTTCAGCCACTTCGGTGCAAGTCCTTGTCACCTCCCCTGAGAGAATGCAGGCGACTGGAATTCTGCCTCCAGGCCTCCAGTCCTGCTCTCAGACCTGCATTCTGTACCTCATTCCCTTTTATCAGATATTTAGTAACCTCTATTATTTCTCCTTTATTTTCCATTGTCAAAAGGACAAACCCTGACTACTCCCTGGACAGGAATGTTCAAGTCTCATTCCTCTAGGATGCTTTTTCTGAATACCCCCTGGTCTCCCACACAACTCTTAGACGGGCTGATACAGGAGCCTCTTCCCTCCTCTAAGACTGTATAAGCTCCTACCTCAATATACATGGGATAAAGCAATTGTTGGGGCAATTCTCATGAAACTATTGGCACCCCTAGAGAAAGACCGCATCATATTGTTTATTCCAGTATTCAGAACAATCATTGATATATGGCAGGCATTCAAGAACTGCTGAATAAACCTTATCTAAACTGCTTTGCCCATCTTAGACACCCACCCTCCACCCCTCATAACCTTGGGAAAATAGAAAACACCCTGGCTAGAAATCAGTGTCATCTAGGTACCTAAACAAAGGGTCCTGCTCTCCCTTTTCTCTAAAGTAGAGCCCTGGAATATGCTTTTTTTCTCTTCTTTCTTTCTTTTTTTTTTTTTTTTTTGAGTCTGAGTCTCACTCCGTCACCCAGGCTGGAGGAGTACAGTGGCACACTCACGGCTACCGCAGACTCAACCTGCTGGGCTCAGGCTATCCTTTCGCCTCAGCCTTCCACATAGCTGCAACTACATGTATACACTACCACACCTGGCTAATTTTTTGATTTATTGTAGAGACTAGGTCTCACCATATTGCCCAGGCTGGTCTCGAACCCGTGGGCTCAGGCAATCCTTTTGCTTCCATCTCCCAAAGTGCTGGGATTACAGGCATGAGCCAACAAGCCTGCCAATTATGTATTTTTCTAAAACGCCACAGCTGATGGTAATGCAGATTTAGGAATCACTGAAAAGGAAGTACTGTATTCAAATAATTTAGTTGTGATTCTACTACTAAACTCAAAATAACTTATATAACTTGCCTCAGAATCATGTCAAGACATAGTAGAAAGCTGATGTGAACAATATTTATTATGTAACTAGCCAAAACCACATTTAAATATTTACGTAATCAGTCAACAAGTGTTTGTTAATTCAGAATTTTTTTAAAAGTATGTATTTTATAAATGTCACACGGAATACTAGCTAATTACAATGATGTATCAACAGGTTTCACACTAAATATACATCATAGATAACTTGAAGTTTCTTGCCATTTCTTACAAGCTAATGGAATAATACATTAAAGAAAGAAAATGGCCAGGTGTGGTGGCTCATGCCTGCAGTCCCAGCACTTTGGGACATCGAGGTGAGAGGAATGCTTGAGTACAGTTTGAAACCCACCTAGCAAGGCATCATAGTGAGACATCATCTCTACAAAAAAAATCAAAAAATTAGATGTGCGTGGTGGTGAGCACTTGTAGTCCCAGTTTCTCAGGAAGCTGAGGTAGAAAGATCTCCTGAGCCCTGGAGGTTGAGGCTATGGTAAGCCATGCTGTGCCACTGTACTCCAGCCTGGGTGACAGTAGCACCCCAAAAAGGGAGGGAGGAAGGAAAGAAGGGAGAGAGAGAGGGAGGGAGGGAGGGAGGGAGGGAAGGAGCTAAATAATTTGATTGCAGTCTGAATGTAAAGTCACATCAAGATTTCTGCTTCCTAACTCCTAGTTAGAGAAGCATAATGCTTTCTTCTGAAATGGCATTTCATGGCCTTGATAGAAACTGAATATTAAATTAGAGAGAAAAATGTCCTGATACAATGAGGTAAATCCTTCTCCAAGTAGAGTACGATAAGAACAGTGAACCACAGAGATTAAGCAAAGATAATTCCAAAGCAGAACTATAAAATGTAAATACTGCTGTTTCACACATAGACATCTGAGCATAAGGCAGTATATTAAGAGGTTTGCAATGTACTCAAGGAACAAGAGGTGCAAAACACAGCCCCACACTCTAATGAACAAAAGAAAATGAGGAATATGAAATAGTAAAACCAAACTGAACAAGAGACCTTAAGAATGGAAGGACATGAAAAGAGAGAACAGTTCCCAGGCTCAAGATTTCCAATGATTTGATCCATATGAAGGTGAAGGTCTGTATTCCAGGCCATTTCTTTGTCTAATTAGTAGCTATATAACTTTGGACTAGTTCTTAGCCTGAATATATCTGTTATCCTATCTGTGGAATAGAGTTAATAGTCCATATGCAATATTCCCATAATTTGAGATAAACAAATATGGTAAAGTGCATAGTATTTTCAAAGTATAAAACATTGCAAATGCTAGGTATTGGTGTTGTATTTCAAAATCTAACAACTAGTAGATATATTTACGATGCTGTAAAACCAGTTGTATTCCAACAAGAGAAATACCAGAGATAATAAAAAGTAACAAGAAATAAACACCTAGAATTAAGAGAGAGAATTCCCTTGGGAAATTAAAGAGTGCTACCTTTCTAAGGACTCTTTAGATATACTGTTGGTCATCCCATAACTTTGATTTGGATTCAATTTTATTACTTTGGAAAGATAAACTCATCTCTAGATTTTTGACCCACTGAGAATCAGGAATCCAGATCCTTCTCTGAACTGCCCAATACTATTTCATGAAAACAGCAGATGTCTTAAATCTTAACTAGTCTATACTCAAAAATGAAGAATGCCAGTATGGGATTTTGCAGAGCAAGAGGTTATCAGTCCACCCGTACAACCAAGGAGGACAGCAGTCTTATTTACACTACCACCTTCTCCTACTCAGATTAACGTTTACGTTAAGCCACAGGGTGGGGCGGTCAATCTCACAGGCATCCAACAGCATTCCAAGACACTGCAGAGCACAGAAATCATTGACACTGACCATGCCCAGAAGTGATATCTCCAGACTATCTGGTTGGCACCAGACAATCCTCTCTACTTGGGCAGGCTAGGCTCACTCTCAGAAACAAAGCAGAGGCACAGTTTGCTAACTGGTGAAATGGCATTTGACCCCTTTTACTGGTTAAAAATCTAAAACTTAATTGTAAAAATGAAGCATAGTCTCCTTGGGCAAAATGTATCTGCTTCTTAACTTGGTCCTAGATGTGTCTCTGGGCATAGTATCAAGTTATGGCATGGATGAACCTACTTGCTTTGCCAGTCCTGTCTTTGAGTCTGAGTCAGTCTCAGAAGGAGACGGACAGTTATGGAATTTGGTAAAGTTCCCAAGAAGAGTCCTTTGTGCTCTTGCAGGCTGTCCATCTTTTTTGTATGGTAGTCTTGATGTATAGTTTAGACTTCAGTTTGGAGAGCTGTGTGTCTTGGTTTTAATATAATTTGGATGCTATTCCTCGACTAAGTAGGTTGTTTCAATCTCTCTTGATACCATCTTCATATCTGCTGCTTTTATTCTTTTTGTCCATGATCCTGATACCAGTGTCCTGGTTCCATATCTCAGGTTGTTCCAACTAACTGGAAACAAGAACTTCAAGCATGTACAAGTAAGTCTGTACGACATCTTCTAACCAAATAAAAACTATTATCCATCTGGCTCTCCATGATTTCTTGATGACAATATCTCCCTTTACCATCTTTTGCCACACAATATGCATTATAAAGCACTGTAAATGAGAAATCAAGTCAAACATAAAAAGCAAATGCATGTTGCATAAATGTCATTTGATAAACTCTAAGACATATATGTTCTACTCAGTTTTAAGAAAAATGTACCAAAATAGAGAGAATGGTACCTATGTAGCCTACAGGATTAGCCACGTTTATCCAATCAATGGCCAGATTCTTCTCCTAGAATACAAGCTATTAAAGGGGAGGAGCAAAGCCATAGGTTGGTTCTAAGTAAAGACAAGTTAAATAGAGTAATTGTACGTACTAATAGCTTGGTGCATATAACATAATCAAATCACATTCACCAAAATAATAGTATCTATTATGTTTGGGTTCACAGAAGGAGAAAGTAATGTTTAGTATGGAAAAGTGATGAAAGACTCAACTCAAAAAGAGGCAGGCTGAGATTTCAGCTAAATCTGACATCAAAACTCATTTGTCTTCCTTCTCTAGGCCACTTTAGACACACACACACACACACACACACACACACACACACACACACACACACACACACTTCTTACATAACAGAATACCAAATACAGCGCAGGAATCCACTAACGAAAAAACAAGGGAACATCTTCAGCTTTTTTTTTTTTTTTTTTGAGTTGGAGTCTCATTCTGTTGCCTAGACTGGAGTGCAGGCTCTGGCGATCCTTCTGCCTCAGCCTTCCAAGTAGCTGGAACTACAGGTGTGCGCAACCACACCCGGCTAATTTTTTAATTTATTGTGGAGATGAGGTCTCGCCAAGTTGCCAGGCGGGTCTCGAACCCGCGGGCTCAGGCAATCCACTCACCTCAGCCTCCCAAGGCGTGGGATTACACCGAGCCCAGCTATCTTCAGCTTTTTAATATTTTTCTGTAAATGTATCAGTTTAAAAGAATTCGAAATCTAATTTCTTATTTATATGAAAGTAGAGAACTGATAAAATTCTTTAGATAAAACTTTCTTATATAAAACTAAATCATTTGGAATGATTTGACAAAAAAACAAAAGTTCAAAGTGACTCCAAGCAATCTGATGAAGAAATAAAAATGACTTTTGGTATACATGTTAATAAAAATTTTATTCCAGAGGTATTTCCATATTTCAATGTTACTTAAAATTTTAGTAACATGCAATTTATATTTAAGTAAATACCACTAGGCTTTTAAAATAAAATGCTTTTCCAGTTTAAAACAACTATCATAAATTTCCATTCCTTTTTAAAGCCAAAAAAAGTATGCAGAGATGCTTAAACTCCTTGAAACTGAAACAATACACAATCTATTCTATTATTTGAACAAAGCTTTTCGTCAGTCTAGCCAGTTTTGTCATGTAAAATATATGCAAGATATAATTTGGTCCTTCACTATTTCAAATATCTTGGTAATCAAAAAACAATGTTTCAAGCCGGGCTCGGTGGCTCAGCCTGTAATCCTGTGCCTTTGGGAGGCTGAGGTGAGTGGATTGCCAGAGCCCGCGGGTTCGAGACCCGCCTGGGCAGTGAGACCTCATCTCTACAATAAATCAAAAAAATTAGCCGGGCGTAGTAGCGCTCACCTGTAGTTCCAGCTACTTGGAAGGCTGAGGCGGAAGGATCGCCGGAGCCCAGCAGCTCAAGGCTGTGGTGGCCGGAAGTGGCCACTGCACTCCAGTCTGGGCGACAGAGTGAAACTCCAACTCAAAAAAAACAAAACAAAACAAAATGTTTCATCTATCTGATTGCATGCAAGTCTGCTGAGCTATGTTTTCCCTCAGAATTCCCTACAAAAATTTGGTTTTAGATATGTCTTACCTATAATTTTCCCATTATGTGTTTTCTAATTTTTTTTGAGTTGGAGTCTCACTCTGACACCCAGGCTGGAGTGCAGTGGCATGCTCACACCCACCACAGCCTCGACCTGCAGGGCTTAGGTAATCCTTCTGCCTCAGCCTTCCAAGTAGCTGGAACTACAGGTATATGCCACCACACCCGGTTAATTTTTTGATTTATCGTAGAAATCAGGTCTTGCCAAGTTGCCCAGGCTGGTCTCAAACCTGTGGGCTCAGGTAATCCTCTCACCACAGCCTCCCAAAGTCTGGGATTATAGGCATGAGCCACTGTGCCCGGTCACACTATGTCTTTAGCATCAAAAATTCAGTGAAAACCATTACAGGCTAAGACTAAAACCAAAGTATCAGAAAACAATGAAACTGTGAGAAGGACATCTAAACGTTTCATGACATTGCCAAAAATATTTGGATATCAAATATGTGTCTACAAAATATAGATATCAGCATCTTACCTCATATTTCAGTATTATTGCAATGAGACATGTTAATTATCATAAATAAAATATGATGCAGATAAGAAAATAAGGTTCATGACAACCACAAAGCAATAAAAGACTCTTATTGAGGCCACTGGCGTATTTATTATTACCTTATGGCAGCCATGTACTGAGAAGTTGTTTGGCACATAATAAAGGGATTTATTCTTTCTTGTAATCACTGCAAAAACCCAATGAAGTAGATACGGTTACAGTCCACATTTTATAGTAGAAGTGGTTTGGTCACAGTTACACATCCATTAAGTGGCAGAAACAGGACACGAACTCAGGCAGTCTGGCTACAGAGTCTACTCTCTTCACCACTAATCCTGTACCACCAAAAAGCTTCAACTGAAAGAACACACTCCTGCCAAAGAATTTCACACAGAGCCTCATTTTCCCTACTATTTCCTTAATGTCATGTGTTATCATATACAATTAATATGAACAGATAGAACATAAAGAGATTAAATTAGTTTTCAAATTGTTAGCTAAAAAGTAAAACTTAGGCAATAACATTTGTCTAAACAATTGTGCATCATGTGTTACTCAATTTCAGGGAAATTATAAAAATCAAACAAAAACCAAAATAATTCCCTTCCTTTGTAGTTATAACAACAACAAAATGCCAGTGATAAATTGAGATGAAAAGTTTGATAGGGAAGAAGTTAAACATTCAGGAAATGAACCACCATCTAGCATATGTTTATTGAAGGAAATCACATAATAGACTTTTAATGATTCAGTGAGTGATTATTCAGTTTGTGCACTATTCAGGCATTCTATTTCTCCCCAGCTTTCTGGCCTATAAGCATGATCTTTCTTTTTCATAGAGACAAGATTTGATTTCTGGTTCTATCCACAGAGTATGCTGATGCTTTTAGCACTGGAAAGATTTAATCATATCCCATGGAAGAAGAAATTTCAAGCTTTCTTGCAAGTCTACAGTCTTTGTTTTGAAATGACACACTAAGTAAGCTACTGGCTGATTTTTGAAAAATCTCCTCGAGTTTAGAAGTTAAAGAGAGATAAACATTGGCATGTTAGTGAGCTAATTAATGAAGCTATTTTTAGAGAATAAAAGCTTCACTATGTGATTTTAAGTCTTTACAGACCAATAGTCTTCTTTCTAATGGCATCATTTTCAGGAATCATATATTTAGCCTTTTTCCTTTCTTCAACAATTCCACTTAAGGAAACTTAACATACTGTGCCAAATAATTCTATCACATACTCATCCAGCAATAACCAAATCATTCATTATTCCTGTCTCCAGAGACATCTTCAATTCTATTGTCTCAAAATCTCAAATTAGAGTTTTGCTGTTCAATGAATAGTTCTAAATTGACTACTGCTTAGATATTTTAGTTTTTAAGATATTGTTATTGAGGTATAACTATAGTAACGTGAACAAAATTCAAGTATATAGCTCATTTAATTGCTGCTTATGTGTATATCCTGTAACATAACTCAGATCACTGTATAGAAAATCACCACCACCCTCAAAGGCTCCAATTACACCTCCTTCCTATCAATACACTCCCTCCAAAGTCTCTTTTTATTGCCACAAATTACTTTTGCCTGTTCTTGAATGTTATATAAATGGAAACATACTACTTATATTGACTTTTGCCTATGAAATCTATCAATGTTACTGAGCATCACAGTAGATTATCATTTTTCATTGCTGTGTACTATTCTACTGAACATGATCATAGTTAAATCATAATTACATAATGTACTGAATGTAAAGTTATATTACAATTTATAATTGTTTAATTTGGGTGCTTTTCAGTCTAGAGGTATTACAAATAGTACCACTATAAGCATTTATGTGTGTGTATATATACATTTTTAGTGTACATATGAATCCATTTTCTCTTGGATATACATACATAGGAGCAAAACTACTTCTAGCATTACTGGGTCATAGGGTATGTATGTATTGAACTTTAGTATTTATTACTAAGTAGTTTTCCAAGTAGTTGTACTTGTTTGTAACTTTAGTAAACCAACAAATGAAATGAGCAAATAAAATTTTATTCTTTTCAATAATTTTCTTAAAGAACTTTAAATATTGTTATAATAAAATTAGTAGATATCTCAGAACAAAATTAAATAGGTCACTCAGGAGCCAGTTAAATTTTTTGAAAAGCTGTTACATGTCAATGAATTTCCAATACCACATCTACAAAAAGACACACAAAACAAAGAAATATACCAAGTTAGGTATTTATCAAGTAAGTTTTAATGCCTTTACCCAAGTGGTGAACATTTAGAAGCTATGGAAATTGGGATACACAGAGCTAAATATATTTCAGGTGTTTATAAATGTACCTATTGAATAACTGTCTGATAATGAAATCATGTTATTCTAACCTCTAAATTTTTCTCAAATCAGTCCTTTCTTCTCAATCATCATTGCTTTCATTTGAGCGTCATCATCCTTCCCAGAACACTATAGTTAGGTGTTTATTTCAAAGTAATTTTGAATTATCTATAAGTAAGTAAGCAATGTTGTAAAATACTACAGGCAAATATTTATTTCTGGGTTGGATTTTTCCAACCAGTTCATTCTACTTCCTAGAATCTGTAGCCGATGTGTTCACAGTAGACAGAGTCAGATCAAAATCCTAAGGAAACAAATCATCTTTTAAAAGATTCATTCACAAGTCAAATAAAAGCAATTTAGAATCAGATGCTATTTGAGATTACAAAAGTTTGTTTCTCCCAGTTCAAAGTCATTGTCTTAAGTTTAAGACATCAAGAAGGCAAAGAAACTCAAGTATCCTCTGGAATTCTATACGTCTAACTAAATTCTGATCTCTCTGAAAGCTCAGTCACACTCTGCAACCCACTTCTCCTCCCAAGATGAAGTATTAAACTAAGCTGCTCAATGATTGGCACACAGTTATTATTTAATAAATGGTCATAGAGTGAATTAATGCCACATGAAATCTGTGATTATCTTACTCCTCCTATGAAATTCCCTTATGTCACTGCACTATGACTTAATCTGGGGGGAAGACAAGTGTCCCCTTCTGCAAATGATCCTATCCCAAGGAAAAACGGCCAGCTGGGGAGTCTATTTCTAAAAATCCAAAGGAAGGCAAGATGCTAAAAATGCAGATCAGCAAACAAAATGCATAATAGCAATTCCACAGGGTAGAAAACTAATAATAGTCAAGACACTGATGCATAAAGTCACATCGTCTGTGCTAAGAGGTTTGTTAGGGTCGCCAGCAGCTGATATGTGTACTGAGCCAAGACTGACCTGAACAATAGCGAGTTACTCTTACAAAAATCCCTGAATATTTTCTAAGTTGGTGGCAACTCATCTGACTACACCTGTTAATTATCTACTCAAGAATCATCAACAGAGATGATGAAGAATCAAACAAATAAGCTCTCAAGAACACAGAATCGTTACTCCAGTGTTCAAATAATTGTTTTGCTTTATGAAACAAGAGGCAGAAATATAGTCTAAGGACCTAAGATACAAATCCTAGTCCCTTCCATGACTGTTCTCTGGTTTCTAAAAATAAAAAAAATCACATCCCTGTCCTTAGCTACTGTTAGTGAAAGCAATACTGACTTTGCTGAAGACAGGGAAAGAAAAGGTCACTCAACTTTGTAATAGTGCTTTCACGAAAAGTTAAAACCCAAATGGCAAACACGAGGAAAACAAAACCACTGAAAGAAACTCAGAAAGAGCTAAATTTATAGATGGCTTTTTCAAAAATTCTAATGATATGGAAACTTTTTTTTTTTTTTTTTTTGAGTCAGGGCCTCACTCTGTTGCCCAGGCAAAAATGCACTGGCATCACAACAATCATGGCTCACAGCAGCCTTGACCATCTGGGCTCAGGTGATCCTTCTACTTCAGTATCTCAAGTAGCTGGGACTTCAGGGACAGGCTACCATGTCGACCATTTTTTTTGAACAGACAAGGTTTCACTATATTGCCCAGGATGGTCTTGAACTCATGGGCTCAGGCAATCTACCCGCCCCAGTCTCCCAAAATGCTGAGATTATAGGCATGAGCCACCACTCCTGGCTGAAATATATAATCTTTAAGGCTACTGATGGACCAATACCATGTGCTTTACTGTGTTAGGGGACTGGAGATCAGAGTCGGGCCTGACGAGAGTCACCGAAGCTAAAAGCTTCCATTCTAAGGAGAATGGATGATGCTAGTAAGAAGAGAGAAATCCACATTCAGGTAATCAGCTTTCTACCGGTAGAACCAAGGGGATGCAAAGAGCTGAAGCTAAGGGGGAAAAAAGAAAGCTATAACTCTCAATAAAATCTCATGCTTCAACTTTCACTATAGATCACTCAAGGTTTAAATTTGCTAGAGCATGAATCAGGGACCCACATCCTTTATACCTACCCCCACTACAGGCACAAGGTAATTCAAGTCTCCTGGGGAAGAACAAAACTCACACATGACATATTAGATGTGAATAATCTAATGTGTTAAAAAAACTATGGACACTTACAAAAGAAAATACACGAATAATCAAGAGTGACTAATAAATAAGTTACCAGATGTTCTGGGTGGGATTCTTTCTGCCAGGCCAACGTGGTATTGGGGGAGGGAAAGGGAAATAGAGATGGATCCTCATTCTCAGAGGTATTAGCTAACTTCTACCACCAGAAGACAGGAAAAGCTTGAGGTTTATGCCCTTCATCGAAGCAAGATTACACAATTAACAAACAAAAGCTAATCTAAATGAAAAGAATTTTTGAAAGAAAAGTAAATAAGTATCATGGCAATTTTAACATCATCCCAGACTGACATCTTGGCCCTGAAGTTCCCCTATGTAATCATGCAAGGCTGACATTCGAGCACTGTTTCTGTTTGTGTGAGGATACCCTGGGACTGAAAGAAGTCATTCTTGATTTATTGCAATATCTCAGGCTTCCTCCTTTATCCCCTTTCCCATATTTGAATTGGAAGCCAAAAAACTAAAATAGTCAGGAAAGAAATTAATTTGAGTTTGTTTGACTGGCTTGCTAAAACATGACTAGAGAAATAAGGTCAAGACACAAGTTTATTAAAAAAACAGAATAACTCCTAGTTTCCTCAGAACTAGAGAGAACACAGGAAGTTGCCCTCATCTGATTCAACATAATTCAACATGGCTTTCTACTTATGGCTAATCTTTGGGAAAATGTACATACACATCTTTTTGGGGGCGTGGATAACGACAGAAAGTGTTTCACACATTGCCTAAAGCAGAAGTCATGTGATTATTGTTCAGCATCACAATTATGGCAAGCATGATATATGTTTCTTTGTGGTAGAAAGAAAAAGAAAAAAAAAACAGACATGCAAACTCAAGACTGAATTTGGGCTTAATGAGACAAATCAGCATCTTCACATACAATGCTCAGGTGCACTCACCCTTCCAAGGCCTGTTTCCCTTTCTTCTATAAGGGGCTTTCCCTTTTCTGGAAGTTCTCTACACCCTTGATATCTTCTCCGACAGAAGTTCTGCCCAGTGTGTAAAATTTCTTTGGCCCTCCTCTCACCTTTTTCTCCTCTTTTCAGGGGTCATCGGGAAGAAGGTAAGAATCATGGCGAGGGTAGGGGGGATGAGTGTCACCTGAGAAGGTTGTCAATGCAAAAATATTCAATAATTTGTTTGAATTTTTTCTGCCTTTTTTTTTTTTTTTTTGCTTTGTCCCCCCTAGAAAAACTAGCTGGCACTACAGCTTAAAGGGAAGTCTGACTGGAATAGGTGAAAAGGAATTAATGGATTTTCATGGCTATCCATAAGGTAAAAATACCTTATCAATAAAAAGGACCTGAGAAATAATGAATTCATACCCTGAAGGAGTTCCATCCCTACTCACATCCCTTGCATTCATCTGAAAGACTAACTCATATATGCCCAAGACTTTAAAGTCACTATGAAATATGCAGACCACTGTTGCCAATGGGTATTGCCAATAATTGTGATGAACCCATTTCCAAAGTTTCCAGATCACTGAAATGGCCCACTTCACTTGTCAAGGTGGGGAGGAGATAAATGTGCAATGTTTGAGCCAGTCTGCCTCTCGCTTCTGGTTCTTTTTATGAATATACAGAAAGAAGAGGAACATAATAGTCTGGTTTCATTTTAGTTAGTAAGGGAATTGGTCCTATTGCTTATAAGATTACATCATTGAGTTTTTAAGAATAAGTAACACCTTTTCAAATGTCCACTTTTTTCTCCTGAAACTCAGCATAAGTCTTTCATAAGAATAATATGTTACTCTCGCTTCACGACTTCTGTGAAATTAAACTGGAAAAAAATCAATAAAATAATCTTAGCAAGAGAGGTAATTTTACATGCTTTGAGAAGAAAACTTCAAAGGAAGACAGACACATTCACAGTAATTTTCTAATAACTGTAATTTATTAAGTGCCTGTGAAAGTGAATGAGTGAATAAAAAAAGCATGGGCAACATATAAACCACTGGAAATTTACAACAGCTTACGTTTAAAAATTACAATTTGATGTGAGTAAACACACAGAAAAGATAAAATAAATGTATGAGCAAAACAACAAGACCGCAGTAAGATGAGTAAGAAAGACAGTGAAGTCATGACAGATTCAGCATAGCCCTGGGTGGCCCAGTGAGGAAAAAATCGTATAGTAGACTATTACGAGTAAGGAATGGTATGACTATTAAAATAGGACAGTGAAATCTGTGAAACCATATTAGTAACCTCAAGAATGGCAAACATGACTTATTAAGTTGGACTAAGAAAAAAAGAGGGCAAACTAAAAACAAACAGCAAATTACTGTTTGGTATGAGTCATGTGTTATACATTCTTCCTAGAATTCTGCATGCAATACTGGTTGCCATACACGAAATGCTAATTGCACCTCAACATGGATATAGAAAAGAGTACAGATTCCTGAACAATCTGAAATGTTAAGTGTAGTCAAGAGAACTGTACTCATTCCTCTTAAAAACATTAGAAGTTGGCATGGCCTGGGTTTTTAAAAAGGGTGTAAGTACATGAAAAAAATGTTTTTAAGTATGTTTTTTAATTCCATAGTGTTGCACGATTTCAAACTAGGAAAAAGAACAAGAAAATGAAAAAGATACTAATTGTAAATACAAAATATAGGTATGCTTTTTCCTGAAAAAGTGAAGAAAACATATGGAACATGTTACCAGAAAGAAAACCAAGCAATGAGAATAAATGAGTTCAAGAAATACCTAGAAATGCTTTGGAGAACAAGGGGATTTTTAAAAGTGGGAAAACCTGATAAAAGTGACACTAGGTCTTATTCCTGACTATTATTTCTGGCCCTTGAAGACATCTGTTGACGAACGTAACCCCAAAGAGTATCACCTTACATAAGTGCTTACTCCCTTTAAGTGGAAAATTTCTCAAATAAACTAAATCTTAAATTTGAAATTACAAACCATTGAATCAGTTCAAAACCCACTATTTCAAGTCATCCCTGTATCTACTCCAAACCCCACATGTATCACTCCAAACTAAACAACTTAGTGTCTCAAACTTCTATGTCTTCAGATTCCTATTCAGAAGCTGTGTTCTTCCTCCTAGTTCAAAAAGCTATTCTAATTTAGCCAATAGTATAATTTGTTTTAAAACTGTATATTTTACACTAACACCTGTTTTCTTCCTGTTTAACTGTTTAATAAAATATTTGGAATAACCTGAAACCATCTTGCTATTTGATTATTTTCTTCATCTGTATTTTATAATTATCAAATTTTGAAATACAACCAAGCTTTATCCATATTAGTAGAAAAATGAGGACATACAATTCTGGTAGTTGTAAAAGAGAACATTTTTTTCTGGTCTTATGTTTGGCTGTTTTGAATTGTTTTATTTTTTGGAAGACAATATGAAATGCAGAGATACAATCAAACTAAAGTTTTTTGTTTTACTGCTTTGCTTTTGAAATAGCTCTCAATCTACCTGCTTCATGTGTAGCAGCATTCAACAGGAAGGTGGCATTACTGTAATAGAAAAGTTTTTACTTACAGAAAAACAGCCAAGTCAATCTGGTATCACCACGGAATACTGCAACCTAACTTTCAAAACAAAATAGGTTACTTTGTCTTTCCTTGCTAGTTCAAAGGATGGAGGCCTGCTCAAAGTCAATTTTTATAAAACTTTGTGCCGGTTTAGGCCATAAAAGAAAAGCTGATAACTTAAAAGTCACTGAGCTGCAAATGGATCTCAACTCAAATTCTAGCTTCTAGTGGAGCTTGAAGAACATGCTAGCTTCATTTTTTGGCAGTAGAAAAAAGCAGGAGAAATTCCATCCTAATCATGAAAAGCTTTACTTATGATGGTAATTGATTTAAGTACACAAAACATTAGTAAAGGGGACCACAAATAAAAACATCAACGTTATACAAAAAAGTACTAAAGGAAAAAATAGTTATTCTGTACTATATTTAGAGTTATAAACTATAAAGAGTGACCTATTTATGTTTTGTAAAAAGTTTTATGGCAACATTTAAATCCATGTGGATAAATACACAAAACTACATATGAAGATTGCCATATGGATCAATTAAAGAAAAACCTGGCCTATATTCCTGCTAGTATATGAGAGGGACCCCCCCCCAAAAAAAAAACCAGAATCATCTTTTGGAGGGCAGGCCCCTTGTAGTACAGGCTTCCTCTGTTAGTAAATGTTCTAGGAATCCATCAGCATCAGTGTACCAGCTAGCGTTGTTGTGGGAGGCTGAATTCAGCTTCAATAACTTTTTTTTCCTAGATTATGTCAACACGTTTGCCCATTTCATGACTAGTGATTTAAGAGTGCACCTGCCTATACTGCACTGAGTGTTTAGCGGGTTTTGACCAAAAACAGCATGACTCCCATGTCTCATCCTCCCTATTCACCCGATCTTGCCTTGAGGGACAATTTTGTTTGTTTGTTTCCCCAGATGAAAAAAAATGTCCTCAAAGGGAAACATTTTGCCAGTGCAGAGGGGTGAAACAAAAAACATCAGAAGCACTCAAAAGCATCAAAATTGATGAGTCCAAAAACTGTGTTGACAACAGTGGAAAAAGCATCTTGATAGATGTATTGCATTAATGAAGAATACTTCCAAGGTGACTGAAGTTTAAATGTATAAGAATAAATACACAATTTTTAGAAAGAAATTCTGTTTAGGGGGAGAATCCCCCTTATATATCTCAAAACAATAATTCTTATGGGAATCTGGGAAAAAAGGAAAAAAATGCCTAAATACTCTGCAAAGCTTTAGGCAACATCAACTCTTCCTAGTCTCATTTCAACTTCATTTATATTATTTCCATTTTCTTTCCTGCAAATTTTTGGTTAGCCAGATTTATACTATAGTTTCTGACAACGTGTTTTCTAAAATTTGATATTTTAAGACACCTTTCCTATCCTAGTCAATATTTGTCAATGATGTAAAGATAGCACAGGCATGCTAGTACAGCATCATATACAATTCAATAGTCAGGCTAAACACACACACACACACACACACACACACACACACACACACACAGAGTACACTGGTACTAGAATTAAAAACATCAGGTCCTCTTTGATGGAGGCAGTGTTAACTACGCTACCAAGAAATCAAAATTTTGTTGTTGTTGTTCTTCATTCTGTATATGTGCATAAAGGGCAAGGGTTGCTGATTACCAAGACAGCATCAAACATAACACATCACAGCAGATGAGAGAAAGAGGGTAAATAGAGTATGAGACACCTCTAATTTATAAATTTAAATTTAGGTTCAATAATGCAAGTCCCTTTACCACATATGTCTGTTCAATATGTAAGTTAAAAACACAGAAGTCCTTAGATTTTTCTTTCAATCTATTTTCCTACATGATGACTTCAGGGAAGAAAGATTCTTCAAAACTTTCATCAAAATGGGCAATAAACCAGTTTATAATCAAATGTTAAACCCACAGAAGAAATAACCTTCACAAACACAGCGAATCTATCCTCTAGGGGACTGGTGACTGTGTCCAAGAGCTTTCGCTGGAAGACCAGTATGAATTTTCTAAAGGGCTTTTAATCATATTTCCAGAGCCCAAACTCCTAAAGAGAAAAATCACAACCTATTTATCAGTAGTCTCTTCATCAAAGCAAGGAGAAAAGACATAAATTTCTCCTTCAGAGGTTAATGAACTCTTACCTATAAAACTATATTGTTTAGACAAAGCTTACACTTTCGACCACATATTTTTAAGAAAACAAAGTTTATCTTAAAGTTTTCTGAGCGTGAAAAAATATTGTTTATCTATAAAATTATATTTCGACATCACAATTATTCTATTAGTAATTAGTGCTACCAGAAAACAACATATACTTTCTCATATGAAAAGTAAATGCTTACTAGTAAATACATGCACGAACAGGCTAAGACTTGGAATTCTTATTGAAATCTAAATGGCTGTACCATTTTTGCATTCTCACTAGCAGTGTATGAGGATCCCAATTTCTCCACATCTTCATCCATATCTTTTTTCTTGACTATGGCCATCTTAGCACATGTGAAGTGATGTAACATTGTAGCTTTGATCTTCATTTCCCTAATGATATTAATGTTGAGTATTCTTTCATGTACTTGCTGGCCAGAAACAGAGAAATGTCCACTCAAATATTTTGCCTATTTCTTAATCAGGTTGTTTTATTATTGTTGTTATTGAGTAACATGAGTTATTTGTATATCCAGGATACTGACCACTTATCAGATACGTGATTTGCAAATATCTTCTGTCACTTTGTGGGTTGGTTGTCTTTTTAAATTTTTTGGTAGTATTATTTGTAGCACAAAAATTGCTCATTTTGATATAGTCCGATTTATTTTCTCTTTAGTCATATATGCTTTTAGAATCATAACTAAGAAATTATTGCCTAACCCAAGGTAGCAAAGAACTATTTTTTTCTTCTGAGCTTTACAGTTTTATCTCTTACATTTAAGCCTTAAACCTTTCTGGATTAACTTCTGTTACTGGCATGAAGCACAGATTCAACTTCATTGTTTTACATGTGGACATCCAGTTGTTCCAGCACCATTTGCTGAAAAGACCATTCTTTCACACTTGAATGTCTTCATACTAATTTCAAAAAATAACAGACCATAAATGTAATAATTGATTTCTGGACTCTCAAATCTATTTCCCTGACCAGTATGTCTATCCATATGCCATATCACACTATCTTAATTACTGTAGCTTTGTAATAACTTTTGAAATCAGGAAGTATGAGTCTTTGAACTTTGTTCTTCTTCTAGATAGCTTTGGCTATTCTGGGTCCCCTGATTTTTCACATACATTTGTAAGCTTAGCTAAAAAAATAAAAAGACAGTTGTGATGTTGTGAGACATTGTGTTGAATCCGTAAGCTAATTTGTTGAATATAGTCATTGTAACAATATTGTCTTCCTATTCATGAGCATAAAATATTCCATTTATTTAGATCTCCCTTAACTTCTTTCAACAATGTTTTCTCATTTTCAGTGTATAAGTCTTGCATATATTTTGTTAATTTATACCTCAGTATTTTAATCTTCTTGATGTTACTATAAAGGGAATGGTTTTCCTAATTACATTTTCACAATGTTAATTACTAGTGTCTAGAAACACAATCGAATTCCTTATAAAGTTTCTTTAGTGAATTCCTTGCAATTTTTTACATACAAGATCATGTCATATGCAAAAATGTTTTACTTCTTCTATTCCACTCTGGATGCCAGTTATTTCTTTTTCTTCCTGATCTTAGGGAGAAAACGTTCAGTCTTCAATGTGAATTGTGAGTTTTTCACAGACGCTCTCTACCAGGTTGAGGAAGTCTCCTTCTATTCCCAAGTTTTTGTAGTGTTTGACCTGAAAGGGTGTAGAATTTTGTCAAGTGCTCTTTCTATATCTATCGAGATAGTCACACAGCTATGGGCCTTTATTTTGTTGATATTGATTTGGTATCACATTAACTGATTTTAGGATGTGAAGCCCTGCATTCCTAGGATCAATTCCAATTGATGTATAATCGTGGTGTATAATCCCTTCTGTGTATTGCTGGATTTCAGCTGACAGTATTTGATAAGGATTTCTATGTTTACATTCATAAAAGATATTACTCTGTAGTTGTCTTGTGGTGATTTCTGTTTTGTTGTTGTTGTTTTGAGTTGGGAATCTCACTCTGTCACCCAGGCTGAAGTGTAGTGACACAATAATGGCTCGCCAAAGCCTTGACCTCTTGGGCTCAGGCAATCCTCCTGCCTCAGCCTCCCAAGTAGTTGGGACTACAGGCATGCACCACCACAGCTAGGTAATTTTTACATTGTTTTGTAAAGATGAAGTCTTGCTAAGTTGCCCAGGCTGGTCTTAGACTGCTGGACTCAAGCAGTCCTCCTGCCTTGGCTTCCCAAAGTGCTAGGATTACAAGTATGAATTACAAATCACCATGCCTGGCAGATCTTTGTCTGGTTTTGATAGCAGGGTGGCCTCAATGAAAGAGATGGGAAGTATTCCTCCTATTCTAGTTTTTGTTAGTTTGTGACCAATTGGTAATAGTTCTTTGAGTATCTGGTAGAGATCACCAGTGAAGTCATCTGGAACTGGACTTTTCTTTGTGGGTGGGATTTGATGTTTTTCTTAATTACTAATTAAGACTCTTTATTTGCTCTAGGCCTATAAGATTCAGATTTTCTAAAATTCTTCTTGAGTCAATTTTTCCAAGAATTTGCTTATTTCATCTAAGTTACTTAATACATTGGTATACGATTATTCCTAGTATTCCCTTATTATCCTTTTTTTATTTCTGTAAGTTTGGTAGTGATATCCCCTCTTTCATTTCTGACTGCAGTAATTTGAGTCTTCTAATTTTGGTTAGTCTAAAGATTTGTTAATTTTGTTAACCTTCTCAAAGAACGAACTTTTAGTTTCCCTGATTTTTTTCTATTATTTTTCTATTCTCTATATAATTTATTTTCTCTGTAGGGTTTATAATGCTTTTCCCTTGGATTTAGTTTGTTCTTCCTTTTTCATTTCTTAAGGTGGAAGGTTAGATTATTTCAGATTTTTTTCTTTTTAAATATAGGTATCTAGTTATAAATTTCTCTCTGAGCACTGCATTTGCATCCCATAAGTTTTAATATGTTGTACTTTCACTTATATTCACTTTAAAGTTTCCAATTTTCCCTTTGATTTCTTTTTTGAACTATCCATTATTTAGGAAGGTGTTGTTTAGCTTATACTTATTTGTAATTTCTCAAATATCTGTTATTACTTTCTAATTTAATTCTATTGTGATCAGAAAACATAGTCTGTTTTTCAATCATTTTAAATTAATAAGGCTTTGATCTCTTTAAATGTACTAAACCTTGTTTTGTGGCCTAGTACATAATTTATCCTTGAGACTGTTTTATGTGTGCCTGAGAAGTATATGTATCCTGCTGCGATTGGTAGGACATTCTATAAATGTCCACTAGGCCTAGTTTGTTTACACTATTGTTCAAGGGTTCCATTTCCTTGTTGACCTTCTGCCTGTCCTATCCATAATTTAAAATGGGCTATTGAAGTCTCCAAATATTGTTGGCATCCCCCTTCAATTCGGTTAGTTTTTGCTTCATGTACTTTGGGATTCTGTTGTCGAATACATCAATGTTTATAGTGGTAATACCTTCCTGTTAGACCAATCCTTCTTTCAGTATGGGATTTCTCTATCTCTAATAACATCACTCAAAGTCTCCTTTGTCTAATATTAGTATAGTTATTCCAGCTCTTTTATGGTTAAGTTTGTTCTGTCTTTTTAAATCTTGCTGCTTGTTTGTCTTTGAATCTAAAGTGTATCACTGTAAATACAGCATAAATTTTGATTTTTTTAACCCATCTGGCAATGTTCGTCTTTTAGGTGGATTGCTAAATCCATATACATTTAATGTGAACATTGGTATGGCTGGATTTATCTTCACCATTTTGCATTTTCTCTTTTATATGTCTCACATCTTTTTTGTTCCTCTATTCCTCCTTTATTACTTTCTTATATATTAGAAGGTGACTAAACAAATTCAGGAGAGAATTAATTCCCTTAGTGTTTTATTTTTTAATTCTTGTTAGTGACTGCCTTAGGGTTTAAAATATATATCTTAATATTCTGGAAACTACTTCAGATCAATTCCAGAAATATGGAAACTGTATACCTCTACAGCCCCATTCCCTTCCCAGTTTTTTGTTCTATTACTGTGTAATATTACAGATACATATATACATATGTGTCATGGTATATCTATGGTACAAACTTATAATTACTAGTTTGTATACTCTTAAGTCTCTTAAAAGAAATTTAGAGAGGAAAGGAGAAACATACATAGTTTGTTTTATTAACTTTCTTATTTACTCTTCATCAAGCTCTTCATTTCTTCCTGTAGATATGAATTACCATCTGGTGTCATTTCCTTACTCCATTACAGCTATATTTCTACCCATTCCCTTCATGCTATTATCCTCAAATATATTACATACCTGTAAGCCATGGGACCAACAATGATGCAATTGATTTTAAAAACAGTTAAGATAGTAGAACTATATAAATCTATTATGTTTTGTACAGATAAAAATCATATTTACCTGTGCTTTGTGTGTGTGTGTGTGTGTGTGTGTGCGTGTGTGTCTGTGGTTTCAAATTAATTACTGCCATTTTCTTTCAACCTAAAGAATTTTCTTTGATATTTCTTGAAAGGCAAGTCTATCAGCAATGAATTCGCTCAGTTTTTGTTTATCCGGAAATATCTTTATTTTGTCTTTATTTGTGGAAAACTGTTTCACTGAATATAAGATTCTTGACAGACCATTCCATTTTCAACACTGTAAATATATCACTTCATGCATTCTGGCATTCTCTAATTCTGATAAGTCTGATGTTAATATTATTGAGGTTCCCTTGTATTTGAGGAGTTGTTTTTTCCTCACTACATTCAATAATTTTTCTTTAATTTTATCTTTCAACAATTTAACTCTGATGTACTGAGATGCGGATCTCCTCATGTTTACTTACATGGAGTCCATTGAACTTCTTAGATGTGTATATTAATGCTTTTCATAAAGCTGGGAAGTTTTCAGCTATTATATTTTCAAATATTTTTTCTGCCCAATTCTTGTCTGGGGGCAGCTGATAGTGGAGTAGGTTGTGACTTAATTGTCACAGACTCACTGTTCTTACTGAGTTTTAGTAGATTTTCTTGAATGACTGTGTCTCCTTCTTTTGTATATCCTTAGGGCGACCTCCAGAGTCTTTAAATGACTTCTTTTTTTGTTATGATTTCCACCAGTTAATATGTTTTGTTGGGAAAGGATCTACCAAGTTCCTTACTCTGTCTATCTAGAAGGCCCTCTCCAGACATCTCCTTAAAGTAATACTTCAGATAAAGTTTCCAGTTACAAATTAATCATAAACATATATTAGCATGACAAAAAGATCAAGGAGAATGTCAGAAATTTTTTTTTTAAGTTTATGCTTCAATTTAAAGTTTTAAAATAAAGGCACTAAAGACATATAAGAACGTTATTTTTCTGTCTTAAACTTACATCCTCAAAAAACAGAAACTGTTTTTCAGACATAAATAACTCAATATAAATAACCGAAAATATTTTACACTGAGCCAGGTTGTACATAATCAAACCCATGTCACCAGCATCCCTTCCCAAAGGCAAAAGGTAGAAGCTACCATAACTGTTGTTATGTAAGTCAAGTAAAGAACAAAATCCTCCTTTGCTCTGGAATTGTCTAAAACCTTGTTGCTGTCCATGGTAAAGAAACATACATTCTGCTGTTTAGTGCCATGACACCAAAAAGAACAAAATCATGAACTTCGCAGCAACCTGGATGGAACTAGAGTTTATAATACTGAGTGATCTCTCACAGAAACAAAGATCTGAGTATCACATATTCTCACTCATAAGTGGACCTTGAACATCTATTGTAATACTATAAGTAAAGGATTGACAGTGATGGGAAACTATGGGGTGGGGGCAGGGAGGGAAAAGGAGGTGGGATTAATGGTGGTCAATATCTGTCTGGGGTTGGGGGGACACCCCTTATCAACAAGGGTGCCTGAACAATGCATATTTGTATACCTAACTCTTAACTGTACACCACAATTTTAAAATAAAAAAAATATGTTTAAAAAAAAAAAGCTTCAACTCCAAGTTATGCAAATTAGATTCTCACACTTAATTTTTAATGTGACAAACTTGAAGGCTTGCTAGGAGGGTGGGAAAGGAACACATTTAGCTAAGGGAAATGAATATAAATGATCTACATTCACATTCCTGAAACTCTCAGAAGGAGCACACGGGGGAAGTCTGATATAATCATGACTGATTTATTATGATTTTACATAAGCTACAAGGATGACTTTGCTCATGGTGGTATTCTCAAAAATCATCCCTTAATCCTCTCTACATATCTAAACCAAATGAATTTTTCAAGGCCGACTCTCAGTCACATTTCCTCCACACAGTCATTATCCCAGGCCCAGCTTCCAAACTCTACTCAGCTCCTGACCACCCACAGTTCTGTCTTTAGAATACAGTGTGGAACCTGAAGAATAATTCAAATATAGTCACTTGAATTACTCAATACTGTCTCTCTTGGGTTGTTCCACAATAAATCAGCCCTCCAGAGAACCTCTGTGGCCTCTCTGGTATATTTAACTCATTTCTTCTGCTGTACTCCCTGCTAAACTGGATAAACTCTGTGACCATCGGATCAAAAAACGGTGCAATAGTGAAGCGCAACTTTCACTGTTTAGTTTCTCCAGTGAATCTAAAGAGGACTCACTCTCTTTAGCATTCTAGGATTGTCTGCATTAGCAGTTCCTCTCTAAACTGGTCATACTGAAAAAAGTCTCTCCTATCATCTGCTACAAATAGAATTAAAAAAAAATTTTTTTTAGAGATAAGATTTCACTATGTTGTCCAGGCTGAAATGCAGTGGCTATTTGTGGGCAGGACTGTAGCACACTATAGCCTCAAACTTCTGGTCTCAAGAGATCCTCCAGCCTCAGCCTCCCAAGTAGCTGGGACTACAGGTGCATGCCACTGTTTCCAGTGCACAAAATGAAAGACATACTCTATTCTATATTCTTCCTTCAATTCCTGTGGATCATGAAAGATAAAACATCTCAGCCATTAAAAATCAATACCCAATAGGGAGAAAAAAGATGGTGGTAGAGCCAGTCAGACTATGTGAGTGAGTGATGAAATTTACATATGTGTCTGTTTGCAAGTGGGCATGTGAGTGGTTGACTGAGTGGTGACTTGAGAGCAAATGGCCAGGGCTCTCCTGGTGAAGTGGCTGGTGCTGGAAGCTGTTCTGCTTGGACCCTAGCATCTCCTAGGACACAGAGGCTGAGTGCCATTTTCTAAAATCAACAAACATTTTCCCAGGGAGAAGCCTCTGGAAGCAAAAAGTCATTGCCAGGTGCCCCAACCACTCCAGCGCCAGGTTGGACACTGGCAGTGAGGGCTGCAGAGGGAGCACAGTGAAGGAGCAAGAGACAGAGTCCCACTGGAGAAGATGAAACAGGTATCCCACCACCATCTTGAAAACTGGGCAGAGAAGTGCTCTGGCTTGCTCACCACAGAACAACAGACCACTCTCTGTGACCAGTGGGTTATCTATTCAAGGGTCGACTGTGACCCATAAGGACTATCCCAAAAGCACAAACTTTGGAGGGACAGGATGAGTGTGGAGCATCAGATGCCCCATCCCCTACCCCGATTCTGCTGTGAGACAAAGGGTACAACCAGAAAAAAACAAAGCAGACCCCCCCCAAAGAAATCAGTGGTGAGTCCTAGCCTGACCCAATCCCCTCATCCCCAGCAATCCTCTGAACAGAAGACCCACACATCTGGGGCATGACTGGGGCACGACTGAGAGGGACAAACCCAGGTGGACCTTGGACAGTAGCTGACTTAGGAGAACTCTACTCTGGAATAAGCTTGGCTGGGGAGAAGACAATCCCACAACTCTCCACCGGAGGGGATCCCCGGCTTAACAAGACCAAGAAGGGAGGACTGATGCTCCACCCACGCTATCACCCCCTCCTCACTCCTGGGAGGCATACTAGGGAGATTGTGAATGAGCCTGCAGCCCCACAAGAGACAGTAGACCGGCTTACCTGTGAGCAGCTGAGAAGAATAGTTACAGATCCTGCCACAAGAGGGCAGTTAGTGCCCAGAAAGACTTTTTAATTCTTTTTTTTTCTTTTTTGTTATTCTTTTGTTTTTGTTTGGTGTGTGTGTGAAGGTTCAAATAGCACTCTTCCCCCTCCCTCTTTTTCTGTTCTTCTTTTATTTTGGTTGCGTGTGTGTGTGTGTGTGTGTGTGTGTGTGTGTGTGTGAATGTATGTGAGAGAGTTCCACTTGCATTCCTTCCCTTTTTTTCTTCTTCCACTTTTGCTTTTTGGTGTATATGTGTATGGGAGAGAAAGAGAGAGAGAGAGTTTAATTTGCATCCCTCCCTTTTTTTTTCTTCTTCCTCTTTTGTCTTTTGGTGTGTGTGTGTGTGTGTGTGTGTGTGTGTGTGTGTGTGTGTGTGTGTGTTTCATTTTCCTGTTTTTTTGTATTTTCTTTTTCTGCTAATTTTGTTTCCTTTTTGTCTTTTTTATTCCTGATTTTGCTTTTGTTTTTCTGTGTTCTTTTTATTATTATTTCTGTTCTATTTCATTCTATTTTATTTCTGTACTCCTCATTACTATTCCTTTATCTTGGACTCAGGGGTACACACATGTACCCAATGCATCATCATATAGATTGCTGATGGGGAGTGGGTCTCAGGTGTCCCATATGCCAGTCACTGAACATTGTAACTTGCAAGTAGTTTCTGAATTCTAGTTTCCCACTCTGCACCTTATTCAACTCTCAAAACTACAAACAAGAGCAAAATCTCCCACTCTCAGCCCTGTTTCAAAACAGAACAAATTCAGAGGCTCTGATCAGGGCAGAACAGAGGGCTAAGCAAACAGCAGAAGTGAAAGTCCTGCTCACTACCACTAAATAACTGAATTAAAGAGAAAAGAAAGAGATCAAAAATGGACAAATCAGTGGAAGAACACAGGTAATTCCCAGTGTACCAAAGAGGCAACACACACACACACAAAATTAGGCCTCAGAGCCCAAGCAATGGAAATCACCAATGATTGGTCCCAGAATACAACAGAGATTAGGGAATGAATGGAAAGAGTGAATAAGACTCAAGAAAGACAAGATACAAGACTGAAAGAACTTGTAACAGAGATTTTGCCCATAAATAACTTCTTCAGAAAATAGATAACAAGATGCTTAGCATGGAAACCAAAATCAACCAAGCAGAAGAAACTCAGAGTTTGAAGACCAAAACATGGAATTAACCCAATCTGTTAAAAACATAGAAAGAAAATTCAACAAAAAAAGAACAAAGCCTCCAAGAGATGGGTGACTATATCAAGAGGTCAAACTTATACCTGATTGGTATCCCAGAAGAAAAAAGGGAAACAGAGAACATCTTGGAACAAGTATTCCAGGAGATTATCCAAGAAAACTTTTCCCATCTCAACAGAGATGTGACATCCAAACAGAAGAGATTCAGAGAACTTCCACAAGACATCAAATGAGAAGACCAACTTCTAGACATATAGTAAATTCACCTACACAAAGCAGGCATAAAAGAAAAAAATCCTAAAGGTAGCAAGGTAGTGCAAAGGTCAAACTACCTACAGGGAATACCAATCAGAATAGCAGTAGAATTATCAGCAGAAACACTACAAGCAAGAAAGGATTAGAGTTCAATTTACAAAGCCCTCAAAGATAAACAATTTCAACAAAGAATTTCCTACCCAGTCAAGCTCAGCTTCGTCAGCAATGGAGAATTAAAAACCTTCCCAGACATCCAACTTCTAAAAGGTTATACTGCTTCACATCTCACTACAAAGGACACCCACAGACTCAAAGTTAAAGTATAGAAATGAAACTTTCAGGAGAAAGGAAAACTAAAGAAGGCAGAAGTTGCAATTTTAATAACAGACAAAACAATCTTCAATCTATCAAAAATTAGAAAAGATATAGAAAGGCATTACATAATGATAAAAGGTTCAATCCATCAATAAGAAATATCCATCCTAAATATATATGCAACCAACACAGGAACATCTAGATTTATAAAGCAACTACTAAGTAAACTACAAGAGAATATGGACTTTAACACTAAATACCCCACTAACAAGTCTAGATAGATCATTGAGACAAAAAATCAATAAGGAGATCTGGAACCTTAACTTGACACTTGACAAATGTACTAAATAGATACCTACTGAATACTCTACCCAACAACCATGGAACATATATTATATTCATCACCACTTAGAACATACTCCAAGATTAACCATATCCTTGGCCATAAACCAAGCATAAACAAATACCATAACACTGAAATACTACCCTTTGCCTTCTCAGATCACAGAGGAAAAAAATAAATATTGCCACCAACAAAATCCCCCCAAACACACAAATACATAGACACTAAACAGCACAGTGCTAAACAACTCCTGGTTCAACACAAAAATAAAAATAAAAGCTAAAATATCCATGAAAACAAATGAAAAGACACATTTTACCAAAACCTCTAGGATGCCATGAAAGTAGTATTGAGAGGGAAATGGTTATCTCTACGAAAATAGAAAAATCATAAGTCAACAACCTAACAAATCACCTAAGGGAGAAGCTGGAAAAGCAAGACCACCAAATTCCTAAGGCCCAACAGGAGGCCCAAAACTTTACCTGTACACAAACTACTTATGTACGCAATTCTGATTTGTATCCCACAACTTTAAGATAAAAGAAAGAAGCAAAAGAAAATCAAAACCCTTTTGTGGAGGCTAACGCAATTCTATCTTGAGGCTAATCCACCACCTTGACTTCTGATTAACTCAGTCCCAGGAATGTCTCTAAGATTTCTACTTTATCTACTGTTACTGTAAATTCTGCAATCAAGACAAACCAACCTTGTCCATAAATCCTACTCTTAGGCAGATTCACATAGCATTCTTGCCTTTCCCTGAGGAGTGGACTTCAATTGTCCTATATATTTCTTCCCTATGGTCTATAAGCCCTGGATCTGGTAGGTAATAGTGCAGGAATTCCCTATCTCATCTCTCAGCTGCCCAAGAAACAGACATGGCTTCCATATGTAAATTCCTATTAAGGCTGAGGCAGAAGGATCTCCTGAGACCAGCAGGTCAAGGCTGTGGTGGCCGTGAGTGTGCATTCCAGCCTGGGTAACAAGAGCAAGACTAAAACTAAAAAAGAAAAAAAAATCCTATTTTCTCTTTCTGAGAAAATGGATTTGTTAGCCTCTTTTTTCAGCTTCTCAATTTCCTTTGCTTTTGGGAGTGTGTGTGTCCATAGACCTGCCCACTGTAGAACACCCTTTCTTATACATCTAGTCCAAGAGAACTCAATACCATCATGGTACATGAATGAAGAGTCTAAAGAATTAACTTTCACCATGATGGTTCAATTTTATTCAATTCCAAAGTAAAATTAATCAAATATAATTTCCCTAACACATAATCTAGCAAGGTCAAGGATCCTTAGCTTAATTATATTTCCTTTTTATTATGCTGGTGAATATGTGTGTTTTTACTATTAGCCATTTACTTAGAAGTATAAAAACTTATTTGGCTAAAAGAAAATGTAAAAATAGAGGTTAGTATTGTTGCATTCTTTGAATTGATTGGGTATGCTCTACAAATAGTTATAGGAATAGCATCTTCAAAAAAATAATAAATCTTTCAACATCTAAAACAAATCCAGATTCCACAAAACCTATGCTTGTCTAATTATAGTTTTGTATTTTGATGTGGTTTTCTATGTAAATAAATGTTTAAAGCTTGCAATAGGAATGTATCCTATTAAAAGCAGATGTTAAAAGTTACAAAGTACCAAATGTTTATTATGTATCCCCAAAACAAATCTAAATTGTCTTATAAGATATTTGGTGTTGCAGACATTATTTTAGATCTTCAGTCTAAAAGACAAATATAACTGTTCAAATCAACCAAAACACAACCTTGCCAGCTACAACTGGAAAAATTAACACCAATACAAAAAACTAGACTTCTATTACTCATATCACCATTTAGTCTATCACCCTTTTAATGAAATATCTACTGATTAGAATAAGATAGTTTTTAAATCTAAAAATAATTATTTGCAATCAATAAATAAAACTGAAACAAAGATTCGCAGGTAAAATACATAACCTTAGATTAGGCAACATAGCAAGACCGCATCTCTACAAAAAATAAAAAAAAATTAGTCAGGTATAGTGGTGCACACCTATAGACTCAGCTACTGAGGAGGCTGAGGCAGAAGGATCACCTGAGCCCAGGAAGTTGAGGCTGTGGTAAGCCATAATCAAGCCACTGCACTCGAACCTGGGTGACAAACTGAGATCCCAACTCAAAACAAACAAACAAAATTCACCTTTTTTTCCTGTTCATAACAGTGAATAACACAGTGCCAGGCAATATCTAAATTACAGTACTCGAATTTCCCCAAGTTCCTCAATATAAACAGAAGTCTTTTAATGGCAATTACTATTTTATGTAAAACCACTTAGAGGTATTACATTGTTACATTATGTGCCCTCATATGAGAGCAGACGGATGATTAACACTTCTACCCCCATTGTTATACATTTCTAAAATTTTTAAAATACCTTGAGAGGTAATCACAGTGGAAGGATTGAACAAGATACCAAATGTTGAATTTGTTTTTTTATTTTTTTGAGTTGGAGTCTCACTCTGTCACCCAGGCTGGAGTGCAGTGGCACGCACATGGCCACTGCAACCTCTACCTGCTGGGCTCCGGTGATCCCTCCGCTTCAGCCTTTCAAGTAGCTGGAACTACAGGCGTGCACTATCACAACCGGCTAATTTTTTGATTTATTGTAGAGACAAGGTCTCACCAAGTTGCCCAGGCTGGATGTGAACCCCTGGCCTCAAGTAATCCTCTCGCCTCGGCCTCCCAAAGTGCTGGGATTACAGGCTTGAGCCACCATTCCTGGCCCAAATGTTGAATTTCTTAAAGTTTATACCAATGATAAATCTGAATTCTAATGAATCTTTTTATTTTACCTCCCTTATAATAAGTGGCAGATTTAACTATCTATTTTTTCTAATCATATTTCCAGAGGCTGAAGCCCGAGAAATATTTAATGATCGTAGAAGTTTTTCCTCCCATTCTTTGGACAAAGCATATTAATCTAATAAACAGAAGAAACCCATGAAGAGATTAGTTTGTGTTGCATTAAATGGTTAGAGAAATGTTAGCTATGTATTTTTTTAAAAAAATAACACAGATTCTTCTTATTCAGTATTGTTAACTCCTGTGTGCAAATTTACATTGCGGGTAGCATGTTTCTTTACAGACTTTTTAAACATGATTAGACATTATTTACTTAAGGCATATTTTACAAAGATGGTTCTTTTTGTGTCATGCAGTGAATAAAAAGTGTCATCATTTGACATTTGGTGAGGTTTAGCCACTGTGGCTGCCTGCATTTACCACTATTTATATTCATATGCCACACAAGCAAATGGCCCTTATTTTTACTGCTTCCAGAAGCTTATATGTCTAAAGCTCACATCACTCAGATACATTTTATTTAACTGGGCAAATATCATGTTTGATGGAATCTTAGTTTATGTATTTGTCAAAATCTGTTAGAATATGAGAAAGGGTTTAAAAGTGTCCCCACATATAATTTTACAAATGTTACTACAGTTATTTAAATATTGGGTATATACAAAAACAGAGACATTCAAATTCTTTTTTAAAAGTAAATATTTTGGTCTCCATATAAATAAAACACTGTACTTGCACTCCTATAAAGTATTTCACTCTCATAATTATGACTTAATCAGGAAAAGCATAGGCTCTGGAGCCAGATGGCTGGAATTTGAACTTGAGCTCGGCCTTTTACTAGCTTGCGAATATTACTGAACCTCACTACACCTCAGTTCCCTAGACATTGAACGGAGGCTAACGGTGTTTATCTCACAGGAGTATGAGGGTTAAATGAGCTGATATAAGTACTAAGAATCATTCCTGGTACATAGTAAGAAATTGGCAAATATAATTTGTGGCTTCCAAGGTAATTATTTGTTGTTGGTGTCATAATTACTACTATTACTATTACTATGTTTACCAAAATATAATTCCTTATGACCTCAATTGACACAAGATTAACCCAAAACTTCTTTTTGAGGCAATTCTTACTACTGTAATCATTCCAAAGTAAATTCCCTCATTTTCTTGCTCATAAACTCAGTTAGACTTAATCTTTATTTGTTCACCAAAGATCCTGAGGTGACCTAGGGTCATTCTCAACATTAATAATCACTGGATTACCCTGGAAATAGAGAAGAGATGGGACTAAATGCTTACTGACTCTAGAGCCTTCCTCAAAAATGGGCAAGTGTGTATGTGTGTTGATGCTTAAACATGGACATGATGTGGGATTGCTTGTTTTATTTCCCTTCTATTCCTTAAGGGATGGGGGTGGGGGGTGGCACTTTAAGTTAGCAGTCTAATATGCAATTCCGATGAAGAAATGTCACATTTATTTGGTTATGAAAAATTAACTATGTCAAACTACAGTCTGAACTTCCATACACCTTCCATATGCCTTCTCACCTAATCTCCTTATGGGTAATACTTCAAAATAAAGGTCATCTCTATGATAAATAAATAAGGATAAATGAAGAATTCATCACAGAACAACCTTAAATACATGTTCCATGAGAAAAATATAAAATGCTTTATCTTGAGTTCCTTGGGGAAAAAGATATTTATCATTACTATGAGTCTGAGCATGCAGAGAAAATAATCCTCTTTCTCCTTATGCCAAACGGTAATGTGCCCAGCTGAGGAATCTTCTATTACCACAGTGAAAATGTCTCTGCCATGACAGTAAAAACAGCACAGGCACCTCGTTAAATACCAGTGCATTCACCACAGTCTTACTTTCAAGAAGAAGACAGATCACAGAAAAAATATTTGGCTATTTTTAAATATTTAAAGAAAAACAGAACTTCCAGTTTCCATTGTATATAAAAAGAATTGCTTGAAATATGTCCATAAACATATGCCATAGCATTAAAGGCTATTAATTTTGCTGGAAATGAATCATGAGGTACTGAAATGTCTACACATACAATAAGTATACATTTCCCATAAAAACGAGAATTATTTGCATACATCCTGAAAATACATTTTCCCTAAACAAAATTAGATATGTTTCCAGTAAATGAAATAAATTTTCCTTCCAAATACAATGAAGTTAAGTAAAACTAAGTTTCTTCATTAATATATCCCTATGTGGTGATTTTTCTCTAAAATATATTTTTTTAAAAAGACGGATCTGACATGTAGAGCTCAGTACCAAGACTCAAGCTAAGGAGCTGCTGAATAAGCTTATCAGGAATCATGATGGAGACTGTTCCATAAACCCTGTTTGAAGCTGAAGGTCAACAGTAGCATCGCTATCAATAAGCACAAATGATACTGGCAAAGTCCCTTCTTACAGTTTATGCAATGTCTTCATGATGGAGTGAGGAGATTATGTTAAGATGAAGTTCAACACAAATGCACCGTTTACATGCAAAGAGGCCATCTCATGACTAGTTTAATTTGAAGTTTTGATGATTTCGACATAAATCTTATTTCAATAAGTTTAAAAACTGCGTCAAATAGAGCATGAAATCCTGGGAGACATCTTTCTTATTCATATTCTCTTACCAAAGGGAGGGAGGGAAGAAAGGAAAGAAAGGAGAGAGAGAGAGAGAGAAAGAGAGAGAAGGAAGGAAGGAAGGAAGGAAGGAAGGAAGGAAGGAAGGAAGGAAAGAAGGAAAGAAAGAAGGAAAGAAAGGAACGCTGGAAGGCAGGGAAGGCATGGCTTGGTTTTCTGAATATTTAGTTCCTGCCACATCTGCCCATTTGTCACGTGACTACTGTGGCTGTCTAAGTCTCCTCAATGCCAGTACTCTCTACCCATATTCCTTGCCCAGATGGCTTATCCATCTCTGTTACAGTCCATGGGAAGACTCAGCCTCAGTGTACCACGTGAAGATACATCATGGAAAAGACTTTAAAAATACTTATCTCTGCCAGAGAAAATGTGGTTCTGCCTTCATTTCCCTTAACCCCTCACCTTGCTGATTATTATGACAGGTATGATTTTCTGCTTTTGAAACACTACTGGCATAGTCACTGGTATTTATAAAGTCCTTTTCCCTCAGTTGGCTAGTTTGTCAATTTAACAAATATTTATTGAGTGCCTACAATGTGCCAGGTTCTGTCTCATCTACTATAGTTATTGAACTAAGGTCAACAGCAACCGGCTGTAACACAGTAAGCAGTTCTGAAAAATTCAACTGCAGAACGTATGGGTTTGCATTATTCTGACATTAATGAAATGCCTGGGGTGACGCCTGCCTGCTCAGCCAGCTTTGGTTCTCCAGGGACTAGCTGTCCATTCAAATCCATTCCCTTTCTGGCCGGATTTAGCAGTATTCATCTGGTGAAAGTTGTCTGCTCTGAAATAAATATTGATGGGAACAACTCTAGGTCACATGCCTGGCTATGACTTCCAGGTCAGAGGCAAAAATCCAAGGAATCACTCCATTAGCTGGCACTCATCTGGAGAGATTAGACTAGGACATGGGAGAGAACACTAGGACATGGCCTCATTTTTTCCTTCTTGCCTCCCAAGGCAAAGCTGCTCACTTATTTCTTTGCCTCCAAGTATTCTTTCCCACCACCCTGCAAAAGTTAAGAAATGTAGCCAAACTCCACTTCAGGGTAAAAGATCGTACCAATAGCAATTGCTGGAGTTCATCATTGTGGGGCTTTACTATACTTTCCTGAATGATACCCTTGAGAAATTTATAAAAATGTCATTTGTCCAATGATAAGTCCAATGACTATATCAGCAGAAAAATGATATTTGGATTTTTTTTTTCTTAGTTTTACTTAACTTCATTGTATTTGGATTGTATTTTTCTGTATTTGCACCAGTCTTTCTTTTTTCGGACTTAAGTGTCACAGGTTAGATCCAAGGATCTAACACAAGATGGGGATATTAGAAACAGATATAGGATTCTCTTCCACATTTCACATATGATGTGACTATTTAGCTGGATTCTAACAGCATCCACTTCAGTCATAACACAGCAAAATGCCAACTACATTATCAGTTACTAAGGATTGGACTTCTTGCTTGCTTGTTTTTCTTTGCCCATTCTTTCCTTTCTTTCCAACCACATCAACACTCAGGTGGATTTAAATCAAGTGAAAGTTTATTTCTAGGCAATTAATTCTGGAGAAAAAAATCAGTGGCTGAGATTTTGGAAATATGTATTGTGAGGTTACAAATAAAAGAGTCAGGACAATATCACTTGATGGAGATGATTATTTCTCGTTCTATTTGAGCTAGTCTTATTAAACCACGTGTTCTAGAATTCTAGCCTTTGCTGTCTGCATAAGATCCATGGAGGTTATACATCCCAGAAACTATTTTGAAGTTTTCTCTAGTGAATGTTCACTCTTATGCCAGAAACACTGTCCTACTGCAGAAAGCTCAAAAGTACTCACTTGTTTAGCCTTTGTCTTTGAGATGGTATCAGAGATAGGTTTCTTTCTCTCCTTTACAGCTGTTTTAGAAAATAATTCCTCAAATTCATGACAATCTATGGATGGCTCTTCAATTTTTTCCCAAATAAGTGCAGCACTGGGGTCTCTAAAATTAAGCAAAAGAATAATGAAAGGGCCATCAAACTGAACTACATCATGGTAAGCATAAATAGAAAGGAAGAAGGGAAAAAAGGGAGGAAAAAGGCAATGGGAGAAAGAAAAGTAACAGGAAGAGTGATATGAACATCCTTTTTCTTTAAGACCACCATTTGTTTTATCAACTTAATGAGAAAGCTAAAATATCATCCATGGAGAATAAAGCCTTTGTCTACAAATAAGTTCTAGGAATTTTCAGTTATCAAATGACTATATAAAAACATTAAAGAGCCGGGCATAATGGCTCACGCCTGTAATCCCAGCACTTTGGGAGCTGGAGGCAAGGGATTGACTGAGCTCAGGAGTTCAAGACCAGCCTGGGTAACTTGACGAAACCTCATGTCTACAATTTAAAAATAATAATAATTGGCCAGGCATGGTGGTACGCCTGTAGTCCCAGCTACTTGGAAGGCTGAAGCAGAAGGATCACCTGAGCCCAGCAGGGAGCTGTGAGTGTGCCACTGCATTGCAGCCTGAGTGACAGAATGAGACTCTGACTCAAAAATAAAAAATAAATAAAAACATTAGGTTATCTAACCTAGCTCAATATGGGCTATAAAGGAAACAAATGCTTGCTATCTCAAAATCCCAATTTGGGGTAGGCATGGTGGTACACACTTGTAATCCAGAGCTTTGGATGGGTGAGGCAGGAGAATTGCTTGAGGTCAGGAGTTCAAGACCAACCTGGGTAACACAGCAAGACTCCATAATTTTTTTAAGTGAGCCAGGTGAGGTGGCGCATGCCTGTAAAACCAGCAACTTGGGAAGCTGAGGCAGTCGGATCACTTGAGTCCAGGACTTCAAGGCTGCAGTGAGCTATGATTTTGCCACTGTATTCTAGCCCCGGCAACAAAGCAAGACCCTTTCTCTATTAAAAAAAGAATAATTCCATGGAATGGGTAGTGGCAGGGGTTGAGGAAACTTGTTGGTATAACTGTTATGGGACTTGTCGAAAATAGTGTTAAAATTAAAAAATTCCAAATTTATTTATCAGCCTTATGGGTTATTCATAGGTTTAAAAACTATATATTTTCAAGATGGCAGCTTCCCTCCCCTATACCCCTGCCTCCCATCAACCCATTGTTATTTAGCTTCTTCCTGACTAGATTCATGTAATACCACATAAAAAAGTAAATGAATTTTTTAAGCATTTGCTTAAAAAAAAAAAAATCCATACCATGCATGTGGGGAAAAACTTTGGAGTACAGTTTAAAATAATTCATTAGCACACATAGTTGACATGGCAACTATACAGAGAATAAATTGTAAGTTAGAAGTAGTCAGGATGTATAGATTCTTGGCCCCAATATGATCTAGTGAAGATAAAAGTAATATAAGAAATGAAAATGAGCCTGGTAAATACTGTTTCTAAATGCATGCCACATCACAAAAAAAATTCAAGGAATCATGAAAAGTTAGAACAAAGAAGACCAGTGTGGTTTAAAGCACATGTCTTTTTTCACCCACCCACATGGTCCCCAGTCAAGTTCCACAGCGCCATCGGAGTGACTAGGATACACAGGCTATGTACTATACACAGATGAGTAATACGCCACAGGGGTGCTTGGTGGAAAGTATTATTTTACATTTATCATTCCCAACTATGAGCTTATGAATTCACACCATGTTGCCCATCATCTATAGGAGTGTCATGAAATTCTCAAAGTTGAATTATTTTCCACGTGGGTTGTAGAAGTGTGCATTTTTATATAGCATGTTTCTGAAAAAAGACTCCAAGAGGGAACGGTAAAGCAAAGCTGTGTCTTTTAGAGACTGCACAAGTCATCCTCAGGAGTCAATTTGCCTAAGAATTAGATTCACTTATTTTTTTTTAGTATACATTTTTAAGCTGTTTGTCAGAAGTGGAAATGTAAGTAGGGAAAGCTGAAGGGTGCAGGAAGCGACCAGAGGAGCAGCTCCCAAAATGGCACCGACACACCAGACAACAAAGGCCCTCAGTCCGCTTCTGGGAGCACAATCCCCCCCGTGCGCGAACTTCAAACCTTCCCGCTCACAGATTTCAAACTTGCAAGCCTCCAATCAGTAGCCAGCTTTGTTATGCATCCAATAGGACCATAACACGGCGTTGGCCCCACCCTGCTCCCATGCAGCTCCTCCAATAGGAGCATGGCACGGCCCCTTCCGGCCAGTCAGGCTGATAAATACAGCCCTCTCCCCGCAACTTTCTCTCTCTCTGTCTCCCTTTCTCTCTCTCTGTCGCTCTCTCCTTCACTCTCTCCCTCTCTGCAGCTTTCTCCCCGCCTCTCTCCCTTACTCTCTCTTTTTCTTTTCTCCCGTTACAGATCCCCTCTGTAACAGACCCTTTTAATAAATCTCTTGGTCCTGGCCGGGTGTGGAGTCATTACTGGCGCGGAACTTCTTTCAAAAGCAAAGACAGATTCTATATGGGAAATAACTTGACTACAAATCCCTGATTATCTGCCCTCACTTGTTCTCCAGAGGGCATATAGCATCCTTTCAGTTGGATTCAAGCCTGAGTAGTAGTCTTGCAGCCAGGTAACACAGTGTGTAGGGGAGGAAAAATATGCCCCTTTATCTTTAAGAAATGCATCAATAACTACATAGAAAGGGTACATAAATCCTACACACGGATACATACATACCCTTTGTTCTACTCCTTTGATACATTTGGAGAAAAGTGTTAAATAGAAAATTGTTTCACTAAATATTGATAAAAAAATCTACACAAATTTTAGAGCTGTGCTTAAAAATACATTAAATTGAAATTTCCCCAAGAGTTTTAGGCTAAAAAGTTTGCCTTGTAATGACACACGGTGCAAAGATGAGTTTGCTTCCAGTTACCTTTTACTATGTAGTTGAATTCTTGTCCAATAAAGAGGCTTCATTGGGCGACAAGGCTCTATTGGCTGCTTTCTACTCCCTCTGTCCTGGTTCATCCCTAATCCAAACAAGCCAGTTGGCAACGGAGGAGGAAGAAATCCACACACTTGCGGCATTGGTAAAGTGCTGCTGGGGAGTGGGGCGCCTGATCCAGGAAGCAGAGGGGGTGGGGGGGGTAGAGAGATTCCTGTCCCAGGGGGAGGAGGAGCTGGAGCAGGTGGGATCCCCATACCCGGCAAAGGAGGAGGTGGGGGAATCCCAGCACCAGGTAGAGGAGGGGGAGGAGGTAATCCCACTCCGGGAAGAGGAGGGGGAGGAGGTATTCCCACTCCGGGAAGAGGGGGCGGAGGGGGTATTCCCACCCCGGGAAGTGGGGGCGGAGGGGGTATTCCCACTCCGGGAAGAGGAGGGGGAGGAGGTAATCCCACTCCGGGAAGAGGAGGGGGAGGAGGTATTCCCACTCCGGGAAGCGGGGGCGGAGGGGGTATTCCCACTCCGGGAAGAGGAGGGGGAGGAGGTATTCCCACCCCAGGAAGAGGGGGCAGAGGAGGTATTCCGGCTCCCGGAAGAGGAGGGGGAGGAGGTATTCCTCCGGGAAGAGGGGGTGGAGGTGGTATTCCCACTCCGGGAAGAGGAGGGGGAGGAGGTATTCCTGCTCTGGGAAGGGGGGGCGCAGGTGGTATTCCCACTCCGGGAAGAGGAGGAGGATGGGGTATTCCCACCCCAGGAAGAGGCGGGGGAGGGGGTATTCCCACCCCGGGAAGGGGGGGCGGAGGGGGTATTCCCACTCCGGGAAGAGGAGGGGGAGGGGGTATCCCCACTCCAGGAAGAGGTGGCGGAGGAGGAGGCAGCATTCCCACCCCCGGCAGAGGAGGGTGTGGGGGGATGGCTGCACTGGACAAAGCAGGCACTGCCATGCCAGGGAGAGGGGGAGGTGGGGGAATCACCATGCCCAGGCCAGGCATGGAGCTGGAGGACTCTGTGCCAGGCAGAGGTGGTGGGGAGGGGATGGTACAGCTGTTTTCGAAGGCGGAGAAAACAGAGTGTTCATGGTGGGTTTCAAACTCAGGATGAAGAGAAGAATGGGAAGGCTGTGACCCAGGCTGTCCTTGACCCTCAGGCCATGGAAGGGATGGAGGTGCTGGAAGCTGAGAGATACTCTGTACAGATGGATGGGCGTCGAGCTGGACTGATATTCGCCTTGGAGACACAATCAAAGAAATCTCTGAACAGAATTTTGTCTGCGGTCCAGAGGGTGAGGACGGGCCAGCTGCCTCTCCACTCTTAGCCCCAGCTGGGCATGGGGGAGCCTCTGGCAGAGCATCCACAGAAGGCAGCATCAGTGGCCCGCTCTCTTCTGTTGGGGAAGTCTGAATTGATTTGGCCTCTACAATCCTTTGATGACTCGCATCCTTTTCTCTCAACCTGAGAGCTTCAAGACACAAATCTTCAGAAGCTGCCACTCCATTCTCAAGCCCGTGCCGGCCATTGGTCCCCTCTGTGTCCAGCGCTGGGTACTGCTTCTCTAGTTCAGCTATTTTGGTCCTCAGATCCTCGATGGTCTGTTCCAGCTGCTGAATTACAGTTGCCTGTCCCTCAGGCTTCATGTCAAGAACTGCCTGAAGGGCGACAAGGACATAGTTAAGTATGCATAAAGAAAAATCCAAATATCAAAAATTAAGCCAAATCAAATGGGTATGGTAGCTCATGCTCGTAACCCCAGCACTTTGGGAGGCTGAGGCAGGATTGCCTGAAGCCAGGAGTTCAAGGCCAGCTTGGGCAACATGGCAAGACCCTGTTTCTATAAAAACAATAAAACATTAGCCAAGCATGATGGATGTAGTCTCAGCCGCTTGGGAGGCTGAGGCTGGAGGATCACTTAAGCCCAGGAGTTCAAGGCTGCAGTGAGCTATAATCACATCTCTACACCCCAACCTGGGAGACAGAGCAAGGTCAGATCTCAAAAAACACAAATAAAAATTAAAAAAACAAGCAAAATCATATATGCTCATTGTAATACTTCCAGAAAAATCCTGCCACAGAAATATACTATTAATATTACCATAGGATACTAAAGTTCTTGTTTGTCTCATCTTTAAATATTACTGAGGACAAAAGACCACTAAAAATAGGAAAGAAATTCTGAGTGACAAACATGTTTATTTCAGGGCTACCCCTTTGGGTCCCCTTCCGCTGTGGGAGTTTTTCTGTCATCTCAATAAATCCTGCTTTCTTAAAAAAAAAAAAAAAAAAGTTTATTTCTAAAATAGACTTCTCTGTTTCCTGCCAAGTAACATTTGCTACCAGGATGTTCACTAGAGACGCTTTAAAGGCAACCCAGAGGTTTTTGTTTATTTGTTTTGTTTTTTCAGTTGGAGTCTCACTCTGTCGCCCAGGATGGCGTGTAGTGGCATGCTCACAGTCACTCCAGTGCCGACCTGCTGGGCTTTGGCAATCCTTCCACTCGGCCTTCCAAGTAACTGGAACTACAGATGTGTGCTACCACGTCTGGCTAGTTATTTATTGATTGCAGAGATGAGGTCTCACCAAGTTGCCCGGGCTGGTCTGGAACCCGTGAGCTAAGGCAGTCCACTCGCCTCGGCCTCCCAAATTGCTGGGATTACAGGGGCAACTCAGAGTTTTAAAGGCCATAATCACCTTTTAAAAGCAATCACTAAATGTGGCCAGATGTGGTGATTCATACCTGTAATACCAGCACTTGGGGAGGCTGAAGCAGGAAGACTGCTTGAGCCCAGGAGTTTGAGACCAGCCTAGGCAATATAGCGAGATCTTGTCTCTACAAAAAGTCTAAAAATAGCCAGGCATGGTGGCATGCACCTTTATTCCAAGCTACTTGGGAGGCTGAAATAGAGGATCATCTGAGCCCAGGAGGTAGAGGCTGTGGTGAGTCACAACTGTGCCACTGCATGCCAACCTGGGTGACACAGTGAGACCCCAGACTAAAAAAAAAAGTAATCACTAATGAGTCTCCAATAAGAATAAGAATATGTGAAATATTTTTGACATCCACATGAACAGGAATATATACCCTATGTGTCTTGCCATAGCATTTATGTTCACTAGAACTTTAACCTTTTACTCAAGGCATTTCAAAAAGTGGTAACTGATGGCTCGCCACAATTTATGAAGAAGTTGATAATTGTGCCAACATATGGGGCACCCTCACGACTTAAGTGGCAACTTCCTTTCCCAAGGTACCCAGTCAACCAGAAATCCTTCAAGAAAAAAATGTTTTGGATAGAAAGAAGGGAAAACTCTATGGGTATATCAAAATATGAGTAAAAGATGGGAAGAGAAGAAGAAGAAACAGGTAAAGAGGAAAGAGGATAAATAGGAATAATTCAAGGCAGAGGAAAAGGAGGACAAGCCTTGGCTATGTGAAAATGACAATGTCAGATGAATCCTCATAGACGTGGATTTGTCCACTCAAGGCTGGAGCAAAATGGAAAGATGGTGAGAGGGTTATCGTGCTGAGAACTGTTTCTTCAGGGTGTGCAGGGGCTTTCCAAAGATGACCCTACTAGGAGTAGTGGTAAGGATCCATAGGTCCACGTGCACACAGATCTTCCTCACATGGGAGGCTGAGGCTTATACTTCAGGCCTGAGTTCTGCATATTGTAGAAGAATAATTAAGGGTAATATAAAGATGATATTAAGTACCAACCTAAACTCTCAGCCTGCTTGCTAAGGTTAAACTCTGGATCCAAGCAAAGTCTCCACAAAGTAAGAAATAAACATTTCCTTTACTCTTCACTAAATTCAAAACAGATATCCAACCCATTTTTCAGTGAAAAAAGGCAGGTGGAGATATACTATAAATTAAGTACTTTGGGTGCTATGATATATTTGATAAAAATCCTCAGAGTTAGTCCCTTCCAACCCAATGGAGGAGAAGGAGATTTAAATTTAATAGTCTTAATCCTAATCTCTGTTATTTGTTTCCTGGAAACTTTCTTTTACTACAATATTTAATTTGCTGCAAATAAATTATTATGTTTTTGTTTTGTTTTTGAGTCAGGGTCTCACACTGTCACTCAGACTGGAGGGCAGTGCCACAATCATGGTTCACCACAGCCTCAGCCTCCTAGGCTCAGGCAATCCTTCCACCTCAACCTCCTGAGTAGTTGGGACTACAGGCACACACCACGACACCCAGTTTTTGTTGTGGTGGTGGTTTTGTTTTGTTTTCTTTTTGTAAAGATGCAGTCTCTCTATGTTCCCCAGGCTGATCTTGAACTCCTGGGCTCAAGCAGTCCTCCCACCTCGGCCATCCAAAGTGCTGTGATTACAGGTGTGAGCCACAACACTTGCCCAATTATGTTTACTGAGAGCTGAAGAAAACTTGTAACTTCGAGAAACAGCCCCTACACATGTTTTCTTAAATGTCCGTATTGTCAAACATAATATCAAGTAGACCTTGCTGTGAAAGTGAAATAGAAAATAACTTCTCAACTAATGAAGGAACATAAAACACTTTAAATAGGCAAAATGTTGAGAGGTGACTTATAGGTAAATATAGGTATTCATATACACAAGTATGTGTCTACACACACACTCCTTAAGTCACTATTTTTTACCAAAAAATTTTTTCCCCAAAAGACTAAAGTATTGTAATGCACATGCCCCATACAGTTTCTAAGTAGCCCATGGTAAAATATATATAAACAATTTTTAATATTCTTTTTGGCCACTATACTTAATTCCACTCTCCAATTACGATGCTAGTAAGTACAAAGGAAACCAGAAGCCAAAAAACTAGCACCCATATTTATCCTAATAAGAACTAGTCAACATTTATTTGTTATACCAGATTAATCAAATATACAGATCATTTTTCCAGCATACTCTTAAAAGTGACTTTTAATCATTAATAAGTATTTCTTGAGTTATCTTGATATATAACTAGGGTTCTCGTTTTCCCAAAAATGCTGATCACATAAAAAGGTTAGTTGACAAATGCCATGTAAGAAGTAGATTTTGGAAGCATTTCCCAAAACCCAGTTCATAAATGTTATTACCTAGGCCCACTCTTTTTCATCCTAGATTTGAATATAATGAAGACAACATAAAAATTAAAGGGCACTCAGCAAACACACACACACACACACACACACACACACACACACACAAGAAAGCAATCCTAAGTCAAAATGGCCTACCTCAGTAGCAATTATTATTATTTTTTATCAATAAATTTGTATTCATAGAATTTCACGTCATGATTCCTTCCATTTTCCACGAAGGTCAATTCAAGAAAAACAAAACTCAAAATTTATGTTCAAAAGATTTATTTCCAAGATAGTCCCCCTTAATAGAATTGATGCTTAATCCACAGTTGTCCTGTAAGCCACAATGATTTTGGCTTCCTTTAACCCATATTTGAATAGGATATACTGACGAAAGCTTCAAAATTCCAGTAATCATTGGGATCTAATTTTTTCCAACCAATTTACTTTAGGGGCATTTGTGGAGTAGATGGATCTGCCTGGTTCTCAATTTGACACCCTCTCTAAACATGAGTGACTACAAGTCAGAGTCATTCCTAAGTTATCAGCCTCGAGAATAGTATAGATCTGTGGAATATGCCAGTACCTTCAACTGGCAGCATCATGTTCTCAAGATAAAAACCTTTTTTTTTAAAAGCCATCCTGATATATCACATCAACATGATATCAGTATACTAAATCAATATAGTTGAGATTACCTTCATGTCCTGTGCTTTTTAATTATCAATTCTACAGTCCTGGAACCAACCTTTATGGTTATCAATACCTCCATCACTTTACTTTAAACTGTGTCAGGTATCATAGTATTCCTTCTTATATGTATCAAGACTTATCCTGAATAATAATAATAAATATGGCAATGCTAGCACTAGTACTAGGCTTATGGTGACAGAGTCAAAGAATTCATAAAGATGATAATCAACAGATTGCAAAGACAAAAGACTGAAATTTTCACAGAAAGAAATATTTGTATGGATCATTTTTATAGACAGAGAACATGGAAGAAAACTTGGGTTAAGAGACCATTTGCTTCTTACATTATTCCCACTGTAGAGAGAACAAGAAACCAATTTGTTAGAATCTTCATTCCCTCTATGATCTATCTTTACCTGCACCATAAAATCCTGGCCCTGAATCAATGTTACAATCCTCCTTTTCCATTCCAGGGAAACAGAGCAAATAAGCTCATCTCAAGCCTTAAATGACTATCCTGTAAAATAAGGCCAGTTAGCCACTATTAAAGATCAGCCAAATGTATGTAGGATTTTTGGTTCTGAATTTAGTTAACAGTCTTCAAAGAATCTTATCTGGCTTTTCTTATCCAGAGCTATCAGTCAAGGGCTGGCTGGTTCTCAGAGAAGCCCAGATTTACAAAGCCAGCTGAGATATTTTCTGCAGAGCTCTCTAGAGAAAGCTGCATTGCTTGTTAGCAGGAAGAGTTGATTTCTAATATGATCTTTTTTCAGGGATTTATTAAAAAATTGACATGGTAAATATTAGTCATTATCAAGAAAAAAGGCTGGTTATTCTCTGGCCATTTAAGCAAACATCCTACTCTCAGGACCCTCACAAAGTGGAGTGGAGATCCGTAGTGCCCACCCACTGACACAGCCCAGATTTAATCTCTAAGAGACTGCCAGGCGCTCCGCTGTTCATGGAAAGCCCTCAAGTTAAGAGCCTAGTGTGTTCCCCTGTGTCTAGTGCCTGGAACTGAATCTTCTGTCTCTTCAGGGTGCAGCTAGAGGGAGGCCTATCAGATTCTCAAAGGACTTGACGATGGAGACATGAACTTTTCATTATCTTTAGACTGCTACATTTTTCAAAAAGACTCTCAGCATTTCCAGTAATTGGGGAACAGTTTACCCAAAGCTAATGGCTTTTTGTATCACAAATTTAAATAAATAATCTTTTTAAAAGAAGAAAAGGGAAAAGTAATGGCTTTGGCAATTGTGTGTGCGTGTTATTTTTGTTTTGTTTTTTATCACAACTTCCTGATCTCAGGCAACCCTGCCTCAACTTCCCGAGCAACTGCAACTACAAGTGTGCACCGCCATGCCCAGCTAATTTTTTAATTTTTTTGGTAGAGTCAAGGTCTCGCTATGTTACTCAGCCAGTTTTGAACTCCTGGGTTCAAGCAATCCTCCCAAGCTGGTCTCCCAAAGCGCTGGGATTACAGGCATGAGCCATTGTGCCCAACCTGGCAATTTTGTAAAGAACCTATATAATGGATGCATCCTTGTAAATGAAGGAAAGACAAATCTATTTTTAGCCAGTGAACACAATAAGTAATATACTTTATTACCAACTTTAAGATTATTTGTATTTTAAAATATTGTTTCAAAACCCTCAGTCATTATAAGTGGTAGAGTCTGCCATCCAGTTTGGCTCTAAATCATATACAATAAGTCAGCCAAATTCTTCCATTCCTGTATAATCTTATATGTGAGTGGTGATGGTTAGTTCGTATAAATTGTTTGAACACTGGCATATCACAAAATAAAAGTTTCCATTAAAAAATAAAATGTTCACCAAAAATATTTTTCCAAATAGAAGATTATCTGATTCCCAGAAAAAGAAAACATTACTGTAACATTAAGATTACAACTGTCAAAAAGGAAGCCAAGATACACTTGAGTGAAGCTTTTGCTAAAAAGTTAAATAGCTCATCTTTGAAACTTTATTATGTTTATTATGTAAGCAGGATACTTTCAGAACCTAGAATATAAGAGCTGTTTATTGGTAAGTTCACACTGTAATATTTTATTTTGTAAATCTTAATGAGATATATAATTCATATTCCACCATACTCAGATTTTCAAGTTCTACTAAATTCTAAGGTGACATAACTAACAAGTTAGGACACCTTCAGGAATTCTACTCTTTACAGAAGCATGTAAATTATGTATTTGCCATGTTCTAAGTTCTAGAACATTCTAAAGGTTTGGAACAAACCAATGGAACAAATCAAAGATCTACGATTTGCCAACGTATGCTATATGTGATCCTATAGGAAAATAAACAGGTTTTAAAAGGATAAATTGTGTGCACAAATAATGTACAAGAAATTTTGAGTTTGAAAGAGAAATTTCAAGAAAGAAGAAAATATTTAAATGGATGGCAAATGGGAAAAAACTTACCTGAGGTTTCTTAATGTAGAACACGTTATAGAAAAGGAGAGCTTCACACAGAGAGCTAAGATGGCACTTCTAGGATCCTTATTATGAAACAGATGATGAATTATTGAAATTACATTTTTGAACTGGAATGGATATGACAGCACTCTTGCAATTCTTTCATTGATCAATGAGAAATGTAACGTGGAAGGGAGAGGGATAAGTTAGAAATTGCAATTGGCTATATTACATCTCTTTAGCAGAGTGGTTGATAAGCTGACCAAAAGGTTAAAGTAGTCACCATAGCGGAAGTAATAAGCATTCAAGGAAGGAAATACAAAAAAAAAAAAAAGGAAAATAAACAGCAGAGGGAATCTGCCTTTTTTGTTCCCGCTCACATTTTTGGAATTTTTTTCTCTAGTTGTTTGAGCTAGAGCTGTAGCAAGGTTCTAGACCATACTCTAAAGCAACCTATCCCAAACAATGTAAGAAAGAAAAACACTACTTTATTAGTTTCACTTTCTTTTAATGATTAATGGATGTAAAGTGCAGCTCAGTTTTCACCTCCTAACCACCTTCCTTGCATTAACACCCAACTATTCTCAAATGTCATCCTAAAAAAATAAAAATAAAAAATCTTTCTAAAGAACAAAGCTTGGAGAAAATCAAATGGAATAGATTAGGACGACTACTCAGAGTGGTGAAGCTGTCTTTTGACCCTGGAGCTCTAATGGAATTACTCTCTTGGTATGCTGATGTTCTCCTTATTGCCAAATGCTGTAGCTTTAACCCTGGCCTTTATAAATATTTGAAACTATTAATCATTCCATCCTTCTTAAAACCCCCTCTTCTGTTGGCTTCTGTCATGTTACACTCCTTCTTCCTATTTATTTTTCTCTGTTCCCTCCCATAGATTTTTTTGGAGGGAGCAGAGACTTTGTCCCTATACACTGGGAAATCTCATCAATTTTTACATCTTCAATCTCTTATCTCTATACTGATCACTGCAAGTTTTTCTCCATCATCAATGCTTCACTTCCATATTGTGACTGCTCAGCTATCATGGCTATTTGATTATCCTACCCTTTTCCTTACATTTAAAATGCATCTGAGGACACAGGAAAAAACAAAAAAAACAAAAAAAACTAAAGCGCTTTTCTGTTCTCTCGGTCAATAGTCAACATTTCTGTGAACTCTCATCATCAAAATGTGTGGGAATTTCTTCCCTCCAGCAACCAATCATCAGTTTTGCAGTGGACACCAAACGAGTATCCTCTAACTTAAGTAAATTCTGACACTAACACTTCAGACGCCAGTCACAAATCCAGGCCTTTAGAACTTCCGACCCACAAGCTACAAATCAGGGTTCCCATCACCCCCTCCTCGGGTTTAATTAACTTGTAACAGTGGCTCACAGCTCACATAACTCAGAGAAACACTTTTATTGGCTTATTATAAAGGATATTACAAAGTATACAGATGAAGAGATGGGTGGGGGCCAGATACAGGGAGCATCCAAGCATTTGCTACACCACCTTCCAAGAAACTCCACAAGTTCAGCTATCTGGTAGTTCTTCATGCTCTGTCTTTTTTGTTTGTTTTAAGTTGTAGTCTCACTCTGAGGCATAGACTGAGTGCAGTGGCACAATCATGGCTCACCACAGCCTCGGGTTCCTAGGTTCAGGCAATCCTTCGACCTCAGCCTCCCAAGTAGCTGGGACTACAGGTGTATGCCACCACACCCAGCCAATTTTTTTTACTTTTGCAGAGACAAGGTGTCGCTATGTTGTCCAGGCTGGTCTCAAACTCCTGGGCTCCAGCAATCCTCCCACCTTGGACTTTCAAAGTGCTGGGATTACAGGTGTGAGCTGCTTCTCCAGGCCCTTTTTTGGGGGGGAGGGGGTGGTTTAATGGAGGCTTCATTATACAGGTATGACCGACTAAATCACTGGTCATTGGTGATCAGTCTAACCTACAGCCTTTTTCTTGTCCCCAGAAGTTTGAGGTGGAGCCGACAGTCCCAACTCTCTTATGCTGTCTTGGACTTTCTGTTGGTCAGCCCCAACCCTGAAGCTACCAGTCATCAGTCACTCATGAGTATGCAAAGAGATGCCTATCACTTTGAAGATTCCAAGGATTTGTGAGTTGAATGCCAGGAGGTGGGGATTAAGAACAAACTTATATTTCACAATATCACAGCATCTCATCTTCCAACCAAATACCACCTCCCTGCCTTGCAGTTTACCTAGGCTTAGTAACATCTTCAAATTATTTCCTAATTCATTGTCTCTTGTATTTGATCTGCAGCAGAATCACCTGGAGGGCTTGTTAAAACAGATTGTCAGGACCCACTCCCAGAGTTTCTAATTCAGAAGGTCTGGGTAGGGCCTGATAATTTGCATTTGCAACCAGTTCTTGGTTGATGTTGCTGTTGCTGGTATTGCTAGTCCAGGGACCACACTTTCAGAACCGCAGTCTCATTTATACCCTAGACATGGTTAGCAAATTCATTATTTCAGTCTTTGGTTGCTAATTTTCCCCTGTCACATCAGCACTTTGAGATTCTCATCATTTCACAGTGGGGTTACTTGGAGAGTTTAATAGCGGGTCCTCCAACTGGCTCTACTCTCCCTCTTCTTATCAATACTACATTTCCTTGCCAGATTCCTTAAACACTAGCTCATCATGGTACCTTGCTCAAAAACTCATGGCTCCCAGTCTGGCGCAGTGGCTCACACCTGAGACCAGGAGTTCAAGACCAGCCTGGGCAACACAGTGAGACGCCATCTCTAACAAAACAAGAAAAAAGCTTAAAAAATGGCTCCTGACTGCTGAGCATAAGATGTTTTAAATTATCTCCTTAGCTCATAAGATCTTTAATGACCGATGAAATGAGGATAAGTTATTACCCGCCCTACCTATTGCAAAAGGGTGTTGTGAGAATTAAATAAGATACAGTTGATTCTTGTTATTCACAGCAGTTTTGGTCTATAAAGTCAATGTGAACCCTGAACCAGTGAATACTGAACTACTCATTGTTCCTAGAAAAAATACAGGATTAGATTCCAAGCCCCCAGTCACATTGTGTAACCATTTTTAAAATGTGTGTTCATATTGAAAGACACCTTATTTAATAATATTGTTGATTAATTAACATTGAACTGTTGGTCAAAAACATGGTCACTCATGGCTGAATGAAGCTTATCTAGCATGTATTTTCTCCACAAAAACATCACAGCTTCTTGTCTTAGGAACACTAGACAGCACTGCAGCACTATGCTTGGAGACCATTTCAAACAGTGAAATGACCAAGAAAAAGCACAAACACTTGGAAAACATGGCTCAATATAGACCACAAAAAGGATAATTGTTTACAGAAAGAGCTGAAAGAAGAAAGCAGATCTTCACTTAGTTCAGCCTCACCTGGGCACATGCACATTGAACGACTCAAATTTTTTGCCACTTTATGCATGCTTGGGAATGATCACGAAAGTGCCACATGAATATGATTTGGGGGTTACAGATAAAATATAACAAGTAGGCCAGTTTGCAAATACAAAATCCATGAATACTGAGGAAACTACATTATGAGAGGAACATTCATATAAGATAAAAAACAATAGCTAACATTTTGACCATTTACAATGGTGCCAGAAGCTCTTGAAAGAATTTTACAGAAATTAATGCATTAAAACCCCACAAAATCTCTATGAAATAGGAATAGTTATTATGCCCATTTTGTAGACATGAAAACTAAGGCACATAAAGTGAAATGCTCTTCTCAAGTTCTGACAAAGATTCTTTCCTTGATCAAACTCTAGCTGGGCTACTCTGAGCCACCTTCTTAAATAGGCTTCAACCTTGGCCTTTAAATGCTTAAACAAATGCTAACATCGTTTCTAACAGCTCAAGGCCACATCCCTAAGATAACCCTACTCCCTCTTAAGGTACCTGCCTAAAAAAAAAACTGAAGTCGGCCTCAAAAAGTAGTGTTTGTTTCAGCCATCACCTGAGTACAGGACTGGGAAGGACAGAATCCCAACTTCAATAATTACCGGTTATCAGACACAGCTGTCCTAATGTCAGTTATACCAGGGAATCCTTTGTAATTTTTCACTTATCTGGACTCTCCTGACACTCTGCTCACCCTCCTCCCTATTCCTTCATACACCTTTTAAAATGTTCAGTCACCTCTGAACAAATCAAAATGTAGTTCACACTGGACTTGTTTCCCTGGTGCAATAGTTACTACTGATATAAAATCTGTCCTTACCATTTTAACCAGTATCTGACTTTGTTTATCTTTGACAGTTTCCCTGTTAAAAGTGGAGTGACTGGGATTTGCACCCAGGCAAAATGATCCAAAGCTCAGATCCTCAATCACTATGGTATGAATATAAGCAAATTTTCTACCACTCTCCAAATGTACCCTCTGCTCTAATTGGTGTGGTCTCTCACATATTTATTCTTTCATCAAATATTTTCTGAACTCCCTCAAAATATCAGGTACTCTGTTAGATACTGGAGGGACAAAGACAAAAAGAATAGTCTTATTCTTAAGGAACTCAACTGTCTGTGAGACATGCATATGGAAAATAAGATATATAGGAAGTTACCACAGAGTAGGGACAGTGAAAAGGGTCTCATTGAGGCATCTCAGGTAAAGTTTCTAAGAGAAAGTCAAATTTAGATGAGATCATAATTAAGTGATCTTTTAAAAAGAAAGAAGTACAAAAGAAACACATATATAATGGCATCTATGATGAATCCTAAAACTTTCAGAAAACAAGGGTAGTTTTGAAGGCTGGACCAAGCCAAACATGTGGGAAACAGTGAGTGACAAGGCTAAAGACAGAGGATGGAAAGGGAAAACCCTGTGTGTCAAATTCAGGAGGCTGAATATTTTCTCAAAAGCTATGAACAGTCATTGAATGAGTCTGAGCAGTTTTAAACATAAGCAAATTTGGATTTTAGAAAGATAACTCTGGAAGCACTGTGGAGGAGAGATTAGAAAGGATTAAGACTGGAAGTAGAAAGACCTGTTGGGAGAATATTGCAGTAATCCAGATAAGCCTGGGCTCTGGGCCGAGCCACTGTCAGGCTGTGTGCAGAGGAGGCCCAAGAGGCAGAACACAAAGCCAGTCTCCATGAGAGTAGTCAACTGAGCTGCCTCCCATGTCGCTCAGACTATAGTGATCCCTCCAGCACAATGCTCTGCTTACTGCTGTATGTTCCCTCTCTTCTCCAATCTGAAATACTCACGCTTCTCCTCTCCAGCTGTAAGAAACTGTCCTTAATTACAGTCTCCCAACAACCTTTCCATTTTGTTAAGTTCTGTAATATAGCATGCACTAAGTATCTTGGCAGAATGACATTAAATCTTGCAAATCGTTTTACGTCTATATCCCTCTTACTTAACTGTCTGCTTCTGAATACCTGAGATTTGTCTTATAATTCTTTGAATTTCCCTCAATATCTACCACAAATCTCTTGCACATAATAGGTCAACAGATGTTCAATAAAGAATAAACCTCCTTTATAGGCAAATAACTTTTTTATCAGCTCCGTTATCCCTTGAGATCAGCTGCTTGAACTGTTTGCCTCTCTTCACAGGTCATTAATAATGTTGCGTAGCACAAACTAGTTTTACACCATCTAAAACTCAATAGAGCAAAAGACACAACTTCATTTCATCTCCAAACCTTACCACCCCAGAGAAAAACAAAAATAAACTGCAGAATATCCAAAACTTTCTTCACATTCTCATCTCAGATTCCATTTTCCAGATATTAACTGTTTTCATTCTTAAAACTGATAGAAGCATCTTTTTTCTTTTTTCCCTTCTATTTCTAAAACTAAAATGTCTACATTTTTCTCTGAGTTCCTTGGCATTTCCACAAAATAAAAACGTTCTTCCAGAAAAATCCTTCCTTTCCTTTAAGATACAGAAGCATCTTCCAAAGTGTTGCCTATTTTCAATGTCAGTGCCTCCACAATGGTTACCTTCTCTCTCCCCTTCCTATCCATCTCTCACTTGCCCTTCTCAAGCCTCATTTGGTAGAATATTTTTTTTCAAGCTTTCCATATGTCTAAGACAATGATTTTTTTCCAACCTTTCCATATGTCTAAGACATCCCCTCCGATTCAAAATCTTGATTTTGTAAGTCTCCATTATGTCTTCAGAATTACCTTTGCTCCACACCTTTCTTTCCATCTCACCAATGCTTCTTTTACTCTTCAAACTTTTCTAAGCCAAGACACTTGTGAATGATCTCTCAGGCACCTCAGCTAGGCTACCCTGCATTACTCACACCCATTTCCCTGATTGGTTCTTAAATAAAGATGTTTCTGAAATTAATAAAGAGTACATAGTGGTCATCTGTATAAAGAACACTATAACAATACTTTAAGGCCATCCAATGGTTTGCACTACTAATATACCATAGTGTATAAAAGGATTTACAGTTTTAGTAGTATTTCAAATGCCAAAAGCTTTTTTAAAAAATAGTCCCATTTCAGTTTTATGACATAATTCTTTAGACACAGATTTCCAGAGCATATTACTTGAAAATAAAATAATCAGTAAGTGATGTCTAAAGAATGTAGTTTTATCTTAAGGTATCCTAATTCCATAGGGTAATCAATAAAAGCACTCAACAAACAGCCATAGTCCTTTTCTTTCATATAAGTGCCAGCTGTATTTGCTTTAAGCATCGGACTCTGGCAACTCAGCAGGCTTCGACTCCTCTGAATTGAGAAAAAGCTTTATGAGTCATGTGTTTTTTCTAGAGATTCTGAACTCTCAGAATTATTAACTACGAGGAGAGAGTAAAAGTCAAAACTCATTCAATAAATTCCACTATGCTCAGATTGAGAGAACAGGTGCCTGAACACACATCTGAAGAAAAACTTAGAGAATACTTTCCAACTCGGCTGCATGCTTTTGACTAAGCAGTCCTGGGGATCTCACATTACGACCACAGAATAACGCAGGCAGCACCGGATGGACCAGAAAACCTCTGAAGTTCATCATTCATACAGAGCAAACCGCCTTAAAACTTCTAATTTCCTTCTGCAGTGGTAATTTACAGAGATACAGAACTGCCATCTAGTGACCAAGAAGAAGAAAGCAAGGTGCTTTACATGAAAAATTAAACCGTTTAAATAAAGTATTAAAGTCAGTAAAATTAGCACAATTTATCATATCAAAGTTCTAGCAAAACTTCAAAATGGATACACTTTTATGCCTCTATAATCTATCTTGACATTTGATTCTTCTAAATGATATAGTTTAAATACAATAGAATAACTCTTCAACTTCTCATTCCCTCCATATGAAGATTTTGGTATGAGATGGTACTAAATAGCCATAGGTGATTACTTATGCAAAAGTATAATTTTTATCATAGTAAATGTATAAAATCTAAAGAAGAACAAAATCATGGCACTTGTAGCAACATGGATGCAGCTGGAGGCCATCATTCTAAGCAAATTATCACAGAAACAGAAAACTGAATACCACATGTTATCACTCATAAGTGGATACTAAATGCTGGGCACACACAGGCACAAGGATGGGAGCAACAGGCACTCGGCACTGCTAAAGGAAGGAAGAAGGAAGGACAGGAGGGGGAATAAACGATGCAAAACCACCCGTTGGGTACCATGTTACCACGGCGGGGAGGGGAGGGGGCAGGCTCGTCAGAAGCCCAAACCTCACCTTCACGCAATATACCTATATAACAACTTCTCACATGCGCACCATGATTCTAACATGAATTTTAAAAAGTCACGTAGCTGTATCAAATCAAACAGATCTGAACTTGAATCTTGGCTGTACTCTTTATCAAGTTTATGATCCTTGATGGGTTACTTTTAACTTCTATAATCATGTTCTTTATCAGATAAATGTGGATTATAATAGTTACTTTAAAGGACTCTTGTAAGGATTACATAAGGTAATACAGTAAAATAATAGGTATGCAGTAGATTGATAATTAATTTTGTTTTTCTGTCCTCTCTATGACCAGTTACCTTAGGCTCTTATGAAACACATCTGTATCATCTAAGAAAAGAACAAGGTAATAAAATAAACTTATGACAAAGAATCAATGATTCCAAAAGTAAGTGAATGTCATTGTTGAATGCTTAGCCTCAATTGCTTCTAAATATTGTTACCTCTCAATTAATTTATTGCATTTTCTGGCTTCTAGACACTTTGTTGTCAACAAGAAAAGAAGATGTGACATTTAGTCAATCTATTTTATCCTTGAGTATTAAAACTGTAACATCAAGTGTTTTAAAATCATTCAATCCATTAGGTTTTCTGCTTATTGCAATATATCTGTACCATGGTTCGTAGCTCAAGAAAATAGAAGATCACTATAATATTATACACATGAATATATATATTGATATATAAGAGTTGCAATCTTAATATTTAGAGTAATATACATAGTTCATCATTGTGGATATTATAGAATGCTCCTTTTCTGGGTTCTCTTTGGCATTATCATATACTATTACAAATCATTCATATATGCACATAAGAATTCAGAAAAATATAATATATCCTTTTAGATCACAATTAAACCGTGCCTTTAAAAAAAAAAAGCAAAAACGTGAAGACGTTTGAGAGTACTATTTTTCTTAATTATTGCTCATCTTACTGTTTCTTTTTACCTCTTCTTATCTTCATCTTATTCACTATTGGCTAATCATTGCAGTTAATTAAATAACCATCAGCTGAGTCCACCATGCCTCTCCACGTGCCCCCAGATTGATGTAGGTATCTGCTGTGACAAAGATAAGCTGGGGAAACATGCTTTTTAAAAAATATACTATTCTTAAAAGAAACTTAATTTTTACAGAAATAGCCAATCTAACTGCATTTTTTAAAAGATCCATGGACTATAAAATGAAGTTCCTGACCAGTGTTATGCCCCTATTTCTCCTCCAGGGGGTGCACAACCTTCATGTATGATGCATGGCTTCTTTTTAAAAAGGAAATTATGCTTTGAAGAGTTTTCAAAGATCATCAATTCTTTAATTTTACAGAGAACACTATGTTTCAGGTAATCTAAGCTTGTTGTCACACACAAACCAGAAACAGACCTGAACATACAACCCACACATGCATAATCTCATGGTCTCCTAATCCAGGAGAGGCCACGGATCAATACTGGTCTGTGTTAGGAGATGAGCTGCAGGTCGGTGAGCAGACAAAGCTTTATCTGTATTTACAGCCATTCTCCACTGTTCACATTACCATTTGAGCTCCTCATTCTGTCAGATCAGCGGCAGCATTAGATTCTCATAGGAGCCCGACCTAACTGTGAATGGTGCATTTGAGGGATCTAGGTTGCACACTCCTTATGACAACCTTATGCCTGATGATCTGAGGTGGAGTTGCCATGGTGAGGCTAGCACTAGGGAGCTGCTGCAAATACAGAGTAACATTAGCAGCGAGGTTTGACTGCACACCCCCCCAACTCCCCCCAAAACCTCATGGGAAAATTGTCTTCCATGAAACGTCCTTGATGCCAAAAAAGTTGGGGACCGCTGTCCTAAACAACATGCAACAGAACACATCTTCCTACCATTGATTTCTAATACTGTTATTGTCAAAAGCAACATAGTTGTGCAAATGTATAAATAAATTTAACAAATAGTTACATATACAAAAGAGCAACTGCTATCCACAATAACCATTCCATAGAAATATTTCCTTTCTTGAAGTTTTTTTCTTAAATAAGAAGTCCATTTTAGTACAAGAAAAAAAGACAACATTTACTTAAGTAACAGAAATTAAACAGACGCTAACTTGATGTTTCATCCAACAAAGCAACTTAAGAATCTTATTTGATCTTAGAAAAGCTCTGATAGACTTTTGTTGTTGTTGTTAAGATCATATTCATGGAACTCTTCAACCAGGCACATCTCGGCAGAGTTCTCCCTGGAGTGGCCACCATTTCCTGCTAGAGCCAGCTGTTGTTGGGGCCAACTTTCTTTTGGCTGGATAAACATAAAGCAGCTTCTGAGAAGACTGCACTCAGTTCCACTTCAAGGCTAATTTTCCTTGCAAAATATACATGAGAGAAAACATCCACTTCTGCCTGACTAGATTCCCCCGCAGACTTAGGGAAAAAAGGGCAGCCTAGCCAGCCAGACAGATGGGAAGATAAATCACAGTCTGTCACAATTTTATGACAAATAAGAGAGATGGGAATTCGACGTCCTAATGAGATCATCTTACCTGCTGGACATCATCTGAACTTTTATTTGGAGATTCCACGACAGCAATTTGAGATTCTGGATTGGAAAGGAAGCAGGCAGTCAATATCTTAAAGAACACGTTTGTTATTTCCTCAGTCAGAAAATAAAACTTTCACCAAAATATACCTTTAACCATAAGTAACAAAAATGTCCAGTCTTTTTTCCAGTTATATTACTGGATTATTAGGATACTACTATTTCAGTATACATAATACATAAAATGACAAACACTCACGTCACTAGTTATTTTTAAATATTGGAATAATCTTTTGCCCTTCTTTACATATCAACTATAATTATTTTTCTCAGTTGCTCGTTTCTATAATGTGCCAGGAAGCCCCTACTAAGACTTTCACTTCATATATTATTCATGTTGGTAAAGTCTGTACCATGCAAAAAGTCAAAAAGGATGGGATCGCAAAAGCCTTATCTCACCGTTGTCAAAATGCCTTTTGATTTCAATGAGAGGTAACGAACACTGTCACCACGAGACACTGAGAAATAAGAGATTCTGAAGGGATTTAGCTCCTTTAGTCTTTGTGTCATTTGAGACTCTACAAGACTACAGATTCATCATGCTGGAAAGCCTAAGGGACAACCAAGTTCAGGAATTTTTTTTTTTTTTTGTAGCTAGAGGGCAGCTTTTCCTAAGTGCAGCTTGCATGCAAATTTAAAACGTAATAAAAATAAAGCCAGGTGTGGTGGCTCATGTCTATAATCCCAGCACTTTGGGAGGTGGAACAGAGAGTGAAGGAAAAGATGCAAAGAGAAAGGAGAGAGAGAGTGAAAGAGAGAGAGAGAAGGAAAGGAAAGGAAAGGAAAGGAAAGGAAAAGGAAAAGGAAAAGGAAAAGGAAAAGGAAAAGGAAAAGGAAGGAAAGGAAAGGAAAGGAAAGGAAAGGAAAGGAAAGGAAAGGAAAGGAAAGGAAAGGAAAGGAAAGGAAAGGAAAGGAAAGGAAAGGAAAGGAAAGGAAAAGGAAGGGGCTTCAGGAATCCCCAGTGCTCCATGGATCACAGCCTGAAAACCATTCATCTCATTCATTCTCCACATTTCAGAGATAAGAAATCCAAAGCCCATAAAGCAAGAGGTTGGTGGCAAGGTGAAAGCTAGCATTCATGTCTCCTGACTGTCACATTGCTCCTCCTGACTGGCATGCAGACCAGACCCCAGATGGACACGAGATATAGCAGTCGCTCTTCGTGGACATTCAGACATTCCCAATTTACCAGCATCGTGGTTGATATATGTGACAATGCTACAGAAAATAAAGGCATTTAGTATATAAATGGTTTCACACACTGTTCAGCTATATTAAAAGCTTCCATTTCACTCATGTGAGAGTCTCTGTCTGTACTTGGGCCTAGGGGCCTGGTTTCATGGACCCTCACTCCCTAACCTCTCTGACCCCTCTGCTGTCCCCACTTGCCACTAGGCTCCAGCTCCCCTGGCAGGCTTGCTGTTCTCTCACACACCAATCATGTTTCTTCCAAAGGGCCTCCAAAGCCACAACGGCTGTCCTCTGCCCCACTACTCTCCCTCTTTTTCCTGATATCTGCACACCCCCTTCCTCAGCCCCTTCTCACAGGATTTCGCTCCAGCTTCCCAGGGCACTCTAACTTAGCAACCCCACTGACACCCCAGCACTCACCATGCCCGGTCCTTACTTTCTTCTGAATCATCACACCATATCTTCCATAATTCACTTACTTGCCTACTTATCTCTCTTACTCCACTAGAACACAAGCTACATGAAAGCCAGGATTTTTGTCAGTTGATCCCCCCTCCCTTGTATTCCCAATATCTAGATGGTGCCCGTAACATACATAGTAGATGCTTAAAATATCTGTTGAGTAAGTGTTAGAATGAATGAAAGAATAAATAAAAGATCAGACCACGAAAGTGGGGGCCACTATGAAAAGTAGGATATCTCAGGTAGGGAATGAGGGGGTCAAAGTTTTATAAGAGGCAATGTAGATGCTGCCTTGCCTTTAGCTAATTACTAAACCTCAGTTATGAGTGATCTTTCCAAACAAAATCTTTGAAAATAGCTTGATGCAATCACTTACCAACCGATGTCATGATGGCAACAGAATATAAAACAAATGGCCTTAAGATATAATTAATTTCTCAAATACTGCATTTCATCATTTGAGAAATTAATCAAATACTTATTAATCAATCGAAAATGGATTCTTCTTTCTTAGCCTGACAAATCTCTGCTCTGAACATAACACCAGAGTTAGCTAAATGTGAATAAAGATCCTTAAAAGCAAAGCTAGTTAACAGTCAACATTGAAGCAATCCGAACTCTGGAACATTCCCTATTTTTTGTTGCTTTTTGCCGTACTCTCCTATAAATAGACTCAAGAGAGTCCTGACTTTGTACAAATGGAGCAAAATTTCTTTTTTTTTCTATTTGATAGTGCAGCAAGAGCCCAAAGGAACTCCTGGTAGTGCACTAAAAGTTCTTTATGCTAGAAATGCTCAAAATGCTTCCTAGCTGTTTTTCTGTAATCCTTGACCTAGTGATATGCCCAAAAAAGCAAACTTCTGGGCTCCGGGGATAAATAAGAATAAGTGCAATTTATCAGATCATTGTACTTAGAAAACAAGCTTACGAGAAAGAAGTATCAGTCAAGCATTTGAATACCTATACCCAAATGTTCTGTTCCTTTTGTTGAATTCAAGGGCTACCTGAACTGAATTCATTCTTCCAACCCCATCCTTTTCACTGTACTTTTTATTTCTTTGAATCCATGTGGCAACACATCTAAGAGAAATTTATATGTCAAAATGTTCTCTTCAAAATCTTAAGCTGGAATATAGGAGCTCTAGAGGGTCAAGATTTTTAAGATAAAAGAGATGAATGAAAAAACTCTACTGGAAAATAAGGGAAAAATAATTAGGACCACTAACAGAAGAAAGAAAAATACATATTAAAGGAAAAAATACAGAATAAAAGAGAGAAAACAGAAGAAGGAAGACATAAGAAGAAAATAAAAGGAAGCATGAAAAATGGCACACACAAAAAGTCACTGTGCTAGGAACAAATCATAAGTAAAATGGCTTCTGAGTAATGGCTGAAGACTAGAGTCTCTGGGCAGATACATCTGAGAAATCAGCCTAGTTCCAACATTCACAGCGTTCCCTAAATGAAAGTGATCACTCACACAAACTTCCAATGCACTTTGTTACTCATCCTCTGGGGATCTGGGGCACTTTCAGGAATTGCCTTAAACCCAGCTCTGGAACTAGCTAACAGTCTCCATTAAATATTCATCAGTTAGAATGGCTATTTTTAGAGTAACCCAGTGATAGCACTCTCAAGGGTGCATTTAAAACTGTCACCTCCTTCACTCATCCCTAAAAGTAAGAAGCTGCAACGTTTCTTTAAAAAAGAAAATTATGAAGGAAAAAAGGTGAAAAGACATTGAAAAAACTTTACATATTCCATTTTTTTCAAAGTTACCTCCCAAAATTCTGAGCACAATATAAAATTCTGGTCTCCTTACAATTCCAAATGTGTTTCAGAAGTGATCTTTTTATCATAACAAAATGAGCCTTTTACTCATAAAACAAAACATACTTGGATGAGTTTTATATTTGTAGAGAGAGGACAATAAGACAATGAGCAGGATATGCTTCTTAGTTAAGAATGAAATAAATTAAATCATCCCCTTAAAATATACACAATACACATTTTAAAATGAATTAAGAACTTGTAGTAATTTTCTATAACTATTTTTTTAAAAAATTACTACAAATATAAATACAGTTATAGAAAATTACTACAAGTTCTTTAATGTTATATGCCAATTGGAATCAGATTCAGTTAATGTAACTGAAAGATAATTCATTAAACTTCATCTAAACAGCATGACTTCTGATTGGCTGCCTAATAAATGATAGATGTTTTTAATCCTAATATACCATGTCCTTCCACAAACGAAGATGAGGTTAAACACAAATTTTTCCACATAAGATCAATCCTATGTTCTATTTATTTGATAATTTAGTAGTATAAGCTCTCCTCATTGCCAACAAAATATATCCACACCAAGGTTTTAGCTAGCTAAGGGGAAAATAGAGGCTATACATATTTAATACATGTTAAAACATGTATTTAATATATATTAAAAAAATATATAATATATATCCATATGTTGAAAATGAAGAATTATCTGTAAGAGACACAATCTATTTTAGTACATTTTATCCCTTTATTAAGCGAAAAACTCAGAGAGATAGAACACTATCAACTCTCTTTTGACCCCTTATAGAATTTCTGCATTACCTCAACTGAACATATGTTAAAGCATTTGGACAAAATATAGAAATGAGAGGCCAGATGTGGTGGCTCAAGCCTGTAATCCCAGCACTTTGGGAGGCTAGGGCAGGAGGATTGCTTGAGGCCAGGAGTTTGAGACCAGCCTAGGCAACATAGCAAGACCCTGTTCTCTACAAAATAATAATTTTTAAAAAGCCAGGCATGGTAGTCCATGCCTTTAGTTCTAGCTACTCAGGACTGAGGTGGGAGGATAGTTTGAACTCAGGAGTTAGAGGTTGCAGTGAGTTATGATTGTGCCACCACTGCACTCTAGCCTGGGCAACAGAGCAAGACCCTGTCTCAAAAAGACAAAACAAAACAATAACAGAAACCAGAAATAAACAGAAATAAGTTAATGATACTGTATTTGCATTACATTACACAATCTCTTTTCTTAGGAACCATCAGAGATATTTCTATCTCTAATGCTTCTCTAGGCAATTATTATATTCAATCTCATGGACACTGAGTATGATATAGAATCATTCAGAGTACACTTTCAGCTTTGAACCTGAAGGATACATTTCCAATTAGCTCTAAAAACTCCAGGTCCTTATAATATACATTTCACTATGCTAGCTTACTTATCCCAGCTTCATTTTATTGTTCCATCCTAAATTCCTCTTAGGTTGATTTATATCCGTTGGTGATCCTTTTGTGTACCTTAGGTATTTACAAGCTGCTCAATCTTCTTTGGAACAAAGGTGGGTTACAATTAATTCAACCAGTACATAACCACACTTTTTAAGATTTCTACAATAAAAAGTTTCTTCCATGTTTCTACGAGGTCTTCTTCCATGTGTTTTCTCCTAGGATTTTCTGTGCCCAGATTGCCTTTCTAAAATCAGTCCTGTGTGGTTTGCTCTCTTAGCCATTCATGTTTCCTTTTTCTTTTTCTTTTTTTTTTTTTTTTTTGAGTTGAAGTCTCACTCTGTCGCCCAGACTGGAGTGCAGTGGCAGGCTCCCGGACATGGCAACCTTGTCCTGCTGGGCTCAGACGATTCTTCCACCTCAGCCTTCCAAGTAGCTGAAACTACAGACACCTGCTACCATGCCTGGTTAATTTTTTGATTTATTGTAGAGATGAGGTCTTGCCAAGTCACCCAGGCTGGTCTCAAGTCCATGGGCTCAAGCAATCCTCTCACCTCAGTCTCCCAAATTGCTGGGATTATAGGCATGAGCCATGGCACCCAGCCCATTCACATTTTCAAAGAAAGGTAAGAATTCAGCTTTCCATCAATGAAACAACAATGACCAAGTCCCTATTTACATCTATACACTCTGCTTCTACTCTTCACGATTTTGAAAACTCGAGTGAATTATTTCTAATTTGGGGTAGATCTATTGAATGACCTTTGAAACTTAGTATTGAGCCCACAACATAGTCCATGAACTGTTTTAGAAAACATATAAAACTCTCAATCTTGCATTCATGTGATGAATAGATATTTATGTAGATTTTCTACAACAAAATATCTTCATTCATTCATTCACATATTTAAGTATTCACTATGTGCCAAAGATCTTGAAATGCTGAAAGTCTATGGCGAAGACATGTACATAAAGTTTTCAAATGACAGAGATGTAAATAAGATGTCATGAGACTCCAGAAAAGAGGACAACCATGGATGGGTGGGTAGGTACATTTCTAAGTAAAGGGAAATGAGAGAAGATGAAAAGAAAATAAGATAAATGGAAAGTTTTTCTTCCTGGCAATGTTTCTGCCACTATCTTTTGGAGCACATTACTTCCTAACTATGTTCCCAACCATCCTGTATCCTTCCAGAGGGGTACTATAGACTTTAAAATTTCAGTTTAACATCTTAGGGCCATCTGCAGAGATAATGCTAACAGCGTAGGGAGCCAGGATGGAGAAAAAGGATTCCCAGGAGTCTGTAACCCTCCTGCAACTCACTGGTAAGAAGAAGCACCAAGACCTTGGCCTCAGTACTTCAAATTCATATAAAGAAGGGTCAGTTCCTTCACCAGTATATGAAGGTGGAAAAAAATATTTTTTACAGAAGAGATCACTGAAAAATTACAGAGAAATACATGAGAAAGGCAGAAGAGGGAATGCCACAAATTTGAATTAACTGGGCATGTGGATTGGCAACCAATTTTAAGAAGAGTTGGAAGCAACAACAACAAATCAAAAGATAAGTTCTCACTTTTCTAAGCCAGACATGAAAGTCTGTCTTCTTCAAAAAGAGAGAACATCTTTGAACTCTTTTACTTTAAATTAAAATTGAAAGGAGCTACATGTTGCATATGTCACTACATGATAATGTGTAGCCATCACTTAAACACACTGCAGATCGTTTATTGCTGTTTTTTATTTTATTATTATTACTTTTTGAATCAGGGTTTCACTTTGTCACCCACACTGAAGTGCAGTGGCATGATCACAGCTCACTGCAGCCTCGACTTCCTGGACTCAGGTAATCCTTAAGCCTCAACCTCCTGAGTAGCTGGGACTACAGGTACATGCCACCATGCCTGGCTAATTTGTTTATATTTTGTAGAGACGAGGTTGCCTAGGCTGGTCTCAAAGTCCCAGGCTCTATCAAGTCTCCCATGTCAGCCTCCACAAGTGCTGGGATTACAGGTGTAAGCCATTGCACCTGGCTGTGTTTATTACTATTAATACTTGTATTATCAAAGGCTGCAATTGATATAAAACACAAGACTCTAGGCAAGGTTTTTCCCATAATATTGACATTCTCACTGTTATAATTATAATTGACTGACTAGAAAAGAGAGTGTGGTTGGTTCCCTGGGAATAAAACTGTCCACAGAAGTCTTTCCAAATGAATGTCATGGAGTCACAGCAGGAAAAGTCTAGAAAGCACCATTACATCACTATGCACAAAAGAATGCTCTGGGGCTGTTGGAGCTGATAGCAAACAACTGGAGAAAGACAAGTCACTAAGTTAAATTGCTTTCTACCTACCTCCATCATCCTCTTCAAGGATGCATATTTTAAAAGGAGACAAGTTATTGCATTAAAAATTACTTGCTCAGGCACTCTGCAAGCTATATCATATCATGAAAAAAAAAAACAATAACTAGGTAGCAAATTTCTGGCATCAATTTTACAATTCTAACTACTATCTTTTACCAAACTAAAATTCGGATGATCACTTTCAATTACTTTTCAATCAAGTGCCCTTCCAGTATATACAACCAGTAACATAACACAGCTTATAACATTTTTTGCAGTGTCCTAAAATTTTAGAATACAATATAAACATTTCAGTTAGAAAAGTTAAAAAAGACACAACAGGGAAGAAAATAAAATGAAAAGACCACCCTAATCAATGAGGTAAACACAGAATATGAACAATTGTAAAAACGGCTCTCCACAAAATTGGTTCATTTACTATATCTGTACCCTAGTATTTTATACCAATAAATAATGTTTAACATAAATACATAGAGTCACGCATATAATGGGGATCAATACTTTCAGTTGTGAGCTTTTCCTTTTAAAACTAGATGGACTTTTACTTGCTTGCTTTGTTTTCAGGGGCTGTCATGTTAGAGCCCCCTCATCTCTGAAGGTGTTTGCTTTAAGGAACTCTGCCGTGGCCTTTGATCAACTGTTCTCTGGGTTGTGATAAACACAAGAGTCATGCCTGGAACAACGTTTCCCACATCCTATCTCTCATTTGTTGTCTAGGGAGTAGAGTCCACCTAGTGAATACTAAGTAGTGTTTCAAAGGCACTGGGCATTAAAAAAGGGAGACACAAGGTCAAGTGCAGGCCCCCATTCAGTGCAGTTGTAGAAAAAGAAAAGCGTAAATACATCCCTCCAAAGACTGGAATAAAAACAGGAGGTTAGGCTCCCTTTGCAGACCTTCAGGCAGGGGCCTGGGAAAAATACCTTTTACACTGTAGTCCATTATTGGCTTTAAAGGGAACTCATGAGGAAGATAAGAACATGAAATAATGATGATAATAATAATAGTAAATACATCGAGCCAGGCACTGCTTTCTGCCTTCTGATGCTTTGCATAAACTCACATAATACTCAAAAGAACCACATGCAGTAGGTGCTATGCTCATCACCATTTTACAGATGAGGAAACTAAGAACAGTAGTTAGGAAATTTGTCTAAGATGACAAAGCTTGCAAGTGGCAGAGCCCAAGTTCCGTGTTCTTATGCTGTGCTCTTATACAACAAATCCAAATTAAGTTTCTCATGGCTATCTTCCTCTCTATGTGCCAGTGAGAAAAAAAAAAAATCAAAACTCTTTTTTTTTGAGTTGGAGTCTCACTGTCGCCCAGACTGGAGTGCAGTGGACGCTCCCGGCCACCGCAGCCTCGACCTGCTGGGCTCTGGTGATCCTTCCGCCTCAGCCTTCCAAGTAGCTGGAACTACAGGCGCGCGCTACCACGCCCGGCTAATTTTTTTTTAAATTTATTGTAGAGATGAGGTCTCGCCTGCCCAGGCGGGTCTCAAACACGCTACCATTTAGGAAAAACTGATGTGCGAGAGATCTGTGAATAGCAATGATGGCCTTCTCATTACTAGTCACTCATGCATCAGAAGTCAATATCTACTCCTGCACAGTCCACCGAAAGGAAGTTGGGAATTCATTACATCAAAATGAAGACAAAACACAGGACAAAACAACCAGATTCCATAAAGCATTTTCATATGAATATGGTTCTCAATTCCACAAGATAGATATAAGTGTTTTTCTAGAATCAAGCCTGGAGATCATCATCCTACTGAACTCCTCTGAATAAAGCTGAGGCTAATCTCATGCTATCTTCCTAGTCAATAGCACAAAACAAAACAATAACAGAAACAAAAAGGCAAAAGAGGCCAGATATGGTGGCTCACACCTGCAATCCCAGCACTTTGGGAGGCCGAGGCAGAAAGATTGCTTGAGCCTAGGAGTTCAAGACCAGCCTGGGCAACAAAGCCAGACCTTGTCTCTACAAAAGAAATTTTAAAAGTAGTCAGATGTGGTGGTTCACACCTATAATCCCAGTTACTTGGGAGGCTGAGGTAGAAGGATCGCATGAACCCTGGAAGTCAAGCCTGCTATAACCTTGACTCAAAAAGAAAAAAAAAAAGAAAGAAAAAGATTAAGAAAAGTACATACACAAACAAAAGATTAGCCTCAGCTTTAGTCAGAGGAGTTCAGTAGAGTAAGATAGGAGATTCAGAAGACAGAGGACACTTGGCCATCACCCTTTCAAAGGCAATAGACAAAAAATGGCTTTCCTAGCTCGAACAGGGTATGGGGCTTCAACCTCTGGTAGTGGCTTCAGCTGGACACCTAAAGGCAGTGGTCTTCAAATTTTAGTCTACATAGTAATTACCGGAGAATTCCAGTATCCTGCTCTCTAAGATTCTAACTCAGCAGCCTTGAACATGGGGCATAAGAATCTTCAACATAACAAACCTCCCAGTGATTTTAATTGGGTTATCTACAGAATATACCCTAAAAATACTTACGAGAAAAGTGCAGATTCACTACCCAGTAAGCACTGCAAAGAGACGTTATGTTTACAAAAGTAAACATCAATAAGTTGGCCTACATCAAAATTAAAAACTTCTGTGCATCAAAGAACACAATCAACAGAATGAAAAAGTAACCTACATAAGGGGAGAATATTCGCGGTGCCAGTGTCCTACCTGTTTCAGCATCCTTGGGCCTGTGTTCTTCATCTGGAAGTTTAGATGGTGGCCACACAGATGGGACTCGCCTGGGAAACTGTCCTTCCAAGTAATCCAGTGAGTGTGTAGGCTGACTAACTGCAGCCCAGGTATACAGTTGATCTTGCTATATTTAAAAATAAAATAAAATATTTAAATGCTATTAATTCAATTATGAAAAATAAGTCTTGGCTGACATATTGAAAATGCATTTCTACATAAATTACATACACATGCATACATATATAAAACTGTGAAACAGCATTTTATACTAGCGTACACAGTCATTTTATTCTAATAACGATACTTGTCTCGGCTTCTTTTCTATAGTCTCTTTCTTTGCAGGGAAAGATGCTACATAGGCCTGCAGAGAATTAAAAAATCAGATGATCCAAGCACTCAGTCAGAGAACCCCCTGAACTAGCATGTTTAATTTGAAGACGTCCCTTTAAAAATTGTTTATACATTGTGAGAACATCAAAGGACAGGCAATCCTTGGGCACCACAGGATAGTAATAGCTTCTGTGCCTTCAAAAACAAAAGGCCCAGGAAACCAACTTATCTGGGGTCCAGGTTGGAAACAGTTTGGGAGAGAGACCACGAAAAAGTAATGAACCTGACAAGAATAAAAGAACTGGACAGGGATCTTCAGGCCAAGAAAGACCTTGCCAGCTACTGACCAAAAGAATCTGGACAGAATGAAAAGGCCACTTGTAACTATACCTAGCGCCAGGAGACAAAGCAAGTCTCACAAAAGAGGCCACTCAGAGATCTCTAAACTCCTTGAAAAACTGCTCATTAGGATTGCAGAATACCAACGTGTTTACCAATTTTAGGATGTAGATGCTTAATTATATGCATGCCCTACATTCTCTTTGTGACATTTTCCTTACTTAGGTATATTTCTGTAGCACCTTTGATCAACTTCATCAAGTAAAACAAAAAGAAGAACAGTACAGTAGACATGAGAAACAAAAAACATGCTGTATTCACTGAATTGAGACTATAAAATAAAAGACTTGACTAATGGACAGATGTTGCTATTTCTGTAATCTATTTAATAAATTAAGAAATGTATAAGATAGGCCAGGCATGGCAGCTCACGCCTATAATCCCGGCACTTTGGGAGTCTGAGGTAGGAGGACTGTTTGTGCCCAGAAGTTCAAGACCAGCCTAGGCAACACAACAAGACCTTGTATCTACAAAAAAGTCAAAATATGAGCTGATCATGGTGGCACGTGCCTGAATTCCCAGCTGCACAGAAGGCTGAAGCTGAAGGATCCCTATGAGGTCTAGGATGTGATGAGCCGTGATTGTGCCACTGCTTTCCAGCCTGGATGAAAGAATGAGACCCCAACTCAAAAAAAGAAAAGAACAGAAAAAAAGAAAGAAAATAGTCTATAGCATGAACAGCAAGATACAATATACAGGTCAGTTCATTTAAGCTTTACATTTAGGGGCAGTCACTGGTTCTGAGAATTCAGATTACTGGGTTCAGTTAGGGTCTTAACAAAAAGGACCATATTTCAGACCTGGCTAAGCATTTCAGCATTCATATATCTTTCAGCGATTCCATCTTGATCAATACCAGAGGCTTCACTATTTAACATAATGAATATCGAAAATAGCTTTTTCATTGATGAAGCTAATAGCTTATATAACTGACATAATGAAAGTTAGGCATGATTCTCATTGGAGAATCTAAAGGCATTCAGTGTAAGTGGATTGACTACAACACAAAAGAACACCCAATACTTGACAAAGACAAGACTCAGGTAAAGGATGATGTCAAGGTGTGATACTCTAACATTGCTACATTCAACCACCAGTATAGGAGAATGACTCCTTGCCTGTTGCCAACAATCAGTACAGAACTCTGCCTCCTTTATGCCTATATCTCACAAACCTTTAATGCCAGGTGTGCTCAAGTACCTACAAGGGTAACAATTTGCTCTCTCAGAAGGGCTGTGTGGACTCTTGTGCTTACTAATGTTGTAGTTTTGTTTTTGTTTGTTTTGCTTGTTTGTTTTTTGGAAGGGTCTCACTCTGTTGCCCAGGCTGGAATGCAGTGGCACATTTCTGGCTCACTACAGCCTCAACCTCAACCTTGACTCAACCAATTAGAGTCAAGTGATCCTCCCATCTCAGCCTCCTAAATAGCCGTGCTACCACGCCTGGCTAAATTACTATTATTATTATTTTTGGTAGAGAAAAGATCTCACTATGTTGCCCAGGCTGGTCTCCAACTCCTGGGCTCAAGCGATCCTCTTACCTTGGCTTCCCAAAGTGTTGAAATATAGGTATGAGCCACCACGCCCAACAGATGTTGTATGTTTAATAAATATCTGTGTGTTTGGCAACATTTCCTTTGAGATTTGCTTTCCTTATAACCCAGTAAATCCTTACATCAGATGCAAAAATTCAAAATAGATCAAAGTTCTAAACATAAGACCTAAACTATAAAAATCTTAGAGGAAAACATAGGGAAAAAGCTCCATGATACTGGTTTTGGCAACATGTTCTTGACTGTGACAACAAAAGCACAAGCAACAAAAGTAAACATCAATAAGTTGGCCTACATCAAAATTTAAAACTTCTGTGCATCAAAGAACACAATCAACAGAATGAAAAAGTAACCTACATAAGGGGAGAAAATATATTTGCAAATAATATCTAATAAGGATTTAATATCCTGAATTATAAAGAACTCCTACACAAGTTTATGATCAGCCTAGGCAATATAATAAGACCTTGTCTCCATGAAAATATCAAAAAATAAGCCAGGCACGGTGGTCCACACCTGTAGTCTCAGCTACTTGGGAGGCTGAGGCAGGAGGATTGCTTGAGCCCAAGAGTTTGAGGCTGTGGTGAGCCATGATTGTGCCACTGCTTTCCATCCTGGATGACAGAGTAAGATCCCAACTCAAAAGATTAAAAAAAAAAAAAACTCTTACAAGTCAACAACAAAAACACAAATAACCTGATTTTATAATGGGCAAAGAACTTGAATAGTCATTGTTCCAAAGAAGATAAACAAATAGCCAAAAAGTACATCACTAATCATTACAGAAATGCAAATTAAAACTACAGTGATATGACTCACATCCATAGGATGGCTACTATAAAAAAGAAAATAAAAGAAAATGAGTGCTGGCAGGGATGTGTAGAAATCAGAACTTTTGTGTACCATATGTAATAATACAGCATGGTACAGCTGCTATGGAAAACATATGGCAGTTTCAAAAACTTAAAAATAGAATTGTCATATGATTCAGCAATTGCACTTCTAGGTAAATAACTCAGCAGAATTGAAAACATGATCTCAAAGAGATATTTGTACATCCATGGTCTTAGCAGCACTATTCACAAGAGTCAAAAGGTAGAAGCAACCCAAGTGCCCATCCATGAATGAATGAATAAAATGTGATATATAAAATGGGATATTATTTAAAAAGAAAGAAATTCTGACACATGCTGTAACAGGATGAACCTGAAGGACACTAAATAAATTAAATAAGCCATTCACAAAAAGACTAATACTGTGTGATTCCACCTATATGAGATTCCAAGAGCAGCAAAATTCATAGACAGAAAGTAGAATGGTAGCTAAGGGGAGGAGGAAGAATGGGGAGTTGTTACAATTTAACAGGTACAGTATTTCAGTTTTACAAGAAAATTGGAGATTGTTTGCACAACAGTGTGAATAGTCTTAACTATACACTTAAAATGGTAAAGATGGCAAATTTATGTTATGTGTATTTTGTCACAATTGAAACATTTAAAATAATTTTTTTAAAAAACAGTAAATTAGGCTGAGTGTGGTGGCTCACACCTATGATCCCAGCACTTTGGGAGGCCGAGGCAGGAGGATTGCTTGAGTCCAGGAGTTTGAGACCAGGCGGGACAACATAGCAAAACCTTGTCCCCACACAAAAAAAATCAAAAAATTAGTCGGGCATAGTGGCACATGCCTGTCATCCCAGCTACTTAGGAGGCTGAGGCAGAAGGTTCGCCCGAGCCCAGGATGTCGAGGCTGCGTTGAGCTGTGGTCATATATTTGCACTCCAGCCTGGATGACAGAGTGTGACACCGACTCAAACAAAACAAACAAAATAAAACAGCAAATTGCAAAGTTGTTGTGGAGTAGCTAAGTCTCACCTATTCAAGGTTTGCACATGATTAAACTGATTTATGTCAGTTCTTAACAGGTGACATGAGTATTGCCATGGTTCAAGAAAAGCACTGAGATGTATCTCCCTCTCCACCCTACCTCACCCTCCAGCTAGTGGTGATGATATCCATTTTAGTGACATTCAGAAATTTACCTACTCCTCATAGCTCCAGAAAATCTCCCACAGAAACCTATTTTAAACCTTTGCAGTTTAACATTTTCCAGAATAGCAGAATCAAATGGATGTGGCCTCAACAGCATGATTCTACAAAAGATACACAGAATCTCAGCCTCGGTTCCTCATGTGTAAAATGGGATATATGTAACATGCTTAGTACACTGCTTGGCCCACCAGCTCCTCTGGGAGGTGGTGAGGAGAATGAAAGCTAAAGTGGTTGAGAGATTCCACATATAGCATCATGATCAGCGACAGAGACTCTTGCCTAGAAAGCCATCATTCTAATTCACACAGCCTCTGATAGAGTGTGCTCAATATATACAAGGCAGCACCAGTAGCCAAAAGGATAAACTGTCTCATTTCAAGTTTCAACATCCATCAACATACAGAGTATGCTAAAAGCATTCTATAAACCCTCATGTAAACAAACACACAAAAAATGTTTGATCGGTCCTCCAGTCTTTGAACCACATGCAGGATCATTACGTTACCAGTAGTAATGGTAATCTCAAAACCTCCCATTCATCACACAGCTCCCCTAGCAAAAAAACAAAAAACAAAAAAAACAAGCAAAACAAATTTCTCCCATGGATGCTCAATGTCTATTCAATCAAATCCCAATTCCTCAACTTGACTGGTATTTAAATTTCCCTCCCATCTACCTTCCCAAATTAACCCTTCCATGTTTCCTGAACCAAGCTCTGCTCGGCTAGAATGCCCTCTCTAGTTCTTCCCACTCACAGGATCTAATTACTCAATAAAAGTGTGGTTGAAGTCCTACTTCACTAGAGTCAGAGTCACCTCACCTGAAAAGACCATCCCTTAATCAGACAGCTGATTTGACACTTAATGGAATGCTATCCAAGATGGGTGGCTTACCACCTAGTCCTGAGTGTGTGCCATCTTTTTTCAAATGGACTGAAAACTCTTTCAGGATGAGAAGAATGTACATACACAATTCCTGTAAATCTCCTCTAGCTCTTGATAGCGTTAAGAGACTGCATAAAGGCCACTTAATGCCTACTGAATTAACAAATTTGTCAGATGAAAAGAATTAAAAGTAGTGGCTGGTCAATATGGGCAGAGGCTGTAGCTGGTAAGCTCATTTTCTTCATTTGCTTAGCAAGGTACCAAAAGGATACTTTGTGGGTGCCATATGAAAAACAAAGGTATCAAGTTATCTGTTCTATGTAAACCTCTTGGTAATGTAACAGAGCCCCTAACTTTAAAATGCATTTTTAAAGTTTTAATTTCCTTCTCTCTCTTCCTTTCCTCTCTTCCCCACAGATATTCCTTTGCACTGTGTTCACCTATCTAATTAAGCATGCTTAGGAGTTCCCGGGCCTAATTTTGAAGCAAACCATATGGTAGTGGGATTCTCCCCCACTTGAGATTACTTCAAGGCTGCAGTTAATCTACAACTCCAAAATAGTGCCAGCCTGGGCATCAGATGAGGTAATAACTCAAGACAGTCATTGGAACAAGCCATGTAGACCAGCATCCATTGTCACTACTGCAGCTCCAGTTTCCCTTGTTAAACCCCTACAGTTGAAATGGCTTGAAGCATGAGCCTAGTCATTTCCCATCTGCCAGCTTTTAGATAAAATCACTTTCCTTCCACTACATCTTGTTCATTTCACCCTGCAAGCAACAAGCAGCAGACTTGCTAGCAGTAACAGTAATTCATTATAAATATAAAGAAGAAAGTGTGGAGTAGATAAAACTCCTAGTATATATTCATTGCTCTGCCCGGGGTAAATCTCCTAACTTTGCAGAGCCTCAATGTTCTCATTGGTAAATCAGGAAAAGTACCTGCTGCCCTTGTCTTTGTTATAGAGACTGCATGAGGCAAGAGTAAATGATACGTGGAGTGATAGAAACTACACAGTGATAGTTGAATGCAACATGCCATGAATACTACTTGTTTAGATTTGTATCTGTTTTTTAAATGTATTATTATTTTTTAAGTCAGAGTCTCACTCTGTCACCCAAGCTGGAGTGTGAGTACAGTGGTAAAATCACAACTCACTACAACCTCAACCTCCAGGGCTCAAGGGATCCTTCCACCTCAGCCTTCCAAGCAGCTGGGACTACAGGTGTACATCACAAAATCAGCGTAATTTTTTGATTTTTGAAGAGACAGGGTCATGCTATGTTTCCCAGGCTGGTCTCAAACTCCTGGGCTCAAGTAATCCTCTCGCCTTGGTCTCCCAAAATGCAAAGGTCACACATGTGAGCCACCACGCCCAGACAGTTTATTTATGTTTAATTAGAATAGTTCACACATTTTTTTCTTAAAACGTGTTTTGGGGTGTGTGTATGTGCGATGCCATGGCCAGCCAAGTCCGCCCATCCTGCTATACATGCTTGCAGTCAGTGGGCCAGTCAGTAGGCAGCGGAGGTCACCATGGCTCTGAGGAATGACCTCTGGCCTCTGGTACTGAAACTGTCGGTTGAGGCCAGAGCCCCCAGTCTTGCAGCAGTGTGTTCCAGGTCAAAGACTTCTAAGATTCTAGTTGGACACACTGGACTGGACAACATGGGGAATCCAATGGCAAAAAAATCTCATGAAACATGGTTTCTTATATCTGCCTATTATTCATGATGTGCTTCCTGATGCATGTAAATAATGTCAAAATGTGGGTGAACAGGTTGTATCTTCCCCAGCAGATGCAGCTGAAAAGGTGACAGAATGATGACAATGCTACCCACCAGTATGATGCAATAGAAGCTTATTCTGGAGCAAATGGAATTCTAAAAAAAGTGAAGGAAGGCTCATTATTAGTAGATGCCAGTACTATTGATCCTGCAATTTCAAAAGAATGGGCCAAAGAAACTGAGGAAATGAGAGTAGTTTTCACGGATGCCCCTGTTTCTGGTGATGTAAGAGCTGCTGGGTTTGGGAACTTTACGTTGATGGAAGGAGGAATTGAAGATGAATTTGTTGCTGCCCAAGGGTTGCTGGGTGTATGGGTCCCAATGTGGTGTATTGTTGAGACTGGGTAGGCTGCAAAGATCTGCAAAAACATGCTGTTAACTATTAGTATGACTGGAACCACTGAAGCTATGAGTCTTGGAATCAGTTTAGAGTTTGACCCAAAACTATTGGCTAATATCCTAAATATGAGTTCAGGACGGTGTTGGTCAAGTGACACTTATAATCTTGTACCCAGAGTGATGGATAGCATTCCCTCATCTAATAATTATCAGGGTGGATTTGGAACAACACTCGTAGGTAAGGATCTGGGATTGGCACAAGACTCTGCTACCAGCACAAAGAGTCCAAACTTTCTTGGCAGCCTGGCCTATCAGACCACTGGATGACGTGTGCAAAGGGTTACTCAAAGAAAGACTTCTTTTCTGTGTTCCAGTTTCTATGAGAATAGAACTTCTGAGTGTGCCCATTGACCAAGGACACCGTTGGGAACCAAACTCTGTCTTGGAGCCTCCTAGCTCACTTCCCAAGTAAATGGAATTATTCAAAGTTCATCTGCTTTTGATTGTCTAGGTCACAGTAATTCCTAGGATTTTTTCACCCATTTTTAAGTGCTTATTCTTTTTGTCTTTTTAGCAAACATATATTACCTGAAATTTTTTTTCTGCAAGCCACTAATGGTCTCTCTGCTAACTAGTTGAACTGACCTTTTTAAAACTTTGATCTCTGAACACCCTCAATGAAATCATTGTCTACTTCAATCAGGATATTATTTATTCTTTTTACAAATGAAACCACATATTTTGTCAATGGGAGGAGACCCATCTTAGAGGAAGGAAAAGGAATTGATGTGAGAAGAGGAGTTAGATGTGTCCCTCAGGAAGTTTGTCCTATAAACCAAATGGTTACTGTATCACTGGGGTTACTGGTTTATTTCTGCAGAAAGTTGATAAAGCAGGATAAAGCTGCCTGTTTTCAAATTTGGACTCAGTTATAGTATGCTCGCATATTCCTCTATAACTCCCAATACTCGGCAGACTTGTCTTTATATTTTTTGCTTCCTTATACATTCATATAACATGTTTTTTTACTTCAAAAGATTGACATCTTTAGACCTACTTCAGAGCCAATGATGATATTTGCTTTAGATAATTATTAAATCATTCTAAATATAGTCATATAATTTTGATTCAAATAAATTTATATGCTGATAATTTAAAAAATGTTTCTGAAGTCAAAATTATTATCCTATATACACTTCAACACTTCTACAAAACCAGCACTAAATCTTTATGTGTTTTATGTCTTATGAGAAGTAGTTGTGAAAACTGAGTTTTCCAGGCATTTGTGCTGATTGTCACTAGTTTTACCATCAATTAACAAATGCCTGCCGGGCTCGGTGGCTCAGCATGTAATCCCGCGTTTTGGGAGGCTGAGGTGAGTGGATTGCCTGAGCCCGCAGGTTCGAGACCCGCCTGGGCAACTTGGCGAGACCGCATCTCTACAATAAATCAAAAAAGTTAGCTGGGTGTGGTAGCACACACCTGTATTTCCAGCTACTTGGAAGGCTGAGGCGGAAGGATCGCCGGAGCCCAGCAGGTCGAGACTGCGGTGACCGGGAGCGGCCACTGCACTCCAATCTGGGTGACAGAGTGAGACTCCAACTCAAAAAAAAAAAAAAAATTGCCCTGTGATGTTTCCTCAACCATCCGTGAATGTCTTTCTTTGTATTTTTTGTTTGTTTGTTTAACATCTCAGGAGCGTATTCGTTATTTTCCCCAAACAAAATATAGCAGTTTCTTACTATCAGTTACCATATCTGTATTCCTTTGTTCCCCCAAGGATGCTATTCTGTATATATAATAGATACACAGTATTCAAGAACTACAAGGATCATCAGTAAGAATTGTTTTTTAACAAATCAAGTCAAAATTTTATCTTTGAGTTAAAACAGGAATGGGTCTATTTGGCTTTTGTTAAACTGAATTATTTCTTCCTATTAAACAAAAATACAAACTTTCTACCATGGGCATATGAGAAGATTTGAAATTATTAGCATAAAAGTGGTACAAATAGACCACAGACCCACTATCTTAAAGGGAAAAAAGTTACTTTTAGCAGGTATTTCCTCATCTTTTGACTGGGTTATAAATAATAATTCCTCCAAATAATTCAGAGCTATAAACTACAAATAATTTATCATAACAGGTTCATTGGAAAATAACTATGCTCTCGCCGGGAGCAGTGGCTCATGCCTGTAATCTCAGCACTCTGGGAGATGGAGGCAAGAGGACTGCTTGAGTCTAGGGATTTGAGACCATCCTGGACAACTTGGTGAGACCTCGTCTCTACAATAAATTCAAAAAATTAGCCAGGTGTGGTGGTGCATGCCTGTACTGTAGTTCCAGCTATTTGGAAGGCTGAGGTGTAAGGATCGCTTGAGCCCAGAAGGTCGTGGCTATGGTGGCCATGAATGTGCCACTACACTCCAGCCTGGGTGACAGAGTAAGACTCCAACTCAAAAAACAATTAAAAAAAAAAGGAAAATAACAATGCTCAAAGTTAGGCATTTTAAGGGTGCTTCGCTGAGATTTTTACAGCTAAAATGAGGGTTTGGCTGCTACCTTAAACTATTTCAGTTAACATTTTTAGTAATGCTAAGTGCAAGCAAATTTCATTGTCCATTGGTCTGTATATTAATGCAGAATCTAATTTACTCTCTGTGAGAAATTGTTGCCATTCTCATCCTGTAAGTAGAGACAGGATGCCCACCAATATACGAATAAATCTTAGTTTGGGTTTTTCACCTCATAAGAAGCTATCAGCACTGCCTAGGTCTATCAAGACCAATGGACCCATATTTAAGTGGCAAAATATGGTCGCTATATCCCAGATATTCCAGGAAATACAATTTCCCAATAGATATCAAAGTTTGCATTAAGAGGGAAAAATGTAGCCGGACTCGGTGGCTCAGCCTGTAATCCCGCACCTTTGGGAGGCTGAGGTGAGTGGATTGACTGAGCCCGCAGGTTCGAGACCCACCTGGGCAGCGAGACCTCATCTCTACAATAAATCAAAAAATCAGCTGGGCGTGGTGGTACACGCCTATATTTCCGGCTACTTGGAAGGCTGAGGCGGAAGGATCACCGGAGCCCAGCAGGTGGAGGCTACGGTGGCTGGGAGCGGCCACTGCATTCCAGTCTGGGCGACAGTGAGACTCCAACTCAAAAAAATAAAAAATAAAAAAAAGATGGAAAAATGTTAAAAATTGCCTCGAAGTATGCAGTTCATCAATTCTTTATATACACTCTAAAATCTACCCCTAGATTGTGAGGACTCTACACTTTGTGCTACTGATCTCAAAAAGAATTGCCTTGACTGAACCATGTTTGAGAGTGATCTTTAAGAGATAAGACTGCCAAGTCCACTGAAAAAAGACTAGAGAAAATGCCATCCCATTACACAATATTTTCTGGAGAAGGGCTCTGAAGACACATTTATTTCTGATCTTAGAATTCTGCAGCTCTGTCTAAGGTATTAAATAGTTTAATGGTATTTTGAGGTTTTTTTAAAAAAAATCTTAGGGCTATTATGAATTGTGTTGATCAGATTTGCTTTTCGTTTTGGCTATTTAAAAATGTAAAGTAAGTATATGGCCTACCTGCTGCATGTTTTGGGGTATTGGAAAATATGTTTTCAATTGGTCTCATTCCTACCTCCATTTTATGTATCACTTCAGTTTTGTTTCTTTTTTTTTCTTTAATCTTTTCATTGATTAATACATTTTATTTTCTTATTACCTTTTCTTTCTAATCATTGCAGATACTTTTTGGAGTAGGTGGTAATAAACACATTGTTACTATTAGGGAAATAATAAAAAGTCAATTTTTTAGTCTTTTAAAAATCATTTGAACCATTTATATGAGGACGGGCTGTATAAAAGGTGTATCTACTGACAGTTTACTGAAATGAATTCACAATATTTTGGTTTGCTGCTATCATTTACTTAAAACGATAGCACAACCCTACAGAACTATTTTGAGGTGGAGATGATAAGAAAACAATAACTATTCAGTACCGTAACATGACAGCATCTGCCATGTATATTATTTCCTAAACTTTATTTGCATGTTTTATGTATCTATAATCATTTGCCCATACTTTTATAACTAACATAATATTTTTAAAATAATTGTATCACCTTCACATTTATAATTTATATCTCTGCCACAATTTTCATACAATTAAAATATAATATAGCCATTTAAACAGCACTACATAGAAAACACAAATGTGACTGCCCAAAACATCTATATTTCACTTTTTTTTTTCCAAGTCAAAGTCTCTGTCACCCAGGCTGTAGTGCAGTGGCATAGTCATGGCTCACTGTAGCCTCAAACTCCTAGGCTCAGATGATCCTTCCTCCTCAGCCTTCTGGAGTAGGTAGGATTCAGGACGCACCACCATGCCCAGCTAATTTTTTTTTTAATAGCAACACGGTCTCACTATGCTGCCCAGGCTGGTCTCCAACTCCTAGGCTCAAGAAATCCTCTCGCCTCAGCCTCCCAAAGTGTTGGGATTACAGGTATGGACCAGTGCACCTGGCCCTATGGTTTACTTTTAAATAAAAGAGTTTAAAAACTGAGAATGTATGCAAAATAAGAAATAAAAAAATAAAATAAAATAACACTAAGAAGATTAAATCCCAGGATAAACTGACATCTCTGAGATGGTTAAAAATAACAGATAGCAACATTTTCTTTGCTATGTTTAAAAGAAGCAGGAATATTACTACCAGTGAGGTTGTAAACTGGCACAACTTTTTTACAGAGGAATTTAGTATAAAAATAATTTAAAAACTGATCTTCTTTGGCCCAAAAATTCTACTCACAGAAGTCTTTCTAACAGGGGCAGGATATGCAAAAATATTTATGTACTAGAATATATTTATTCATTACTCATATTGTTAAAAAGAAAAAGGTAAGATTTCCAAAAACAGTAGTATAAATAAAAATTATAATATGTACATATAGTGGAGTAATCAAGAGTCATTAAAATCACATCTCATTAAATGCCATATAAAATTTGTTCATGGTACATTGCCAAGTGAAGGCAGCTAGCTGTAAATTACATACTGTAAAAATAATACATAAGCTAATAGGTTTATCTATATATATATAATATATAATGATATGAGATAATGCATATGTATTTACTTGTTTGTTTATTTATTGCTGCTTAAAGGCAAGATAAAAGGGCATATTTAATTAAGAAAGAATTAGTGAGTCAGTATACATGGGAGGACACAGACCTAGGGAGTGGAGGTTGGCTCGTGGAACTTCTGGGTCCCTATCCCAAGACACGCTCCCTATCCCCATCTTAAGGGCTCCTGTGAGAATTTGTGGGCACTTTATCCGGAGAACGGGATTGGAGGATCATGACCTCTAAGGGAGATTGGCTCTACTGATACCCCTCATTTCAGGTTAGGAGTCAAAATTCTGCCACACTAGTAACTAAGGTAAACTAGAAGTAGACAGGTTAAAATTTTTCAGGGCTGAGATTCAACTTCAAATCTTTTAAGTCCCTGAACATACTTCAAGGTGATCCCAGAATGTTAGTATCCCAGCTCCCTGGCAAAAACAAACATAAGTCTTATCTGGAAAGAGATGATACCTAGGCATCTGCATAGCATAAAAACAAACAAATAAACAAACAAACAGAAGCATGGAAACACAAATTAAAAGAAAAATTACTAGAAAAAAACAGACAACAGAAAAGACACATAGGGGCCGCAGATTATTATCAGACAAATATTTTTAAATAACTATTTTAAATCTCTTCAAGAGAGCAAACACCAAAATAGAGAATTTCAACAGATAACTAGAAAGAATATTTTTAAATGAGGAATTCTAAAACTGATAATCATATAACCAAAATTAGAGCCTCAAAAGATGTGTTTAATGGCAAATTAGAAGCAGCTGAATAAAAAGTTAGTGCATCAAAGAGAGATCAAAAGGAACTATCTAGAATGAAGCATACAGAGTCAGCAGTAAAGGAAATATTGTATAGAAAATAAGAAAATAAAAGATAAAGTGAAAAACTCTAACCTGTGTATAATCAAAGTTCTAAAAGAGTCGGATAACATAGAATAATATAGAAGCATCATTTGAAGAGAGGGCATGAGTGAAAATTTTGTAAGAGAAAGTATCAAGCAACTGATTTCAAAGCCCTATACAACTTATACATAGGCATATAGTAGAACTGCTGTTAAAAAGCTAAAAATGGCCAGGCACAGTGGCTCATGCCTGTAATCCCAGCACTTTGGGAGGTAGAGGTGAGAGGATTGCCTGAGCCTAAGGGTTCGAGACCAGCCTGGGCAAATTGGGGAGACCTGTCTCAACAATCAATTCAAAAAATTAGCCAGTCATGGTGGTGTGCAACTGTGGTTCCAGCTACTGGAAAGGCTGAGGCAGAAAGAAAGGCTGTGGTAACTGTGAGCGTGCCACTGTACTCCAGCCTGGGCAACAGAATAAGACTCCAACTCAGAAAAGAAAAGAAAACTGAAAATGAGAAAAACTAATGCAACAACCATCAGTTTTAAAATAGTTTAAAGCTGTCTGAGTACACAATTAAGAAATTTAAGACCAGGCATGGTGGTTCATACCTGTAATCCCAGCACATTGGGAGGCCAAGGCAGGAGAACTGCTTGAGCCCAGGAGTTTGAGACCAGCCTGGGCAAGACTTAAAAAAAAATTTTTTTTAATTAGCTGGGTGTGGGTGTGGTACAGCACACGAGCCTAGGAGGTTGAAACTGAAGTAAGCAAAGTGAGCCATGATCTTGCCACTGCACTCTAACCTGGAGAATGCAAAAAAAAAAAGCTAAAAATAACATCTTAAAAGCAACCACAAATATATTACCTTCAAAGAATCAATAAATAAATTATTTTTGTTAAGTGGTCAGTGTTACTGAAAGCTAGAAGATAGTTGAATGATCTTCTTTAAATGCTGAAACTACTTACTAGGATTCTACACCCTGCAAAAATATTTTTCAATAAGGAAATAAAAAAACCTATTTTAAGATTTAAAAAAAGCAACAACAACACTGAAGGATGTGTCACCTAGAAGACCTGCACTAAAGGAAATACAAAATGGTCATTCTCAAGCAGTGAGAAAATAATCCCAAATGGAAACCTGGAGATACAAGAAGAAAGGGCAAATACAAAAATTAAATAACATTAGCCAGATAAATAGCATTAATGTCTTGTAGAGTTTTTAACAAAGAAAGAATTAAAATAAAAGAATACTAACATGAAGTGGAATTTATTAAGTTAAGAAATCTTAAGGCAGCTTAATTTGCTAAAAACAGGTAAAGGTGTCCCCAGAAAAGCAAAATAAGTTTGTGATTTTAAAGGACAGTCACTAAAAGAATGGTAAAACTATACAGTATTCCAACTCCAACTAATAGGGGGAAAATAAAATAGAAAAAAGTACTTAAATAAATCCAAAAGACACAAAGTAAAAGGAACTACAGAAAAGATGAGACAAATAGAAAACAAATTTTAAAGTAGTACTCTAAACCCAAACATTAAAACATTATATTAAATGTTGATGGACTTAGTAATACTTCAGTAAAAAAGACTGTCAGACTAGATTTTTTAAAAATGAACTCCAAATCTATGCTCTTTATAGAAGACACAACTAAAAGGTAAGGCATAAAAATGATTAAGGTTACTAGGAAAGAAAATGATATAACATGTAAATGTTAAATTTAAAAAAGGAAGTGTAGCTACATTAATAACAAATTTAACAGCTTTCAGGTGAAAAAGCATTTCAAGAAATAAAGCAGAATCTACCCAAAGGAAGAGAGATCATTTTATCAAAAAATGCCCATCAACTGATCAGTGGATAATGAAAATGTGGTATATACACCCTGTGTAATAGTACTCAGTCATCAAAAGAATAAAATAATGTCTTTTGCAGCGAGTTGGATGGAATTAGAGGACATCATCCTAAGTGAATTAACACAGGAACAGAAAACCAAACATGGCGTGTTCTCACTTGCAAGTGAGAGTTAAACTAAGGATCTTCAAAAGCATGGAGACACAGGAGACTCAAAAGAGGGAGGGTGAGAAGGGATGGAGGCATGAAAAAAATCACCTATTGGGTCCTGTGAACAGGTGGGTATAGTGGGACACTTGAAGTCCAGACTTCTTCGCCGCTGTACAGTACAACCATGTAACCAAAAACTTTCTGTACACGCTAAAGCAATTGAAATAAAGAAGAAGAAGAAGAAAAGCCAGGCACATTGGCTCATGCCTTTAAACCCAATACTTTGGAAGACCCAGGCAGGAGGATCGCTTGAGCCCATGAATTCGAGATCAGCCTAGGCAATATAGTGATACCTCATTACTACAAAATAAATAAATAAATAAATAAATAAAGATTAATGTCATACAGGTCCTGTAAAAAAAAAAAAAAAGAAAGAAAGACAGAAAGAAAAGAAAAAGAGATAAAGTGGAGAATTTTATTCATAAAAACTTTAATGCACAAGGAAAATAAATAATTCTAAATGTGTATGCATCAAATAATACAGCCTCGAAGTACACATAGCAAACACTGGCAGAGTTATAAGGAAAAAGATACATCTTCAAAATGGAAGTAATTTTCTCAATAATTGTTAGAATGAAAAGAAAAAAGTATGTGAAAGATCTAAACAACATAATCAACAATTTACCTAATGGACTAAGTAGAACATTTAACCCAAAACATCCTTTTCAAGCACACATAGCACACTGAAGAAAACCAATCACATCTTGGAATATAAAGTGAATCTAAGCAAATGGCAACATACTGAAATAACAGTTTGTTTCACTAACATAATACAAGTAAATTAGAAATCTGGCCAAGCACAGTGGCTCACACCTGTAATTCCCCACTTTGGGAGACTGAGGCAAGAGAATTGCTTTATTAGTAGAATAAAGGATAAAAAGTATATGATGATTCTCAGTAGAGATAATCAGAAAAGTATTTGATAAAATGTATCACCACTCATGACAGAAACTCTTAGGAAGCATAGGAATAGAAGAAAACTTGCTTACTCTGATAAATGGCAATTAAAAGAAACCTACGACAAGATAGTGGTGGCATGCCTATAATCCCAGTTACTTGGGAGGTTGAGAAGGGAGGATCCCTTGAGTGCAGGAGTTTGAGACTGCCGTGAGCAGTGATTATGCCACTCTAACTTGGGCAACAGAGAGACTTACTGACTCAAAAAAAAAATGCAATTTACCAAAATTGATACACAAAATAGAAAACATTCATAGTCTCATAACTAGTTTTTGCTTTCTTCATAGGGTCTTGTGATGATTACTTTTAATGTACTCCAGATCATCAGTCTTTTCTTCCATAGCTAATGTACTGGGCGTCCTGTTTAAGACAACTCTGCCTGCTCCACAAGCAACTAGATATGCTCATATATTATCTTCCAGAAGTTTTGTTACTTTGTCTTTCTCATTAAGACCTATAATCATCCTAGAAAGAAGTGTTATATTTGTGAGATGGAGATCAAATCTCGTTAATATGATTACCCAATTGACCCTGTCCCATATATTTGAAAGGCTCCAAACACTGCTTTTTGGAGTCCCTTTTGTCATTAAGCAACTGTCTATACAGGTGAGAGTCTGTTATGTGGCCCTCTACTCTTTTCCATGGTGTGTTTGTATATCATTACACAAATAGAATGCCTAATGACTGTTGCATTTTAACATGTCTTGCTATCTGGAATGGATAATTCTTTCCACTTTGTTTTATTATTATTATTACTATTATTTTTTGAGTCAGAGTCTTACTCTGTCACCTGGACCAGAGTGCAGTAGCATGCTCACATCCACCTCAGCCTCAACCTACTGAGCTCAGGTGATCCTTCCACCTCAGTCTTCCAAGTAGCTGGAACTACAGGCATGTGCCACCTCACCTGGCTAATTTTTTGATTTACTGTAGAGATGAGGTCTCGCCAAGTTGCCCAGGCTGGTCTCAAACCTGTGGTCTCAGGCAATCCTCTCACCTCAGCCTTCCAAAGTGCCGGGATTATAGGAGTGAGCCACTGCGCCCAGCCACTTTATTTTCTTAAAGGTCATCTTGCTTATTCTAGGCCCTTCCCACATAAAGTTTAGAGGCAGTCTGTCATATCCCACTAAAGCTCACAGGTATGAGCACACACACACGCATGGACACACACACTTGGGATGTTGATTAGAATCATATTAAATCTGTATGTTTGGAGAGAAGGGAAATAACTGAGACTTCAAATCCACGGACATGATAAATCTGTTAAAATAGTTAAATAATTTCTAATTTTTCTCATTGAAATCCTCCCACCCCACTCCCAAGAGGCAGTTCCCTAGGAGCTCACTGAAGTTTGATAGGTTTCTGCAGAAAGGCCACACACATTTTTACTGTGTCTTCTTAGATGCTGGATTTTTAATGCTCCTTTAAAAGCATATTTTAAAAATAGATTCATAACTTATGTTTGCTGATAGAGAAATGCAATTGATTTGTGTATATTGATTCTCTATTCAGTAATTATATAAATTTTATTATTTCTAATAATTTATCTGTAAACACATTTGAAATTTTTATAGATATAATCATATCATCATGAATAATAGCAGTTTTATATCTTCAATTTCTTATTTACCTTCTATGCCAAACAGGAATAATTGTTAAACAAAAGACAGAGTGGTTTCACTGACATCGCTTTCTTGTTTTCAGCTTAAAAGGACAAACCTTCAATATTTCACTAATTTGTGATATTTGCTGTAGGTTTCTTGCAATTGCCATTTATCAGAGTAAGCAAGTTTTCTTCTATTCCTATGCTTCCTAAGAGTTTCTGTCATGAATGGTGATACATTTTATCAAATGCTTTTCTGATGATCTCTACTGAGAATAATTATATACTTTTTATCCTTTATTCTGCTAATATGGAAAATTCCATGGATTTAATTTTAAATGTTAAGTCTACTTTGCTTTCCTAGAATCATCCCAACTTGGTTTTGCTACATCATTAAACTGATTTTTCAAATATTAAGCCAGGCTTGTATTCCTTTATATATATTACTGGATTAAATTTGCAATGCTTTGTTTTGGTTTTTGAGTTGGAGTCTCACTCTATCATCTAGGTTAGAGTGCAGTGGCATGATCATGGCACATTGTAGCCTTGATCTCTTGGGCTCAGGCAATCCTTCCACCTCAGCCTCCAGTGTAGCTGTACTATAGCTGAAGAGATGAGGTCTTGCTATGTTGCCTAGGCTGATCTCGAACATCTGAGCTCAAGCAATCCTCCTACCTTGACCTCCCAAAGTTTTGAGATTACAGGTGTGAGCCACTGTACCTGGCCCCTGCAAATGCTTGGTTAAAGAGTGTTTTATTTATGTTCATCAGGAATACTAGCTATAGTTTTCTAATGATTGTATCTGGTTCTAGTATGAGGAAAATTTGAACTCAAAATAAATTGGGCAACGTTTGTTCCTCCTCTATTTTCTGAAAGGGTTTACACCATACATGACTGGTTTATTTCCTCTTTAAAAGTTTGGTAGAATTCGCCAATGAATCCACCTAAGCTCTGAGTTTTCTCTGTTTTATTCACAGTTTTGTTTTATTAATGACCAAAAAAAAAAAAAAATTCTAAAGGAGGGAGAAATTGAGGACAAGATTAAAAGAAGATATGTATGTGTACATACATACATACATATATGGTAATAATTCTTATGCCCCAAGAGGGCTTGAAAAATGTATTAGGGCTCAAGGGACAGCAAAGGCATTCTACTGTCCTGGGTTGAACTTTGAAAAAATTTGAAGCCCTCTCAGTGAATTTGTCTTATTTGTAATTAGAACTCAAAGCAATAAATGGCAGTCAGGGCTGTCCACAAATGGAATAGGATCTTCCCACACTCTGTTCTGAGCTTATAGGGATGGTTTGGATGGGCTTTCTGACATGGCTGTTAGTTGGAAATAAAGCCCATTTCATGTTGAAGAGCCCATTAGTATATTTCACTAGTCTTCCACTCCTCACACAGTCAGAACAAAGCAGTACCTCACTCTTAGATAGGTGAGATTACCATTTTGAACCCCATGAAAAAAGTGAGATATGATTGCACAGGTTTGTTGGGAGTGACGCTATTACTGTCCAATAAGAGAAGTCAAAGGTGTTAGAGATAAGAGCAGGGACAAAATAGAGTGCTGAGCCTGAAAAAGTGGAGAACATCTCCCAAATTAGTTGAGGTCATCTGAAAGACAGCAACATGGTACTTTTTATTTCTAATGAGGTTGATACACTGTAAACCTCAGTGTATCAAAGAGAAGACAGATATGAAGAAAAGCTTCATGGAGTTTAGAAACTCACATTTAGAAAACCACACAAAAGGTAGTCTTATAATTTTGTAGTAGTTGGACAAACATGCCCACTTCTTAAAATTTCTTGTAAGTCTCTGACTTTTGGTATTACAAGAATATTCTACCATCAATTACATAATGCAGAAAACCTAAAATCCCAACATTAAAGGAAACAAAACAAAGCAGTCAGGTTGGAGGGGAAATAGTCTTTATAATGACTTTTCTCAAATCTTTTTTTGCCTCAGATAAAGGAATATGTATCAATATTATATAGAAGAGTAAGAATTAAGATACAGGAAAATGAAATAACAAATATAATATTAAGCATACACACATGGTATTAATTAGCTCAATTCTTATGAGATGTTACAACGGAATTAAAATATTTACATTAGCAATATTCAACCTGTCATTTTATCAACTTGAGACTTTATAAGAATTTGGACAAAAGAGGGGATGTTCCAGGGGTTCAGAAGAAGGTTAATTATTAATCCGTTATACACAGAATACAGGACAGGCACACTCGGTCAGTAATGCACTGACAAGAGAGGGTGAGTAGCACTTTGGGAGAGCTTCCTAGTAAGTGGATCAAATTTGGGCATAGCGGGGAGGAGATGCAGTTGTATGGTTTCTTTAAAGTATTTGACCTACATTCAGAAGTTCATTTCCATTCAACGTTATATCATATCTATAAAGTTTATATATATAATTGTTGGTTGACCTTGAAATAAAGGGGAAAAAAAAATCACTCAAGTCTAAATGTCTCTTTCCTAATCATATTATACATTAAGGAGGAAATACGTCTAACCACGCTTGTGGCATTGATAAGAATAAATTAGATAATGCTCTATAGATGTTATAAGAATAACATCAATAATGCTCTGAACATCACCCAGGGAGGTCATTTGACTTACCCAAGGCCATAGCAAATTCAGAAAAAAACCGCAAGTTTTTTCCTATATCCACCTAAGCATATAATCTTTCCTGTAATACACAGAGCTTATACTTTGAGGCCTTGAAAAATAATATTTTCCTTTTTAAATATAAGCTGAGTTTAACTTGGCATTCTGGCCAGATTATATACTTCACACATCTTCTAGCATTATCCAGCTGAAATAAACAAAAAAATAATGAGAGACATAGAATCTTGCGGTAATTAGGAAATACTTTTTGGGTTAAAAATAAGTAATTTTAAATCCTGGCTCCCACTCTTAACCTTGAGCAAGTTAATCAATCTCCCTGAACCTCAATTCTCCCTCTGTAAAATGGAGATATGAGGTATTTTTTTCAAAACATGGTGACTCAGTATGTAGTAGGTGTTCAATAAATAGTACCAACTACAGTTTTTAATGGTTAATACTGCTTTTTTCCTTCCTCCATTCCTTCCTTTCTTTTTTCCCTCCTTTCTTTCATTTTGTCTCTATATTTTAAAACAAAGTTAACATTATAATCATTCAGCAATTTCATTTTCATATAACCCAGACATAAACACGACTTTTCTACTGCAATACTTCTGAAAAAACAAACCATTCAGTACAGCAGTGCATAACCATAACAGAAGCTATTATTGCTCACAGTGACTGACATTTCAAGGAAAGCATTAAATTAATATAACAATGACTAAGAAAGCAGCATTTTAATGAAGGCACATACTCCCACAGATGTCTTACCACCACACACATATCTCAGCACCTGGGAGTGATTAATTGTAGGCAACTACTTTACGCCAGATAAACTGGGAGATGCTAAAGTTAAATGTCAAAGATATAAGCATTTCTCCAGCTGTAGAAGATGGATATATAAAGTATTGGCCATTAGCACAACATTGTTGAGGAAACAATAACTCGTCATATTAGTAATGTAAGCCATTAGGCGAATCTATTGTTTCCTAAGGTCAATAGCTAAATGCCTTTTATCACCAAAAAAAAAAGTTTTTACTTAACTTTTATTTTCTAGATTTCAGCGAGTACAATTAAGGGTAAGTGAACTTAAAGGTGAATAATTCTGTTGCTCTACCACTCTTTCTAAGGCTCTCAGAAGCCTGCTCAATTGGCGAGGTAAATCTTGTTTATGTCTAGATCTTAGTTTTCTTCTTTTTTCTTGTCTTTCCTGTGTATTATTATTCAGGCATTTAACAGATTGTGTCTATTAATCTAACACACCCGTCACTTTCTCAGTGATTCCTACTAACCTGCAGATGTTCAAATTCCATCTTCTTGGTCAAACATTTGGCTTTATCTTTTCTGGAGACAGGTCCTGACAGATCTTTTCTACTTTGTGTGAGGCCTTCCGATCGCAAAAGTGGATGCTTTCTCTTACCATCCCAGGGGCAAGCAGGACCTCCAGCCTGTCACTTTAGTCTGTTCTAATTCAGCTGTTGGAAATAGTATTGAAAAAGAAAATCTCTCCTAGGAAGCACAGTCTCTACTTCGGAGACTAAAACCTGCCATCCACTGCCTCCCACAACAGTACTGGAACCAGTGACCTGACTCAGCATTACCACCCCAGCACTTCCTTTGGAAATGCAGCCGGAACAGCAGGGATGAACAAAAAAGAAACTCCTCTGCAGAGATTCACATCTTAAAAGCAGGTAATCAATAAACGCTAAGTATCCTAAAATACATTTTCATAAGTGGTGAACAGTTTGGAATTTAAACAAATGATTTTTGAACTGCCTCAAACTCAGCAAAACTATTCCCTCTGCAAGAGGCTCTATTCAGTGAAACACATTTATAAAAATCTCAAGTTTTTGCCACTATTAAAAAAATAAGGCATCTGAGTTTGATGTGGCAGTATCCAGATGGTGAGATTTTTTTGTATGAAGGAGTTTGTGGGTCCTTTCATGGACTAACAAATTGCAGATTGTTCAACAAAAATTTTAAGAATTTTTAAAAATCATTACTCAATAAAGCATTACCCATCTAGTCTCCCAAACTAGAAACCATCTCTGACAACCCTGCACCTCCAACATCTAGTAAGCCACCAAACCAATCATTTCCATCTCAGATATGTCTCTAGAATTTCCTTCTTATTCATCCCAATTGCTTTGGGCTCTCTCATTTAATTTAAATATTTCAACAACCTGTTACACAATCACCACACCTCATTGTCTACCATGCAGCAAATCTTCTTCATCAAAAGCAAAGATGAGCATGTGCATTTCTTGGTTCAAGAAATCTCTGACAGCCTGGGCAGTATAGTGATACTCCATCTCTGCACAAAAGTACTTTTTAAAAAATTGCTGAGCCTGGTAGTGCATGCCTCTGGTCCTAGCTACTCAGGAGGCTGAGGAAAAAGGATCACTTGAGCCTAGAAGTTCAAGGCTGCAGTGAGTTATGACTGTGCCACTGTACCAGGCTGGGTGACAGAGTGGGATCCTGTGGAAGGAAGGCAGGAAGGGAAGGCAGGAAGGGAAGGAGGGAGGGAGGGAGGGAGGGAGAGAGGGAGGGAGGGAGGGAGGGAGGGGAAAAGAAAGAAAGAGAGAGAGAGAAAGAGAAAGAAGAAATCTTCAAGATCTCCAATGATTCTGAGCCAGGATTAAGACTGCTAATGTGCACTTAAAGATAACCCTAATGATGGCCATCAACCCATTTCTGTCTCCTCTCATTCTTCATAGACCCCTTGTTTCTGCCACCAGGGTCGCTCATTCATTTCCTGAAAGTGTCAGGATCTTTCAGAGTCCCATGCTTCTGAGGCAGAAATCACATTTTCTCCCAAGAACAACTTGCATTTTCCACCTTACAAACTCCTACTTAACCTTCAATTGCTCCTTCTAATGCTGTCTTTCTAGAGTAGGGGACTTCTTCCCTTTGCCAGATAGAGTTCATTGCATCATCTCTGGTGTCTCCACAGCATTCTGTACTATCTGTGCCAGCATTTGCTCTGCTTTAATGTGATTTCTCTCTTACATGTCATCTGCTTGCTCCCCATCCCCAACTAGAACATAAGTTCCCCTACAACATGAACTATGCATTAGTATTAAGTGGGTGGGCCCTATGGATGTTAACACTTACTGAATCTTCTACCACATGTTAGCTTTATCGTGCTCTAACAAAAAGCACATAAAATTTAAGCCAGGTAACTTCTTGGTTTAAATCATAGCTCCATCTTTGTCTAGAAAAATAGCTGTAGAACCTTGGTTTCCTTGCCTGCAAAATGTTAAATGGAACCAGCTCAAAAGGTACTTTTCGAGAACTGAGGATAAGTGAGATGTTATGTGAACTTTGTCTGGAAAGTCCTGCATGAGTATAACAATAAAAAACAATGATAATATGACTCTGGCATCTACTCAGCACCCATTCCAGGCTGGACATTTCCCTAATCCCTCTACAACTCATGTGGTGAACAGCATTAACTACCTCCATCTAACCAACTAGGAACCAAGACACAGAGTACAGTGCCAAGACGTAAAACCTGTCGGGGATTCTACCATGTGCCCTACAACCTTCTCTAACATAAGTCCCAATAGTTTATCTGATCTTCACCAAAATCCTATGTTCTTCATTTTACAGATTAACACTTAAGACTCAAACATGACCAAAATCAGAGGTACAAAGTGAACAAGCCAGGATTCCGATCCAAGGATGTCTAAAGTCAAAACCTAATGACTCTTAGGTCAAAATCCTAAGGACTATTCCGAAAGGTACAAACACACTATAAAACAAAGAAGAATAATTTGGACCTCAGGGGAAGGAAGGAAGGAAGGAAGGAGAGGAGGGACGGTGGAAGAAAGAAGCCTGTGTCTTCATAATTCAAAATAAAGATTCCCTTTGGTTAAGGTTATCAGAAAACCGTGGAAGAAGGGGGGAGGGGATATTGAAAGTATTTGAAAAGTAAAATTTAAAATAAAAAAAAAAAACTGGAGCCGGGCTCGGTGGCTCAGCTTGTAATCCCGTGCTTTGGGAGGCTGAGGTGAGTGGATTGCCTGAGCCCGCAGGTTCGAGACCCGCCTGGGCAGAGAGACCTCATCTCTACAATAAATCAAAAAATCAGCCAGCCGTGGTAGCGTGCCTGTAGTTCCAACTACTTGGAAGGCTGAGGTGGAAGGATCGCCGGAGGCTGCAGTGGCTGGGAGCGGTCACTGCACTCCAGTCTGGGTGACAGAGTGAGACTCCAACTCAAAAAAAAAAAAAAAAAAAAAATTTGGCCTTTGCCTTGCTAAGCTACGGTGTGACCATGTGCTCTTTGAGCTAAGGCAAGGTCATGTTTCCTCTGGCCCCCTTTCCTGCCTTGGGAAGGTGAATCTTTTCTCTCTCTCTCTCTCTAATTTAAATAAACTATATTTTCTGATGTAAAAAAATTGAAAACTTATACTGAAAACCAAAAACAGCAGAAGAAGAGCTTTCAGGAAAAGTAAGAAACTAGCAAATCGGAAATACAGAACTGTGGGTGGGGCCTGGGGAGAGTGAGCCTGAATCACCAAGGGGAACAGGAAAGTAAAACCGGAGTGAGGTTGGATGGCCTAGACCTGTATCAGTCAGTCAGGACGTGTATCAGATTAAGTTTGAATGAGCAGCTCTAGGTGAGGTTTGCAAATTAAAGGGAAATCAATCAGACTGGGTCATTGTACAAAGGAGCCATAATGAGCAAGAAGATAGGGAGTGGGGGACACATCCCAGCAAGAGGCCTAAAGAAGAGTGGTGGTGGCGGCGGCCCAGGATCATGAGAGGCAGACTCTCGGAGCAGCCGGAGGACCACAGCTGAGAGACCACAGTGTCATCAGGGCTGATGGCCGGGGAAAGAGCAAGAATAGCAACGTCGTTCCAAGAAGCAGAACCACTTGACGACATTCTGCAAAGGAATTTGGTTTCAGATACACTGAATCTAAGAAGCCAGTGCAGATTTTCAGCAGACACACAGAGATGCACAAGTAGAGCATGCAGAAGTGACCGGAGCTGGTGATTTGCATGCAAGTCAGTGTACATGTAGATATGAGGGAGGGGATCCAAAAAAACCAAAAGTTATTTCTAAAAACGTGTCTTTATTCTTGCATATTTAAACTTCGGTCACTTAAAAAATATTCTCTATTTGATACAATATACCTATCGAGATGCTTTTTCCACTGCTCAAAAGTTTTTGAACTTGTCAATTTTGATGCCTTTCAGTGCTTCTGCTGTTTGTTTTTGTTGTTGTTGTCGTCTCACCTCTTCACATCAGCAAAATATATCCCCTTGAGGACTTTTTCATCCAGATACAAAAAAAAAAAAGTCACTCGAGATGAGATGAGGTCAATAGGGAGGGTGGGGCATAGGGGTCATGCCATTTGGGGTCAAAAACGGCTGAACGCTCAGTGCAGCGTGGGCAGGTTGTTCATGTGGAACATCCATCATGAAATGGACAGATGCGTTGAAAGAATCTCCAAAAAAAATTCACTGAAGCAGAATGTAACCTCTCACAACAACACTAGCTGGTACATTGACACTGTTGGGCTCCTAGAACACTCCCCTAGTGGGAGAAGCTTGTATTACAAGAGGTCCATTCTCTAGAAAGTATTTCTGGTTTCTTGGGGTCCCCCCTCATATGCATGCATAAAGACAAAAATGGAGGGGGCGAAATCCAAGGGCTTTCCACCGGGAAATTTCTACTAAAAGGTAGAAAAATGGAAAAAAAGAAAGAAAAAATTAGTGTTTTGTAGCAAGCCAAGTGAAGACGCATTTTCAGGAAGTATTGGTTAATTGCCTCAAATTCTATGAGAAGTAATGGAAGGAGACTTCTCAAAACTCTGGTTACATACATATCTTTTCAGAAATATATTAAATATATTGATGCAGCCAAATATTGGATAATAAGGAGCCAGACAGAGGTAGAAAAATAGAAGCAATTTTTCCAGAAATTTTTCAAGAAGAGGAAGTTCACATAAGAGGAAGTTGAGAAAACACACAAAACCGCGCACTTCCCAGTAAAATCAGAGAAAGCATACCAGTTCAGAGAGAATGGGCTAGAAGGGTGCTGAGGAGACAGCAGGAAGACAGAAACAGGGAACGGCCGACAGTAGGCAGAGATGAAATGTCTACCAAGCAGTAAGGAGTAAGCACCCAGCTCGGAATGAGCCTCTGGAAATTTCAGGGGGTTTAACTTCCACCATTTTGTGGCTTTTCTCCAGTAATCACTGACAGCTCTGAGCAATGGAGAAGGAGGTAGTGAGTAGCAAAGCGGACACTCTAGAAAGTCAAAAGGCTGAGAAATGCTAAGATAGTAGCAAGCTTCTCTCTGCAAGGATCTGCTTAGTAGAACAGAGATGTTTCCAGAAATATAATTTCTAGTTAGTATTCTAGCATGACAGTAGTTTCTAGGGATGCTAGCTGTGGTTAATCCTCTAGCTCATACCAGAAGTAGGCACAGGTGACAGGGCCACTGTGCTGAGGTTCTCCAGCAATGACAGAACAGGCCAGGGGGGGAGCCCAGTATGGTATGAATCTACTGCATGACTCAATTGCTGGAACAAATTTGGAAATGGAAGCCAAGGGTCAAGTGCATGGACCCTACTCCCATCACACACACACACACACACCCACACCCACACACACACACAACACACTTCATCCTGGCACTATGAGAGGAGAAGATCCAAAGGAGGCTGGGTGCAGTGGCTTGGCTGGGTGTGGTGGCTCACACCTATAATCCCAGCACCTTGGGAGGCCAAGGCAAGAGGATTACTTGAACCCAGGAGTTCAAGGCCAGTCTGGGCAGTATAGTGAGAACTTGTCTCTACATAATATATTTTAAAAATTTTTAAAGAATAATTAATAATAATAAAGGAAAGGCCTATAGTGGAGTAAATTTCAAAAACTATGGTATTATAAAGCTTTGGAAACCAATTTTGAGTTCAGGGAAGGAATGAAGGAAATTTTTGAGGAGGGAAAATACCTCATTTAAAAAATAATAAGCTCCTAGTATCAAAAGGACTTGGAAAAGAACATATAGGTTCAGATGAGGCTGGATGAGGACAAGGGATGAGGATTGAATTTGGTGGACAGAAGAATTATGAGCAAACTGTAAATGTCAGTGCCCATAGTGGTACCCACCCATGGAAAGAAATAAGGAAAGTGCCGATAGCAGTGATCAACTTACAACAGTGACACATTAAAAAGTCCTTTGGTCCTTCTGCTGTGTCACACAGTTCTGTTCAGTGAGAGGTAGACATATTCTTTTATGAGTCACTTTTATAATTAGATAGCGATAAGTCTCAACTAGATGAGGTGGGGAAAGCAAGTATCTAAATGCCTGTAATGAAGATCTTGTTAAGCAAAAGGAAATACCGTAAGAAACTGTATTCATAGTTTTGTAAGACTCCCCTCCCTCAGAATCCAGAATTCACATACCAGGAGCTTACATTTTTTTCAAAGTCATTAGCGGAAGGTGAATTTTACCAATTTGCTCCAGGAAAACACATACCAAGCAGAAGTAGCACATATTTTAAAGCTGCCTATTGGGTGTCTTTTCACAGAAAAAGAAGCTAAAATAAGGAAAATTTGTCACCAACCATGTATAGCACAGGAAGCAAGCTGGAACTGAGATTAAGATCCGTGGCAAGCTCCACTACTTATAGAACAGAGTGCCTAGCTGGTGCTTAGAACGGGAACTGACTCAACAGTTAGTGTAGGATATAGATTTCCATTATGGCTACAGATAACATTACCATCATTTAAGAAAAAGGTATGCCTTCACAGGCAGTGCTTTGATCTATTTGTGCAGAGCTCAAAGATAATTAAGCAGTATAAAGTAAAGAACTTGAACAAGTATTTCTAAAGACCCATGTACTTAAGCTAATGTGACAATTGGGGCTGAGGAACTAGCCAATTTACCTACACTATCCATATGTAGTACCACTGGGAAGATCATTTATTAACATATTCTTGTTTCTAATATGCAGTATTTATTTTCTGAAGCTATGGACAGAGGAAAAGATCCTGTTAGAACGTGTCCCTTTACCTTTTAACATACCTGTGAAATGCTAACACATTTGTGTTCATAACTTTTTTTATATAATCAATATTTTTTATTATGATATTGTGGGGTACAGTTAAGGGTTAGGTATACAAATATGCTTCATTCAGGCACCCTTGTTGATAAGAGGTGTCTCCCCATCCCCAGACAGATGTTTACAACCATTAATCCCATCTCCCTTCCCCTCCCCCCCATAGTTTCCCACAACTGTCAGTCATTTTCTTATGGTAATATGTTGGATGTTCAAGGTCCACTACATGAGTGAGAACATGTGATACTCAGATCTTTGTTTCTGTGAGAGGTCACTCAGTATTATAGACTCTAGTTCCATCCAGGTTGCTGCGAAATTCATGATTTTGTTCTTTTTTATGGCTGCATAGTATTTCATTGTGTATATGTACCACATTTTTTAATCCAGTCCTCTTTTGATGGACAGCATGGTTGGTTCCAGGTTCTTGCTATTGTGAATAATGCAGCGGTAAACATCGTGTGCAGGTATCTTTTTGATAGAGTGATTTGAGTTCTCCAGTAGGGGGATTACAGGGTCATATGGGAGGTTGATGTTTAGAGCTTTTAGGAATCGCCACACTGCTTTCCACAGAGGTTGCACTAGTTTACACTCCCACCAACAGCGTAGAAGTGTTCCCTTTTCGCCACACCCTCTCCAGAAACTGTTATTTTTTTAGTTATTGATAATTCTGACTGGAGTTAGGTGGTATCTCAGTGAGGTTTTGATTTGCATCTCCCTGATGATTAGTGAGGTTGAACATTTCTTCATGTGTCTGTTGGCTGTTCGGATGTCTTCCTTTGTGAAGTGTCTGTTCATATCTTTTGCCCATTTTATAATGGAGTTGTTTGTTTTTTCTTTTCAGCACATTTGAGTTCCTTGTAGATCCAAGATGTTAAGTCTTTGTCAGACCTGGAGTTGGCAAATACTTTTTCCCCAGTCTGTAGGCTGTCTTGACAGTAAATGGTGCTGGGAAAACTGGTTGACCACATGCAGAAGATTGAAACAGGACCCCTATCTATCCCCATACACAAAAATTAACTCCAAATGGATCAGAGACCTAAATGTAAAACCTCAAACCCTAAAAACCTTAGAAAATGAAGGACATACCATCATGGAAATTGGAACTGGCATCCAATTCCTGAACAGAACCCGAAACCCACAGGCCATAAGAGATAAGATAGACAAGTGGGACCTCATTAAACTGATAAACTTCTGCAAAGCCAAAGAAACCATCAAGAGAGCTGTGTTCATAACTTTTAATGATTATTTCAAAATAGATTCAGTGGCCGAGCACAGTGGCTCATGCCTGTAATCCCAGCACTTAGAGAGGCTAACGAAGAAGGATTACTTGAGCCTAGAAGTTCAAGACCAGCCTAGGCAACATAGCAAGACCTCAAGTAGAGACAAAGAAATCAAAAAAATTAGCCAGGCGTGGTGGTGCATGCCTGTAGTTCAACTACAGGGAGGCTGAGGCTGGATTCTCAGGAAGATCACTTGCGCTCAGGAGTTTGAGACTGCGGTGAGCCATGATTGTGCCATTGCACTCCAGCCTGCATAACAAAGTGCATCCTGACATTAAAAAAAAAAAAAAATTCAGAGACTCCTAGATAATAGGCACAGTGGTTGAGAGCAGGCATTTCAGAGTTTAACAGACCTAGGTTTGAGTCATTTCTCTGCTAATTATTTTGACCAGTCTACTCTCTAAAAATGAGCATAACAATACCAGCAAGGGGGGGTTACAGGGGTCAAATGACATGTGTAAAACCCTTAGCAAAGTAAGAACTCAAAAATGGTGACTGTTGTCATTAAAGGGTTCATTAGAGAGAATTTAATTTGACTTTTACCAATTAGGTCAACACAGTAGAGTTGGAAAAGTTGGAAACAAAACCAATTCTCATCACCTAGCTCAGTTACTCTTCAGCTGGATTTTAGTCTCAAAAGGTTGTGAGGAAGATTTGCCTTTCTTGCTTTTCTTGGTCTTACTTTGTATAAACTTTCCTCATGCTTACAGATATTGTTTCTTGCTCATAGCTAAGGAGAACATGGGACATCTTGTTTCATTAATAATCACTTTACCTCTGTGTACAAGAGACTACAAGAAATTAACCAGTTTCCATCTACACTATTTTTTGACTATGTGGACGATTTACCTCAAATTTTCATTTGTAGTTCATCATATATAAACACTCACAATCTTTATATCTTGATATAAACTCCTGTACGAAGTTTTATTTAAGTCCTTAAAGGTGAAAAAAATATTTTAATAAGAGTTCATCAGCCAGGTGCAGTGGCTCACACCTGTAATCCCAACACCTTGAGAAGCCAACGTGGAAGGACTGCTTCAGTTCAGAAGTTTGAGACCACCCTAGGAAATATAGCAGGACCCTTGCCTCTACAAAGAAAAAGAAAGCCAGGCATGGTGGCATGTACCCGTAGCCCTAGCTACTCAGGAAGTTAAGGCAAGAGGATCACCTGAGTCTAAGAGGTGGCAACCGCAGTGAGCTGTGATTGTGCCATTATACTCCAGCCTGGGCAACAGAGTGAGACCCTGACTCAGAAAAAAAAAAAAAAGAGTTCATCATTTAGCTAAAGGAGACAGATAATCCTTTAGCAAATTCAATTTAATTTAAAAATCTGGCTTATCTAAAGAAGAAGGTACATTATTTTAACCTGCCAAGAGACTTTAATGGAGTAAAATGCCATATCAGAAGAGGACAAAAACATTCTTTAACTTTATTAACATTTGCATTTACACATATCAGATTGTTTTCTCTAACGCTATTGTGACTTTATCTACATCCATGTTTGTTTTCATCTCGAATGGGGGAAAAAATACATATGCGATTTTCTTGTGCTATTGCTTCCATTTCTCTCCAATTTTAAAAACTTACCTAAATGAAATAATTCTGTTTAACATTAAAATTCAAAAACTATGACAATTTTCCTGTGAATGCATTTTGCAGTGGCGAGATTTTAAAATGTCTTCCAACAACTCTGTAAATGTGGAAATGAATATTAAGAATTTCATTGCATAATTTGAAATGACCAGCAGAGGGCAGAGCTAAAGATTTGGTGCCTGAATCCCTGAGCATGAATGAGACGTTTCCAAAATGAGGCTGAGGAGTTCTATTTTTGACTGAAATTTAGCACCTCAATTGCTATATTTACTGAGCTTAGAGATATGCCAAGAAGAAATGTCAGTCTAATATTCTCTTCAGTACAAAGTGGGGAAACAAAAGTCAACACTGCAATAAAGTAATTTAATGTAGTAGAAATGCTAGAATTAACAGAATAAAGAAATAATAAAATGATGTACCTTATTCAGTTTATGCATATAAATGAGGTACAATTAAGCAAGTTACAAATAAAATTAGGAATACTTGGAATATGTGATAAAGGTAGAGATAAATATATCTGTAAAAATTAATCTGTAAAAAGTAATACATATGTCTGTATATGCATTACATAACCTTTTTCTTTTTTTTCATAATATTCCCTCTTCTATGTATCAAAACTCATACTGAACAGTGAGTTCTGGGTTGCAAAAGAAGATTTATTTTTTGCACCTGTCTGTTCGTCTTTGTCCACAAGTAAAACAAAAATGTAAACAAGTGCTAAACAACTTCTTAATCTAGAACATGAACCCTATAGACAAAATTATTGCAAAAGTTTCTTCAAATCTTTCTGATTGTTTGAAACACTAATAAACACAAAAATGATTATTCTCCATCTCAATATCCTATACGGTAAATATTGAATAAAATTTAATTTACTTTTTTTAAGATAGAGTTTTTAATCAGCTACATTTCTGGGTCTGAATATCTGCATTGTACATCTCAAGCTTTTTCAAATAAGAACAATGAAAGAATTAAACAGAGAAAGTTCTTGTAGGAAATAAAAAGTGGCGCTAATTCCACTGAAGATTCTGTCAACCACTGGAGACCAACTCCATCTCTCTTCCTCTCTCTCTGCTGAGCAGTTTCTCAATTACACGCAAGAAGTTAACCAAAGCCTTAATGAAGCAATCGGGGAAAAATGTTCCATCATTAAGCTTAGTTCTAGCATACCATCTCTCATTAGCTGCGCTATAACTCTTGAGAATTCAAAGGTAGGACCTTCTTAGAGTTAAAGAAAAAAAGCCAAGAGCAGCTTCTATATTGGAGTAGCAACTAATATTCGCAGAATACACTTTCTAGAGAAAGGCTTTCCCAAATGTGGTTGGTAGAAAACCCATATTCAGCTGGGCGTGGTGGCTCACGCCTGTAGTTCCAGTACTTTCGAAGGTCAAGACAAGAGGATTACTTGAGTCCAGAAGTTCAAGACCAGCCTGAGAAACACAGCAAGACCTCATCTCTACAAAAAAGCCAAAAAGCAAAACCTCAGGGGGTTGAGGCAGAAGGATTGCCTGAGCCCTGGAGGTCAAGGCTGCAGGGCACTATGCTCCTGCCACTGTGCTCCTGCCACTGTGCTCCAGCCTGGGTGACAAAGTGAGATCCCTGACTCAAAAAAAAAAAAAAGAAAAGAAAAGAAAAGAAAATTAGAGCCCATCCTCAGATCTAGTCAAGTAGACTTTCCAGAAGTAAAGCCCAAGAACCTGCCCCTCAGATATTTCCCTAGGCAGCACAGTAATGTGGAAGAAAACACCATGAGATGAAACTGCAAACCTATCCAGGAAGTAGCTAAGGGAGGTCCCAGTAGGCCATAAATAAGAGCTATGTTATCACTCTAAGCAAGTGTAAGGAGATCAGATTTGGTTTTTAAAAACCAAGGCCAGGTGCAGTAGCTCTCACCTATCATCCCAGCACTTTGGGAGGTCTAGAGAGAAGGATCACTTTAGCTCAGGAGTCTGAAGCTGCTATGACCTATGATAGCACAATCCAGCCCGGGCAACAGAGCAAGACTCTGCCTCTTAAAAAACTAAAACTAAAACTAAATCATTCTTTTGTGGAGAAGGAACTAGAGGGAACAAGAGCAGATTCACGGAGACTAGGAGACTATTTTTTGAGTTCAGGTCAAGACAAGGGTGGCTTGAACCAGAATGATGGCAACAGAAAGAGAAAAAAAAAATTGGCTGTGGAGAAGGGAGAAAGGGCATAAGATGTGGAGTCAGCTTCCTTAGGTTGAAATTCCATCTCTGCTTCTTACAAAACAGAGGACTCTGGGCAAGTTATTCACCCTAAGTCTCAGGTTTCGCATCAGAAAATGGAAGACAGATGAAATGGATCATTTAAAATAAAATTAATGGATCAAAGGGATCATGTGCTTGGCCCTCAGTAAGCATGGACTATCTTAGCATAAAGAAATGAGAAACAAAAATTCCGATCTCCTATGACTCGCTCCTCCATTCCTGCCACCTGGAATGGACAAAATCAAAGAGACTCACTTGGATTCACAAATCTGCATTCGCCATGGGGTCTAAATGTCCCCTTTCCCATATCACCCTGAGTAGAATATCATGCGTCAATAAGTCTTCATAGCCTGTCTCCAAAATGAGTCTGAAACTCCCACACTATCAAGATGCCTTTTTTTTTTTTTTTGAGTTGGAGTCTCACTCTGTTGCCCTGGCTGGAGTTCAGTGGCACGCTCACGGGCCATCCCTGAGTCGACCTGCTGGGTTCCAGCAATCTTCCTGCATCAACCTTCCAAGCAGCAGCAACTACAGGCACACGCTATCACACCCAGCTAATTTTTTTATTTATTGTAGAGACAAGGTCTCGCCAAGTTGCCCAGGTGGGTCTCGAACCCACAGGTTCAGACAATCCTCTCGTCATGGCCTCCTAAAATGCTGGGATTACAGAGTTAAGCCACCGCATCTGGCCCCAAGATATCATTGTAAAGAACACACCCCATAGCAGTTGTCAAGTGAAATAGAACAAAAGTGATATCAGATCGGTGTCCACTAATTGAAGCCAATCCTTCAATATCAAATCCTAATATTGACTATATTGAGAGTGAATTTATTCTTAGTAAATAACAAGTTGGACACTCTACTTTTCACTATATACTTTTTTTAAAAATTCACTTTGAAAAGTAACATATGAATCATCTTAAAGTGGCAACTGTCTTTTAATTGTACAATGTCTTTCTGGGAAGGAGAGTGATTATGAACATCAACAGATGGCATCCTTAAAGACCTACTAATTAACATGTGTCTCAGACCCTGTCTCTTGAGCTTCCCCTGACTGCAGGGTATGGTGCCAAGTGTTGTAGGTTCTAAGGTTCATAACTTCATAACGCAGGGTTTTTGCCTGACCCTTGGCTTCTGCTTCCATCTCTTTTGAATCTGAAAATCACCTCAATGTAGTAAATATTGTTATGCATCTTAAATAATACTAAAACGAAGTTTTTCTTCACCCCATTCCGTGGTTCTGAGACCATGGCTTTTCTCCACTTGCTCTGAAGTGTTCTTCCCCATCCATCTTTAGTAAAGTGAGATGATTTCCTAAGCCCTGAAGTTCAAGACCAGCCTGGGCAACTTAGTAAGACCTCATGGCTATAATAAATCAAAAAGTTAGTGGGTCATGCCTGTAGTCCCAGCTACTTGGAAGGCTGAGGCGGAAGGATCACCTGAGCCCAGCAGGTCAAGGCTGCAGTAGCTGTGATCTGCCACTGTATTCCAGCCTGGGTGATAGAGTGAGACTCTGACTCAAAAAACCAACCAAACAAACAAAAAACCACATACACACACACACACACACACACACACACACACACACACACACACACAACCAATATGTACCAAAATATGAGGTAATTCAAAATAGTTCAGTCCAATTCATCTAATCTCAGTTATATTCTGGCTTTGCATTAGAAGCTTTTATTTCCAGGGATACCCTCTTTTCATGCCCCTGGATGGGTCAGTAGAAGACTCAATATAGCCTAACTGGTACCTTGAGAAGCTCAGCATCTCAGGCTGCCAATACTAAACTCCACTCTCTTCTTAGGTTGTCTTCCATCTTTGAATCCCTGGTATTTTCTTAAAAATATCCCTCACATCTTTTTCAAAGATCTCTAAAAATGTCCAGGATTCTTAATAACACATTCACCTGACCCAGAAGTTACATAATTAATTTGGTAAGGAAACTCATTACCCATTTACGTTTAATGAATGCATGGGGACCATTAACCACCAAAAACATGAGGAAAGCTAGAATCTGTTTTAAATGGAAGAGATGTTCCTCCTCTAATGGGAGGCAGTGTAGCACAGGGGAAATGCAAATTGACATGAGTTTCAGGAGACTAAGATTCTGGCTCTGTCAAAGCTGTTTCAGCCACAGAAAATTTATTTCACTTTTCCGAGCTTGAGAGGCCTTGTTTGTCAATTTCGGAGAGCTGGACTAAATTAAATGATAGTTAAGGTCTTCTCCAGTTTATCTATACATCCCACCCTTCTTGCCTCCCACTCTAAGGTACTTTCTAGTGAGTAAGGACTTCGAACATCATCTGCACACTGAAGACTCCTCAGTCTCAGTCTCTCTCCTCTAAGCTCTCTCTCCTGACTCCTAGATACAAATCGCCAATTGCTTTTTGCATATATTTAAGTAGATATCCTTAAATCCAGTAGGACCTAAATAGAACTAATCATTCTCGCAAACTTATACACAGTTTTATACAACTCTACCGTATTGCTAAACCAGAAACACGAACATAGTCTCCTTGTCTCTGCCCTCTCCTTCACCTTCATACAATCAATCAAATCCCCAAGGCTTCTGATTTCTACCTCTAAAGCAGAGCTTCTTGACCAGGCGTGATGACTCGCATCTGTAATCCCAGCACTATAGGAAACAGGGTGGGAGGATTCTTGAGCCCAGAGCAACATAGCAAGATCTTGTCTCTAAAAAAAAGTTTAAAATGTGCTTGGTGTGGTGGCTCACGCCTGTAATCACAGCACTTTGGGAGGCAGAGGTGAGGGGATTGCTTGAGCCCAGGGGTTTGAGACCTGCCTGGACAACTTGGCAAGACCTCGTCTCTACAATAAATAAAAAAAAATTAGCTGGATGTGGTGACTCGTGCCTGTGGTTCCAGCTACTTGAAAGGCTGGGGTGGAAGGATTGCCTAAATCCAGCAGGTTGAGGCTGTGGTGGTTTTGAGTGTGTCACAGCCTGGGTGACAGAATGAGAATGTGACTTAATAAATTTTAAAAAAGGAGAGAGAGAGAGAGAGAGAGAGAGAGAGAGAGAGAGGAGGAGGAGGAAGAAGAGGGGGGAGAGAGGATGGGGAAGGGAGGGCAATGGAGGGGGAGGGAGAGGGGAGAGGAGGAAGAGAGGAAGGAAGGAAGGAAGGAAGGGAGTCAGGCATACTGGCATCCACCTATAGTCCCAGCTACTAGGGAGGCTGAGACAGAAGGATCCCCTGAGCCGAGGAATTTGAGGCTGTGGTAAGCTGTAATCATGTCACTGCACCCCAGCCTGGGCAACAGAGTGAGACCTCAACTTAACAAAATAAATAAAGAAAGCAGAGTTCTCAAAGTTTGGTGCCTGGACCAGCAGCATCAGCATCACCTAGGAGCATATTAGAAATGTAAATTACCTGGCTTCCTGAATCAGAAAAACTGGAGGTTTTTAAACAAGCCTCCCCAGGGGTTTGTAACCTTCAGAATGTAAGACTAGTATGAGTAATGATACTAACCTACGTATCATTGGCCTTTGTTGTCCCAAATATCTTTCCCAAACACAAATTAGCTTATTTGTTAATTTTGAGGTAATATGAGAAGAAAGTTAAAATGTATTCGGTAAAAGAAAAGCTGAATTTCCTGTACTAGTGTAACTCCCTGAATATATTGAAGTCCTTTAAAAAGAAAGAGCCGGGCTCAGTGGCTCAGCCTGTAATCCCACGCCTTTGGGAGGCTGGGGTGAGTGGATTGCCTGAGACCGCGGGTCCGAGACCCACCTGGGCAGCGAGACCTCATCTCTACAATAAATCAAAAAATCAGCCGGGCGTGGTAGCGCATGCCTGTAATTCCGGCTACTTGGAAGGCTGAGGCAGAAGGATCACCGGAGCCCAGCAGGTCGAGGCTGTGGTGGCCGGGAGTGGCCACTGCACTCCAGTCTGGGCAACAGAGTGAGAACTCCAACTCAAAAAAAAAAAGAAAGAAAGAGAAAAAAGCTGTGCAACCACATGTAAATTTTTGTATAAATAAAAGTTCTGTTGACCTCCTCTTTCCCATTGAGGGCAAGTTCTCTCTCTCCCGGATTATGGAGCCAGCCTCCTAACTACAGCCACAGCACAACCCTCAGACCAACACTTCACCAACACCCAGCATGCTCTCTAAAACATGACCCTCCTCCAAGCATCCTCCAGTGGCTTCCTACTGCTCTCAGGTTTAAGGTCCTGTTCCTAAGCCCTCCTTCCAGAAGACTTCACAAATGGCTCTGGGTACCATCCAGCATCCAGCAACATTTCTTAAGACACCTCCTCTACCCTCCTCCCTCACACTGTGACTCTAGGCATACTGATCACTCAAAAAAATGTGGTACATATACACGATGGAATATTACACAGCCATAAAGAAGGACAAACACAAAGACTTCGCAGCACCTTGGATGGATTTAGAGTCGATCATACTCAGTGATCTATCACAAAAACAAAGAACAGAGTACCACACGCTCTCACTCATAAGCGGACCTTGAACAATTATCATAATACTATAAGAAAGGGATTGGCAGTAGTGGGCAAATGCCAGGGGAGGGGGCATGGGATTGGAAGTTGAGGGAAATTGCTAAGGGAGGAGGGGCATATCTCATCAGCAAGGGTACCTACATAATCAATATTTGTATACCTAACTCTGAATCATACCCCACAACTTAAAAAAAAAAATTTTTTTAAAAAAACTTCAAACTCCTCCATCAACTCCATTAAACACTGTGCCACTGTGTCTGTTCACCCAGACTTTTTTGACAGTAAACTACATAAGAACAGGAAAAGGGTCTGCATTTTTCATAGAAAAATTCAATAAATATTGTTTGACTGGCTAGTAACCACACATGATCACAGACAGAAAGAAAAGTCAAACTCACAAAGTAAATTCAATTAATATAAATTACCTGGATATAGATCAGGGTCAGTCAACTATGGCCTGCAAGCCAAATCTGGTCAGCTTCCTGAGTTTGTAAGTAAAGTTTTACTAAACACAGTCAGGTTTATTCATTGCATATTGTCCGTGGCTGCTTTTATACTACATAGTCAAGCAGTTGTGGCAGATGCTAAAATATTTACAAAAACCTAAAATGTTTTCTATCTGGCTTTTTACAGAAAAATCTTGCCAACTTCCAATCTAGACAATAAGAGATAATAAAAAGAGAATATATTTTTCAGATTCCAAAGTCCAGTGAAAATTTGGAGGGGAAAAACCCTCTAAGCTTCAGATGGGATGATGCTTTCTCAGTACAAGGTATCTTTGTTTTGCCATAGATTCCCAATTCTGTTCTTCTCCTGTCTCTTGAGATAAAGGGAAAGACGCCACAAAAAATACAAGTCACATCAGCAGAACTAATTAATATTCAGTGCATCCCCAGGAGAAGGGTAAGAAAAGAAAATCTAACAGAAAAGTTGGGCTGAGTCATCCATTTTAATAAAAGTCCGTCATACAAATTCAAAACGAATTCTGAGTCACCCAATGCTGTTTGCCAAATGGGTAATAAAAGTACCAGTGTGAAAGCTAAAATGAAGATCTGAAGCAGATTAATCCTCTTGAACAAGGAAAAATAAATCATGAAGAAGTATGTCATTGCCTTAAAAAGCATGATTGTCATGAATGTGTTTTTTTAATTCACTTTTCTCACCTTCAATTAACTTTATTCTAAAATCCACAGAGGTATTGACTGGTAGCATTTCCTCTGAGCTCAGAAAACTTCATGGTAAGAGGAATAACAAAAATCACCACTCTACCTTTACAACAATATTCTTGAATTGAGCCTAACCGGAGGAAAAAAACTCCTTTATTTATTTACTTTATTTGCCATCTGAAATAAAATACACAAACAGCAGCACATGTTAGAAATTTACCAAATAGCCTATCAGATCACAAAAATGAAGTAATCTCAAAATATGCTTTAAACATAATATCCAAGTTTGCTTTAAAATGCATATGCTTAAACACACATGCACACCGATTAGTACAGGAGCCAGCCAGGTAACTGGGACAAGTTACTATAAATTGTGGAGATTTAAAAAAAGTAATAAAGTCCTTTTTTAAATGATGGAGTTCAGAGAAATACCAATTTTTAAAATTATATGTTAAAAGTCTTCTACTTCACACTGAAGTACCTGACTACAAACATGGGGGACAAAATTTGACCCATCACACAATCAATTAAAGAAAAGTTATTAATACAGAGCAATTAAAAAAGATACCCAATAAGAACATAGCCTTCAAAGAAAGAAATCAAGTCAGAACTTAATAAATATCCACTATTATATTTTTTCATGAAATAAACTTCTTGCATAACTGAAAATGAGACTGGATGAAAAAAATACCCCTTGGAGAAAAAAGAATAGTGAGCATTTTTCTTCCTGTTTATATATATTGATTGTTTCTGTCAGTAATGTTACTTCATGAGAATTATCCAACTGAGAAAATCAAGCATAGTCCAGGTGGTAGATTTCCTTAAAAGAGAAAGCAATGCTGTGTAGCAAACCAGTCTCCAGTCCTTTATAGCTTCTCACTTTCTTAGGAGTTCTAGATGAAATAGAGGTCCTCATTCTTAAGGTGTTACAGAAAGCAGTACCTTTCATTCTTTCATGCCACATTATCTATCAAGTATGCCAGACACCCATACAAAGAGCTAAATAAGTGAATCATATATCAATATTTGAGTGTCAAACTCAAGACAGTACCAGGGAATGCATGGAGCCAGTACAGAATGGTCATAAATATAATACCAGTAGGAATGACAGAATCACCTCCACAATGTACCGTTTCCCTCCTCATAGCTTTTCCTGTTCTCTCCAAGTCCATCCCACTCCATCCAGCAAGATGTGGGGGAGACTGGGCTGGGAAAAGAATGTGGCAATTACAGCCATAAAATCAAGAGTAGTACATGGACTAAGAAAGGAAGATGGTAGCAATAAGCCCAGAAACACAGATCCAGTTCTGGGAATCATACATTAATTCTGAAGCAAATCCATATTCCATCCCATCCTCTATCTTCTCTCTATCCAAGTGTTTTTAAGATTATCAAACATAGGTAGCCCTTGATAATTCAGGGCAATTCACATTAGAGATTCTCAATTCTTCCTCACTTCAGTCATCATGGCTTTCCTTACAGTCCTTTTTTCACAAAATCAAGGCATATTTGTTGAATGTCTATGCCACATTATGTAATAGGAACTTGAAGGACAACGATTAAAAATAATAACCACTAATAACCTGGCATTTATGATGTGCCAGGCACCGTGCTAAATGTTTTATAAATTAATCTCATTTAACTTTCAAAACAACCCCAGAGGTAGACACTATGTATTATTACACATGAAAATTTGTAATATGACCTTGGGTAAATGTTCCTCTTTTTTTTTGGTAGGGTCTCTCACTTTGTCACCCATTCTGAAGTACAGTGGCACAATCGCAGCTTACGACAGCCTTGACCATGTGGGCTCAGGTGATTCTTCCGCCTCGGCCTCCCAAGTAGCTGAAACTACAGGCATGCATCACTATGCCCGGCAAAGTTTTTTCATCTTTGGAAGAGATGAGGTCTTGCTACATTGCCCAGACTGGTCTCAAACTCCTGGACTCAAGTGATCCTCCCACCTCAGCTTCCCAAAGTTCTCGGATTATAGGTGTGAGCTACTCTACCTGGCCTCTAGCTTCTTAAATAGATAGAAGAAATGGAATTAGAATTCAGTCTAGGACTAGAGTCCACTCCTTACCACTCTGAGGAGTCCTATCAGATAAACATAAAGATACAGTCTTACACTGGTCAAGGTCAACCTATACACAAAATTTAATTTACATTTGGGCACTAGAGGGTAAATAGCCAATCATAATGCACATAACAAGTCCTTGAGAGAAAATGCAGACTTAGATGGTTAAAGGTGTTTGAGAGGGAGTGGCATCGAATTCTGAATAGCGTCCTAGGAAAACAAGTAGAACCTAATCGGGAAATAACAGTTGGGAGCAAAAGCCAGTAGTACCCACAAAGCCCCAGAGGTAAGAGAAAGCATAGACCAGGAAATCCAAAGTCAGTTCAGCATGGTCAAAGACTGAGTTTGGAGCAGTAGGAAGGGAGGTGGTCATGAGCTGCAGAAGCAGGAAAGTGTTGAGAGGCAGAAGGAAGCCCGGGGAGACCAAATAATTTGGACTTTTTTCTGACAAAGAAACCATTAAAGACCTTCTGTAGAAAAATGAAACGATTCTATGTACATCACTGGGTTTCTCAACCGTGGCACTACAGACATCTTGTATTGGATAGCTCTTTGTTGGGGAAAGATGGAGATGTCCTTGTGTGCTGTGGGATGCCTGGCAGCACTTCTGGCTTCTACCCACTAGATGCTAGTTGCACCCTTCCTCCTACTGTGACAACCAAAAATGTCTTCAGACATTGCCAGATGTCCCCTTTAGGACAACATGTCTTTGAACTGAGAACCACTAGACCAGACTGAGGAGACTGGACTAGAGACAAGTAACCGGTAAACTTAAGAAGATAATGAAAAGGCTAATGCAATCACCCAATCAAGGGGTGACTGAATCCTAAAGGTGGTTTCCCCAATTTCCCCTCATACAACATCTAGCCCTCTATACCACCTAGAGAATATTCCAAGCCCACCTGTGCAAAACCCTCTCAAAGTTTATTTTTTTAAAAGATGGGGTCTCTCTGTTTCATCCAACTGGAGTGCAGTGGTACGATCATAGCTCACTGCTGCCTTGAACTCCTGGTTCAAGTGATTCCCCTGCCTCATTCTCCCTAGTAACTAGGACTACAAGTGTGTGACACTACTCCTGAATTTTTTTCTTTTTTGTAGAGACTGGGTCTCACTATGTTGCCCTGGCTGAGCTCAAACTCCTGGCCTCAAGCAAACCTACCACCTCGGCCTCCCAAAAAACTAGAATTACAGGTATGAGCCATCATGCCCGCTCTACCTTTGAAGCCCATGTCATCCAGTAGAGTCATCATCATATATTCTGTGTCATCATCATCTATCCCTCCTCATCACAAACATTTACAGACATCCTTGGTATAGCCTTCACTTGTCAAGTTTTCTATCATATGGTTCTGGGTCTGCTTCTCATTGCTGACTCTTCCACACCAAGAGCTTCTCAATCTAATGACAATGAGCATTTTCCTCCACCATGGCCTGGACTTTGGAATCGGTAGAACACTTCCCCTTCTGAAATCTGAAATACCAACAGCCTTTCCTCTGGCCACAATCTCCAATGAATCCATCCTCTCTAAATTCTCACTGTACCTATTTATTCTCCACAGTCCTTTAAGAATTTTAATCTTTTGATTTATTGACTTTCTTTTAATTTTACAGATTTACTCACTCATGCTTTCAGCAGATAAACTAAATGCCATCAATATCAGTTCCCTTGCCCCCCATGAACTGCCACCATGCTGTCCCAAAGAATCACAAATTCTAGCTGTTTGAAAGAGAATGGCCCTCCTCCCTGAATCCTATTCCCTCTTTGGTATTCTGTCTCTTAGTAGAGTATCCCAGGGATGCAAATCAGAAGCCCCCAAAAATCATCTACTCCACTCCCTACATCCAATCTAATGGCAAGTCCTGTCAAGTCTAAATCCTAAATGTCTAAATACTCCCTATATCTGTCTCTTTCTATCCCCACTGCCTCTGTTTCTGTTTAGGCACTTTTCTGATCACCCAGATGTCAATTTTTGTTTAATTTTTTTCAATCTCTTCTCCACTCTGCCACCAGCATGATATTTTATAAATGCCAATTGGTTTATGGCTTCACTACTCAAAAGTATTCAAACACATCCAGGGGTGACATATATGTCTTTATTTACATGTCTGGCCTCCTTTCCACTCAGCATTCTCTCAATTTACACTCCAGAAATACTTAGAAGTGGTGCTCATATGCATCTCCATGCCTCTTCGTGCTACCTATTATACAGACTTCTTCTGTGGCTGCTCTCTGCAGCAAACTCCTACTCATCCCCAAGTCTTGCCCCAAGTATTGCCTCCAGAGCTACCAAGGAGATCCAGTTTATCCTTCCCCTTTGCTTCTCCTACTGTAAATACCTCCACTGGGACCTTAAACATGATTATGACCCTGTAATGATGGTTAACATACATTGAACATTTACATTATTCCTGCAATGTGCAAAATACTTTATACAAATAAGTATAATAACTAATACATAAGTATAATAATCAAGAAGTACAATAAGTATAAATAATAACTATACAAAATAAATAACTTATTTGTATAAAGCATTTTATATACTTTCCTTACACACAAAAACTATTATATTATTCCCCAATTTACATAGGAAGAAGCAAACTTTGAGAAATTAAGCCATCTACCTAAGTTTGCACAGTAAGTGGAAATCCAGAAGAGTTTGACTAGAGAGCATCCCTCAATCACTAAGCTCCAATAATTTGTTTGCGTGTCTTATTTCTTTAAATTGGACTAGAAGCCAATTGGGAATAGAGGCTTTCTTTTCTTCTTTGTGTCCCCTAGTAACTGGGTTGGAGCTGATAAAAACAAATGGGAGTAATAATTAAATATCAAGAACAGGATCTAAATTAGAAGAGAAAGTTGAAGGAATTACAAGAAATGGCAAGAATGGGCTGAAAAATCAAAGATATTGAGAATATAGGAAAAGAAGTCATGTTTCTCCTCCTTAAAAAGAATAATGGAGCCAGGCATGGTGGCTCATGCCTGAAATCTCAGCACTTTGGGAGCCAGAAATGAGAGGACTGCCTGAGCCCAGGGGTTCGAGACAACCTGAGCAACTTTGAGAGAACTTGTCTCTATAATAAATCAAAGAATCAGTGGATTGTACAGTGCAATAGATGCACAGAGTCAATGTTTTCCAATTTTTAGAGTAAACCTAGAGATAAAACATTACTCTTAAAAGTATACCTTGCTGGGCACGGCGGCTTATATCTGTAATCCCAGCACTTTGGGAGGTGGAGGCAAGAGGATTGCCTGAATCCAGAGGTTTGAGACTAACCTGGGGAACTTGGTGAGACCACGTCTCTACAATAAATCAAAAAATTAGACAGGCATGGTGGCATTTACTTGTGGTTCCAGATACTTGGAAGGCTGAGGTGGAGGGATCACCTGAACCCAACAGGTCGAGGCTTCAGTGGCCATGAGCATGCCACTGCACTCCTGCCTCGGTGACAGAGTGAGACTCTTACTCAAAAAAAATTTTTTTAAATGCATATATATAAATAACATGCTCTAAAATTAAAAGTGCATCTGGTAGAAGCTGGGAGGTAAATGGAACACAGACTAAGTGGACTAAGTTCCATTATTAAAGGGAAACTAGAAATAGCAACGTTAACTATATCAGAAGGAACAAGGAGAGGTAAGGAAGAGATATAAGTGAGCCAAGTCTTCACCTGTGACAGCCAAAAGGCAAGAGCAATGTCACCAATCACATTCGTGGGTGTAAAATACCACAAGTCAACACAACTAATCTAAATTTTGGTAAATAATATCTTACATTTTATTAGTGATGTCTATGTTGAGATTAGAGGCACATCTGCAAGGAAATATCAGCTAAAATAATTTTAAAAGCTGGCCTAAAATATTAAGAATCATTTCAATACCACCTTGAAAATAAAAATAACTTTCTGAGAGTGGATACTGTGCACAATAATAATTACAAAATAAATATACAGCAAAAATATATATATACATATGTGTGTATATTCCTTAGAGACAAAAGATGTATCAAAGCCTTTATTGCGCCTCAGGAAAAGATTTGTATGGACTTGACTAAATAGAATCTAAGTAGTCTTCCTGCTTTGAAAAAAATGAATTCAAATACATATAATCATTTCTGTTTGTCCATTTAAGTCTTTTTTTCTGTCAATGAGTACATTTCATTAGTTTTCTGGCAGTAGCCACTATTGGTTTTTTATTAATGACTTGTATTTCAACAGTTTCAAGATATTGTTTCTTGTATTTCTTTCTTTTTTTTTTTTTTCCTTTTTTTTTGAGTTGAAATCTCATGCTGTCACCCAGCCTGGAATGCAGTGGCATACTCATGGCCACCGCAGCCTCAACTTGCTGGGCTCAGGTGATTCTTCCGCCTCAGTCTCCCAAGTAGCTGGAATCACAGGTATATACCATTACACCTGGTTAATTTTTTTATTTATCATAGAGATGAGGTCTCACCAAGCTGCTCAGGCTGGTCTCAAGCCCTTGGACTCAGGCAATCCTCTTGCCTCTGCCTCCCAAAGTTCTGGGATTACAGGCATGAGCCAAAGGGCCCAATTTCTTGTATTTCTTTTAAACCTGAATTTTCATGCCTTCCTTGTCTTAATTCTAGCTTCACTTGTACACTCATCCAAACTTAACCATTGAACTCTTACCCATCTGGTAAGCATGGGGATCACGGCATATTTAGCAAAATCAGCAGCCCTGCCAAACCCAGATAAGTCCAGCATCCAAAAACACGCATCTAAAAATATTCTACTACACAAACATTTAAGATAAGTTCATAGAGGATTAAACAGATATAACTACCTACTCCTGCAAAAATGTTTGGTCCAGGTAAACTTGCTTAGCTCCTAGTAATGTAAACAGATAATGTAATATCTGCCATAGTTATGATTAAAGAAATCCTAGAAAAGCTTGTTCATGGATAATCAACAATTATGTAAGAAAAGTGTGGTTGGCTGGAAAACAGCTGCTGATAAATATGACCCAGAAAAAGGGATCTCATGAATAAAGGCACGAGAGAGATGACTAGACCAGCTTCCAAAAAATTAAGAAGACTTTTCTCAGGTCACAAAAATAGATCACGATCTGCAACTCAAAAGTATAATCTACTAAGCAGCAAGCATTCATATTATCCCTGTCTTCTCTTGCTAGTTTTGGAATAAGTCTAGCTTAGAATTCTATTTGAGATTTAAAAAAAAAAAAAAAGCAAAAAAGGAAGCAAACAACAAATATGAGGATTCGGGAAAAAAATAAAAAGCTGGTAGTTTCTGTTCCCAGATTAGTAATGGAAATAGAAAGAGATAACAGGACAATGTCATTAGGTCCTTAAAGGAGCTCGATTTTTACTTTTGTTTTATGAAAGCCAATCCTACCCGTTTGATGTTTGAAAAAATTTTAAGTATTATGACTCCAATTTTGATCAACTAGTAAAGTCAGTGTCATTCCACTCAGCAAGAAGCAAAAGCTAATGTCTGTCAGATAATAAGTCAGGTATTCATTTTGAAAATAATTGGATTTTTATTCAAGGAAAGTACTCGTATATGAGCACAAGTCCGATCCTCACATCATCCTCCTAAAATGGACCTGATTTTTCTATCTCAGTAAACGACATAACCCTCCACCCAGCTACCCTAAACCAAGATGCCATCCTTGACTCCCTCATCCTCCCCTTGTCCTCAGGCCTGACCCAACAGAACTCTCACCAGCTCTACCTCTAGAATTCACCCCAACCTGCTGACTCTTTTCCATCTTCCTCACCAGCCTCCTATCCCAAGCTACCGCCACCATCTCTCACTCAACTACTGCGATAGCCTACCTGCTGCTCCTGTTTCTACTTCTGTCCCTGCACTCTATTATTCAATGACCAGGCTGGGTAACCCACCTGTAATACAAAGCAAATATGTTCTTCCCCTGCATAAAGTCTCCCAAAAACTCTTAATTAAAACAAACCACAACAAAAATCCACATTCCTTCCATGGTTTTCAAGACCCTGCCTGTTATGGTGCCTGAGACCTTTCAGACCTCATCTCACTAAGCTTTAGTTGCACACAGGTCACACTGTGCTCCTCCAAGGCCCTTTGTACTTACCCCATGAGCTGCCTGGAATGACTTTCCCTCAGACCTTGTCTCATGGGTCCCCAGAGTGGCTCCCCTTGGCATGCATCCTACCCCATGCCATTAATTCTTTCATATCATTCAAGTTTTCCTTCATAGCACTTACTAGAACCTGATAAAAATTAATGAACTTATGCTTTTATTTGTTCTTTTTTTTTGAGTCGGAGTCTCACTCTGCTGCCCAGACTGGAGTGCAGTGGCCGCTCCCGGCCACCACAGTCTCGACCTGCTGGGCTCCAGAGATCCTTCCACCTCAGCCCTCCAAGTAGCCGGAATTACAGGCATGCGCTACCACGCCCGGTTGATTTTTTGATTTATTGTAGAGATGAGGTCTCGCTGCCCAGGCGGGTCTTGAACCTGCGGGCTCAGGCAATCCACTCACCTCAGCCTCCCAAAGGTGTGGGATTGCAGGCTGAGCCACCGAGCCTGGCTTGTTCTTTTTTTAAAAAATTTGTCTCTCCACACCTTGAGTTGGATGCATATTTCAAGAGATCACATTCTTTTGTTCATGAATTTATCTCTCAAGCCTAAAACATGACCTGGTATGTGGAATGTATTTGGTAAACACTTGTAAAAGAATTAACAGAACCCTCAAAGCCATTTTCATTTTTAAAAGTTCTTAAAATCTTAAACAAATTAAAACATGAAATATTTTCTATGCCAGCACATTCCCTGGGGGTCTAGTGGTTAGGATCCGGCATTCTCATATTTTCTATACCACTCTTATAAAATAAAATCCCAGACCCTAAGAATGAGTAAAATAACATGGGGCTCAAATCAGAAGGGTCAACTGAAGTAGGTTAATCCATAAACTGCATCAGTAAGAGCCCCAAATCCAAAACCTTGAATGCTCTAACTACATGTGTAAGTACAGAAGTGAGAAGGGAGAGGGGAGGAAAAGCAGATGCTGTTAGGGAAGGGAACAAACTGGCAAAGTCGGGGTAGGAGGAGGAGCAGCTATGAGCTTATTCCCACAGGGTGTTCTGTCTCAAAAGGCAACTGACCACAAGAGAATTGTTGACTAGAAGTGCTCCCAACAGCTGTTTTCTGGAAGTCAGCAGAGAGACTCATTATCAGAAATTTCTCTCCCCGTACATTCTACCCTATCCCCCACTGACACCTCAGTCCTCATAACCCCCTGAATTGTTGTATCCTTACCCTCTCTGGGTTTTGAAGAAACTCCTTGACTATGTATCCAATAAATGTACAGTTCTGTTATTGAATTGCTATTTAAGTACATGGAATAATGTTTTTTTAAGCAAACACCTTCCATGTCTTCTTGCTTTTCTATGCATTTTGGGAGTTTGGGAGAGGGAGAGGGGTGAGAAGAAAAATTAGTCCAGGGTCAATGAATAAAGTAAGAAGAAAATGCAATCATATTAATTTGAAAGAAATACATTCCCCATTCTGAGAAAATTCCTTCATACAATATTAAGGGATTTTATTTATTTGCTGTTTGCTTTTCACTGTCTATGCCACACCCAGTTGCCCTCCAAAACAAGACAGGAAGAGTTACTAGTTTCTCCAACACAAAGATAGAGAAAGGTGAGGTAAAAGAAACAGCCAGGAAGAAATAGAGGCGGGGTGCAGCAGCTTACGTCTGAAATCCCAGCACTTTGGGAGGCCAAGGTAAGAGGATTGTTTGAGCCCAGGAGTTCAAGACTAGCCAAGACAACATAGCGAGACTTCATCTCTACAAAAAATCAAAATCAAAAAATTAGCCAGGGATGGTGGCACATGCCTTTAGTCCCAGGTACTCGAGAGGCAGAAGCAGAAGGATCTCCTGAACCCAGGAAGTCGAGGCTGCAATGAACATGGCCCTCCAGTCTGGGAGGCACAGTGAGACCCTGCCTCAACCAATCAATCAATCAATAATATTACCCTACTCTTTTCAGTTCATTTCATTGTCACATTGATTAACTGACAAGACTTACTTCTGGACTTTAAGGGAAGAAATTGCTTAACTTGGGAATAGTTTTACTCAAAAAGCAATTAATGGGCCCGGCTAGTATCTGCTTTAGCCTATGCTATATTTATGATGATTCCAATTTGCCAAACTGATATATTTTCTAGAACTCAGATCTACATTTACCCTACTATCATCCTAGGGTTCTGTCTCTACAATAACACAGACATCTCATAGAGGAGAAATGTAGGACAAAATTTAAATTATCCAATTCTTCCCACAGGAGGAAAAAAATCTACCTAGCAGTCACTAGCTGTCACATCTTTTTTTTTTTTTTTTTTAGTTGCAGCAGGGAAAAATGTAAATAGACAAATCTCAAGAAATAAGCTTCAGAAGTCACAACACAACCTGGGAAATTTCCTTTCAGATGGGAATTACCAAGAAGATCACAGAATATTTTGTGTGATATATTTTCCTGATACTGAAAGGAAATAAAGGAAGACTGTGCCAAGTCATAATGGGTAAAAAAGAGGGGGAAAAAAAAAAAAGAAACCAAGCAAGTATAGGCACTCTATCATTTACTATCATATCCTGGCCTCAGCCAGGGCTCATTTTCATTGTCTTTTAAAACTGACAAGACGGTGCAGTTGGCAGCAACAAAACAAAGTAACTACTCCTTATGGGTGAAAACCCATTACCCTCAAATACAAATCCTGGGTTCTGCACAAGTGAGCCAACCTGTCCTCTAGTTTTCTTATGAGAATTTTATGTATGAGAATTCTCATATATCTGGGTTTTGGATGTATATTTGTCACAACCAGTGCTTCATGTGAACATGGTACCACATGTTTGAGAAAAATGAGTAATACTCTAGTTTGAAAATGATAATCCAGTTGTGCTGATATCCATTTTGAATTTGAATACGCCTTTTGAATTACTGTCCCACGGTGTGAACACTCTTGGTGAATGGGAACCAGGGAAGGAATCAGACAGTGCTGCTTCATGTCAATACTTTGAACACAAATGAGTAAGAAACACACTGAAATAGCATTCTAGGGCCCATGGAAACCTGCAGCCCACTGGGAAGAACATCCATGCTTTACAGAGCTGCTTCCAAAGGAATGCCTGCGACCAGAAAGGTCAAAATACTGACTTACAGTCGCTTTAAATCATCACTGATTAGAGCAGGCTGGAGAACTATCGAGTGGCCATCTGTTAAGAAAAGGAGGGTTGGCAAATGTATATAACACTCGAGTTTAAAAAAAAAAAGCATGGAAACAGGCACACTGAGCTGTTGAGTGGTGAAGGAAAGGAAAGCTTGCATCCCATGCTGTTTTTACATTTTAGGGTGACCAGGCCGCTACACATCACAGTTGCTATTTCGACGGCAAACCCTCCTCCCAGACAGAAGTGCATTCTCCTACTTACGTCAAACGGAGCAGAGCTTGATTGCACGTTCTGGTGACATGGTTCCCTAAAGCAGTCACTAAAAGGAAGGAGAAGACCCATGGCGATGATCCGTGAGCAAAACTTCTCTGCTTCTTCTGGAGGTCCGTTTTCCTGCTGGCTGAACAACTTCTCCAGCAGAGTCCTCCCTGAGGATGAAACACAGTCATTAGGAGGGAGCGCTGGAGGAGCACCTGGTTGGAAACTCTCCCAGAGGAGGGAGGCCTGGTAAACACTGCCAGCAAGCAACACTGCTGTTTCCAGGGCTACTCACTGTGCAAAAAGAAGCCTATCCAATTCAAGAAAACTCTACAGTCTGACACTGGAGATGCCACATAGGAAAGGGCAGATCTGGTTTGCTCTCTCATCCCCTCAGATACCTCCTGCCTCAAAAGAGAATGGGCCAAGTTATGAACTGGAGAGCTTTCATCTAAGAAGACCCCAACTCTTTTGGATTTTTTTTTTTTTTTTAGAGGCAGGGTCTCATTATGTTGCCCAGGCTGGTCTTGGACTCTCAGCCTCAAGCAATCCTACTCCCTCTGCCTCCCAAGTAGCTGGGACTACAGGCACCTGCCACTACAACTCCCAGTTCCATTTTAGATTTAATTGGTAAATCCAATATGGGATTCAAATTTGGATCCAAAAGGGTAAGTCCTTTTGGATTTAATTGTGACTAGTTCTCTAAGGAAGCAGTTAACCCAATATGCCACCATTTGGGCTCAGAAATGTCAGCAACTGATATTCACAGTCTCAGGCATGGTGATGGGGAGGGGACAGGGAATGAAGAGACAGAGAATGAGAAGACAGGGAGGCAGGCAGAGGCACTAACTCATAAGAAGGAAAGAGAACTTTCCAGCAAAAAAGAAAAGTCACCCAGGAAAGAAAAAAAAAAATGACAGAAACTCAAAATTTTCTCAGATGCTCCCAGGGTAGGTAGCTCCATAACCCTAGGATGGGCCAAACTTAGATTTTTAAAGTTATTTTCCTATTAAAAAAAAAACAGGCACAATGAGAAGATACTGGTCCTCCTAGTCCAGGGATTCTCAATCTTGGTTATAACTGAGGATCACCTGAGGAGGATAGCACTGTGGGAAGTGGGGACCGGCCATCAGTATTCTATTGGTCACCAGTTGGTTCTAAAGTGAGTCAGGGTTGAGAGCCATGCGTATAGTCCCTAATCTGTTTCTGACACTACTAGCTCTCTAAACTTCAGAAGTTTGTATAGCTTGTTTCCACATTCATAAACTGTGGCAGAGGATACAGAAAATCTCTAGGGTCCCTTAGAAGGGACGACTAACTGTTCCTTAGTTCTTATCCGGCTGCTTCCTCTCCCTCTAATTAGCAGATTTTTTCTTTGAATTTAGATCAACATTTTATCCAGAAAAGCCTTCAGTGTGATCCCTTTTCCTACTCTTTTGGAACCTTTCATAGCTCCTTTTGTGCAATTAATGGTTTTGCTTAATTGGTTGCACAATCACTTGTTTAGTGTCTTCCTCCCTCACTGAAACATAAATTTGCAAACGGCCAGCAAATGTCTTGCAAACCTAGCCACTTGCACAGAACTATACAATAAACACATTTTTAGGACCTCAGGAATGGATGCCATGTGATGATTCTGTGACCGATTCATTCACATCATGGTCAGAATTGGAAATGAAATATCCCTCTGTATTGTCAAATGTTTTCTGTCAAGGGCTAAATAGTAAACATGTTAGACTTTGTAAGGTCCCTGACGCATATTTTCCCCTGGTTTGGATTGGTTTTGAAAAACTTTGAAAATGTAAAAAATCATTTTTAGCTCAGGGCTGTGCAAAACGAGACCAAGACTCTACTTCGGTTACGACAAATACATTTCAAGCATATAGATGTTCAATTCTATCAGGATGCCAATCATGCCATTTCCATGCCACTTCCTATGTATGTCTGTAAAACAACACTAATCTCAAAGTCTGCCTCTGATATTTGGAGTGACAAAGCACAGTAAAAGAGGCCTTTCTATTTTCTCTATCCCCTTGGGCCACTAGAGAATCTTCTACGGTCTCTCAGGACTTTTTTTAAAGGGAAAATAAAGGATGTTTCCCCCTATAGAACTTCAGTTTATCTGCACCTAACTGGAACTGAATACCTAGGATGTGGCATCCCTCAATTCTCAAGTAATTAATTATCATAACAGCACACCCATTATACACATCTTACAGAATGACTGGAAATAGCCCTAAAACTAACACATTCTTTCCTACCACTCAGATACTGTGTATGACAGAGAATAAGAGGAATGGGATCTTGCCTGTTGGATGAGAGTAGATGTGTGTGTGCATATCAAGCAAAACATTATCAAAGGTTACAAAACAATGTGGAAGAGAGCGAAGTGTGACCTGCTGAAATGCCAGTTCTACAATGAGCCCTAAGTCCTTAATCCAGGGTTTCTCTGCCACAACACTATTAACATCTTGGGCCAGACACTTCTGTATTAGGGGGCAGGGGGCCATCCTGTGCATTTAGCAGCATCCCTGGCTGCTAACACTAGATGCCAGGAGCACAAGCACCCCACGCCTAGTTGTAACAGCCAAAAATGTCTCCAGACATTACTCAATGTCCTGAGGTGGGGGAAAGCAAAATAACCCAAGGTTGAGAATCCTTGACCTAATCTCTCTAAACGGAGCTTCACCTCCCTGTATTAACAATAATCCGCGCCTTTGGGAGGCTGAGGTGAGTGGATTGCCTGAGCCTGCGGGTTCGAGACCCGCCTGGGCAGGCGAGACCTCATCTCTACAATAAATCAAAAAAAAAAAAAGGCGGGCGTGGTAGTGCATGCCTGTAGTTCCAGCTACTTGGAAGGCTGAGGCGGAAGGATCGCTGGAGCCCAGCAGGTTGAGGCTGCGGTGGCCGGGAGCAGCCACTACACTCCAGTGTGGGCGACAGAGTGAGACTCCAACTCAAACAAACAAACAAACAATAACCTGGTTGCCCCTTGAGAATTTCCTTATCCTGCCGTCCTCGTCAAATCCCAAATATTTGAGGGACAAGAAATGGGAAAGTTCCTTGATCCTCACAGATATGTTCAAATGATTTATTATCCTTCGAAACCATAAGCTCCTTTAAGAACTCCTGCCCCTGGCTAGACTCCTACCATCCCTCTCTTTCCTGACATCCACTAACCTTCAGTCATCCCCTCGCCCCACGGTCCACGGAACAGTTTACCTCCTGACTCACTGTCCTACTTTCCACCTGACTCTTCTCATCATTCACAGTGATTCTGATGTCTGCACTGAGAGCAAACCAACACTCCAAGTGGATACCGCACCTGAGACCAGGATTCCTTGCCCGCAGCCAGTATTTCCTCCTCCCTAAAATAGCGACACATTCTCGTGGCACATCCTCAAACTGGCCACTATCAGAAACTGTACCACCTCCAGGAAAATCTGTTTCAAAGCTTACTCCAAACACTACAGTAGCTTCCCACCGCCCTCAGAGTAAAATCAAACTCCTTACTGCAGTGCAGAAGGCCTCTCCCACCTCCCTCCACTCTTTCTCACTCCCCTCTAGTCCAGCATCCTCCTCCTCCTCCAGGACGCTGAGCTCACTCTCACCTCAGAGGCTTTTGCACTAGGACACTCTTCCTCCCTCAGAAATTTCAGTGACTCCCTCACTCCTTCATCTCATTCAGGTCTCTGCTCAGTTGTCACTTCCACTGAGAAAACTTCTTGATGGCCCCTTCTAAAATAGCAGTCCCGTCACTCTTGCTTCCATTATTCACCTTATTCTTCAGAGAGCATAGCCCTTGAACTTAAATAAGTCTGTGGTCTGTCTCCTACTCATGGAGTGAAAACGCCATTCCAGCAGACCCTGCTGTTAGTTTACCACCTTTTACCCAAGAGAGCCTGGCAAAGAGTGGATGATCAATTAACGTCTTGATCATCAGTGAATCCATCTATGTACAAAAGCCTGGATAGAATAGCTCATTCCTGATCCCTAACATCTACCCTTTAAGTGCTTACTCTAGAACCCCTGCTAAAGCTCCACCTACCACACTGACCTTGAATCACTTGTCCCTACTCCTGTTGTGCAATTCATCACCCTGTCTTGTCTCACCCTTCCTTCCTTCCAGTTCAAATTCCATGTTCTACCACGATAATTAATGACTTCACATGCTCAGCCACCTCATCCCTCTCTCCCTCCAGCACGCTTGCCTGGTAAAAACCACAGCTTTTTCAGTCTTGCCATCCACATTCTCTTTGCCCGCATCTGAGCAACTGAACACTGTAAAAGAAAGACACACATGTGTTGCCTGTCTTCAATTTACATTCACAGCTACACACATCAATGAAGCCCAACACTGCTCGGCATTATCATCTAAACCTCTACTTTCAAATACAACGTTTACACAGTCTCCTCTCCTCCTGGAAGTATCTGAGGCAAAAACACAGATACACAAAAATGCCTACACTGGTTTTATTTGTCATCTTCCTCACAGTGGAAATCGGCCGTGTTACAGAGAGGAGGTTCTTTCCCTTGCGTTCTGGATCAATGTCTTGTTGCATGCTCAGGATAACACTTCTTCAGCCATTCCTTCTCTCTGCTGAAATATGAACACTTCCTTCTTTGCTGGACATTCACAGTATCACACAAAGATGCTCTTAAAATATATATAGGCCAAGCACAGTGGCTCACACCTATAATCCCAGCATTTTGCTAGGCCAAAGTGGGAGGACTGCTTGGGGTTGGGAGTTTGAGGCCAGCCTGGGCAACATAGTGAGATTTCATCTCTACAAAAATAAAAGTAAAAATTAGCTGAGGTGGAAGGATCACTTGAGTCCAGGAGGTTGAGTCTACGGCAAACTATGATGATGTCACTGCACTCCAGCCTGGGTGATAGAGTGAAACCCTGGCTTAAAAAAATAAATAAAACAAATAAGCCCTCCCTTGAGTCCACATCACTCCCCACTCCCAGCCACTGTCCCATTTCTTGGCTTCTCCTCACATCAAAACTATTAGCTGGAATTACCTATGCTTGCAGACTCTGTCTCCTCATTCCTGGCTCAGCCTGTTCTAACTTGACTTTCATCCCCATAATGTCACAGAAACAGGCAGCCAACATGGTACTCTGATAGCATTTCTGTTTCCATCACTGTTTACTCATTCCTACTCCTTAAAGCACTTTCCTTTCATCCTTGTTATCCTCATCCCTTCCATTTTCTCTAACTAGCTGACCATTTCTCTCAAGTCCCCTTTGCTGGTTTCTTTCCCCAACATGTCAATGTGTACCTGCCTCCTGGCTTATCCTATGGCTCATTCTCTCAATACTTTTATGTTTTTGCCTAGCATCTCACCCAGTCTATAAACACCCCTTTCCTTGAAACCTGGCAGGCCTTTCTCAATGTATCAACTGACAGAGCAGGGGCACCACACCTGGACAGAATGCAAGGGGCAACTACGTGATGATTAAATGAGATAATGTATAAAGTACTTAGCATTCTTCCTGGTACAATAATAAAAGAATTATTAATAGGAACAAAATTTAAAGAAAATAAAATATCCAATAAAGCCATAGTTTAAAAAAAGTAAAAGGTAGTTTTATACACATGAGGTTGCCTATACAGTCATAAAAATCATGTTATTACACAAAAAAATGCTTGCTATCACTAATCATCAGAGAAATGCAAATTAAAACCACAGTGAAATATCATCTTACACCAGTCAGAACAGGTATTATTAAAAGTCAAAGAATAAGAAATGTTGGCAAGGATGCAGAAAAAAGGGAGCACTTATATACTGTTAGTAGGAACATAAACTAGTTCAACCTTTAAGGCAAACAATATGGAGATTTCTCAAAGAATTAAAATAGAACTACCATTCAACCCAGCAATTCCACTACTGGGCACCTACCCAAAAGAAAAGAAAGCATTATATTAAAAAGACCTGCACTCAGATGTTCATCACAGCCTATTCACAATAGCAGTCATAGAACCAACCTAAGTACCATCAGTTGGTGCCTGGATTTTTAAAATTTGGTATGCAAACACACCATGGAATACTTACATTGCCTCAAAAAAATAAGAATGAAATCATGTCCTTTGAGCAACATAGATGGAGTTGAGGCCATTATCCTAAGTGAACTAACCCAGAGACAGAAAACCAAACGCTGGCCAGTCACAGTGGCTCATGCCCGTAATCCCAACACTTTGAGAGGCTGAGGCAGGAGGATTGCTTGAGCCCAGGAGGTCGAGATCAGCCTGGACAACATAGCAAGACCTTGTCTCTGCCAAAAAAATAAGTAAATAAAAAAATTAGCTGGGCGTGATGGCATGCATCTGTCTTCCCAGTTACTTTGGAGACTCAGGCAGATGGATCACCTGAGTCCACCTGAGTCCAAGAGGTTGGGGCTGTGGTGAGCCATGATCATGGTTGCCACCGGACTCCAGCCTGGATAACAGAGTGAGACCCTGCCTCAAAAAAAAAAAAAAAAAAAAAGGAAAGCCATGCATAATGAACACTTGTATACCTAACCCTGAATTGTACTTTAAAATAAAAAAATTAAAAGTTAAAAAAAAACCCAAATACTACATATTCTTACTTATAAGTGGAAGATAAATAATAGATACACATGGCCATAATGATGAAAATAATAGACACTGAAGATTCCAAAAGGGATAAGGGGGTGAGGGTTAAAAAAAATTACCTGTTGGGTACAATGTTCACTATTTGGGTAATGGGTATACTAGAAGACCAACTCCCACCAGTATGTAATATACCCACGAAACAAACATGCATATGCACCCTTAAATCTAAAATTTTAAAAAAGAAACTAGAAAAAAAAATGTTGTTACAAAAAGAATAACCTAGTTGATGTATACATATTGAATATATTAAAAGGAATAATACAAATATGGCCAGGCACGTTGCCTCATACCTGTAATCCCAGTACTTTGGGAGGCCAGGGCAGGAGGATTGCTTGAGCCCAGGAGTTCAAGACTAGCCTAAGCAACATAATAAGACCTCGTCTCTACCAAATAGTAATAATAACAATAACAATAATGATAATTAAACATTAGGTATCCCTAGAGAATGCTAAGGTGCTAATCATCACTGATAATAAAGAATAGGAAATAATGAAGCACTTATGCTGCTTTTCCACTATGAGCTGTATTTCAGGGAAATAAAACATACCTACTAAATAAAGAAAAGTTTTCAACACAGAAGAATGTCAGCCAAAAAGTGCAAAAGAAAATGACGGAATTAGAAAGCAACAATTTTGCAATCCCTAATGAAATAATAGGCTTATTTAATGAATAGTAAGTGAGTGGAAAACTGATTAGAGAAAAGGTCAATTGAAACACTTGCAAAGAAGGGATCAAGCTGTCATCCCCAAACCCAGAGATCATTCACAGCTTCAAAACAACTGAGAAAGTCAGACAGAGTGAGCCCCTGCTGTGAAGGATTGCAAAGTGCACAACACCCCCATCAAGTTCTGTGCTGTCCCCAAACCCTGAGAACAAAAGAGAAGAGACTATAGCATGAATCAAATCAGGTGTTAGACTGCACCTAACTTCCATTCTAGGGTATCAGAGAGTTCTGAGAAACAGACTAGCTGCCAGGCACTATTAAACAACAAATTCTATTTGCATTCAAGATAAATAATGGCATTGTGGTGTAACCAAGTATCTCAGCCTAAAAATTCATTTTAAGGTTTTTCTTTTCACTTTCTTAATCTAACGTCTTGAAATAAGGTCTAGAAACTTCTTTTCTCCCTTTATCTACCAGATATTCCTCCGAAACATGCAAGCTTATCTGACATTGTGCTTGCTTAGAAAACCCAGGGACTAATCTTAAAACAGCTTGACTGCAGGATCTTCCCACTTAGGAGGGAGTTAGGAGACAGTTGATCCATAATCTGACTGCAGCTGAGATAACACCAACCAGACTGACCCCTGGGAGGACCACCACCCAAGAAAAGCCATCAGAACCAGGCACACCATGAGTCATACCCACATGTTTCCCCATACCAACTGTCCCTTTTCAAGCCCTCAGCCTAAAAATCTGAAAAGGTTTCTCTGAGGCATGAGCCTGGCCATTTCCCATCTAATGGCTTTTGGAATAAAATCACCTTTCTTTCACTTATTTGCATAAGTGGCAGGGGATGGGAGTAAAGAAAGGAATGACTAAAACTATTATAGTATTGATAACTCTGATGACTACTGAAACTGAGTGATGGTTATATGGGGATTCATTGTACTTTTCTCTGTGTGTATGTTCAATTTTCAGAATAAAACATCTTAAATCATGCTATTATAAAGATTTAATGACACAGTCAAATGTGACAGAAATATCACATAAAAAAATCAAGTTTGTAAATCTAAACAAGGCATGTTTCTGATTTTGCAAAAAACAAGAGATAGGAATTCAGTTTATCAAGGAGTCAAAATCACCATGGTGGAAACATGAAAAGTTTTTGTTTTTTTCCAGGACTTACACTTCATCTGGACTATACTGAACTCCCTCTCTGTCCAAGGAATGTTATTTCAAGACTATGTCAAGGGAAGTAGACAGAGACGTGAACTTCTATTTCTCTTCCTGCAATTGGTATTTGAGGATTTAATCAGTACATACATACCTAAGAAATCAAAAGTCTTGAATCTAAACTGGGGAAAGTGGGCTGGCTTGAAGCCTTCTTTTTCTTTTCTTTTTTTTAGAAAGGTAGATTTATTAAAGGAAAGATATGTTGTGAAAGGTACAACAGACAGGACAACAGCAAGAGGGTCTGGTGTCTGCTGCCTCCTGAAGTCTTCTACACACAACCACAATTCTTAATTGTACAAACTGACTGGTTAGGACCAGGAACTAGAGGCTCTCAGGTTCCTCTGGCACCCCCTTCCATATCCACGACCACAAAGACACAAAATTCAAGGCATTCCTCATCCTCGTCCCTCACTCTACTTCTTGCTCAAAGTGCTGTTTCTAAACCAGACAGGTCTATTACACCAACAAATGAAAATAACTGGTCCTAGACGAAGCATAACTTTCCTAAGTATCCAGCTGCCTTCATTTTACTTCATATTTGCATTCATTTATTGAATTCACCACATTTACTGAACTCTTACACTTTGCAAAACAGCTCGAAGTCACCTTGCCAAAAACCTATTTGCTGAATGCACAACTCACAAAACACTGCCAGTGGATAGCAGTCATTTCCAGCAAGGGCTGGTGCCTGCTAGGAGGTCAGTTGCCAGGGCCAAGACCACAGGGTCAGCCTGGAAGGCCCCTGAGGAGCACATACTGTCCCAGGGTTACTTCTCAGGGAAACACAAAAGAAGTCAGGTATAAAGGAAGACCTAAGTTCCACCACTGCCCAGGGAACACACTCCTAGCAGCCATAATAACACTAAAACATGAGAAAATTCTCAAAAGCCAGTAAAATCATTTATATAGCACAGATTGCTACACACTTTATAAGTATATAAAAAATAGTTTCTGTGGTCGAGCATGGTGGATCACACCTGGAATCTCAGTACATTGCAAGGCCAAGGCTGCAGGATTACTTGAGTTCAGGAGTTAGAGACCAGTCTGGGCAACATAGTGAGGTCTCATCTCTACAGAAAAATTAGCCAGACGTGGTGATGCACGCCTGTAGTCTCAGCTACTAGAAAGATTGAGATGGAAGGATCACCTGAGCCCAGGAAGTTGAGGCTGCGATGAGTTATGATTGTGCCATTACTCTAGCCTGGGTGACAGAGTGAGAATTCAACTCAAAAACAAACAAACAAACAAAAACTAGCTTATGGTGAATTTATAACTGTATAAAGATAAAGGCAGGAGAGGGATAAAGTTTCTCAGACTCTCTCCTTTTCTTCTCCTCCCTCCCTCCACCCAAATAAAAGACCTAGTGGGAGGGGTCATCTTTCTGTCCTTCAAACCAAGCCTCTAATTTCATTTCCTTAATTAGAAAATGCAGGCCCAGGGATATCAGGTATCTTGTTCCAGATCACACTATCTTTATCTAGTAAAGACCCATCTCATTATCACACACATTTCTTATTATACATCTAATATATAACCTGTAGAAATCTAGAAGAACACAACCATGGGTAATTATTTTATTCCAGTGTAGAAAGGTGCTCCTTAATTTCTGCCCATTCTTTTTCACTTAAAACACATGGAATCCATCACTAGATTTCATGAAGAGCATCCAGGTGAAAACATGTCGTGTAGCAGCTATGAGCTTAAGACATGGAAGACACTACCCAGATTCCCATCTCAGTGCTCCCATATTGCTAGGCATGGCCTTAGACAATGTACTCAACCTCTCTTAAGCCAGTTTCCTCATCTATAAGTTGGAAATAATCATCCTTATTACTTCCTAGGATTGCTGTGAGAATTAAATGAAACCATTTTTTTTTTTTTTGGTAACAGGCTTAACAAAGTACCCAATGTGTTATTGATTATTATTAAGATACAATTCCTACACTCTATACTTGTAAATGTGATACAAATTTGGTATAATACTTAAAAGAAGGAAATCATAAGCTGGTTCTAAAAGCATTTGAAAAAGAATGATACTAAGTAAGGCAATTATAGATTAAAATATCCTCATCAAGTTTATATATAATATATAATATAAATTATATGTACTATTAATATTATAATTATTAATATATAAATGCTTATATACATATTCAGCAGACTTAACAACAAAGTAATATTTAAGACCCTGCTTGCTAGAATTTCTAATCTTGTTTAAAATAAAAGCTTGCATTAATTGTTTTTACTATATTTAAGTTCATGTTAAAAATAATATCCATTAAATGACAGCCAGGGAACTTATTAATCATTAGTGTTCTCATACTATTTCTGCACTACTCCCCTATCCCCCCCCACATATACTTCCACACCACAGTTAATAAAAAGTAAAGCATGTGGAATCAGCTTTGCAGTCATACAATAGTGACAAATACTCCTCTTACCTTGAGGAGCAAAAGTCTCAAGGCTAGATAAACACAGAAAGAGCAGCTAGGGGGAGGTCAGAGAACAATTTACCATCAAAACAAATTCTGCCATCTTCTTGCAAAACGAAGAAGCAAAATAATCAGTCCTTGCACTAGAGTTTGATTGGGCCTGGATCAGTGATACTATAAAAAGCAGAAAATATTTTATTTGGACAGAACTGTACCATGCAAAGCATATTTCCACCTCTACTGTCAGCTCTGTGAAGTACACAGCAAGAATTTATTATCATAATTTCAAAGAAACTAACTGAAGAATGAAAAGGTTCTAGAATCTGCCCAAGGTCATAAGACAGGAAGTGGCAGTGCCAAAAGTGGACTCATACTCCACTCTCCTAATTTTTATTCCAGAGATCTTCTACTTCTGAGTCAGCCAGCAACTCTGGGAAAAGCTTCTGACCAACTTTCTGCATTAAGATATAAAAGAAACAGACCGTGCGGTCTGCTCCCCACAGGGGCTAACAACCTAGTTACAGAGACCAAAGCCCAAGAAGGAACATTTGTAAAGCAGTCTGTTTGGAATACACCGCATTAATTAAACATCCTTAGTGGAACTGGGGAGAGAAAAGGGCAAAGACAAACTATAACCAAGCACTTAGGAGCCCATCATATGCCAAAGAATGTCCTAGCCCCACCAGAGGACAGAATCATGAAAAAACATGCTCCCTGCTCTTAGCAATCATAATACAATATGATGATATAGGTGGTACACTCTTATAGATGAGATGCAGGGTATGGATTCCTAACTGGTGACAGCATAGAGCAGGAAGAGTCTCTGGGTCTTTCCCCTTCATCTGCCTGAGCAAAGTGTCCAAACAGGATTAGAAACTTTCAATATAGAACCTTCCTATGGGGATAACGGTTTTTTCCCCCTTAGTCTTAACGATGCATGTAACTTTTCTGTTTTTATTGATCTCAAATACTAATAAATTTTTTGTCATTATTAAGATCAAATTACTCAGTAACTATCCACTACTTTTAATCCTTGGTATTTGGGAGCCAGAAGAATTCTTAGAGATCATTTAGTTAAACCCCTAACTTTGTCTGTAAAGAAATCAAGTCCCAAATATTTAAGTTATATGTCTAAGGTTATACATTCAGGAGGGCTAAGTCTAAGCTTTATGCTGAGTTTTATAGCCTATAATAGCATTCACTTTTACTTTTTTTTTGTAGAAATGGGGTCTTGCTGTGTTGCCCAGGCTGGTCTCTAACTCCTGGCCTCAAGTGGTTCCCCCACCCCTGCTCTGGGATTACAGGTATGAGCCACTGCACCTGGCCTAAAATTCTTTCTTCATTTTTTTTTTTTCTGAGGCTGGGGTCTCACTCTCTTGCCCAAACTGGCACACAGTGGCACAATCACAGCTCACCACAGCCTTGACCTACCAGGCTCAGGCGATCCTCCTGCCTCAGTCTCCCAAGTAGCTGAGACTATAGGCATGTGCCACCACACTCGGTTATTTTTTTTTTATTTTTTGTAGAGATGAGGTCATGTTATGTTGCCTAGGCTGGTGTTGAATTCCTGGGCTCCAGTGATCCTCTTGCTTCGGCCTCCCAAAGTACTGGGATCACAGGCATGAGCCACCATGCCCAGCCTAGCACTCACTTTTACTCAACTATTTTAAACTTTTTTTTAACAGCCTACAATTATGTCATTGATATTTTTTCATTTTGCGTATTTTTTAATGGTTGAAGGATGAACAAGAAAGTGGCTGTATTTTGAAAGATCTCAACATAGATTTCTATTTCTGCTAGGCAACTATATCTTAGGCAAAATGAGAATTAAAACAAATGCCATGCCATGTCATGTTGAAATTTTCTGATCTTATAACTCAGACATATCCATCTAGTAAACTTCCCCTGAAGTCCCATGTTATCTATCAACTGAAATAACAGAAGGCTAAATAAGGTTCTTGACAAGTAAATTTATTAATAGCCATTAATGATCATTGTTTAAGTTTATGATGTCTCTGAATACAGAGATATCACATATCATAATCTCACATACATGACCTATACTGACTAAATAAGAAAAAAAACATAAGGAGGGAAAATTTCAATCAAGTAGAAATTAACATGTCTAGTTTTAGTTCCAAAATGCTGCAAGTTTTGCAGTAAGATGAAGTATCTAGGATTGTCTCAAAAAAAAGAAGACAAACATGAAATCCCATGGCTAGGCAAATCATTAAAAAAACAAGTCACAAAACACATGAGGATAATGAACTTCCTGCCCTCACCTACAAAAAAGATGACCGCAACTCATGAACGGATTCAGACCGACATAAAGAAGAGTGAAACTCTACTCCCCCAGAGTGATCAGAACTCACTGAACCTGTGTACACCTTTGATTTAGACATTTACAGGAAGATCGCTTCCTGTCTGAGTCCTTGAGGTAAGTGCCTACAATGTGACTTCATAAGTGTTTTGAAAAAGTTGGCTGTTCTCTGTGGTGAACTGAGATGCATATTGGATGCATTTATGTTACCTGACACTGAGAATATTGAGAAAGGGAGTAAATAATGTGTTCCCCATCAATGATAGCAAGTACATCACACTGAGACAGAACATTCAGGAAGGGACTGCATAGAAAGTCCTCTGATGAAAGTTACTGCACAGTCTATCAAAATTTGTATAAGTTCAATTTTGCCTTCCATCAAGGATCTTTTTTTCTGGGGAAGAGAGAAAAAGAAATGGTGCAACTTCAGCTAACTGAGGGCTGAACAAGACAAAAATAAATGGAAACATTTAATCTAATAAATCTAATAAAGTTAGCCAAGGAATAGCATAGAACATACATGAGTACGACTACCAACCAATTTTTAGGACTTATGACAGATTATGGATTTTTTTGATATCATTTTTAAAAGATCATGAAATAAATCAAGCTTCAAATGAAAAAGTTATATAAACAGCAGAAGGAAAATTCTGTAAAAGAAAAAACTTAATTGTAATATCTATGAAGTTAAACCCATAAAAGTCAATCTAATAAATGGAAGCTTCTATAATACACTTAGCTGAAAAGTTTTACGTGTTTAAAGTCATTGCAAATAAAAGCAGTGAGTCACACAAACCATAGATGCTGTTCTTACTTTTCAAGTCAAAGAAAGAACATCAGTAAAAATCAAATCAAGTTCAGCCTCTCTGGGGCTTCAACCAGCCCATTTGGTCTTCAGCCAGTCTCTGTTTTAATATCTCCAGTGATCATGAAATCGCTCCTCTCAAGACCATCCATTCCAAGATTGGACATTCTATAAGAAACTGCCTCCCTTATGTTATGATGAATCACACAAACTGCCAGCTAATCTAGTTCCTCCTTCCTGAACACATTCAGTCGTCTGCTTAAATATAAATCTTGGGTTTAAGGTTTGTTCCTGTAGTCAGTGGGAACCGCTGAAAAATTTGGAGACTGGCATTAAAAATCCTCCTGGAAAGGATGGGCTGAGTATTTTAAAACATATTTTTAGATGCCTGTTTTAATAGGATTTTGTGACCGATTTGATAAAAGAAGGAGGCAGACCAGGTTAGGTTGGCTAACTTGTACAACTCCCATATTTCTGGCTTAAGACGCTGGGGAAAGAGTTGCATCAGATTGTATTGTCATCCACCAGGAATCCGCCAGTACATAAGGGAGCACGTTGACTTTGGAAGAAAGATAAATTCAGTTTGAAACCATTCCCATATCTACAAAAGGATTTTAAGACACAATATTAAATTTGCATCTGGAATTCACAAGGGAGGTCTGAGCTAGACATTTGAATTTATCAACAGGCATGGAAAGGATTCCTCAGGATGGATATTAAGATGCACTCCATATGAAGCCTGGGGGGAAAGTAGCATTTAATTAGTGAGGGCTAGGTGGAAGGAGATCATATGAAGGTGTTTAAAAGGCAGCCTAAGAGGTAGAAGACAAACTAGGGAGAAATATGCAATGCATACTCAGGGATGGTTGTTTTTCTGATTGAGTAAAATATTAGACTTGTTTAAATGATGCTTTTGAAGTATTTGAAATCATTAGAGAGATTTTTATTGTTTGAATGCAAAATACAATGTACTAAATTAAAATGCTAATGTCTCTGGATTTTAGGATTATGGCCCCTCAAAGAGAGTATGAAACATCCACAAAAACTGATCATATGCAATGCCAAAAAAGAGGCACAATGATTTCAAAAGGATCCATACTATGTTCTATGATAATGTTTTCGACATTCTGATATAAAAAAAGAAGTAAAGGCCTGGCTTTTAAAATCTCATATAACTATAAACTATAGATTACTAAATAAACTTTAGGTTTAAAAAACATGCATAAGGGAAATCATACAATACTCACAATTGAAAGATACTGATAACATTTCATTACCCTAAAAATAATGAACTAGAAATAAAACAAGACTGGGTGCAATGGTTAACACCTATAATCCCAGCATTTCATGAGCTGAGGCAGGAGGATTGCCTGAGCCCAGGAGTTAGAGATCAGCCTTGACAATATGATGAGACCTTGTCTCTAAGAAAAATTTAAAAATTAGCTAGGCATGATGGCACACACCTGTAGTCCTAGCTCCTTGGGAGGCTGAAGCAAGAGGATTGCTCGAACCCAGGAGTTTGAGGCTGTGGTGAGCCGTGATCATGCCACTGCACTCCAGTCTGGGAAACAGACTGAGAACTCAACTCAAAAAAAAAAAAAGAAGAAGAAGAAGGAGAAGAAAAAAGTCTAACCTCTATTATAAGTACATAAAAGATAATCTGAAAAAACAAAGAGGTCTTTCACATTCATGAAGATCTTTTAAGAAACTTAACCTACTCTAAATTTATAATGGAAATCTACAAAGTCCTATTGATGGACTAAGTCAACCTTGCAAAAGGGGATACTTTTCTTAAAAATAATCAGACATATTGCAAAGCCACACTTGTAAGAACCATATGGTACTTGTTGAAGACAGAAAAATACACATAGAAAGAAAGAATAGAAACTTCAGAAGCAGATTTCTCTATGTATGGGAATGATATAAAGATGGTACAAAAATTAGTGAGAAAAGACTATTTAGTAGTTAGTGTTAGAAAAACTGGCTTGCCATATTAAGAAAAATAAAAATGGTCTTCTGCATTACACCATACACACAGGAGGATTGTAGATCAAAGACTTAAATGTATAAGGTAAAATGATAAAGTTAATAAAAGATAAGACATAACAGAACTTTTGTAAATTAGGAGTAAAAGAATTTCTTTAATGAGACAAAAATAAGCACAAACCATACACTGAAAATAGATTTGATGATATTAACATTAAGTATTTCTGTTTAACCAAGGACACTACAGATCGAAAAGAATGATCAATGTTAGAAGATATTTATAATATCTAAAACTGAGTCTATATGTCAAAATTCAATTATTACACAGAACTGAATCCATTCCGAATGGTTTAAACTGAAAGATTTACTCTAGGGTACTACTTGATTTACAGAATTTTGGAAGGTATGAAGTAAAAAGTTCTAGAATCTTTTTAGAAACCTCCCATAAAGCCACAACATAGGATCTGGTCACCAAAGAAGTAGCTGCCTCTTCCATGATCTACAGGCCTGGGCTCTAAAAGCACACTTCCACTGCTAGGATCAGGAAGCCTCATTGTTGGAAGCTATCTCTGCTGCCAGCTCCAGAACTGTGTTGTGCCTGCTATCTGCCTGCTGTATGGACAAACCACACCCCACTCTTGGACTATGGTAAAACCTACATCCTGGACACTAGCCCCCTGCTAACATTGCCCTGGAAGACTGTTAGAGATCTTCAGCTGTATTGCAAGTAGAAACAACGGAAGTCAATCTTAGACTTCACTGAGGCCTTCCAAATCTTGAGCAAATTTATCAAAACTAAATGACATCTGAAGCACTACTTCCCAGGGTTGTAAAAAAAATGTCACTTTTAAATTTCTAGGCTCTAATGTAAGGAAAACAGACTAGAAAGAGGCTTAGTGACAATTCATCATATTCCTAACAGTGGCAACAGAATAACATCCAGATTATACAAGAAAAACCTGTGAATAAACAGGAAAATCAGAAAACCCAACAGAAAAGTGTAAAAGGATGTGAACAGGCAATTCACAGAAGGGTAAACCCAAATGGTTAAAAATATACAAAGGTTTTCTCCAAGGTATTAGTTATCAGATAAATACAAAGTAAAAAGCTCAACAATAAGAGACTACTTCCCCCTCATTGGATTAGTGGAAACAGATAACACTAACTTGCTGAGCTAATGAAGCATAAACTGGGAAGATATTTGGGAAAATAATCTGAGAGTATCTAGGCGAATTAAGTAAACCTTTTATTTGATGACCTAGAAATCCCACTTCTGAATATACATCCCAGAGAAATTCTCACATAGTACTCTGTACCAGAATATTCACCAGAGTGTTTTCGGTGGTGACAGAGAAGAACAGGAGAATCTAGATGCTCCTCACCATGTAATTGGTTACAATAATCTAAGGACTGCCCCCAGAGCCCCACATAGTACAATTCTGGGGTGGGGGGAAACCATAAATCACATACAATATAAGGTGAATAGCGCCCCCTGGTGTTGTACACCCCAACAGGATGCTCATCCTTGGGAATACTATATAGCAGTAGTAAACAATAAACTAGATGGAACTTCAAAAACCTGTAGATTGTTTTTCCAAAGACAGATGAGTTTAAAAACAAAAAAAAGGCAATATAATGAGATCTATTATCTCAGAACATTTATATGAACTAAACATAAGCAGAGACACTACATACTTTACAAAAATAAATACAAATTCAAGGATAGCAAATACACTTCTCTATGTCTACAAAGGGGTCAGGATAGGAACCGAAAATGCAGAGAACGCAATAAGGGCAAAATGAGTTTTGCATGAACTAACAATGGGAGTGCATTAAGAACTAAGGAATATGACTTAATGGATTATTTTTCTGACAACCAGGGAGAGTCAATAATACCTAAAACTACCAGAGAGAACATGAGGTATCTGAGGAATGACTGAAGCCCTTAGGGCAAGGAGAGGAATAATAGAGACAGGACAATGAGTGGAAAAAACTGCACGTTATTAAATGCCAATATATTAAAATACATATAATGTCTATTATGCATAATATATATAAAACATATAATGCTTGACATATGATATATAGCATATTGCATATGTTAACATATTTAACATATTTATGTATTGAAGAATTTAAACTTTAGCCTTGGGGCAATAGGGGAGCAATGTTTTATAAATGTTTCTAAGTGGGAACTAGCCAGCTACAATTTGTATTTTAAACAGTTTACTCTCTTACCTGGTGCAGAATGAAGTGGAGGAGAGAAAAGTTGCGGACAAAATGCTAAAGAGGCTGTTGACAGGGATCTGAACTAGGAAGGGTAGAGGACATGGGAACAGAAATTAGGAGGCATATTAAAGAGATATCTAAGGGTAGAGAAAATGGAAAAAAATCAACCAGGTGTGAAGTCTGAGAAGGATGGTAGAATCAAGGAATATGGCAATGCTGGATGACAATGGCTCTACTGAGAGACCCAGGGAGGGTGTTGAGAGGTGGGGATGATAGTAGGCGTAGTTTTAGATAGAGTAAATATCTTTTTTTTTTTTGAGTTGGAGCCACTCTGTCACCCAGACTGGAGTGCGGTGGCACGCTCCCGGCCACCACAGCCTTGAACTGCTGGGCTCCAGCGATCCTTTCACCTCAGCCTTCCAAGTAACTGGAACTACAGGTGTGCGCTACCACACCCGGCTAATTTCTTTTTGATTTACTGTAGAGATGAGGTCTTGCCAAGTTGCCCGGGTGGGTCTCGAACCCGCAGGCTCAGGCAATTCACTCATCTCGGCCTCCCAAAGCACAGGATTACAGGCTAAGCCACCGAGTCCAGCCCACAGTAAATATCTTAGACCTGTCATATCTTAGTGAGATGTGTCGGATACCCAGAAGAGAGAGACAAACTCAAGACAGATCTAGCAGTCTTGGTAACTGGAATCGGTCATGAAGCCAAGAAGGTATCTACAAAAGGAAATTAGGGGCTCAACCTTAGGAGTTTAGCTTAAAGGGAGACCTAAAACCACATGCCCAGGCTTTGTGGCCAAAAGCAGGTGCTATGAAAGTGATCTGTGAATTCAGAGTCAATGTTAGAGAAATAATCCAAGTCAAAGATTAAAGGCTTCTAGGATCACCCTTTCACTTATATCACATGGTCAGCTTAGTCAGATCATTACATTTCTTATATAACCCTCTATGCTTATCCCCAAAATATCAAGTCCAACAGAGTCAACATACCTCTGGATTTTTCCTAAAAATAGACCAGAGGGAGATCAAGCCCTATAACCTGAAAGAAACTGCCAACATTTTATATCCTCAAAGCCATTTAACCAAAATAGCACCAAAAGGACAGAAGATATAATTGGCTTATAGAACATCTTGGTTAGCTGCAAAATATAACACTTCCCACAGAGAGCTCACATAACTTACCCTCTCCCAACAGGCAAGTATAGGTCTACAGGAAAAAGAGAGGTCAATTATCTGCAAGTATATAGGCTAAAAAAATGAGTTGTAAGAGATTATCCCTTTTGTTATTCCATTTCTTTTATTATACTTTTAAAAGATAAAGCTTGTATCTTAATAATGAAGAGATGTTTTGCTTATAAAACTCTCCACAGAGTATTCAAACACATCTATTTGAGATCATGAAATAGTTCTAGTCCATTTGCTTTGTAATGGGCTTAAACAAGCTGTACATGTTTAAGGACAATGAAACTTAAAAAAAAAAGTAAAAAACCTAGGTGCTCTCAAAACCTTTTATCCTACTAGTGTCTAAGAAACTTTTAATGTCAATGCAAACTTCTAAATAGAATACCACAGACTCATAAAAATTATTTGAATGGGCATATCTAATAGTAGGAAAAACTGAAACCATAACAAAACCAATGTATTAAAGAGAATTAACAGTACTGATTTTCTTGAGCAGTTTGAACTATAAGGACAAATCCAAAGCCTGTAATCCACCCCAAAATAGAAGATTACTTACATTGCAGATAATGAATCTAAAAGGTCTTGCTCAGTGTATTTTGTGCCAATATTAGAAAGGCTCCATATATTCTAAATCTTTGGGTCACACATTGTGCAACATAGCTTTCCCTTTCATATGTTTTCATAAAACAGTATTAATTAGTATACACAACCACCACATCAGTGTTCAAAAACACAAGGCCCTATGTTCATGTCAGCTAATGATGATCTAACCAATCCAAAGTTCCTTTAGCAGGAGTAAAAAGCTGATCAGAACTATGAAGTCAAAACATCACTGCTGTCTCTCACCATCAACTAAACCAAGACTCAAAGTGTCCTTACATCATGGCATCAATGGATCCTCTAGCACAGGAATGTGCTTCAGCTCTACCAATAAAGAAAAGCTCTAAATATGAAGAGAATTGCTATAAATATGCAAGCGGAAAAGACACTTGCTGGAACCATCACTTCTCAAGAATCACAGTCCTAAAAGAGATTTGAAGGAGGAAGCTTCCCAGCAAGATTGCAATCACTTTTCCAACCTGGGAAACCAGGGAATTAAGAAGAGGTAAGAGATGATTGCTCTATGTCTCAAAGGAAACCAGTGGCAAAACTAAAAAGGGAAGCAGACTGAAAAACATTCCATCCTGCACTCTTGCCCTAGTGCTGACATTAGCTTACGATAAACCTGATTTTCCTTCCTGTGGACCTAAAGCAACCATTTAAATGATACATTAAAGTAATCATTGTCCACACATGTCCACCATATCACCAGTACTATAATGAATGCTTCTGTGTGTAGTACAAAAAGAGACACAACTGAATAGTGTTTAAGCATCATTTTAAAACACAACATAGGCTTGATTTTCCCAAGAAATTATTCTACTCCTTCTGAAAATAAGAGAACTATTTTCAGCTCATTGCAGCTCTGAGGTAACAGATAATGACGCTTCTAATGGTCTACGATACGCTGGAAGCTGACTGGATCATAGAAGGCTGGCAGTAATCGTCCTATCTAATCAACACTTCCAAGTATATATTTCTAAAGGAAAAAGACAAAAATTGTTCCTTCCCTCTCAACAATAGTGGAGCAGGTGTCAAATGGGTAATAATTCTCTAGTGTGGCTAGAGTCTTCTTATGGCATCCAGTAACTGGTATTATTTATTACTATAATTTTGATGCTATAACTCCCTTGCTTTACTAACTACTATTCCAAATTGATTAGAAGTAATATTTTCTATACACTTACATTTTTATTATAAAAAAGCCATAAAAGTTTTTACAGTCACTAAAATGATATCCAATAAAAATCAAGTTACAGGCAATACTTATTTGTTTCTTCCCAATGGCCCCCCTTAATGCTAAATTTTATTAACATCAGGTTATTACTTATAGTACAAAAGCAGGAATAATCTGAGGAATAAAATTTTCTCTATTCCCTTCATCTCTTCTTCATTACAGTGAAGTCTATATTTAGAAGCTTGGAGTTGCTATAATCGTGTTACCGTGTTAAAATTAACCTATGGAAACAAAAATAAGTGTTCTTCTCCCAACACAAGTTCTACCAAAGTATCATTCTACCTTCACCATTGATTCAACCACACCTCAATGAAAAGAATTTTTGCTTCCCAAAAAGGTTAGTAGGTCGGACGTGGTGGCTCAGCCTGTAATCCCAGGACTTTGGGAGGCCAAGGCGAGTGAATTGCCTGAGTCCATGGGTTCAAGACCAGCCCGTGTAACTTGGCAAGACCTCATCTCTACAATAAACAAACAAACAAACAAAGAAACAAAAAATAGCCAGGCATGGTAGTGCACACCTGTAGTTCCTGCTTCTTGGAAGGCTGAGGTGGAAGGATCGTCGGACCCCAGCAGGTCCACACTGGAGTAGCCATGAGTGTGTACTGCACTCCAGCCTGGGCGACAGAGTGAGACTCCAACTTAAAAAAAAAAAAAAAAGTTTAAAAAAAAAAAAAAAAAGATTAGTAATTTTCCAGTTCAAATTCAACTAGTTTTAATTGTCACTAGGAAACCTGGATATCCAACTTGCTTATATCACCCTCCCCAAAAACGGTGAGCAATTATTCATCAAGGCCTCAGCATATTCAGTGCTTATCATATTGACTGGCAAGCCACAGCAAGGCACCGAATAGATATTTGTGGATGGATTAATACAAGACGAGATGATGTCTCAAGCCAGGCAAAGTGGGGACCAAAGGGAAGCCCAAACTTTACCTGTACAATAACCATTTATCAGCCGGGCTCGGTGGCTCAGCCTGTAATCCCATGCTTTGGGAGGCTGAGGTGAATGAATTGCCTGAGCCCGCGGTTCGAGACCCGCCTGGGCAACTTGGGAGACCTCATCTCTACAATAAATCAAAAAATTAGCCGGGCGTGGTAGCACGCGCCTGTAGTTCCAGCTACTCGGAAGGCTGAGGCGGAAGGATCGCCAGAGCCCACCAGGTCGAGGCTGCGGTGGCCAGGAACGGCCACTGCACTGCAGTCTGGGTGACAGAGTGAGACTCCAACTCAAAAAAACAAAAACAAAGAAACAATAACCATTTATCTACCTAATCCTGAATTTTACCCTACATCTTTAAAATAAAAATAAAAAGGCTAGCTGATGGACAGAATCAGGGGAGCAGGAAAGGAGGAAGGAAAGACAGAAGGAGGCAAGAAAGAAAACCAAAAGAAGGCCTAAATCCAAGATGCCTATATACTATGATGTAGGCAGTAAGTACAGAGACAATGAGGTGACAACCAGTAAGGTCTGACTGAAAAGATACAAAGAGGAAATGGGAATTCCATCAGCCCTTCTCAAATGCTAAATCAAAAGAGACAAATCCTGCGTTCCGAGAGGTAAGGCAGCAAGACGAGGAACCAAGTCAGGGAAAATGAAATGCATGTTCATAGAACAGTAAGCAGATTAGTCTGTCTAAAGCAGAAGGTTTATGAAGGAAATCGTGGGAGGGTAAAGCTGCAGTCAGGAGGTTGTGACCAGGTGCTGGGCAGAGCATAAAGGCCTGGGGTGTCAATGGCTGCCTCCTCTTCTCTGGCCTTCTTTTGGAAAGCAGCACCCTTCCCCTAATCTCACAGCCACACTCCCATCATATGCTTTCCTATTCAAACCCCCAAGAAAACCAAAATATCTCATAAAATGACAAAAATGCTTACAATAGCAGAAAAATCAAAGAAATATGACACATAAAATAAACAACTGGGGGGGGGAAACTAGTGACTGGAAATACTAATTTTCAACTAGTATCTGGTCAGTTCAAGCCCTGTCAAGTTTTTGTATACACATTCAGAGTGTTTTGCTCTAGCAGATTGTTCTTAATAAACAATGAAGTTTATTAAGATAATAAATCAGGTTAGACGCACAAACATCCCCAACTAAATGCTGCCTGTGTACTTGGCAGGGTTGTAGGGGCTTTATATATGCTATTTTATTTAATCTTAACATTATTTATCTCTACTTTCCAGATAAGAGGAAAAATTACTTGAGGGCCTCTTAGCTAAATAGCAAAGCTAGGATGTAAATATACCTCGAATAATAGTAGTTAGAACAACCACTGCTACCATCACCCAACTGTATATTGTCTGCACCTTTTTACTAGAATTAGAAGGAAAAGCACTAAAAGCACCTGCTTCATTTCAAATAAAAATGGCTTACATCCAAATGCCTAAATGCACTTAAAACTAGGCCAGTCCTCAACTCGTAAAGCAGTCATTAAAACCCATCACTGAAGCTGTTGGGGTACTTGACTTCAATCCAAACCACAGTCCTAAAGAAACCATGCAAAAGGAGGTTTCAGACCAATCGAAATTGATTTAAGAGGAGTGCTCCCAGACCCAGCTGATACTGCCAAATTCTATTGTGATCTATGGAACCCAGTAAGGCAGTATTTAAGGGAAAGGATAGCATTCCTCTAACCCCCTTTCCTTTCACAGTAAGACATAATATGTCAGGGATGATCCTGACCTTCATTCATTTATCAGACATTACCTGGTCATCTGTACTCTGTCAGGTGCTGCTGCTAGAAATCAGGCTACTCCTGGACTTAAAATTTTCAGTTTAACAATTTAACAAGCCATATAATAAAATGTATACTCCTGGAGTGGGTTCTCTCTACTGATAGAAAAAATCATGATAACCTTTAGAAAGGCCAAAATAAGAGCTGCAAAACCCAAGTTCTAAAGACCAAGCACTTTTTTTTTTTTTTTTTTTTTTTTTTTGAGTTGAGGTCTTACTCTGTTGCCCGGGCAGTGTCACAATAATCATGGCTCACCATAGCCTCAACCTCCTGAGCTCAGGCAATCCTCTATCTCAGTCTCCCCAGTAGCTGAGACTACAAGTACATGCCACCACACCTGGCTAATTTAAACAATTTTTTTTTGGTAGAGATGAAGTCTAACTATATTGCCCCAGGATAGTCTCTCAAACTCCTGGGCCCAAAGGATCCTCCGACCTTAGTCTTCCAAAATGCTGAGATTATAGGCATGAGCCACCATGCCCGGCCTCCAAGCACTTTATTAATTAGTTAGTCCTCCAAAGACTCACTCTACTTGATTTCATCTTATACACATTAACAACAGATTTGGTTTTCTCAGAACATATCCTGGATGGGCCACTTACTAGCTTAATACCTTTAGGCAAATGACTGTCTGAGCCTTGGTTTGCTCATTAGAAAAATAAGGATAAACAGCTGCACTTCGAGACAGTTGTAAGGATAAGAGATAGTTATGTAACACACCAACATAGAGACTGGTATTTAGCAGAAGTACTATAAATGTGGCTAATATGATAATTACACGATTTACAAGCCAATAATAAATTGATCAGAAAAAAAATCAAATTACAAGGAATTAGGGGCTGGGGGTAAGAGATTAAAGACAGTTCTAAGAATAAATAGCTGACAGCAAGGAAAGTGTCAAGAAACTACATAGACACAGAAACTCAGAAACTGAGAACTGATCCCAGCCTACACACTTTAGTAGCTGTTGAGGATGTTACCACTGTTTTCATAAGATGTAACAATGATGTGCTGATGTGTTTGAAGATGACATTAAGCCCTTTAAAACAGATTAAACTTTTATTCCATGTGTTTAAAAAAGATAAGCACATAATTGACTTTGGAAAGATTCCTATCAAAAGTGATTCAGCATCACACATTTAACATGTTAATATAAACTTTAATCAACTTAATTGTGATTTAGCACAACTCCAGTACCAAGCTTCTGTTATACTTAATGTGTTAATGAATGTCACAAATTTCAGAAGCATCTGGGTGTGTAATCAATCCTGGAGGATTGATTTAGGAGGCCAGTGTGGGAAGATTGCTTAAGGCCAGGAGTTCTAGACCAGCCTGGGTTACATGACAAGATCTCGTCTCTACAAAAAAATCAAAAACATTAGCCAGGCATGGTGTCAAGCACCTACAGTCCAGCTCCCAGCTACTTGGAGGCTGAGATGGAAGGTTCACCTGAGATCAGGAGGTTGGCACTGTTGTGAGCTGTGATCATGCCACTACACTCCAGCCCGGGCAGTGAGACTCCGATTCAAAAAAAAAAAAAAAATTCAGAAGTGATTTTTTTTCCTACTAAACACTGAAAAATATTTATAGCAAACAAATTGTGAAATATTTAAATGCAATGGCCTAAGACATTATCCATTTCTTAAACAGCTGTTTTGGTCTCCCTCATTGCTAAATCTTTTTATATCTACCAAAGAGACATAAACATGTGCCATGGAGTCCCCTTTCCACTTGAATTTTCTCCCAACATTTCTAAAGCAGCAAAAAGTAAAAAACATCTGTTCCTTCCTGCAGAGCTGACAACCCTCATTCTATGGTTTAAAAATAAAAGATGCTTATGGAAACTAACAGATACAATGATCAACTGCTTTAAAGGCAGCTAGCAATTAATTGATCCAAATATATGCCAAATGAAGTCCCCAAAAGCAATTTCCCTAAGGATAATGCTAGTGTTCCCCAAGTCTCGGATAATTTCCAAGACACCCATTAAACAAAAAACAGCAGAGGACAGTAAAGAAGCAAATGCAATGCCAGATGACAAGAGTCAAACAGAGGCTTGTGTCAATCTGGATTCACTCTGCCACCATAATAACAGCTTCCATGAAAGCTAACTAGAAAAAAGCTGGTTCACTCTGGCCAACAATCACCCTTCATCCAAAGCCCAAGGAAGGCCAGATGTTCAACCATTAAAGGAGTGTACCTTATTAAAAACAGAAGCTGGAACATTTCATAAGTAAAGGCCCTAAATTCTCTAACACTTTTTAGAAAGTTTTTACTCTATATATTGTCTTAAAGCATTGAACTTTCAAACATGAGTAATAAGAGAGGACATTCAGACTTGACTCACAGATTCAGCTTCTATTTCTGGCTCTGGCTCTGAATGAATCACAGTGTGACCTTGAGAAAGTTACTTCACTTCTTTCTCTACCTCCATTTCCCCACCAGTTAAACCTACCAATTTTTCTCTTCTGAACAATGCTGAGTGAACAACATAAACATATGGAGGCTTATACACAAAAATATACCTGCTGATCACTGACCAGCTATATCCAACCATCAAATACAAAGTAGGTGGATGTCCATACTAAAAATGACTGACTCTGCACTTTTACTCTGCACAGTGAAAAATCTGCCTGGAGAAATAAACAAAACATAAGTGCCTCCCAAACAGAGCTCCTTTAAATGTTCCAAATTTCAAATATTTAGCAAATTAAAATAGAATGCAAGTTCCCAAAAGACAGGTTTCATTTGTTTGTTTGTTTAAAGGAAAACCTTCAACCTAGTTAGGGCTTTATAATCTTTCAGAATTGCTCAACCTTCCTCTGACAAGTCCTCTTCCCTCATTCACTTCCAAGGAGATAACCCACTGCATTTGTGATACTCCCAGCACACTGTTCTGCAGATAGATAGATAGACTGATAGACTGGATGGATGGATGGATGGATGGATGGATGGATGGATGGATGGATGGATGGACAGACAATCCTTGCTCAGTGCTATTTCACGTCTTTTCCTCATTTAGTCAAAGAACCTTAGAAAAGCAGATTTTAGTAACATTTAGTAGTTTTATGCATCACCCATCATCTGGCATAGTGCCCAGTATATGCATGGTATATATGTACACACACACACAGACACAGACACCTACCTACATGCACTCATATCCAGATGAGTGTATATACACATTTATATTTGCTAAATGAATGAATAAATTTCCAAAGTCTTATGCTACCAGAAATAGCAATCATTAATGTTAATGGTTGATAATCATAGTTATGATATTATTTGTATTTTCAGAAAAATATATTAATGAATCTTACCTAGCTAAAGAAAAAAATACATGATTTCTCATTAACATTAAATTCACAAAAATTAACTCAAGAACTTTGCAATCTTTTTTCTTAAAAAAATGGTCTTTTTTGTTGTTTTGCATTTTATTATTTTATCTAGTGGGTATAAAACTACAAGCATTCCTTTTAACTGAATCTATACAATAAGGAGACAAGTAGAAAAAAAAAAGTGGGGAAAAAATAGAAAGATCATGGGGAATGAATAGAAGAAGCTAGTTTTAAGTATCAGATTCTATAAAAGCAAAGTGAAAGATAGCCCATTGATGAAAAATAAAAATATGGTCAATAAAAATAGCTACTACAACATTAACAGCATTTAGTCAATTTAAAAAGTAGCTGTCCTCATTGAGAAATTTCATCTAAGTAATGTCTTGTAGACAACCTATTTGTTAAAATAACAGAATATAATAGTTGTACATATTTTTAGTGTGAAAAAAAGAACACAAGATTTTAAAATGTCCACATTGCACTTGAAATCTTCAATCATTCAAATAGTTTTCACAAATCTACAAGTAATCACACGAATATTCATGTTTCCACAGTCATTAAATTCGAACAGTCTATATCATTAAAAAATTATGAGTAGATGTTAAGTAAACACAAAACAAACTGACCGTCTACAGTGGGCTCTTAAGGTAAAGCCTCCAGACCTACAAGCCTGTAACAAGGATAAACTCATTACACTACTTGACACTGACCACAGCAAACTAACCCTTTAGCTGTACTTCATGCTGCCCTGACTATGAGAGTCAATAATCAATGCTAAGAAGGAGAGGTATCCGTTGGATCAGATGTGCTTTTGGCCTTCTCACCTTCACTATCTTCAAACAACAGTCTGGTCTGACTGGAACATGAAACCGAATGAAAATTATTCTTAATATTCTAACTTATTGATTTTCTAATAGCATGTATTATATTTGCTTGTATCAGCAAACAGGAGTGACTACATAACTCCACTAAGTAGTAGAACCCAGACTGCAGCAAAATAGAAACTCCCATATTACATATACAGGTGTATGTACATACACACACACACACACATACACATATATATTAGAACAATCAGAGACTGCCTTTGGACAGAACCAGAATAAGTGATCTGTGCTTCCAAAAAGGACCCCTGTGATAAGACAATAAAAAAAATCGTTTATTTTAACGCTGTGGTGATGAGAAAGGAAAGAGAAGAATGACGGTTTAGCTAGCAAAGCAAAATCGGAGTTCATCTCACTGGCATGACCCTGAATGTCAAGAACAGCAGATATTTTGATTGAAAGCGTTAGAGAGCAACCTTTTCTTGAGATGACTCAGAACAGACAAAACTAAGTTGTTCCCTGTAAGACCTTGTAAGAAATCAGAAAACCAAAAAATACGTTCGCGCATTTCACTGGGGGGGAGGGGGAGTTGAAACGGGCGGCAAAGGATTCCCTACGGAGAAGAGACGTGCCACTCGAGCAGTTCCTAGCAGGTCACCGCCTTTGGCGCCCAGGGAGGGCGGGTGACAAGGAAGGCCCCGATTGGCAGGTGACTTGCGACCTGGAGGCCGGCAGCAGGGCGCGCTCACCTGTGAACACGTTCTGGAAGCCGTCCGCAGCCGCGGGCGCCCCAGACGCCTTGGCGGCCAGTGCCGGGGACACCCCACCGCCGCCGTCTGGGGCCACCCCGCGCGCCAGCAGGTGCGCAGAGCCTCCTGCCCGGGGCGCACGGGCGCCCAGCTCCTCCGTCCAGTCCGCAGAGCGGCTGAGGCCACCCGCGAGGCCGCCGTCGGCCCGGTGCTTTTTGGCCGGCGCGGCTGCAGAGGCCAGAGCAGTCCTGGGCCCCCGACTCCCGGAGGACTCCAGCCGCCTCTTGATCCTGGGGCTCTGGTCAGGGGACTGAGACGGGGAGTGGTTGGGCGAGCTGAGCTGCCGGGTGGTGGTCTTGATGTAGCAGGGGGTGATGAGCGGGTAGGGCTTAAAGCAGCGCGGGCTGGGCGCGGGGCTGCCGGGCAGGGACGCGGCCGCGGGGGTGCGGGACGCCGGCGCCCCCTCCTCCGGCTCTTCCTCCAGCCTCGGCGGGGCCTCCTCTTCCCGCTCCGGGCCCCATTCCTCCCCTGGAGAGCCTCGGGGCGCATCCTCAAAAGCATCCTCCTCGACCTCCTCATCCGTGTCCCCAGCCCCTCGCGCGGGGGCTCCAGCCGCCCCCTCCCCCGACCCGGCCTCGGGAAACGGGAAGGCGGTGGGCGAGGGCGCGTCTTTGGCCGCGGGCTGGGCCTCCGGGAGGCCGTGGGGGGTCGGCGGCCGCTCGGGCGCCGGGGGCTCCGCGGCCAGGCTTCGGGGCAGGTCGGAGAGCGCGGACAGCGCCTGCTCGCTGTCCGGACTGCCGGGGGCCTCCCCAGCCCCGCCGCTCGGCCCCAGCAGGAACCGGTCCAGGCCCAGGAAGGCCCCGGGCTGAGGGGAGACGGCGGTGGGGGGCGCTGCGGGCTCCTCGGAGCCCTGGAGCTGCTGCTGCTGCTGGAGCTGCTGCTGCTGCTGCTGCTGCTGCTGCTGCAGGCGGATCGCCTGCTGGATGTCTGAAAGCAAATCCTCTTGCTCCGCCGCCGAGTGGAAGCTGTAGATGTCCGTGTCCGAGCCCGAACTGGTCCTTTGTCCATCCTGCGCCCCGGCCGCCGCGTCCGCATCCTCGGCGACCGCCCGGGCCCCGACCCCAGCGTCGGCAGGCCCAGGGCCACCCGGCCGGGTCAGCTCAAAAGGGTCCGCGCACTCGGTGTCCGACAGGCCCGTCTCGTCCGCCGAGAGGCTGAGGTCCGGGGTCTTGGCGACCAAGGAGTGAGCGCTGTCCAGCTCCCCGGTCTGCAGGGCCTGCGAGTCCAGCACATCCTCGCGGGAGCCGCCGGCGCCCTTCGCCTTGGACAGGTTCTTCCTGATCCGCAGGTTGGAAAACACCGAGGCTCTGGAGTCCGACTTGCTCTTCTTCTTGCCCGGCTCCCCGCCGCCGCCCCCTCCCGCCTTGCCGTGCCTGCCCAGCGCCTTCTTGCCCCCGCTGCCCTTCTTGGCGGCCTCCGCGTCCCTGGGCCCCGCGGCGTCCTCGGCGCCGCCGCCTTCGTGCGCGGCATCACCTGCGCTCCGCTTCAGCTTCCCATCCTGGTTCCCCATGTTGCGAGCCCGCCGCCGCGCCGCCGCGCCGCGGGCACTCAGGCCATGCCGGCCCTCCGCGGGCGCGCGGGCGCGGGCGCGGGCGCGGGCCCGGGCCGGGGGGGGCTCCCGGGCGAGTCAGGCGGCGGGGCGAGCGGCTGGGAGGCGAGGCCGACGCGCGCCCGGCTGGCCCCGCTCGCAGCTGCCGCCGCTTTGCATAATGCGCGGCGGCCCCCGCGGCTGCCGAGGCTGCGGCTGCGGCTCGGGCCCGGCGGGGCGCGAACATGCTCAGTGCGGCGCGCGGCGCCCGCCAATGGGCGCGCGGGACGCAGCCCGGGCCTGGCCCCCCGCCCGCCGCCGCCGCCGCCCCCTCGGCCCCCGCTCGGCTCCTGGCTGAACCTGGGCGCGAAAAGCGCTTCCGCCACCTCGGGGACTGGGATCTCCACGGTGCGGATCGAGTGCATCGTGCCCGGCCGGAGGGCGGGTCAGCTGGAAGATGCAACTCCGAACTTCAGCGCTCCTGCACCTGCCACGAGAAAAGTTCGACAGAAAAGAAAATTTCACCCGGGGAGAAACTAAAGTCACATTCCAGTTGAGAGGTGCCATCGTATCGCGGCCCCCTACACAACCGTCCCTGCCTGGCTCTTCAATAAATATTTGTTGAGTGAATGGATTGTTCTGTTTCTTGAATAATTGATCATCTCCTTGAACACTGTTCGTGTGCTTGAGCATATGGTTTGGGAAAGGTTACTACACATGGTGCTGCTTCTATGTTTCACACAACCGCTGCTTCTTCTCAATAAGAGGACATTAGCTGTCATTTCCAAAGCTGGTTTGTGGAACTTTACTGGACAGAAAAAGGAGAGGTGGGGGTGCAGAAAATACTGAGGTTAGAGTTGATTAAAATGCTAATCTCCAAATTCGATGTGTTTACCATATAAATTAAACAGCATCTGTATTCAAAAAGGGTGCATATAGTATAACTCCCAGGAGGTCAAACTCATCAATATTAAACATGTCACTATTGTGGCCGCCTATAAAAAGGAAAAAGACAAAAAAGGAAACACCCTTGGCACAAACACATGAAATCACATGTCATGCTATAAACCACCCCTTTCCCAAGCAAACCCTTCCGGGCATATTTTGTCCTGTAACAGAGTTTCTTAACATTCTGGCCTCAATATTAGCAAAACCACATTTCTTCGTTTGTACATTTTGTCATTATTTTTATTACTTATTAAATTTAGTTGCCTATGTTTAAATGTTGCCTTTTAAACATTATCAGTATCTAAAGAAGCTTCAAGCAGTAAACTAAGATTAAAATGACGTTAACCAATGTGTTGCAAGTATTTAGGTTAGAACTGTATTGTTAACCACTTTGAAAATATGGAATAACTATGCAATTTGTTAATATTTTCAAGGTAAACGAGAAGAGGGAAAAGTACTATGTATTATACAAGGCAGTTTGTATGTGACAAGCAAATATGTAGTCTGCCCTTTCATATTATGAACCAACATTTAAACCTCCCCCCTTAACCATTTTTAGTATTTTTTTTAAAGGCTTGGTCCCATAAGTTTTGATTACTAGACTTTTTAAAATGATGTTTTAAAAAAATAAATGCAACTTGGGGACAGGTAGCCAGTTGTCCTCGGGTGACCCTTTTGAGTAAATGGTTTAAAGAAATCAACTTTAATAACTTTGCCAGGGTAATATCCCAGTCTCCAAGCGAATCCGGAGTACTTGAAAAGCCTTTGTTTCACCTCTTTCACTAGACTGCTCTCTCTTTTTTTCTAGAACCTAGGCTCCTCAAAGGGCACAATTTGCTGTGGCTATTAGAATTTTCTGCTTCTTAGAGTGCTGAGGTATTTTGAATCTTGATTTCTGCTCTTTCTTTAACAGAACATCTTTGATTCTGAACTTTTGGTTTCCTTGTTAGTTTCTTCTGTGATATATTCTAAAGTTCAGGACACAAAAGAAGGCAGGGAAGAAGAGAGGGCGGGAGGGAAAGAGAGGACTGTGGTTTTTTTTTCACATCCTTTGAATATGGAACAATAGGTGACAGTTGTGCAGGTCACAGTTGACAAAGCTCTGTTGCACGCAAAGGCTCATTTGAAACTCACAAGTGTATCAAATATAGTCAGGTACCTTAGCCCAATAATAACTAACACATGAGCTCAGACTCCAGCTAAAAGATTTGTCCAAGGTCACATAGCAGCAGAGGCAATACTTGAACCTACAAATTTAGATCCCAAATTCTTTGTAACAAACTAACACTACAGTTTACTCTTCAGGGGACTGCTAAGGATATCAGAAAGGCAAGTTAAAAAGCTTTGCCAAAGCATTTTCTGCATTTAGTAGCCTCAAAGACACCTTGGGGCACGGCCTAAGCTTAACTCCATTTGGGCAAGTAAAAATATCATATCTGTGGTTCCAAAAATGCATTTAACAAATAATTAAAGATCTTTTCTTGTGCTCAGCTACATCTTGGGTACCAGAATACAGAAAAGGAACAGGAAATGTGAGCAGCCTCTATGTTCAAGGATCTAACCTAGTGTAATTGTCAGCAAAAACCTTCGGTATTAGCATCTGAAAAGAATCACAAAAATTGTATATGAAGTCAAACGCAGTGCTATCTATTTTCCAGCAAAGAAAATGGATATGGGCTTTAAACGTAAAATTGGTAAAAGTAGACTGGAAAACGCTAAACAAATACTGAACTCTAAGCGATAATATGTAACGTATTCTGATGTAGTTGGCTTAAGTGTACTGATCTCTGCAACTTACTTTAAAATGCATCCAAAAACAAAATGCTTCAGTGGATACATGGACAGATATGTGATAAGGCAAATATAATCAAATGTTAATTGTATAGTTTACATGGTAGATATATGAAGATTACTGAGAAATTCCTCCAACTTTTTCATATGTTTAAAAATTTTTATGCCAAGATGCTAGAGAAGGAGCAGGTTGCAAGAGTATGTAAATTTCCCGGCATTTTTTGGAATGAGAAATATGCAATGGTTAATGGCACTCAATAAACTCTAAATGAATGAACAATCCTCCCTTCCTGCACTGGTACCTACCTATGTGCCTAAATTCCATATCATTATTTTTCTCTCTCCTTTCAGCTCTCCTCTGCCATCACTCTCTTGACTATAAAATATACCACAATGGCTTTTTATTTTATTTTTATTTTTTGGTTTGGTTTAGTTTGGTTTGATTTTGGTTTTTCTTTCTGCTTACCCTTGGTGGAGTGTTTTAGAATCCCTAAAACAATTAGTTTGTATTTTAATGATTCAACTCATTTATTTTCTTCCAGCAGATGAACAATTTTCTCTTTAAAAAGACAACTTTTCTGTCCTGGTGTCAATAACTCAGCTGTTGCTTTCCCAATCCACCTGTCAGTCCTGACTTCATTCCTACATCCTAGGCCCTGCACCAACTTTCTAGAAAACACCATGCCCCCAGTCTAATTCAACGTGTCTGAAACTTAACTATTTTCTCTTGCATATCTTCTTTTTCTTTATTTTTTCTTTCAATGAAGGCATCACAATTACTCCAGTTGCCCAAACCAGAGTTGTTTCTGACTCCTCCCTCTGTCCCAGTCCCACAGTTTACCAGTCATAAAGGCTTCTCTGTTCCTCCTTAATGTCTCTCAAATCCATTCATGTCTCCAATCTCAAGTACTTCTCTAGTCTCCCTCCCACCCCCCACCTCTAATTCCCATCTGTTCTCTCCCATTATCATCAATGCTTCTCCACTAGGGTGATAATTTCGCTCCCCAGGGAACATTTGACACTGTCTGGAGACATTTGGGGTTGTTACAATGGGGGAGGGGGTGATGTTACTGGCATCAAAGATGCTGTGAGACATAATGCACAGAAGTACTCACCCATAAGCAAGAGTGACTCAGCCCAAAATGCCAACAATGCTGTAGTTGAGACACCTGCTTTGTCTTGAAGCCTCTCTCAGCTGACAGCCAATACATGTCTACTGGAGTGAAAGAAATAAGAAATCAAAATTACATTGCTCAGTTAATCAAACTAAATCAGAAACATGAAGGCAGGACCTAGCAGAACAAATCAGATTTTCAACACTTATCTATACTACCAGGTATCTTAAATGGTCAATTAAAGATATTCAAAGTTCCACGAAGGTATGTGATCTGTAGAAATATTCCAATTTCCCACTTGGTAAGATGATAAGAGATTTTCTTGTCACCAGGATTGAATTCCCAGACCTCATTTCACAGAGATGATTATGTGCATCACAAACAAGCAGTTATGTAGCTTTTAATTTTTACCATTATACATTTGCTTTTCAACACAGAACTTAAAATAGAGTGTTTAAGAAGCAGAGAAAAAGGAGACTATTACTTTCCCCAAGCAATACAGAATACACTACAAATTTGTTTCTATATCAGAAAAAAAGTTAAAGATAAAAATTCTAAGTCACGTAAGTTCCTTTCTGCAGCACATGGAATATAAATGCCATTGTCTCCTAACCTCTAGACAGTTCATTAGCTTCCTCTGAAAAACTTCCCTCCTAGTTATGCAGGTATGCTTTAGCTTTCAATACTTATCAGTCAAACATTTTCTGATTATTTGAAACTGAGAGACAAAGGAAGATATGAAAACCCTTATTTGTTCCTATGTCACAGAAAAATTCCTACGAAGTTAAAGGGTTCGGGTATTGAGTCTCTAGACACACTGTTCCCAAGTAAAGACATATTCTTTCTACCTGAAGGGAATCATTAAGGTTCCCTTAAATGAGTTGTTAAAACCATTCAGGATTACTACAACGGAAGGCCCACCTAAAGTGACTCAACCCATAATGTACTTCGTTTAGAGGCAAGAAGTGACAAAAAGCATTCTAACGGCAGATCCATAAGGAATTAAGATCGAGAAAGGCAATCCTTCACCTTAGAGTCATGCTCTGCAAGATAAATACGTGGGAGCCTCATGCGTAATAAAAAATTTTCTAGTAGACACCTTAAAAATGTGAAAAGAAGCAGATCAAATTAATTTAATAGTATATTATTTAACCCAAAAGATGTAAAATATTTCCATTTGAAAAATCTATAAAAATTATTAATGAGATAGTTTACATGCTTTTTTTCATACTACGACTTTAAGATGGAAGCATGTTTTATACCAGCAGCAACATTTCAATTTAGACCGGCCACATTTCAGTTGCTTGATGGCCACATACACCTAATGACTGCTGTTTTGGACCCTGGAAAACCTTATCCTTAGATTTTTTCAGAGCTTCTGAATCAACTCTTAGAGTCTGCAATGGTTGATCCAAACTGTGATTGAGTTCTAAAACAGTACTATGTATTTTGATGGACTTAAGATGAAAGTCATATATAAATATATAGGTGCACCATAGGTTTTCACATGCAAGCATAAAATTTCATATTTAATAAAATTTTCAACTCTTTTTTTTAGCCATTCAGCTTAATAGAGATTTAACAGAGATAATAAGTCCTAGCTCTTGCCACCACTGAAATAAAGAATTCCCAGAACAGGAAGGAGAAAAGTTGATTCTAGTAAAGATATGAGCAGAAGAGGGGAAAAGATATTTCAGAGAGCACTCTGGATTGAGCAATCCTTTTTCTGCCTTAACTAGTGAAATAAGGGCAACACACAAAAAGGACATTAGTTTGTGCATGCGTATTCTGCATACATGATGATGATCTTAATATTGATTTAAATCACATTGCTCCCTAAAATCTCTCAATCTCTCTTTCTCAATAGATAGATAGATGATAGATAGAAAGATATTACATACACACATATATTTAATGCTCTTATCTTGAATTCTCAGCATAAGCACTTTCTCTTATAAGAGTCAAAATAATAACCATATGGAAAAGAGCCAGAAAAGGGTGAAGTAGACAATACATGTTTCAACTTTGGGCAATGGCTTTGCCCCTGCTCACTATAAAACAAATGGCTTTATCCTCTGCACTCCCACAGAGAAATTAAGTGAAATTTTTTCTGATCAAAGGGGATCCAAAGGAAGTTTTTAAACTCACATCTCTCACTGAAGATCACTCCAGGTACTTGCCCTCAGGTAATTTAGACTTAGAAAATGGTCGGTCATTAGATTTTTCTGCAACACAAAGTGAGGAGCTTTGCATCAGCTTCATTTGCCTCCAAAGAGCAGGAAAAGGTTAGTAGGAGGTTTTATACACTTCGCCTGCGTGGGAGCTTCAGCTGTATAAAGGTGATCTCAGGGTGACCACTGGAGAAGGGGATAGTTTTACCATCTATAACTAGTGTTTTTGTAATCACATAGAAACATCTGTCACCAGAGTTTCACAGAAAAGTTATTACATTACTGGTTTACTGGGTTAACTTATCAGTATCCGTGACAACACTTTAAACCTTTCCTCCCTAAGAGATTAGGAAGGATAAGAAAACTGATTTGGAAATCTTCCTTTCCACAGTGTGTTAAAGACTGCTATAGTTCTTTAGCGCTTAAGTGCTCACCTAGTCTTCTAGAAGCTTCCCAGCCATTTCTTCCTTAGCCCTCCTAAAGCTCCTGGGACCTCATTTAAGGCATTTAAGGCATGTAAATGCAAGGCTTAAAAATGACAATAAAAATAAAAAGAGTGGCTGAGCAATTGGATTCTTTCACAATTTGAAATGTCCCTTCTTTAAACATTCAAGAGTTGTTGACTCTGGGGTCCCCGGGGAGAAAGGCCCGGGGTAAGGTAACTTGTCTCCATCAAGGCAATAGCTTTATGGGCCTCAGGCATTGATGGGTTAGAGAGCTTCAACTAAATCAATCTCAGCTGCAGGGATTGAAGAGGGTGGGAGTACAGAGCCACTCCTGTGTACCCAGCTGCCTGCTGGTCTATGACTATAAGATGTGTTATCTTAACTCCACAAAGTGGCAACTCCCTTCAATATTTAAAGAACTGAGAAGGGGTTTAGAGGGCATTGTTGGAAGCCTGACTTGTGGGTTTTCCTCCTGGTTTTGTTCCTGATTCATTGAGATCATTTAAGTACTAAGTACTCGCAGGTGGTCATATAGTGGTGATCAAAACATACTTGCTCCCTGACCTTGGGAACTTGCCATATGAAGAGCAAAGACAACGAAGACAAGCAATGAACAAGTCAGTAAACAATTACAGTATGTAATTACAAATTGTGACCAAGGATTTGGAGGTTAAGAATGGATGCTCTAAGAAATAACCTACGATAAAGGTGGCGTCTTGGAGAACCTAGTATTTGTGATAAGAAATGGAGGTGAGAAGGATTCAAGCAAGCAAAACGTGTGAGAAAAATATTTAAGCACAGAAAACAAAGTGTGAGTCAAAGTCAGGAAGCCCGGTAGTTTATTGTTAAGAGCAAATGGTAAGGTAGTTCTATGACTCAGAAACTATTACCCTATTTCCACAGCATCTAAGATCGCAGGAAGTCTCTTAATATTTTATACAGTATTTTCATGTATCACCTATTTTCAATATGACAAAAGAGGATTAATAATTTAATATCTTTTAAGAAGTATCTGATCCTTGCAATCATTTATGTAGCTAGGGTGTGAGCTAAGTAACTATATGGAATACAGGAAGAGAGGTTAATAGAATCACCTTGAGAATGCTGCCAAATTGAACAACAGGTGGCCTCCAGTTCCCTTAATACTTTCCACATGCCCCGTGATTCTGATAGGTATCCAGGCTTTGTCCTTTTTTGGTCCCCCAAAAATCTCTGTAACAGCTTATTTTTGCCATTTGCTACTTCTCTCATTATTCCACCATAAGAAATTAAATCCCTCTACCAACCCTCCTGCCTACCTTTTTAAATTATACTTTTTTCAAATTAATCAGTAATAGTATAGGAAGAACTGGCCTTAAGGAAAGTGAATTCAAATTTTGACTTTACCACTTATTGCCTGGATGATTTTGAACAAATAACTTCATCTCTGTGAGGTTCAATTTTTCCATCTGTAAAAAGATATATAACAGCAACTACTTTATAAGACTGTTGCAAGGATTTAATTAGACAATGTGTGCAAGTGTCTTAGCACATATTAGATGCTCAATAAATGTTAAAGAATATTAAAGTCTGTTATGTAACCCAAATATTTCCAGACCTCTTACAGCCTAAAAACACAGAAAGGCAGAATTGCTAATTCATCAAGACTGAGGAAGACTGCCAGGCCTGAGAAGCTAGACCTTTTGTTGCTTAGTGTCCTGGACTGTCATCTTGTCAACAGAGACCCTCAACTTATGCCACCTCAGTGAAGCGTCAAGGGGCAAGTGTTTTTCTAATTGGTCCGGGGTTTTCCTGCTTCTAAATGCTGATTTCATTCACCACAATCCTTCCTATATGTGCTACAAAGATTAAGCCCTGAGTCAGTGTACCCAGGGCCCCAAACCAGAGGATTCAGGTTGAGCCTTGCCTTGAAACATGTCATGAAAGGAATCCTTATCAAATAATCCCCAGATACAACAGAGGTTTGACTTGAATTCATACAGGGTGCTGCAGTTTGGATAAGGTTTGCTTGTCCCCACCACCTCTCGTGTTGAAATTTGATTCCCAATGTGGTGGTGTTGGGAGATGGAGCCTAGTGGGTGGTGTTTGGGTCATGGGGGTAGACCCCTCATAAATACATTAAGACCTTCCCTGGGGGTGAGTGAGTTCTCTCTTTATTAGTTCCTGAGAGAGCTGGTTATTAAAAAGCACCTGCACCTCCTCCTTCTCTCTCTTGCTTCCTCTCTCACCATGAGATCTTTGTACATGAAGGACCCCCCCTTCTTTCACTATGAGTGGAAGAAGCCTGAAGCCCTCACCATATACACATGCCATGTTTCTTCCACAGTCTGCAGAACGGTAAGCCAAATAAACGTTTTTTTTCTTTATAAATTACCCAGCTTTGTGTATTCCTTTATAGCAGCACTAACAGACTAAGACACTGGGTACCCAAGATCTGACTACATCTGGCAGTTTCCTCAGAATACATTTTCTGAGCATGATCTAATGGTAAAAGTCAATAGTTTAGCAAATGGATAAACAGAATGTGGTATCGACATACAATGGAATACTATTAATCAGTAAAAAGAAAGTATTGGTGCCTGCTGTGACAGCAATGAACCTCAAAGACAATATGCTAAGTGGAAAAAGAAATCTTATCTTTTATGATTCCATTTATTCAAAACACCCAGAAAAGGCAAATATAGAGACAGAAAGTAGACTAGTGGCTGCATGGGACTGGAGGTAGGAAAGGAAAAGTGATGGTAAATGGACATGGGTTTAACTGAGGGGATAGAGATATTATAAAAAGAGATTGTAGTGACAGTCACACAACTCTGTAAACATGCTACCAAAATCATTGATTAAAACAGGTGAATTTATGATATGTAAATTATATCTCCACAAAACCAATACTAAAATATATAACTAAAAAAATCAATAGTTCTCATTTTGGGCTTTGGCTTGCAGGCAGTGATTTCCTGATAAGAAACGGCCTAAAGGCTATTGCTCTTCAGTCTTGGGCTGGGTGTTCAAATTCAACTCACCTCTTGGGTCCAAAAGGATTCTAGGGATGGATGCTCCAAGGTCAAAAAGGCCAGGGCTGCTCAGGAATGAGTCTGTCTCACTAAAAAAGCTGTGTAAGAAAAGGGCATTTAATCTGAATTTGTCATGCTTTATTGACAGGAAGTAGTCAGTTGGTGTACACATTTTAAATTTCATATCCCAGCCCCCCAAACCTTAATATTTCTTTTTAGGAAGAGATGAGCAGGACAACCCTCTTTGGGGTCCCCTCTACTGCAAGAACTTTTCTTTCTTCTTAATAAACTCCTGCTTTCCCACAAAAAAAAGAAAGAAAAGAAAAGAAGAAGAGATGAGCAAAAGAGAATGAAATGTTTTTCAAAATTGCTAAGCTGCAAAATAGACTAAAAATGTAACAACTGCCAGTAGGAGTGACAGGGACCATCAGACATCTTAGTCCCTAGCAAGGAAAGTTTTCCTAAATATTTACCTATCTTCTTTATTGGTCTGAAAGATATGTTGGAAAGAAAATGGCAGAGTAAGAAATAAAATTCAAACCTGAGTTTCAACTGTTTTCTAATTCCCAACTTAACTGCTTCATGCATGCATACAGTATCTGAGTTAGGAAACATGTAGTTTCAAGGAGACAAAATTCACTCAAGGTCCAGGTGCTATCAAAGGATACAAAAGTTATTTGCATGAACTTCCAAGGACAGAAAATAAAGGACTCTGGGCCATATCCAGTGACTTAAAAATCATCAGGCAACTATTTCCTCGATCTCTGGTCTATCTGTTGCTTCTAATTCTCTCTCTTTGTATCTGCAATCTCTTGCTTTCTCTGCTTACTAAACAGCATGTACATGACCTGAAATGGCTGAACAAGGTCAGGTTCTGCATGACTTTACAGCTCAAGTACTCAGCAATGTTTGACTCATCTCAACTATGAAGTGTCCCATCAGTTTTGAGTGTCCCCTTGATACAACCAGCTGAGGTCAAGACAGAAGGGTCACAAGGTCCATTATGGGTATCTAGGCCTACAACGGTAGGCAGAATGATGGTCCCCAAAGATGTCCATGTCCTAATCCCCAGAACCTGCAAATAAGTATGTCACATGGCAGTAAGAAATTAAGGTTGCAGATGGAATTAAGATTGTTTATCAGTTGACCTTGAAGCAGAGTAGCCTGGACTATCTAGGTTGCCCAATGTCATCACAAGGGTCTTTATGAGAAGGAGGTGGGAGAGTTTGAGTAAGAGATGTGAAGACAAAAGCAAAAGTCAGAGTGACATGAGGAAGGGTCCTGAGTCAGGAAATGCAGGCAGCCCCTGGAGGCTGGAAAAGGCAAGAAATAAATTCGCCCATAGAGTGTCCATAAGGAACATAGCCCTGCTGACACTTTGCTTTTAAGACTTCTGACCTCCAGATCTGTAAGATAATACATTTGGGTAGTTTTGAGGGGTTTTTGTTTGTTTTTAAATCAGGGGCTACTCTCTTGCCCAGGCTGGAGTGCAGTGGCACAATCAGGATTCAGCACAGCCCCAGCCTCCTGAACTCAGAAGATACTTCCACCTCAGCCTCCTGAGTAGCTGGGACTACAGGTGCACACTACCATGCCCAGCTAGTTTTATTTTTGTGGATATGAAGTCTTGCTATGTTGCTCAGGCTTGTCTCAAACTCCTGGGCTCAAGCAGTCCTCTGCGTTGGCCTCCCAAAGTGCTGGGATTACAGGCTTGAGCTACTATACCTGGACCCCATCTGGATAGTCTTAAACCATTACATTTGTGGTAATTTGTTACAGCAGCATTAGAAAACTAAGGCAGTGTTTAAACAATGAATGTCTATGTTGAAAGGATGATCCTCAGAAGAACTTCACATTTATCCTTTAGGTCTTGCTTATTAGCAAATTTTACTTATAAACACAGGAAGAATCAGACTAAGAGATTGTTGGGAAAAGTTGGTGTTCATCTCCTTTTCCTGGGCTGGAAATGAGAATCCGGACTGCAATTGTGAATTTGCAGTACAGCTAATTGGACATCTATATAAAATGATGCACAAGATGTCTCGTCAGTTTGAAACATTCAAATGACAACATGGATTTATTGAGATTGAGCCACACTAAGGAATCAGAGCCACAAACAGTTTCCTTAACAATTAACTTTGAGAATAAATAATATATAGGTTTTGTTAAAGTTAATGCCCAATCTATTATTAAAAGGTTTAGTCTAATTGTGTTTCTGTTTTTTGGAATGATTATTCTATTTCTGCTCTTAACCTAAAACGATAGTACATACCCCGATCCACTTGCAACTTGGCATTTCCTCTAAGTTGAGACTTAAAGACATCTCAAATTCAACATATCCAAAATAATCTACCAGCTGTGCCCCATCCTGCCTCCATACTCAATCCTAGCATGCTTTATCCCCTGATTTATGAGATTATCAATTACAGCAACAAGAAATTCATTCTAAAGGCTTTTTTAAAGAGACAAAGTCTCACTATGTTGCCCAGGCTGGTCTCAAACTCCTGGGATCAAGTGATCCTTGATCTTAGCCTTCTGGGTAGCTGAAACTATAGGTCCATGTCACCGCATTTGACTCTAAATGCTTTTTTGTTGTTGTTTTTTAATTCATAAATATATCTTGGATCTGTCCTCTCCTTTCCATTCTCCTTGCCACAGCCACAGTCAAGCTCAAAGTCCCATGTTTCTCTCTCCAGAACATTGTGTACTGCCACAGCTCCCTCACTAGTCTACTCAAGGCATACACAGTTTCAATCCATTCCAGACCACAGGAAAAAAATCTAACATGCAGATCTAACCACCGACCACTCCTCTATTATTCTCTATAACTTGCTTAGACTTAAGACCCTTATCAGTCTAGCTCCTAATTTTTCAGTTTCATGCTGGAGTTCCACATATGTGATTGCTTTCCAGCATTTTAGAACAGCTCCTAATTTCCTTTTGGAAATCCATGTGCTCCTAGGGAAGCTGATTTCACCCCTGCCCAGTATATGGAGAGGAATATATGACTTACAGATCTTTCGTGTTAAGAATGAACACTTGACCTCTGCTCGTTGAATCTAGATGGATCTAGGGCAATTGCTGGAAATGCTTGCATGAAGGGTCTGGATGGGGTGGTATTAGATGGACAAGAGGCCTGGAATGCTCGAGCTCTTTTCAGCACCAGGAGGGAGACCAGCCAATAGCATATCTTGCCTCTGTGGGGTAAACATAAGCCCTAGGATAAAATCATGAACCTCTTTGAACATAAGAATAAATAACTGGCACAGTGGGGCACACCTGTAGTCCCAGCTACTTGGGAGGCTGAGGCAGGAGGGTCACTTGAGTCCAGAAGTTTGAGGCTGTGATAAGCAATGATTGGACTGTGAATAGTCACTATACTTCAGCCTGGGCAACATAGTGAGACCCCCATCTCTAAAAACAAATAAATACATACATTAAAAATAAAAAAATTATGTTGTATCATATGTACCCTATAAACATATACAGCTATCATATACTCATAGAAACTTTAAATTAAAAAAATCGTAAACCTCTATGTGAATTTATGGCTAAAGGCTGTTACCTGGACTGATTTCATATGCAAGTACATAAATTCCGTTATTATTTAATATACTTGAGTTAAGGTTTATATATTGGTAGATACTCTGTATTTTTCCACATTTACATGGATGTGAAGACTCAATATTGTTAAGATGTCAGTTCTTCCCAATATAGTCTATAGATTCAACACAATCAATTTCCAGCAAGCTATTTTGTAGTTATTGACAAACTAATTTTAAAGTTTACATGAAAAGGGAAAAGATAAAGAATGGTGAACATAATACTAAAAAAGAATAAAATTAGGAGATTGACACTCCTAAATTGCAAGACTTACTATAAAGCTGCAGTAGCCAAACAGTGATATGTTGGTAAAAGAACAGACATACATATTATACAACACAAAAGGGAGACCAGAAATAAAATTTAAAAATATAGGCAATTGATGTTTTACAAAGAAGACAACTCAATGGGGACAGGATAGTCTTTTCAACATATTGTGCTGAAGCAATTGGAGTTCCATATGCAAAAAATAAAATAATCTAGGCAAAACCCTATACCTGTCATGAAAATAAATTCAAAATGGATTATAGACTTAGGTATTATACACAATACCATAAAGCCTCTATAAAAAAACATAGGAGAAAACTTATGTGACCTTGGGTTTGATCACAAAAATTTATGACCATGAGTTTTTAGGTATAACCCTTAAAGTACATTTTATGGGAAAAAAATTGATGTTAGACTATTAAAATTACAAACGTCTACTCTGTGAAAAGCACTGTTAAAAGACTCAAAGGACAAGCCACAGACAGAAAAAAATTTGGCAAAATACACATCTGATAAAGAACATGTGTTAAAAAAATACAAAACTCTTAAAGCTCAACAATAAGAAAATAGTTCCATTTAAAAATGAACCAGAAAATCTGAACAGTTACCTCACCAAGAAATATACATGAATGACAAATAAACATATAAAAAGATGCTCATCATCATTTGTCACCAGGGAACTGCAAATTAAAACAATAATGATGACATACTACTACACACCTCTTAAGAATGGCTAAAATCTAAAACACTCACAACACCAAATGCTGGCAAGCATACAAAGCAACAGGGGTTCTCATTCACTGTGGGTGGGAATTCAAATATGCTACAGCCATTTTGGAAGACAGTCGCAGTCTCTTACAAAGCTAAATGTAGTTTCAACATATAAGCCAGCACTCTTATATATCCAATTGACTTGAAAATCTAAATTCACATAAAATCCTGCCAAAGAATGTTTGTACCAACTTTATTTAAATTCACCTTGAATACCACCTTGAAAAATTCACCTTGAAACTCACCTTGAAAGACCAGAAGCAACCAAGATATCCTTCCATAAACAGATGGATAAACAAACTGTGGTACATCCATACAACGGAATATAATTTAGTGACGAAAAAGAAGAATGTTTAATACATATTGCTAAGTGAAAGAAGTTTGTATGAAAAAGCTACACATTGCTTGGTTCAAATAGATGACATTTCAGAAAATATAAAACTATAGAGACAGTAAAATGATCAGTAGTTGCCAGGGGCTCTGGAAGAAGGGAGAAAGGTGAATAGATGCAGCATATGGGATTTTTAGGAGAGATAAGTTTTAATTTTACTATGAGTCAAAATGTATAACCCTACATGAATTCACACTCTAGTTCTACCAAGTTAATGTTCTTCTATGAGTACTTTGTGCTGTATTTATGTGCAATTCACTTATTCATTCATTTTCTCAAGACATCCTCATTGAGCACCATATAACATGTTAGGCACTACTCTATGCCAAGCTATTGTGTGTGTCTTTGGACATATATCATTCCTTATTGGATTTTTCATGTGAGCTTCTTCTATAATTGAGTAGTTCCCCATATAGTAAAATTATTTATTTACATCTCTTCTGTTAGCTCTTAGAGTTGGGAGACAATTGTAGACATTGTAATGACCTTGTAAATTACAATCACCAGAGAAAATCTTGTGAAAACACAAGATTCCGAGAAATACACTTTTAATGCCTATTTTGTGTGGACGTATAAAATATATAAAATAATTCAGGGTTTTAGTAAGGTGAAGAGATGTTTACACTTAAAGGAAAAACATTGACTTATCTTAAAAGCCAAAGTCTTGCAAAACCCAATTAAGAAATCAACTTGTACTGATTATAGAGCTCTCTTAAAGACTCAAGAGTTATGGCGGTGAAAAGGGAAGGCTTATACACTGTTGGTGGGGGTATAAATTAGTACAACCTTTGTGGAAGTCAGTATGGCGATATCTCAAAGAACTAAAAGTATATCTACCATTTGATCCTGTAATCCCACTACTAGGTATCTGGCCCAAAGGAACAGAGAACATTACATAAAAAAGACACCTGCACTCACATGTTCATTGCAGCACAATTCACAGTTGCAAAGATGTGGAAGCCACTTAAATGCCCACCAATTGATCAATGGATAATGAAAATGTTATATACGCACTATGAAATGCTATCCAGCCATCAAGAAGAAGTAATGTCTTTTGCAGCAACTTGGATGGAATTGGAGAACATCCTAAGTGACCTAATGAAGGAACAGAAAACCAAACACAGCATGTTTTCACTTATATGTGAGAGCTAAACAAAGAATCTGCAAAAGTTTAGGGTAGGCATGTCCAATCTGCTGCCTGTGGGCCGTGTGTGGCCCGGGACAACTGGTAATGTGGTCCCACAAAATCTTTTTGGAGTGCAGTGGCACACTCACAGCCCTCCAGCGTCGACCCTTCCAAGTAACTGGAACTACAGGTGCGTGCTACCACGCCCAGCTAATTTTTAATTTACTGTAGAGAGGAGGTCTCACCAAGTTGCCTGGGCTGGTCTTGAACCCACGGGCTCAAGAAATCCACTCGCCTCCGCCTCCCAAAGTTCTGGGATTACAGGCTAAGCCACCGAACCTGACCCTCACAAAATCTTTTTTTTTTTTTTTTTTTTTTTTGAGTTGGAGTCTCACTCTGTCGCCCATACTGGAGTGCAGTGGCCGCTCCCGGCCACCGCAGCCTCGACCTGCTGCGCTCCAGCGATCCTTCCGCCTCAACCTTCCAACCAGCTGAAACTACAGGCGTGCGCTACCACGCCCTGCTAATTTTTGATGTATTGTATAGACAGGTTTCGAACCCATGAACTCAGGCAATCCACTCGCCCAGCCTCCCAAAGTGCAGGGATTACAGGCTGAGCCACCGAACCTGGATCACAAAATCCTTTAATATTGTGTTTTTAACTTTATTTTCTTCATGTCCCATTCATAGTCCCATTTTTGAAGCTCACAAGCACTCCTTATTCATGACGTTGCTTTTTGGCAGTACATACATTTGTGAGCAGCTATTTTCAGTTATGAAGTACATAAAGAGCAAAATTCAAACAAACGTTTTTGACAAGCACCTTGAGAACACGCTAAAAATTATGATCGCTTCCATTGAACCAGACATTGATAGATTAGTTTTTGTTGTTGTTGTTTGTTTTTGAGTTGGAGTCTGGCTCTGTCGCCCAGACTGGAGTGCAGTGGCCGCTCCCGGCCACCGCAGCCTCGACCTACTGGGCTCCAGCGATCCTTCCGCCTCAGCCTTCCAAGCCCCTGGAACTACAGGCGCGCGCTACCTCGCCTGGCTAATTTTTTTATTTATTGTAGAGATGAGGTCTCGCCAAGTTTCCCAGGAGGGTCTCGAACCCGTGGCCTCAGGCAATCCACTCACCTCAGCCTCCCAAAGGCGTGGGATTACAGCCTGAGCCCACGGGTTCGAGACCAGCCTGGGCAACTTGGCGAGACCTCATCTCTACAATAAATCAAAAAAATGAACCGGGCGTGGTAGCGCGCCTGTAGTTCCAGCTACTTGGAAGGCTGAGGCGGAAGGATCGCCAGAGCCCAGCAGGTCGAGGCTGCGGTGGCTGGGAGCGGCCACTGCCCTCCAGCCTGGGCGACAGAGACTCCGACTCAAAAAAATAAATAAATAAAAGTAAGCTCAAATTTTCCACTTGTTTTATATTGTTCTCATTTTTCTAAACTTTATAATAAAAATACAAAAAATAAAATAAGTCATTATGTATATAAACTAGATTATATAATTTAAATTTTTTAATTTAAATATGTGGGGTACAGTTCAGGGTTAGGTATACAAATGTTCATTATGCAGGTACCCTTGTTGATGAGGTATGCCCCCCTCCTCTGGCAGTTTCCCACTACTGTCAATCCCTTACTTATAGTATTATAATAGTTCAAGTTTCGCTTATGAGTGAGAACACGTGATACTCAGTTCTTTGTTTCTGTGATAGATCACTCAGTATTATAGTCTCTAATTCCATCCAAGTTGTTGTGAAGTTTATAATTTTGGCTTCTTTATGGCTATGTAATATTCCACTGTGTATACATACCACATTTTTAAAATCCAGTTCTCTTTTGATGGACAACACGGTTGGTTCCATGTTTTTGCTATTGTGAATAATGCTGCAATAAACATGCATGCACAGGTATCATCTTCATAGTATATGATATAATTTATGTGTGGCCCAAGACAATTCCTTTTCACTCAGTATGGCCCAGGAAAGTCAAAAGTCGGACGCTCCTGGTTTATAGAATGGATAACAGACACTGGAGACCCAGAAGACAGGGAAGAGGGGAGGGACGAAAAATCACCTATCAGGTACAATGTTGCACAGGTAGGAGCGGTGGGTACACTTAAAGTCCAGACTTCTCCATCATTATACAATGCAATCATATAAATGAAAACTATGTGTACCCCTAACGCTACTAAAATAAAAGTAAGAGCTATGTCATAATAACTTGATTTCAGGAACGTGGCCTGCTTCTTAAAGTTTGGAAGTCATTGACTTGGCAGTCATAAATGGTGTTGAGGGTTATGGAAAGGAATGTAGCATCCCACCAAATCTCCCATTAACGGAGACAGCAACTTTTTTCTTTCTTGCTTGCTTTCTTGAGATTTTTCATGCTCTTGATTTCTCTGTCTTTCGATTTCGTAGATGTTATTTCCTAGCACTGTTTTAGTCTCACAGCAATATTGAGCAGAAAGTAGAATTCTCAATATGCCCCCTGACCTCTCAACCTTCTTTGGTATCAACATATTGTACCACAGTGCAGTAAAATTTATGAACTTCCCTTGAAATATGTAACCATCTTTCTTAGCAGATAAGCAGCTTCTCTGTTTCAGGAAGATTCTCAACGCTTAAAAGAATAAAAGCCATAGTATTAATTTTTAATTTTTTAGCAGAGACGAGGTCTTGCTTTGTGGCTCAGGCTGGTTTCAAACTTCTGGGCTCAAGCAATCCTCCCACCTTAGCTTCCCAAATTGCTGGGATTACTGTTGTGAGCCACCACACCTGGCCCGTAGTATTAATATTTTTGTATTAAGGAATATGTATAAGTTTCTTTTCCTATTTTTAAAATGTATATCAAAACCACTGTGAGGCATCCTCTCACCCCAGTTGGAATGGCTATTATCAAAAAGTCATAACAAACAAATGAAGGTGAAGATAAAATAACATAACAAACGATGGTGAAGATGACATAAAAAAGAAATCATTTTTTCTTTTTACTTTTTTTTTTTTTTTTTTTTTAGTCAAGGTCTTATTCTGTCATGCAGGCTGATATACAGTAGCACACTTACTGCTTACCACAGTCTCAAACCCCTGGGCTCAAGCAATCCTCCTGCCTCAGCCTCTCAAGTAGCTAGGATTACAGGTATGTGCCACCATGCCCAGCTAATTATTTGAATTTTTGTAGAGTCAAGGTCTTGCTACATGGTCCAGGCCGATCTCAAAATCCTGGGCTTAATAAGCAATCCTCCCACCTCAGCCTTCCAAAGTGCTGAGATTACAGGCGTGAGCTACCTCTGAGGACAGAACAATGTCTTGTTTACCATTGTATCTCTAGGGCCCTATGCCATGCTTAGTAAATAGTAGACATAGCTTCAATGAATTAAAGTACCTCCCATTTGTATTGTACTAATGGTGAAGTGACAAGAAAGGCTAATATACTCTATGGTCCCTGCCTCTAGCATTCCACATAAGAATGTGGGCGAAGACAAGAAAAGACAGAATGGTGAACTGTTAGAATAAGTGACACAGAGTTTAAGTGCAAAAGACATCTAGAGGGTGGGGACATAATGCTTGATGGAATGATTGAAGAAGACCCAGTGAAGATCTTTTCACTATTTTTACAGTTCAGGAAACAGGGCATTTTCCTGAGTTCTTGCACAAGGGAGTGAATGATTTATTTAGTGTCAATCTTTTCCCAGATTAGGAGCCATCGTTGCAAAGAAGTTTGGCAGCCTGCCCTACAACCTTCATTTGCAATGAGTCCAAAGCTTGTAATTACTATCGATTACTATTATATTTGCACTTAGTTTATATCTGAACACAATAGATGCAGGCAGATGCAGAATTTTAGATTTTGGCGGTTGCATGGAAGCTTCATTGCAACAAGTAGATGACAGAGAGTTCCTCCAAAAGTTAGTTTGGTAATTGCTCTAGTTGAAAAATATATAATATTGTCTGCTTTCAAAGAGCCTTAAGGTATACAATCTCATTCAAGTTTTATATACTGTGCAGAGTGAAACTAGTCATCCCTAAGTTTCAGGTATTCTTATGTCTGGAATAAAAACAATTATAAAAAGTCTTTTAGAATCTTGACCTGACACTTTTATTACAAATTTCAAAATTCCTGATGGCAGTGGTTATTAAAATACGATGACAAAGATGTAAATTTCCTGTATGAGAAACAAATTTGGTTCTGACATGACTGTCCCCTATGACCATCAGGCAATGGTATCACTTCTGCTTGTATGTTTGCTTTATTTAAAAGTAAATATTATGCATTTTTTATTTAATATACATTGCTGCAGATTCCTGGATTTTTTAATGGAAAAAAAAGGACCCAGAAAAAACTAAAGCTCCGAAATAAATCTTTCAGGGAAGGAAAGTGGATTGCTGTATATGGACTGGAAGAGCTAAGAGTGTAATACGCAGACACAAACAGGAATGCTTACAGACTAGAAAGTCCTGGGGAAATGATTTGAGGGAGTGCAGTTAGGACGTTTATGAATGTTTGTGGGAGGGAGTTCCGAGCATAAAGGTCAATAAAAAACAAGGGATGGAGTTTGGGAGTGGGCGAGGGAGACAAAGGGTGCAGTCAGAAGATGGGCTTGGGCACAGCAGCCAGTAAGTACGTGTAGGAGGGTGGAGGGTCAGAAATGCACTCAGATGCCAATTGAATCAGAGTTATATGAAGCAGGAGGAGGCCAAGTAAAGAATGCAAATAAGAATGTAGCAAAACAAGGGTGAAATTATTGAAGCAGGTGGTCTCTGGCTAAAGAGGAAGGGGTAAAGGTGAATGGTGGGAATGAAGTGGGGGACTATATCACCATACTTACAATACACAAATATGAAGTGTCTACAGTGATTTTTTTAGATCAATGCTGTACATTCTTTAGAGAAAGTGGCTATAGGGATTCAAGAAGAGTAGTCAACTAATTTATAATACTGAAGAAAAACCATAAAGTTTGCAAATGAGAAGCATAGGATTTTTTTTTTTTTTTGAGTTGGAGTCTCACTCTGTCGTCCAGGCTGTAGTGCAGTGGCCGCTCCCGGCCACCGCAGCCTTGACCTGCTGGGCTCAACACCATTAATAGGTTGGATGTAACTGAGGTTGTTACTTAAGACTGAAAACAAACCGTATCAAGAGAAAAAAAGAATTTCTTACTTATGAATTGGAGAAATGTAGTACCATACACCATGTAGTAATTTTGGAGTATATAAAATGTATTAATTGGACTGAAACTGTTAAAATTACAATTATTTTACATATCTATGCAGCACACATTTAGGTTTCATAAGTACAGTATGTGAAAATTAAATACACTTTGACATCAAGATTTTTTAAAGAGCCTATTGTTAACTGAATGTGTCCTCCTATCAATTATAGCACAAATGAGCAGTCTTCATAGTCTTGACTAAAGAATTGTATGCTGGTAATTCATATTCAAAATTTTAAATGTAGCACCTGAGTAGATAAACAGAGAAGTAAATATTATCTTCTTCCTTCAATTTGTTTGCTTATGAAGAATCAGGCTGAAAATATTGAATACGTTTTCATTTTTCTATTGTGCTTTTATAAGGAAGTTAGTTTAAGAGCCTGAGGGATTGAAAAAAATATAAATCAACTGACAACCGAGGCATTTTTTCCTGGAATACATGTGTTGTAATTTATAAAAGAAGTATCTGAGTTTGTTTGTTTGTTTTGCCCTGCTGTAAAAGCTAGCATTCAGCTGATAGTGTTTAAGCATTGTTTTCAGGCATTACAGTGTGCTGACAATTTTGGCAAAATTCATGAGAACAGTTCAAATGAAACAAACTTTAAAATCACAGAGAGAAATAATTGTAAACTCTTGAAGGCACTTTTTCTGGAGAAAGCTATTCTAAATCCTTTCAATTAGCAGTTAGCTCTTCTCCCACTGGCTTAGCAGTTGCTATCTTTGTGTTACAGACGCAGATGCTGAAGCAAACTCATGGTTAATGACCTTATTCAAGGTCACTGAATAAATCAGTTTCAGTCCTAGGGCTAGACTTCTAACCACAGAGTCATTATGTGCAGCCTGTCTCCTGAGCTGTGTTGCCATTAATTGACCCTCTAAATACTTTGGGTTTTCAAATCTCTTTTAAAAATTCAAAGTGATGGAACCATAAAAATGGGAACACAAACATGCATGCGCACACACGTACACAATTCATCTACTTTGCAGCATTTTTTAATGCTAAGTAGAAAACTAGAAGCCTACAGAACCAGACAAATTCAGCTCGTAGAAATGTGTTGTTTGACCAACAGAATGTTGGAGTGTTAAAAACTTTGTTTTAAATTAGCTGTCAACATTCAGAAATTAGGAGCTTTGTGAGGCTGGCTTTCTGGCTTCTTTTTAAAAATTTAAAGACCCGGGACTTTTGCCTGTATTATCAAATGGTAAAAATCTACAGGTGCTAGGCATCATGGCCCCTTTTAAATGGACATAGTTTATCCCCATCTCCACGTGGTAGCTGCTTCATAATTTACATTAAGTGCCTGGCCTCTGTAGGCATGTGAATTAGAGAACCTAGGTATGTAAGGATCTAATTAATTGACTTGCTTCGAAAACTTCAGTAGTTTCCAGGTCGTTTTCCAGGGCATGCCATTCAAAGCCTTTACAATGGAACTTCAGTTTATCTTTCTGTCTTACCTTTCTCCACTCCCGATCACCTTCTATCTGTTTCCATTCTAAAATATGAAACTTTCTCTGAATATGGAGTACACTATTCTCTATTTAAAGTACTCACTGTATTCTAAACACAATGTGTACATGCTAGTATTCCTGATTTTGTGTGCATTTCTGATTTCCTTTGCTTAAAAGGCCTTCCCTGTTCCTACACCCCAGAGCAACTTCCTGTGGGAATTTTTTTTTCTTGAGTTGGAGTCTCACTCTGTCGCCCAGGCTGAAGTGCAGTGGCATGCTCCCAGCCACCATAGCCTCGATCTGCGGGGCTCAGGCAATCCTTCTGCCTCAGCCTTGCAAGTAGCTGGAACTACAGGCATGGGCAACCATGCACAGCTAATTTTTTGATTTATTGTAGAGATGAGGTCTCACCATGTTGCCCAGGCTGGTCTCAAACCCGCAGGCTCAGGCAATCCTCTTGCCTCAGCCTCTCAAAGTGCTAGGATTACAGGATTTAGCCACCATGCCCGGCCTTCCTGTGGGAATTTTATCAGCTCCAATATCACTTCCTGTATGCAGACTTCCAAATTATAACCCAGCTCGGTTGTCTGAAGTTCCTCATTCCCTTCTCTTTGTTCTTCTATCACTGCATACGCAACTTGCTCTTTGTTGATTTGGCTACTTATCTACCTACTTTTTCCTCATCCCCTAGACCCCCACTAGGTTGTTTGCAACTCTGATCTAAGGACTTTCCATTTTCTCTGTTGTCTGCATGAGTAAAGTTGTGGCCAAGACCATTGACAGTGCAGTAGTTTATTCTGAGCACAGTCAGGGATACCCTGCATTTAGGTGGGGTAGTCCAAAGAGCCTTTTGCAGAACAGACGATTGCTTGAAGATGGAGGTACTTGCTTGAAAGGAATATATGCAACCTTTCTAATTCTGGACTTTTCCTAATGTGGATATAGGGAAGTGACAGAGAGATATAGTAGAGTTGCTTGCTATAAGACTTTCTAAAAGAAGCAGGGCCACCAGGCAGCCCAACTGTATCATTTTATCTTAAAAGGGGCCATAGATTTCTGGTTCAAGGGCCATCAGAACTGCTGTGGGCAATGTCACAACCTGTTGATCACGAGGAGTTAAGGGCCCTGCTTTTAGCCTTCACTGAACCCAAAACCCTAATCAAAATGATATGTTCTGGTTTCCAGCCAAGGCCTGTCTTTAAATCTTTCCTAAAGTGGATTACGAGAAATTGAGATGTTGTATAGACAACCCAAAGTACTACCGATGGAAGTCATGAATAGAACACATATCACAAAGAAATCCACCTCCTTCCCTGTACCCACTCCCACCCCAGCTTCATGGAACTGATATGCTCCTTCACATACTATCTATTTTTGTCACCGAACTTTGGTGTTTCCACGATTCCACCATTTCTGAGGAAGCATTCCCTGCCAAGTAAAGCTGCAAGTGCTGCACTCATTTCTTTGGATCTCCTATTTCACAACACTACACCCAGCTCTTGGAAGATTGATCAAATACAGCGTCTATAGGAAGGATGTTCCAGACCAGAAATCCAAGGAATTACCATCACACTGGAAGTACAACTGCATCCTTGACCTTGTGACCAAGATTCATAACAATGGTCCTCTGACAATAGTATATTAATTTTAAAATATGATTTTAGGATACTTCCTATAAAAAGCATCAGAATACCCAGTTAAAAGTAGTTAGAACTCACAAAACAAAAAGTGGACATTAGGCGTTCTAGGATTGGTTAAAGCAGAAGTGCACCATTGGTATCAAGGACTTGGGTATGTTCTATATTCCCATTTTGCCACTCTTTGACTTGTTCCGTCATGGCTTTAAGATGTGTGTTAAAGCCGGGCTCGGTGGCTCAGCCTGTAATCCCGCGCCTTTGGGAGGCTGAGGTGAGTGGATTGCCTGAGCCCGCGGGTTCGAGACCCGCCTGGGCAGCGAGACCTCACCTCTACAAAAAATCAGCCGGGCGTGGTAGCGCGCGCCTGTAATTCCGGCTACTTGGAAGGCGGAGGCGGAAGGATTGCCGGAGCCCAGCAGGCGAGGCTGCGGTGGCCGGAAGCGGCCACTTGCACTCCAGTCTGGGCGACAGAGTGAGACTCCAACTCAAAAAAAAAAAAAAAAAAAAAAAAAAATAAGATGTGTGTTACACTTCCTGGTATAAAATGAGGAAAATGTCTTGCCAAAGCAAATGTTATTTTTAAATTTTTATTTATTTATTTTTAACTAGAGAGGAAATCCATTCCAATAAGTCTCTCAGCAATCTCCCACCAGATCACATTGGCCATGATCAGCCCGAACTGGAAGAAAGATGTGAATAGAATATCTGGCATTTTCAGACATACAGTTAGCCAGAAAGGAGGGGGAGGGGATTTGGGTGTGGCATAATGGCGAGAGAGGGAGATGGCCACTTTGAAGGTAATCACAATGCCTACCCATTCTCGAAGAACACAAAGACTTAAATCGATGGCAAAGAATCATCCATCCTTCAGTGTCTTCCAACAGACCACCTATGTTCCTGACTAAAAATATTAACGACCTTACACTAACATCATTTATATTAATTGTTTGTTTTTTATCTACACTGATTCTGTCTGATTTCAGTCTAACTTTACAAGTAGACACCACTACCTGACTTCAATCTTGCAATCTTGCTTTTGCCTACTTCTATTTGGTGTTTGAACCAATTACCCCAGTGTTTGACTCTCACCTCTTTTTCACAGGCTTTCAGTTTAGGCTTAAATATCTGGGGTCTGCTATGCCTGATTACCTTAACAGGTGGTTTAAGTTGCTGGGAACCCCATCACCCCCCAGATGCACTGGCGGCCTGACAAGAACAGATAAATTTGGCAGGTCCTCCCATCCACCACAATGTCACTTTATACAGCAAAATACCAGTTGGAAAACACCATAGAGATTCTGTCTAGAACCATCCTCCCTTTCTTTACTGCCTGTGATAGGAATTAGATAATATTTAGGGACAAAAGAATTTCAAATGTTGTAGAGCAAAAAGCTCACCATAATAGAAAAGCAGACCATTGTTATTTCCCTACCCCTTCCCTCAAAACAACAAGGTTCCACGTATTGCATATTTCCATTTATATAAATTGTAATCTATAAGAGCTGAAAGTAGATTAGTGGTTTCCAAGAGCTAGGATAGCTTGGGGGCAATGGGGAATAACTGCTAGTAGATACAAGTTTCTTTTTAGGGTAAAAAAAAGTTTTAAAGTTTGTGGTGGTGGTTGTTGCCCAATTCTGTGAATAGACTGAAACCCATTGATTAAATGGGTGAATTGTAGAGTATATGAATTATATCTCATTAAAGCTTTTTTAAAATAAAGAACTCATGTAAGACTTTTTTTTTTTTTTTGAGTTGGAGTCTCACTCTGTTGCCCAGACTGGAGTGCAGTGTCCGCTCCCAGCCACCGCAGCCTCGCCTGCTGGGCTCCGGCGATCCTTCCGCCTCAGCCTTCCGAGTAGCCGGAATTACAGGCGAGTAGCTGGAATTACAGGCATGCGCTACCACGCCCGGCTGATTTTTTTATTTATTGTAGAGATGAGGTCTTGCTGCCCAGGCGGGTCTTGAACCCGCGGGCTCAGGCATCCACTCACCTCAGCCTCCCAAAGGCGCGGGATTACAGGCTGAGCCACCCAGCCCGGCTTGTAAGACGTTTTAAAAAGTCACTCATTGTATTCTAATGGTATGATTTCAGCATCATCACCCACTTCACCAACCTGCCAATTCCTGACAAATTACAAAAGACAAGATGGAGATTTGCTGATACTCCCATGTTAAAGAGGGATTTCTTCTCCTTCATGTTCAAACCAAGAACTGTGTATCACTTACATGAGCAGAAAAGGCAGAAGACATAATATTTCTCAGTTAAACATTGTCTGGAACAGAAATGCACATACAGATCTTTGTTCATTATTGATATGATTGCTGGAACAAAACATAATTTTTCAAAGTAGCCTTCAATTTCTGGACTGAATTTATATTATTATCACTGAAATATAATCCAATAAGTGCTGAATGCTTGCCATACTAACAAACTCTGTACATTATGGGAGTTTTCAGTTTATGACAGATCAGGAAAAATATCACCTTAATAAATGTCTGTGTAACATTTTTTTCTTGAGTGGAAATAAGTGTTCAGATCTAGTTTTTATATGTGAACATCATGGCAACCTAACTTCAGGGAAAAGTTTCTATTTTTTCCCCCCAACAGATGTTCCTATCTTTAATATATAAAGGGAATGTGTTATTGCTAGGGATGCTTTGATTTCCAGTGGCTTCCCAGAGTCTTTTCAACATTGACATTGGAAAGTACTAATAGATATCTACTTGCACCTTCAGGCTTCAGAGATTAAATTGTTCTTCTGATAGTTTTAAACTTCTTTGCGATAAAATGGAAAAATGCTGAATTTTCACTGCATAAAGTAGCTTATTTAATTTTTTTATATTCTTTATTAAGTTACAGTAAGTCCAAATTATTTACTTATTCCATACATAGGTCTTAAATTTGGGGATATGAGACTATGAAGAACAGCTTTGAATATTTTGTTTAATGCTATGCTTCCTAGAAACTCCTCTAAAAAGTCTAAAAAAAACTTTTAACTAAAAAATTAGGCTAAGACTTCAAAACACAGACAGCAAAAGCAAAAATAGACAATTGGACTATATTAAACTAAAAAGCTTCGCAACAGCAACAAAAACAATCAACAGAGTAAAGAGACAACCTGTGGAATGGGAGAAAATATTTACAAACTATCCAACAAGGGACAAATATTCAGAACATGTAAGGAATTCAAGCAATTCAACAGCAATAATAAAAATATAATCCAATTTAAAAGTGGGCAAAGATTCTGAATAAAAATTTCTCAAAAGAAGACACACAAATAGTCAACAAATATGTGAAAAAAATTTTCAACATCACGAATCATCAGGGAAATGCGAATCAAAATTACAGTGAGTTATCATTTCACTCCAGTTAGAATGGCTATTATAAAAAGACAGAAAAATAAAAAAATGCTGGTGAGGATGCAGGGAAAAGGGAATTCTTATATACCATTGATGAGAATATAAATTAGAACAACCATAGGAAACCAGTGTGAAGGTTTTTCAAAAAACTAAAAGTAGAACTACCATGTAATCTAGCAATCCCATTACTGGATATTTATGCAAAGGAAAATAAATGAGTATATGTTTGTTTCAACACAACTCCCAATAGCTAAGATATGAAATCATCCTAAATGTGCATCAACATATGAATGAATAAAGAAAATATGGTATATAAAACATAATAGAATATTATTTATATGTAAAAGGAAGAAAATCCTGTCATTCATGGCAACATAGATGAGCCTGGAGGACATCCTATTAAGTAAAATGAGTCAGGCACAGAAAAATAAATACCACATTTTTTTACTTATATGAGAGGTAAAAAAAAAAGATTGAACTCGGGGAAGTAGAGAGTAGAATTGTGGATATTAGAGACTGGAAAGGATAGGTTAGAGGAGAGGAGAGATTGGTTAATAGATACAAAATTATAGCTAGATAGGAGAAATGAGCTTTGGTGTTCTGAAGTACAGTTGGGTGAATATGGTTAATTACAATTTACTGTATATTTTCAAAAAGCTAGAGAAGAGGATTTTGCATGTTCATAACACAAAGAAATAAATGCTTGAAATGATGGATATCCTGATTTGATCTTTACACATTATACCTGTAACAAAATATTGCTCTGTATCCCATAAGTATATACAATTATTATGTGTCAACTCAAAATAAAAGGAAAAAATTAGATGTGTGAGATGTGAAAAACACAGTACTCAGTATGCAAATTATGTAAATGAGATACATGATATGGAGAAAGGCAGTAAAAAAAGAAAAAGAAAGGTGGCAACACAATGACAATTAGATGTTAGGGAAGAAGACCAACTAAGGCTATTATAAGAATTGGGAAATTAAAGTTATTTAACTAAATCACAGGATATTAGAATCATAAACAAAGATAGAATGAAAGTTTGTCATATTTTGGATGAAGAAACAAAGACCCAGCAAACTTAATGACTTTCCAAAGTTCACATGCTAAGATTTAATTTGTGATTCAGGAATAATGCTCAAAGTTCAATATCACCTGTCTCTTCAGCTTAATGAAACTGGTTTGAAAATTGCTATAAGATGTTTAAAATAAAACTATTATGTCTTTTATTTATCATATACCCACAAATATTTTTAGAGTTCTCACTACCATGGATCTAGGTCCCTTTGCTTCCCCCAATGTGTTTCTCGTGCTGTTTCAGTACAAAAGAATGCCACCACCCATCCAAGTAGTTCAACCCGGAATCCTGGGTATCTTTTCTGGCCCTCATCACCAGATTCCAAGAGTCATCAAGTTTGGTTGATTTAATCTTTGAACAATAGTCTTAGAGTTCTCCTTTTCTTTTTTATTCAATTATTAATTTAGGCCCTAATTAATTCTTACATTGACCATGTTTTAACTTCTGCCAAGCATGACCCCCAGTTTAGTTTGCAAATTGTCCTAAATCTTTTCATGTTACTTTAAAAAAATCTGAATTGGTTTCTTTTCTCATAAAGTGAAATATAAATGCCTTAGTGGGATACACAAAATCCCTTTGCTATCTATCTGGCCACTGCTGGTCACTCCAGCTTCATCTCCACCAGAGGTGACCCATCCCCTAAACCCTAACTAGACCTAAATGCTTTCTTTAATGCTTCACCTCTCTTGTTGCTCTTTGTCAGTCCGTCACCTACAGGTATTGTTCCTCTTGTGAGCTAATCTATTGAGAGGCCTACGTGGCAAGGAACTAGGGGAAACCTCCTACTGACAGCTACAATGGAACTGAGTTCCTCAGTCAACAACCCCTGAGGAATTGCCATCACCTACATGAACAAACCTGGAAACAGTTTCTCCAGTCAAACCTTTAGATGAGACCATATCCCAGGCCAACAACATGATTGCAGCCTCATAAAAGATTCTGAGCCATAGGTGCCCTGCTAAGCTGCATCCAGATTCCTGACCCACAGAAATGGTATGATAACTTTTTTTTTCTTTTGAGTCAAGGTCTTACTCTGTTGCCCAGACTGGAATGTAGTGGCATGATCACAGCTCACCATGGCTTTGAACTCTTGGGCTCAAGTGATCCTCCTGCCTCAGTCTCCTGAGTATCTGGGATGACAGGCATGTGCTGCCACACCTGGCTAATTTTTTCAATTTTTTTTGTAGAGACAAGGTCTCACTATGTTGCCCAGGCAGGTCTTGAACTCCTGGGCAAAAGCAATTCTCCCACCTTGGCCTCCCACTGGGATTACAGACATGAGCCACTGTGCCTGGCCAACACATGTTTATTGTTTTAAGCTCCTAAGCTTTGGGGTAATTTGTACACATAAATAGATAACTGATGTGAGGGGTGATCCCCAAAAAACGGGAATTATTTTTTGGAGGGTGGGCCCATTGTAGTACCGTCTTCTCTCACTAGGTAAGTGTTCTAGGAGTCCACTGGCATCAGTGTACCAGCTATCATTGTTGTAAGAGGCCTCATTTAGCTTCAGTTAATTCTTTTTTTTTGAGATTCTTTTGACACATTTGCCCGTTTTATGATGGGTGATTTATAAATACACCTGCCCATACCACACTGAATGTTGAGCAGTTTTTGACAAAAATGGCATGAATCCCATGTCCCACCCTCTCTATTTACCTAATGTTACCCCGGATGAAAAATGTCCTCAAAGGGAAATGTTTTGCCAGTGTGGAAAAGGTGAAACAAAAAACAGCAGAAGCACTAAAAGGTATCAAAATGGACAAGTTCAAAAACTGTTTTGAGCACTAGAAAAAGCATCTCAATAAGTGTATTGCATCAAATGGAGAATACTTTGAAGATGACTGAAGTTTAAGCATATAAGAATAAATACACAATTTTTTAATAGATAAATTCCAGGGTTTTGGGGGGGTTACCCCCTAGTATACATGCACATATGTTTCACCAATTTTGAAAATATAGTTTGCAAGATGGCAATTTAAGCAGTAAGAAACCCGAAAATAAGCTGGGTGTGGTGGCTCACATCTATAACCCCAGCACTTTGGGAGGCAGAGTTGAGAGGATTGCCTGAGCCCATGGGTTCAATACCAACCTGGGCAACTTGGTGAGACTTCATCTCTAAAATAAATTTAAAAATAAGCTGGGCATGATGGCATATGCCTGTAGGTCCAGCTACTGGGAAGGTTGAGGTGGGAAAATCACCTGAGTTCAGCAGCTTGAGGCTACAGTAGTTGTGAGCATGCCACTGCACTCTAGCCTAGGTGATAGAGTGAAACTCTGATTCAAAAAAAAAGAGAAAAGAATACTGAAAATGAAAAAAAAAAAAAAAAAAAAACGAATGCAACAACCATCAGTTTAAAATAGTTCTGTCCATCCTGTACTCTGGATTGATTCAACTGTCTGCTTGCTGTTCATTTAGTATGCCTGAGGAAGAAATGTAACCATACTAGTTTTAATAGATTGTTTCCAAACTCATCCAGGCCTTCATAAGCTATACCTCAGTCCTTTTAATATTCAACCATTGGCTTCTTTTTTCATCTTTCTCAACAATATTCTGACTCTTTCCCTCTCTCCTCAAGGACCTTCCCCCCATCTATCATTCACAGTACATAACTGCTAGTTGACATGCTATAGAAAATCAAAGTCATCAAGCATTGGTTTATTCTTCTTTAATCTCATGGTCACTATTTTTTATCTCAAGGATCATGTGTTGAGAGCTATAATATGCCCCTTCTAAACTATCTCTAATGAAGAAGTTTTCTTTAATTTTTTTTCCTACTTGAGTATTTGTCTAATTTCTTCCAGGCATTTATCTTTTGCCTACAATGTTTCTTTTACAAAATCTACCTTCTTTAATATTCTCCCTTTTCAACTCTGTGTCTGACTTTAGCTTTAAAATTGAACTTTAAAAAAATGGACACATATTACGTTCTGATATGGGCTGAATTGTGTCCTCTTACAAATTCATAGGTTGAATCTAACCCCCAAGTGACCTCAGAAAGTATCTTTGGAGATATGGCACTTAAAGAAGTAATTACGGTAACATGAGGTCACATGGGTGGCCTGCAATCCAGTATGACTGATGTACTTATAAGAAAAGGAAATTAGGACACAGACAGACACAGAGGAAAGATCACATGAAGACACAGGGAAAAGACAGTCATCTAAAAGCCGAGGCAAAAGACCTCAGAAAAAAACAACCCTGTTGATACCTGGGTCTTGAACTTCTAGCCTCCAGAACTATAAGTTAATACAAATCTGTTGTTTATGCCATTCAGTCTGTGGTACTTTGTTATGATAGCCCTAGGAAACAAATGCACTCCTATCTTTCAACTTCTCAACTAAGAGTATTCCGGTATGAGCTCTCCCTTCCTAATCTACTGAAGTTGTTTCTGTGTTGTTATGCATGAAGCCATTTGCAAGAGTACACGGTAGTTATTCAATAAATTTCATTTTCATTCCCCTTGGTTGAGTCACTAGTGATTTCCTTAGTGACAAAATCCAATAATCTTTCTCCAGCTTTCATTCCATTAGAACTATTGACATTTTAGACAATGCTGACTACCCTCTTCTTTAACCTTTTTGTTCTTTGCCTTCTTAGGTTTGCCTCTTGGTTGTCCTTCTGTCTCATTTATCTCTGTTCCCCTTGCTGACACATCTTTTCTTCATTTTACATATTGCTGTTCCTTGTAGTCCCATCTATAGCTTCCCATTCTACACACTATTGAGGATATTGGGCCTTTTGCTTTCACACACTCACCATGCCACCTAGCAGTAGTAATAACAATCCTAGTAATAAAAATAACCACAACTTAATTTTTGGAGAGCACTGATGAGTTTTATAGGCTGTATCTAATTTAATCACCAGCTCTGGAAGACAGATACTATAATTTTACGTATTTTATATAGAATAAAGCGAGGACTTAGTAAATAATATGTTAAGGATCATATGGTTAGCAAGTATTGGACCTGAACAATCTGATTCAAGAGTTTGGAGCCTGAACAACTGCACTATCTTTTCCCCAATAACCAGGGAAATAGGCTTCACTTCTCAGGCTTAAAGACAAATAGAGGCTGACCTATGAGAATATTTGCATACCTCATATTTTAATTTAAATTTGTAATCAATCTATATATTGTCTTTATAAATTTGAATTATACTTATTTGTCTACACTTAGAATTTTTTAGAAATTTGAATTATGGACCATTGGTACACTTCTAGAATAGTCAGATATTTAATTCAATCATTCCAAAGACTATTGACTTATAATGCATATATACAGATATATGTGTGTGTGTGTGTGTGTGTGTGTGTGTGTCAACACACACACACACACACACACACACATATATATAAGGGTTTGTTTTAGGAAACTACGTTTAGAATATTTGTTATAGAGAACTGCATTTCATTAATTCAAGTTTTAAAGAATACTTGTCTTGTCATAGGAAAAGGAATTTCTCACTAATCTTGTGATATTCACTATACTATTACTTTATTGATTGTGTTAAAATCAATTAGAATACAACGTTATGTTGATTTTCTTGGAATTTTTCTTTTCTACTCTTTTTTTCTTCACAGATTTTTTTTCAGGGTTCATACACAAGTAGTTCCAATAGATCAATTTTAAATCACAATGTCAAAGTTCATTATTTTAGGAACTAGAGGCATACTTTAGAGGCATTGCAGGTTTAGTTCCAGGCCATTGCAATAAAGCAAATATTACAATAAAGTGAATATTGCAATAAAGCAAGTCCCTCAAAGTTTTTGATTTCCCAGTGTATATAAAAGTTATGTTTTATATATACACTATAATCTGTTAAGTTTGCAGTAGCATTATGTCTAAAAAACTGTTTATATAACTTAATTAAAGATATTTTATTGCTAAAAAATGCTGATACAGAGACACAAAGTGAGCACATACTGTTGGAAAAATGCTGCCAATAGACTTGATCTACTCGGGGTTGCCACAAACCTTCAATTTGCAAAAAAAAAAAAAAAAAAGCCACAATAGCCACAGAGCACAATAAAGTGAGGTATGCCTGACACCAAACTGTTAACATTCCCTAAATACATCACAGTTTCTTTAGCTGTGCCCTTTCCCACATGAGGTCTTCTCCTATAACAATTCCCCACTCTGTCTCTGACACCTTCTCCATGCTTGCTGAACTCCTACTTACCTTCCAAGACTCTCCTAATGCTCCCTTCTGGGTCATGTCTTCCAAGGCCCTTCCCCAGGAATAGTTAGTGTCCTGCTATGGTTTCATAGCACGTTGTCCAAACCTGTACCAAAGTCTTTCTTTCTTTTCTTTTCTTTCTTTTTTTTTTTTTTTTTTTTTTTGCATTGGAGTCTCACTCTGTCGCTCAGACTGGAGTGCAGTGGCTGCTCTCGGCCACCGCAGCCTTGACCTGCTGGACTCCGGGGATCCTTTCGCCTCAGCCTCCCAAGTAGCTGGAACTACAGGTGCGCGCTACCACGCCCGGCGCATTTTTTATTTATTGTAGAGGTGAGGTCTCGCCAAGTTGCCCGGGTGAGTCTCAAACCGGTGGGCTCAGGCAGTCCACTCGCCCCGGCCTCCCAAAGTGCTGGGATTACAGGCTGAGCCACCGAACCCGGCCCAAAGAATTTATTTCATTTTTACATGTTTCTATCTTTCTCTACCGTTGTGGGCTACTTGGGAGGGGCCGTATCTTTTTTACTCTCACATTATCATATGCATCCAGGATGCAAAGGAAGCGGTGAGGGAGAAACATCTACATGAGGAGCATTTGAGAGATACCGAGGGGTGATGAGTAGGCAACGTGGGATGCCGCGTTCATGAGCATTTTGCTTTTTTCCCAAGTACACAGTAGTCTATCTGGAGAAAACCAGGAAAAAGAGTAGGGTTAGCCAGTTGGAATTGAGAGAGGAGGGGTGATTAGGGGGAGAAATTCAGATCTAGTTTTATATTTTTTTGAACATTCCACACTTAATTTATTTAAATTGCTTAGAAAGAGTTTTCCTTTCCCTGCAGAAAATACCTGCATGTGATATTTTCAATACGTGCTGTGTGAACTTTAGGCATATCCTAAAACTCTCTAAAAAACCTTGACATAAAGCATATTTCCTATTAAGAAAGTGGATTATATGCAAAGTTATCAACAGTTGGAATTATTGCTGGTAAATGAAATGTTATTCTGTAATAAAAGTTGTTTTTTCTTTCCAATGTATTGTATATTTAGCAATATATATATACATCTTGATAGCAAGATCACATCTTAGAAGGTTACCATTCTCAAATAATTGTAGTAATACCTATGATATTGTTTTAGTGCATGTAAGCTGCTAGAACACCCATAGACTGGGTGGCTTACAAAAAACAGAAATTTATTTCTCACAGTTCTGGGAATTGGAAAGTCAAAGGCCAAGGTGTCCATAGATTCAGGTCTGATGAGGGCCCTTCCTGGTCATAGATAGCCTTCTTTTCGCTATGTCCTCACATGCTGAAGGGGTGAGGAAACTCTCTGAAGTCTCCTTTATAAGGGCACTAACCTTGTCCATGAAAGCTCTACCTTCATGATCTGATCATCTCTCAAAGACCCTACCTCCAAATACCATCACATTGGGGATTAGGCTTCAATGTTTGGATTTTGGGAAGACACAAACATTCAGATCCTAGTGGACATTGATATCGTTTATTTCCCTTTGGTATTTGATTATGAAACCCCAGTGTGAGGTGGGCACAGTTACTTAAATCACCTAGCAAACTTTTCCATATTGGTCCTTACCTTTCTTTAATTTAAAAGTAGTCAGATCTCCATCCCTCCCCCCCGCCCCCGGCCGCCTTAAGGGGATACTTGGAGGGTATATGTGTTAAGGAAAAATCTGGAGAACATTTGAACCTTCTTTTGGTGAACTACAGTGGTGACAGTAATTACATGAAAAGATGGAGGTAAAAATCTTGAGTAAGTTGGCTCTGTACCTCTAGCAAATTTAGGTGAAGTAAGCCTTGATGAACATGCAATATATAAAGCTTTGGAAATCATTGATAACATTGTGTAAACAGACTTTGAAGTAGCAGAGTATTACCTTAATAGATAAAGGTCTATCACTCCTGCTCTCAGTAACATAATTGAGTGAGCCTGTTTCCTAATATCACCGTTACTCCAGAGCAACTGTGAAAGCTCTAGAAGGACACATTTGGATTATAGAATGGCTCTCTCTTATGTCCCCCACATTTTTCCTCCAATGTTTAGATCAGGGGTCAGCAGAGTTTTTTCTGTAAAGGGCCAGATAGTAAATTAGGCTTTGTGGCCATATGTTCTTTGTCTAAGCTGTTCAACTCTGCTATTGTAGTACAAAGGCAGGCGTAGCCTATATGTAAATGAATGGCATGGCTGTGTGCCAATATCACTTTACAAAAACAGGCAGCCAGCCTGAAGGCCAGAGTTTGCCGACTCCTGCTTTAGAAGAACTGGAAATTCTGGGCTGAGTTGTTTTTGTTTTTATAATGTTAATTTATTTCATATATATAAATATGGGGACATCTGTGATGCAGGGTAACATTCTTTTTCTTCTTCTGGGTACTAGTTATACAGGGACTGTAACTTTTTGTTAGTATTCAACAAGCTTAAAATTATAATATGTGCATTTTCCTATATGTATATTTCAAAAATTAGTTTATTTTAAAAATTTTAATAGTGTTCTACTTCTCTGCTTTCAAACATTTCTATAGGACCATAACCACACCCAAAGTTATTTTCAAGACATAGTTCTTGAGACTGTTTGATTTGTTTACTTGTGTCTGGGCTGCGTTTTATATTTCTTTTATTTTTTCTTCCTTTGCCTTTTATTTTATTTGTATTTTTCTATATCCGTGTTCATAAGCTGAGTTTTAAACCCCCACAAAATTCTCTATGTTATCTATCCACCAAAAGAGATGAATGATATCACAGAGAGCAGCCTTCTTTTTGGCTGTCACACTTCACCAGAAGTTTCACAACTGCCCACCTTCACACCCACTCTCAGAAGGTCCTTAGCATGTTTTTTCTCTTTTAGGACTTTGTATGAACATGTAAATGCTAAGCCATGCAAGAATTCTGCTCCCCTCTCTCATGAAGACAAACAAACAAGGATGTGAAAACCTGTGTTCTAATTTTTTGAGGAATTTCAAAGTGGCCAGTGGAACATAGAGTGGAATTTTAGAAGAAAATGATGTGTCATAATTTTAGTTTGATAAGGAATACGTTTTTCTCAATGCTGTGCATAAGGCGTGGTTCTGAGATTGCTTATAATTTTTACCTTCTTTCATCTGGATCCGAGAGCTTTTTAAAAATATATATATATATTAGATATAAGAGTGGATCTTGGGTATTTTCTCAAAATAGACTGTTAATACTTTTAGAATTTTGGAGAGAAGATTTTGGTGCTTTTGTTTGAGCCACTTTGAAGAAAACACAAACCAATGTGTATCAAAATCCAAAGAAGTTGGCACACCATTTTTTCCCCAAAAATTTATTTCTAGGAATTTATCCCAGGAAACCAGGTAATTGTTAAAAGATGTATGTGAAGTGATAGCAATCAAAGATTGTTATAATATAGGTAAGTTGGATATAACATGAACATCCAAAAATTGTGACTTGTTTAAATAAATTAAGGCTCCCTCACAAGGATAGTATACCTCTATGTCTATTTGTGGAGAAATATGCTGATGTTGTATTGCCTTGTAGTCAAGGTTCTTCAAATTTCAAGTAACTCCACACCCAACTCAAATAGGTATAATCAAAATAGATTATCTCATTTAACTGAAAATTTGAAGTATAAATTTGACTTTGGGCAGACTCCAAGAGACTTCGAGGACATCCGGATTTGATTTTGCTCTTTCTCGCTCCATCTTGGAGAGATAGATGCTCTTTTCTGTGTTAGCCCCATTCCCAACTCACTCTTTCTATGTGATGATCTGCAGCACATCTGGGTCTTCATTCCATCATCTCCAAGGCCAGAGGGAGGATAGCATTTCCTTTTCAATTGTGTCAGCAAAAGCCTTGAACTTAATTCTCACTGATTGAAACTTGGATTTTGTTCCCATTTCCGAAACAATTATTGTGCCTATAGGGTTGGGTGAGGCATAGCTTACATGCCTGGCACCAGCTGAGAGTAGGTCAGGGCATCTAGTCACAACTGAGTGTGAAAGTGTGACTCTTAACAGGAAAACTGGAATGCTGCTTCTAAAAGATAGGAAATGAAATTTGGGCAATGCTATGGTTTGAATGTTTGTGACAATCAGAAGTCACATTTAAACTTAATCCTTGGCCAGGCATGGTGGCTCTTGCCTATAATCCCAACACCTTGGAAATGGAAGCAAGAGGATTGCCTGAGTTCAGGAAGAGGTTCAACACTAGCCCGGGCCACTTGACAAGACGTTGTCTCTACAAAAAAAGAAAAAAAAATTAACCAGGGGTGGTGGTGCACACCTATGTTTCCAGCTACTTGGAAGGCTGAGGCTAAAGGATTGCCTGAACCCAGTAGGTCAAGGCTGATCATGCCATTGTACTCCAGCCTGGGCAACAGAGTAAGATTCTGACTAAAACAAAAAGCAAAAAACAAACAAGCAAACAAAAAACCCCACAAACTTAATCCTTAATGTTCCAGGATTGAGAGTTGCGACCTTTAAGTGGTGATTAGATCATGAGGCTTTAAGTCAGAATCTGACACTTATTTTAGTCCACGCATGGCCTACTCATTATTTTATTGACCACTCCCCTCCATGCCTCTTTTTTTTTAATGGTGAGTTGTAAAATTATTTCATTATATATTACAATGTAATAATAATAGAAATAAAGTGCATAATAAATGTAATGCACCCCAATCATCCCCAAACCATCCCTCTGCCCTATCTGTGGAAAAATTGTCTTCCATGAAACTGGTCCCTGATGGCAAAATTTGAGGACTGCTACTGCAGAGCATTCGTCACTTCTCCCATCCGTTCTTCTGGCTGCATCAGTGACCCTCCTTGCCTCTGCCTTCATTAATGGATTAATGGGTTATCCCAGGAGTGGGGCTGGCGGCTTTATAAGAAAAGGAAGGAGACCTGAGCCAGCACAGTCAGTTTTCTCACCATATGATGCCCTAAGCTACCTCGGGACTTTGCAGAGTCTCCACCAGCAAGAAGACCCTCACCAGCTGTAGGCCTTCAACTTTGGACTTCCCAGTCTCCATAACTGTAGGAAATAAATTTATTTCCTTTACAAATTGCACAGCTTTGGGTATTCTGTTATAAGCAACAGAGAATAGAGTAAGACAGGCAGGCAAACATATAACAACAAAAAACCCATGACAGCAACAACAACAATAAACCAGATATCCACTAAAATGCCAAGTAAACTAAATGTCACACATTATTAGATGCAGACAGATATCATTAGGAAAAAAACCCTGTAATCCCCCCAACCTCCAAGACATGGCCTTTGATGATCAGTTTCACTATTGCATCCTTAGGTGCATGAATGATTGAATGCATGCACACACACTAGGTTGGGTATCTTTCAATTTATCCTCTATAGCAGGTGGTCCCCGGGCCTCAACCCCATTGGCTAGGAATTGGGCAGCACAGCAGGAAGTGAGTGGCAGGTGAGCAAGCAAAGCTTCATCTGTTGTCTACAGCTGCTCCCCACCACTCACATTACTGCCTGAGCTTTGCCTTCTGTCAGATCAGCAGTGACATTAGATTCTCATAGGAGTGTGAATACTATTGCCCACGTGAGGGATCTAGGTTGCATGCTCCTTATGAGAATCTAATGCCTGATGATCTGAGGTGGAGCTGAGGCAGTGATGCTAGCACTGGAGAGTGGCTGCAAGTACAGATTAACATTAGCGGGAGGTTTGACTGCACAGAGACCATAATAAATCACTGCTTGCAGACACGTATCAAAATCCTATCGGTGAGTGGCAAATGAGTTGATGTACTTCAATCGTATAGCTGTATCTGGTGGCAGGCTTTAAGTCAGAATCGGACACTTATTTTAGTCTGCACACGGTCTGCTAATTATTATATTTATCACTTCCTTCCATGCCTCTTTTTTTAATGGTGAGTTGTAAAATTATTTCAGTGTATATTACAATGTAATAATATAATAACAATAGAAATAAAGTACACAATAAGTATAATGCACCCCAATCATCCCAAAACCATTCCCCTGTCCTATCTGTGTAAAAATTGTCTTCCGAGCCATTGCCTTGCTAGACTCTGGTGTGGCCATGGGTTCTTCGAACTATGGCTGTCACCATGCTTCCTGGCTTTGGCCTCCTCCCCCACCCTGGGGAGGTGAATCTTCTCTCTCCCTTCTCTTTCTCTCTCTTATTTGCTTTTTTTTGAGTTGGAGTCTCACTCTGTCGCCCAGACTGGAGTGCAGTGGCTGCTCCCGGCCACAGCAGCCTCGATCTGCTGGGCTCCGGCGATCCTTCCACCTCAGCCTTCCAAGTAGCCGGAATTACAGGCATGCGCTACCATGCCCGGCTGATTTTTTTATTTATTGTAGAGATGAGGTCTCGCTGCCCAGGCGGGCCTCGAACCCACGGGCTCAGGCAATCCACTCACCTCAGCCTCCCAAAGGCGCAGGATTACAGGCTGAGCCACCGAGCCCAGCTCTAATTTACTTTTAAATAAACTTTTCTTTCTTTGCCTCAAAAAAAAAATTATCTTCCATGAAACTGGTCCCTGATGCCAAAAAGTTGAGGACTGCTACTGCAGAGCATTCATCACTTCTCCCATCTGTTCTTCTGATTGCATCAGTGGTCCTCCTTGCCTCTGAGTTTCAGTTGATTTTGGCCAGGGAGGAGCATTAGCAGGAAATTAGAGAGAGGAAGGAGGGGGATGTTTGAGTACTTATTCCTATCCTCCTATGTGTGATCACCTTAGAGTTTCTGTGTCCAGTCTTAGAATCACATCTCCTGTCGGCAGCCATTCCCATGGCTAAATGTCACACATTATTAGATGCAGACAGATATCATTAGGGAAAAAACCCTGTAATCCCGCCTTGCTCTCTCTCTCTCTATTTCTTTCTCTCCAGGATAATTGCTCCCTTCCTAACCCATTCAGGGTTAGGAGTGTATTGGGGTCCTGCTTTTATTAGACTTGAGTAATTATACTAACTCTCGTGGCTTCCTCATACTTTGGTCACAACTTTAAAAATATGCATATATATTTTTGAGTTGGAGTCTCACTCTGTCACTCAGGCTGGAGTGTAGTGACACAATCATGGTTCACCACAGCCTCAACCTCCTGGGATCGGGTGATCCTTCCATCTCAGCCTTTCGAGTAGATAGGACTCTAGGAGTGCACCACAATGGTCTGCTAATTTTTAGATTTATTGTAGAGACAAGGTCTCACCATGTTGCCCAGGTTGGTCTTGAACTCTTGGGTTCAGGCAATTCTCTTGTCTCAGCCTCCCAAAGTGCTGGGATTACAGGCATGAGCCACTGTGCCTGGCCTGAAAATAATTTTTTTATAAGTAAAACTTGTCTCAGATTTGTTACTTTGGTTTTGTCACTCTTTTTGTCAGAACCCTGACAAAGAATATGCCAAAATGTTGACATCAATTATTTCTAGATGGTTGGATTATTTTTTTCTTTTGATTGGCATTTTCTTTTTTTTTGAGTTGGAGTCTCACTCTGTCACCCAGACTGGAGTGCAGTGGCCGCTCCCGGCCACCGCAGCCTCGACCTGCTGGGCTCCGGCGATCCTTCCACCTCAGCCTTCCAAGCAGCCGGAATTACAGGCATGCGCTTCCACGCCCGGCTGATTTTTTGATTTATTGTAGAGATGAGGTCTCGCTGGCCAGGCGGGTCTCGAACCCGCGGGCTCAGGCAATCCACTCACCTCAGCCTCCCAAAGGCGCGGTATTAAAGGCTGAGCCACCGAGCCCGGCTGATTGGCATTTTCTAACACTTTTACATTGGTAATAGGTTATTTATGTGCTTTCTGTTTTGTTTTGAGTAGGACTCTCACTCTATCACCCAACCTGAAGTGCGGTGAGTGGCATGATCAGAGCTCACTGCAGCCTCTACCAGGGCTCAGGCGATCGTCTAGCCTCAGCCTCCCAAGTAGCTGGGACAACAGCCATGCACCCTATGCCTGGCTAATTTTTTGATTTTGTAGAGATGAGGTCTCACTATGTTGCCTAGTCTGGTCTCAAACTCTTGGGCTAAAGCAATCCTCCTGCTTCGGCCTCTCAAAGTGTTGGGATTTTAGGTATGAAACACTGTGCCTGGCCTATTTATTTGCTTTTAATTTTTAAAAAATGAGGGGTACAAAGCTTGTCTCCATCTATTATTTTCTGTTTTTATTATATATATAAGAGTATAAACATATAGAGGGTCCAAAGTGTAGGTAACAGGCTGATTAGTTTAAGAATGTTTCCTGTGCAGAGTTCTATCTGCAGCCTGAAACATTTTTCTTATTTATCACTCTAGTGAAATGAGATGTAAATAAAAACAAACATGAAAATGTACATTTTTCAGTATGTAAAATGCAAAATATACTACGTTTTCTTGTACCTACTCTACAGTCCAGAAGTAGGTAGCTCATTTGAGAGCTCTCTTTTTGCACTAATTGTATATAAACTTTCAACTTCAAGATGTCCAGAAAAATCAATTTTAATGCTCTCTATACATTCTTCCCACCATACTTGTATTCTAGACAGTCAATATAAATTTGATGGACCAGTGCAATTAATGCTATTTGTTCAGAGAGGCCAGAAGATGAAACAGCACTCAGCTCAATCCTGGTATTTTTGATTTTGGTTCTTTCAACATTTGATTTAATAACAGAGTTTGACTTTGTAGAAGTAGAAAAAAGGATGTCTAAAATTATTAAATATCACCAGCTGAGAGAAAGACAGTTAAAAGAACTTGGTCAATTCAGTGCCCCATTTTCAGACTAAAAGATTAATATTCTTAGTTTAGCTACCTATTCTGGAGTCAGAATAATGGCCTCCCAAAATGTGCCCATGTTCCAATCCCTGGAACCTGTGAAAATGTTATCTTACACAACAAGAGAGAATAAGGCTGTAGATGGAATTAAGGATCCTCATCAGCTGACCTTCAAATGTCAAGGTTTCTGGACTATCTAGGTGTGCCCAATGTAGTCACAAAAATTCTTAAAAGTGGAAGAGGGAGGGAGAAGAGTCAGATCCAGAGAGACAGCATCATGAGAAAGACTTGACTATCTATTGCTGGCTTTGAAGATGGATAGACCATGAACAAAGAAAGTGGGCAGCCTCTATAATCTGGAAAAGAAAAGAAAACAAATTCCCCTTTGGAGCCTGCAGAAAAGAATGCAACCTTGCTGAAACTTGATTTTTAGCCTAGCCAGACTCTTTTCAAACTTCTGATCCTCAGAACTCTAAGATAATACATTTGTTTTGTTTTAAGCTACTCATTTGTCATAGCAGAAATAGGAAGCTAATACTCTACAAGTAGTGCTACTGTTATGAAATCAAAACAATAACGTTAAAATTCATGCAAGATCATATAGCATAGAAGTTAAAAGTTTGTTCTCTGGAATCTCTCATCTAGCTCCTGACTCTGTTTTTTCTTTTTTTCACATTTATGGAATAATGTCAAATTTAAGCATCAACCAACCATCACCATGTGTGATAGTTGTGGAAGAAATGTAAAAAGTAAAATTAATTTTTATTTTATGTCTGTAATTCACATTATTTATTAATATCATTAATGTTACAAATTAATGATATTAATATAAATTAACATTTATATGAAATAAATAAGGAACCATGGGTAGAATCTACAATCCTAATTTCTGAAATGGTTAGAAGGTTTTAGAGCGTATTCAGTATACTCTTTTTTCTCCATTGCTGTATTAGTTAGGAAAGATCGAAGAGTATGTTAACGGTCTTCTACTGTTTACCTAACAAGAAGTCCCAAGGAAGAGGATCCTAACAGTAATTGAAATACAATGATGTGGTCTTAGGTTGGGTTTCTTGGAAACAAAGATTATGTGTGTGATTTATTGAGGGTATACTCTCAGGGGAAAATGGAGGAAAGTGAGAAAAGCAGGATAGGGCAAGGGATGCAATAAGCAATAAAGTTGGTGTGAGGACTTTAGGTAGATCTCAATGGAGAGTTCCGGAGTATAAATAGTATTGTGAAGTTTTTCTACCTTGGGCAGGGAGCCAGACTCTTGCCCCTTCTCCCTCCTATTTAGTCAGCCTTTGGCTATAGGCTGTAGCAGTCCAGTTAGTTCTAGGTAGTTCACAGGATTTTTAGGAGAAGGAAGCAGATGTGAGCTGTTAGCAGCTGGTACTCACAGCAGCTAGGGGATGGTGTCTGGGAACAGATACTTGGGCTGGTACCAATAGTGACTAACACTGTTCTGTCCTTTGGACCACTCAGCTCCACTTCCTTCTCATATTAACTTCACTTCATTTCAGACACAGATTTTTCCAGGATTCTGATCAATTAAAATTTCTGGGGAATCCTACAATACGAGGGAAGAGGGTCCCAATACTATAAATGATATTCATCCTTTTTACCCCCACCACCTACTCGGGATTCCTCTCATCCTTGGTTATCACTTCCATTTGAGAAATACAAATAAAATCCCAAGTCTTACAGCTAACTGAACTGACCCCCCCTCTAGGCCAAGGAGACCTCAGAGAAACCTTAAGAACTGAAATCGCAGCCATGATGGGTTGGGAGGTGGAACATGCCTCAGTATGCCCCTTGATTATTAACCTTTAATCAGAATTCTTTCCTAAGGGATAAATGGAAACCAGTTCTGGAAAACAAGAAACTGATGACTCATTCCTTTATTGTCTTTAGCCAGTCATCTGAAGACACGACCAGACTCTCCCTCCCTATTTACAGTTTCAATGTGACAGCTCACTAGTTGCTCAATGTATGAGTATATGGTCTTTCCCTCTGTGCCTCTCTTGAGCGTAGATGTGGTCATGTGACCCAAGTCTGACGTGAAATGTAGGAAGTCTGGGGGCAGTTGGGAGGGTGGGCTTCTGAAAACTGTTTTCCTTCTTGGCATTAAAAAAAAAAAAAAAAGGTAGTGGTAGTTTTATTCCCATCCTCTAATCCTGCCTTTGAGGAAAATTGATTTCTGGAGCTGCAGTAGCTATCTTGGATCCATGAGGAAAAAGGCATGAAGATGAAATTCAACTGACTAGCAACGATGAAGAAGAAGGATAGAAAGCACCTAGAGCCTTGCTAACACCTGTAGTAGACATTGCCGGTGTCCAGCCCAGACTATTTCTCCAGGCAATACACTGTGTCAAGTGAAGAATCAGGTGGTTTATACATTTGGAAAGGAGAGCTTTATTTCTCATAAAAGGTTGCAACCTGTTGGCAGGCCATCCCACTGTCTGGGAGGCACAACCACTGACTCTGCTGAGAGAAAGCAATTCTAGAGAAGGAAGCATGGGACAGGAAATGCTGAACAGGGTGGTCAAATATACATATTTAATAGGCAATAGGAGGAATCATGCGTATTTATGAAAAGAGAAACATGTGCATGTGTAATTGAGCTTCATGCTTCTTCATATGCTGCAGCATTAGCAAAATCCAAGGGTGGAGTTTTTGGCCCTCTGATGTCAAAAGATGAAACAGAGGACAGAAAAACTCACACTGCTCATCCTCCATAGACTGTCAGAACCATTTTGTGGTTGTGGTCAGTGGTCTCTTATGAGGAAGGAGGACTATGAGGGGTACCCCCCCAAAACCAGATTTATCTTTTTAGAGGGCAGGCCCCTTGTAGTACAGGCTTCCCCTGCTAGATAAGTCTTCTACGAACCCATTGGCATCAGTGTACCAGCTAGTATTGTTGTGATAGGCTGCATTCGGCTTCAGTGAATTTTGGGGGAGATTCTTTCAACATGCTTGCCCATCTCATAATGGGTGATTTACCAGCATAGCTGCCCACACCACACTGAGTGTTCAGGAGTTGTTGTGTTTTTTTTAACCAAAAATGGCATGACCTCGATACCCCACCTTCTCTATTCACCCAGTCTCACCCCTAGTGACTTTTTATTTCCCCAATGAAAAATTTTTCAAAGGGAAACATTTTGTCAATGTGGAAGAGGCGAAACAAAAAATGACAGAAGCACTAAAAGGCATCAGAATCGATGAGTTCAAAAACTGCTTTGAGCAGCAGAAAAAGCATCTCAATAGGTGAATCACATCAAATGGAGAGTACTTTGAAGGTAAGTTTCAACATGTAAGGATATGAGACCTGGCAATTAAGTTCACAAACTCACCACCATGCACTTATGTTGGTAGCACTGTACAAACAACTCAGTAAGGTTTCATAATCATGGTAAATAAGTGTCTCACAGCTGTATTGGTGTCAACATGTGGCAGTGTCTTGTTGAGTGGTGTTCATTATTGTTGCTGCATGTTTTTGTGTGCCATTGCCAGAATGTCGAAGCTTCAATTAGAGCAACAAATAAACATTAAGTTTCTTGTTAAACCTGGCAAGAGTGGAAGCGAAACCAGGGACATGTGAGCCCAAGTTTATGGGGATAATACCATGAAGGAAATGGCAGTGTACAAATGGATCAAATGTTTTTCTGAGGGGAGAGAAAGCATCATTGATGAACAGAGGTCAGGATGACCAGTAATGAGCAGAACTGACAAAAACGTTGCAAAAATTCATCAATTTGTGCATCAAAATTATTGGCTGACTATGAGAAGCATAGCAGGTCAAAGAAACAGAGAGAGAGAGAAATGGTTAGGAAAATATTAACTGAAAATCATGAGAAGATGTGTGAAAAATGGTTCTGACGGAGCTCTTGCATTATGACAAGGCAACAGCTTACACAGCACTGTTGTGAGGGAGTATTTAGCCAGTAAATAAAGAACTGTATTGGAATACCTTCCCTACTCACCTGATCTGGCCTCCAATGACGTTTTTCTTTACCTGAAGATAAAGGCAATATTGAAAGGAAGACATTTTGATGACATTCAGAACATCAAGGGTAATATCATGACAGCTTTGACGGCCATTCCAAAAGCAGAGTTCCAAAATTCCTTTGACAGGTGGACAAGGCATTGGCATTGGTGCATAGCTTCCCAAGGGGAGTACTTTGAAGGTGACCACAGTGATATTCAGCAAGGTATGTAGCACTTTTTCTAGAATGAGTTCATGAACTTAATTGTCAGACTGCAGAAATACACGATTTTTAAAAATAAATAAATTCCAGGTTTTGGGGAGGTTCTCTGCTCATACACTTACCCTTGACCCTAAAGAGAAAACTCCCAAATCTCCTCCAATTTCTACATTTAGCTTGCAGCTCAATACCTCTGAGGATAAGCAAATCTGAATTCAGCTTCTTATGTTTGGTGACCTTTAGCTAAAAATTAGATTTTTAAAAAATATCAGTTACTTCAATTATTGAGTGTTTTAGCAGTCCCATAAACTCCGTACCCCAGGTGAGTGCCTGTTTTGCCTCACCTTAGTCCCAGCCCTATCCTATGGTAAAAAACCTTTGCAATGTAATAGATTTCCTGATTGACCAGTCTAATCTACCCCCACCGGTTTCTGCTCTTTAGGAAATTTCCTCTTTCCCGGTATCCTCCACGGCTATTCAGAGATTGGTAGGAGATACTGTTAGGTGATATTTCCTGATGGATGCAATGTATTTGTTCTCCAATTCTATTTGCTTTAAGTTCTGAGAGAGGGGATTGCCTTAAGAATTGAATAGTCACATACTAACTCCAGCCAGGCTTCATGCTTTTGTCACAATACAGTTCTCTTAAAAACTTATGTTTTCCTATTTGTTTCTAATCAATTTCATATCCTAATAATCATAATCAAAGTTTTTGTCTATATAGTTTTAAAATCTATTGATTTTAGTTTCCTAAGCAGGGTCTTGAAACGCTCATTCTTCTAGACTTAATGGTCTCTGCCTTGAGGCAATTTGACATAATATCCTCTACTTAGGAGACATTAAACTTAACTGCATTTTTGCTGGCAGGCTTATTCCTTTTGTCTGTGAAAGTACGCCTAATGAAGATGTTTTTAAAAAGGATTGGGGTCGTAGACTTATCAATAGTATTTGCTATTAAATCTATTACTTTCGTGCTGGTATTTGTTTTAGCTTTGGTGTAAAAGTTGGCTTTACCAGGCTGGGTGTGGTGACTTACACCTGTAATTCCAGCATTTAGGGGAGCTGAGGCTTAAGATCCCTTGAAGTCAGGAGTTCAAGTCCAGCCTGAGCAAAATAGAGAGACCTCCCCATCTCTACCAAAAAAAAAAAAAATCAATAAGCCAGGCATTATGACACATACTTGTAGTCCTATCTACTAAGGAGGCTGAGCCCAGGAGTTGGAGGCTGCAATGAGCAATGGTCATGCAGAAATAGCTAATGAAATATGTAAAATAATTGCAATAACTTGCTTGACATAAGTAACTCCATTTTGTTGAAATCCCCCATCTTAGCTGTCTGCTTGACCTAAAAATGACCCCCCCATTGTATACGTGTAATTGCTGTAACGTTCCCATGACCACAGACCCATAGCTGTGTTCCCCTGAGCTGATCATTCTGACGTTCTTGCTGGCCATTGAAAACTCCCTAGCCACAAGTTCCGTGTAATTGTATGCCTTGTTAACAGAAATTCAAGAGATTGTTCCTTTTGTTTTTAGTTCCTTGTACACTCACCCCCTGCTATGTAACCCAATTGCACTTTTTGCCTTTAAAATTTTGTTGCATACTTCACTTAAGCGTCAAGAGCTTTCTTGGTGTGAGCCTACTCTTGACCCGCGCGTTAATAAAGGGCTCATAATTCAGACTTGGCATGCTGGTGTGTCTCCTTCTCACACTTCGGTCATAATAATGCCACTGCACTCCTGCCAGGGCAATGGAGCAAGACAATGTCTCTTAAAAAAAAAAAAAGACTTTTCCAATCCAACAAAATATCAAATTATGGGACACTCAGTCAATTTACCCTACAGATTACAACAGATGCTTCTTTTAGCAAAGTTATACTTTCTTTCAGGTTCATCACCACTAGTCTACTTTGTATTTCTCTCATAGCACATCCCTGAAAGACACAGGATTTATGAATATTTGCTATTATTCTCAGCCTGGAACATTCAAGTTCTCACTGCCTTATTAAGCCTCCTTCACTCATTCATTCCTTTATTTTAGAGATGGTTACTAAAAACACCTTGATTCCAAGATCTAAGTTTTGTTTTCTTGGGGGGATGGGGAGGGTAAGGACTGACTCTGTTGCCCACACTGGGGTGCAGTGGCATGATCATGACACCTCAGCCTCAACCTCCTGAACTTAGGCAATCCTTCTTCCTCAGCCTCCTGAGTAGCTGGGACCACAGGCACATGCTACTAAGCCCAGATGTATTTTTTTAATTACTGTTTTTTGGTGATTTTTTATGTTGCCTAGGCTTGTCTCAAACTCTTGGGCTCAAGCCTTGGCCTTGGCCTCAAGCCTCCCAAAGTTCTGGGATTACAGGTGTGAACCACCAAACCCAGCCAGGATTCAAATTTTTATTAGGTTTTATTTAGCTTTGTCTCATGGCTGAATTGGAATTTTGAAAATGTCATCAAGGACCCAGGTTTTTGCTATCTTTCTACTCTGTCTTAGATTGCAGGCTTTTTCCCTCATGATGTTGCCTTATATCATGGGTATGAGAAAAACAGCTTTCCTTTTATCTACAGGAAAAAAAAATGACCAGAATTTTCCCAACAGAATCCTCCATTGTTTGTTGCTGTTTGTTGGGTAAAATTCAAAGAGACTGACAAAGTATCTGACAAGACAGGAGTGGATTGCCATGGTTATCTTGACAAATCATGATTGTCAAAGATTTAAACCAAAAACTAGAACTTGAATAAACAAAACAAAACAAACAAACAAACAAAACAAAGCTGATTCTATTAACTTGCCAGGCAAGGGAATATGTTGCCAGTAAAGAAATTCACTGACTGAAAATAGTGAGTTTTTAAGCAAGAGAATAGAGAGTTGGTGCTTATGCTAATTAAGCATTGAAAACCAGCACTCTGGATAAGTGGTAATGAGTCCCTGAGCAGGCACACAATTGGTTAAAATAAGCCCTGTTGTTCACTGGTCAGGATAAGTGTTCAACCCTTTATTAGCTTCAACTGGCCTGAATCAAGCCTTCTAAAGCACCACAGTTAAGTTTGATATCTCCAAGCTAAGGGCTACTGAAAATGGAAATTTACCTTTTAACCACAATTCATCCATGGGTCTGGGTCTATTATTTAAAAAGAAAAAGGAAGTTTTTCTTTTTTTTTCTTTTTTTTGGAAAGCAGGATTTATTGAGAGGACACAAAAGCTCCCAGAGTGGGAGGGGACCCGAGGGTATTGCCCGAGGTTTTTCTTAAAAAGAAAGTGGGAAGGGAGGAAGTGTTGAGTGATACTCCAGCATGAGTCTGTCACACTCCTATACGTCTTGCTGGATTTTCCAAGAATGCAAGACCCTGACCATTTTTGTGGTTTGCCGAACGTTGTGCTTGTGGTAAAAAACATTAAGAGATGAGGTAATCGCTTCTGGATCAGATAGCAGACTTGCTTACTGGCCGTTTTTGACTTCTGATGTTAAAACAATTTTGCATCCCTGGGATAGGGTTTCCATTAGTCGACATGTATTATCTTTTTTATACATTGTTGGATTTTAACTAAACATTTTTAGCTAAAATGTTTGCACTTTTGATCATGAGTCCTCAGTGCAATGCTGGCCTCATAGAAAACACTGGGACGTGTTCCCTCTTCTTCAATTTTCTGGACGCTTGTATAGAATAGGGTTTTTTTTTTTTTTTTTTTTTTTGAGTTGGAATCTCACTGTCACCCAGACTGCAGAGCAGTGGCCGCTCCTGGCCACCGCAGCCTCAACCTGCTGGGCTCCGGCGATCCTTCCGCCTCAGTCTTCCAAGTAGCTGGAACTACAGGTGCGCGCTACCACGCCCGGCTCATTTTTGATTTATTGTAGAGATGAGGTCTCACCAAGATGCCCAGGCGGGTCTCAAACCCATGGGCTCAGGCAATCCACTCACCTCAGCCTCCCAAAGGCGCGGGATTATAGGCTGAGCCACAGAGCCCGGCTGGTATTTTTTTCATCCTTCAATTTTGGTAAAATTCTGTGGTAAAGTCACCTGGATCTGGAGTTTTTTCCATCAGGCCTACTCATGTTACCTCTTTTTTTGTGGGATGTGTTTTCGTAGTTTGTGTTGTTAAAAGAAATTAATTAGAAGGTACCTTGGGTTCCAATGTAAGCAAACCAAGCAGAAACCACCAATTAACCTCTAACTAGGGACTTTCCACTTTAAACAATCAAATATTTTGTCTTACTTCCAAGAACACTTTATAAAATTTTCCCCCTTGCAACCCCTCATTGGAACCCAAATCACTTGTGGTTTGGCACTGCTCAATTCATAAATCATTGTCTGTTCAAATAAACTCTTCAAAATTTTAATGTGCCTAGTTTATTTTCAAACAGTATCTTTCAAGGAATTGTTCATTTCCTCCAATTATATAATTCATTGGCATGAAATTGTTGTTGAGTATTGAAAGGACATAATGTGTAGTGCTCAGTCCTATGGCCAGTGAGCAGTCATTTTAACACTGCTTAGCTCTGTCATATTTTTCTAGCAGTTCCTTTTAATTTACCCTCTGATCTACCAGCCAAGGACAGAACTGGTTTCTCAGAGGTAGCTATCCATACTTGCTTTACAACCCTTTCCCCAGCTTGTTGTTTAAACAAGTTAACCTAATCAACCCTTCATGACATTCATGATACGGATCCCATCAACATGGCAACTGTCCTGCTGTCGGTCACCTGACATTAGTACCTGTGTGTACCTGCCCTCCGTGATGATGTGGAGCAGACCACCACCCAAACACCTTAATGACCTTCCCCAATCAAAGGGAAAGTTTAAAAAGGATTCGACTTTGAGCAGCCATTCTCAGTTGCTTTGTTAAGCTATGGTCTGACCACGTGGCTCCTTGAGCTATGGTTGCCATGTTTCCTAGCTTTGGCCCCCTCCCCTACCTTGGGGAGGTGAATCTCCTCTCCTCTCTCTCTCATTTACTTTCTTTTTTTTTTTTTTAAGTTGGAGTCTCACTCGGTCGCCCAGACTGGAGTGCAGTGGCCGCTCCGGCCACCGCAACCTCGACCTGCTGGGCTCAGGCGATCCTTCCGCCTCAGCCTTCCGAGTAGCCGGAATTACAGGCATGCGATACCACGCCCGGCTGATTTTTTGATTTATTGTAGCGAGATGAGGTCTCGCTGCCCAGGCGGGTCTCGAACCCGCGGGTTCAGGCAATCCACTCACCTCAGCCTCCCAAAGGCGCGGGATTCCAGGCTGAGCCACTGAGCCCGGCTTAATTTACTTTCTAAATAAACTCTATTTTCCAATCTAACTTCTGTGAAATTATTTGCATCTTTCTGGTGGCACCAGATCATAGACACCAGACACCCCACCCCAGAAGGTCTGACCTAACAATTATTTCCTTAATTATACACTTAATATTTGCAGCATCTGTAGTAATATCACCTTTCATATGCTTGATATTGGAAATCTGTGCTTTTCTCTCCTTTGCTTATTATTCTGGCTATAAGATGATCTAAAAAAAAGACTATTGTAGCCATCAAAACTATTAGAAAAGCTTTAAAAGCTTTTGCCACTTATGCATATGTTTCGGACGTGTTGGATATCTGAATCAATTTTCAACTGTGAATTTTAGAAAATCTAAATACAGATCAAACAGTCTCAGTGAAAATTTAGCACTCAAGGTGGGATGTGCTATAAGTAAAGTGCGTACCATACTTTGAAGACTTAGATAAATTACAGGATATGCCGGGCTCGGTGGCTCAGCCTGTAATCCCGCGCCTTTGGGAGGCTGAGGTGAGTGGATTGCGTGAGCCCGCGGGTTCGAGACCCGACTGGGCAGTGAGACCTCATCTCCACAATAAATCAAAGAAATCAGCCGGGCGTGGTATCGCATGCCTGTAATTCCGGCTACTCGGAAGGCTGAGGCAGAAGGATCGCCGGAGCCCAGCAGGTCGAGGCTGCGGTGACCGGGAGCGGCCACTGCACTCCAGTCTAGGCGACAGAGTGAGACTCCAACTCAAAAAAAAAAAAAAAAAAAAAATTACAGGATATAAAATATCTTATTGATTTCTACATGATTATATATTGAAATATTCTAAAAATATGGGGTTAAATAAACTATATTAATTTTAAAAAAAGATGATCTCAGAAAAAAACAGGTTTTGGTTTCATTTATTTTTCTCCCATTTTTTTTCTATTTTTTTATTTCATTGATTTGTCCTCTGCTATTTACTACAGATAGTCCCCTACTTACAATGGTCTGACTTTACAGTAGTGTGAAAGCAATAAATACTCAGTACAAAATGGTTTGATATTTTCTTGTGTGGACAGTGGCAGTGGTGACTCCTAGTTAGTCGCATGATCATGAGGGCAAACAACTGATACTCTGCAATATGCTATGTTGCCAGATGATTTTGCTCAACTGTGGGTTATAGTAAGTATTCTGAGCATGTTCAAGGCATGCTAGGCTAAGCTGTGAGGTTCAGTATTCTAAGTGTATTAAACATTTCCAACTTGTATTTTCAACTTACCATGGGTTTATCAGGACATGACCCCATCTTATGTAAGCTGAGGAGCATCTTTTTTTCTTCAGATTTTCTTTTCACTTTACATTTGATTTGCTTCTCCCTCCCTCCCTCCCTCCCTCCCTCCTTCCTTCCTTCCTTCCTTCCTTCCTTCCTTCCTTCCTTCCTTCCTTCCTTCCTTCCTTCCTTCCTCCTCCTCCCTTCCCTTCCCTTCCCGCCCTTTCCTTTTCTTCCTTTTCTTTCCTTTTCTTTTCTTTTCTTTTTCGAGTCAGGCCCTCACTCTGTCTCCCAGGCTGGAGTGTAGTGGCATGATCACAGTTCACTGCAGTCTCAGCTTCCTAGGCTCAGGTGATCCTCCCGCCTCAGCCTCCAGTTGGGATTACATCCTGAGTAGCTGGGACTACAGGTACATGCCACCACGACCAGCTAATTTTCTTGTAAAGACAGGTCTCGTTATGTTGCACAAGCTGGTCTTGAATTTCTGAGTGCAAGCAGGCCTCCTGCCTTGACCTCCCAAATGCTGGGATTACAAGCATGAGCCATGGTGCCTGGCCAAGACTTTAATTTTTGAATCTGATACATTGCTCTGTCAATTTATTCTTCATAATATTCACCCTATTCAGCTTTCAAAAAGTTATAGTGCCAGGTACGGTGGCTCAGGTCTGTAATCCCAGCACTTTGGGAGGCTGAAATGGGAGGATTTCTTGAGCCCAGAAATTCAAGATCACCTTGGGGAACATAGCAAGACCTTGTGAACCTCTGCACCGAGTCTTCTTTTTCTATTTTTTAAGGTGGAAACTGAGACTATTGATTGGTGCTCTTTCTTTTTTTTCATATACAGATTCTTAGTGCTATAAATTCTTAGGAGACAGTCTCTATGAATGTCTCATGTTTCATAAATCCAGGCATTAACCACTGGGTCTATCTTTTCAGGAATGTTTGCATAAACAGGCAGCCTTCAAAAGATGGAACCAATGACTTACTCCTGAATAAATTTATTTGAATTTATTCTTCTGCATAGGAAAAGTAGAGAAATGTAAAGAGATTTGCTTATGTTCTAGGGTAATAACCATAAAATCTTCCTGAGAGGAGGATAGGCAGGTTTGCAAACTCCACTTATGTAAGATGAACGTCTCCTAATTCAGGTGTTCTTCTGAACTCCCACCGCATGTGAAAGCAGCACATAGCCTCCATCATGTCGTACTCTGTGTGAACCTGTCCTTGGGAAACTAGTGCCAAGATGTTATTTTTGCTGAGACCATAAACTATATAAGCCCATTTGGGCTCACTGTCTCATTACTCGCTGAATGTGATGAAGTGTTGCCAACCAACCTGTAGCTGCCACTGTGCCACTGCTAGGAAGGACTTTACTCCATGACATAAATTATCCTATAAGTGTTGTGGTTTAACTGCATCCCACACATACATTTTGATGAGTTGTGTTTTTCTTCTCTTTCAGTTCAAAATATTTCTTTATTTCCCTTTTTATTACTTTTTTTTTAAGTCGGGGGACTCTGTTATGCAGGCTGGAGTGCAATGGCAGGATCATGGCTCACCACAGGCTTGACTGCAAGCAGGTACCACCACATCTATTGTTTGTTTGTTTGTTTGTTTGTTTATTTTAGAGACAGGGTATCACTATGTCGCTGATCTCGATTGCTTGAGCAATCCTCCCGCTTCGACCTTCCAAAATGCAGGGATTACAGGCATGAGCCATCACATCCAGTTGCTTTTGATTAGTTTTTTGACCTCTGGGTTATCCAGAAGTGTGTTATATATTCTCCAAATATTTGGAGCTCCTCCAGATATTTTTCTGTTATTCATTTCTAACTTAATTCCATTTTGGTAACAGAGCATACTTTGTATGGCTTGAGTACCTCTACATTTATTAAAACTTGTTTTATAGTCCGCAATATGGTCTATCTGGATGAATGTTCTGTTTCCTTTTAAGAATAACATATATTCTTCTGTTTTTGAATGGAGTGTTCTATAAATGCCAATTAGGTCAAGCTGGTTGACCATATTTTTCAATTCTTTTATATCATGACTGATTTGCTATCTACTTGTTCTATCAGTTATTGAGAGAAGGATGTTTGTCTCTATAATTATGAATTTGTCTATTTCTTCTTGCAGTTATCTCAGTTTTTGCTTTATCTGTTTTGAGGCTTTGTTATTAGGTGCATAAATATTTAGAAGTGTTAATTCATCCTGATAAATTGAACCGTTTGTTATACAATGACTTTCTTTACCTTTGATAATATTAGTTGCTCTAAAATTTAATATTTTTGCTGATATTATAACAAGCTTTCCAGGTTTCTTTTGGCTAGTATAGTATATTTTCCCCATCGTTTTACTTTTAATTTCTGTGTGTCTTTATGTTTAAGTGCATATAGGCAGCATTTAGGTAGTTTTTAAAAAAATCCAACATGATAATCTTTGCCATTTAGTGGTGATGTTTAGGACATTTTCACTTAATGTGATAATTGACATAGTTGGGTTTAAATCTATTGCTCTTTGTTTTCTATCTGTCCCATTTGTTCTTTTTCTTTTCTTTTTGTGCTACCTTATTTTGGATTAATTGACAAATGTTATGATTCCATTTTATCACCTTTGTTGATTTATTAACTATAACTCTCTGCTGCCTTATTATAGTGGTTGCTTTAGGGATTTTAGTGTACATCTTCATCTTTTTACATTTTACCTTCAAGTTGCATTATATGTCTTCACATACAATATAAAACCTAATAGCAATAAACTTGAATTTCTCCCCTTTGCTTTGTGCTGTTGTTGACATGCACTAATTGTAGGCATGTTATGAATCTCACACTGCATTTTTTAAATTCTTTATATCAAACAATTGATTGTCTTTAAAAATGTTTGAATAATAAGAAACAATTTCTATGCATTTATACAGTTATCACTTCCCACCACTCTTCATTCCTTTATGTAAATGCACATTTTTATCTGGTATCATTTTCTTTCTGCTTGAAGCAGTTTAATACTTCTTGTAATGCCGGTTGTCTAGAGCAGAAAGATTTTAAGAATTTAGTCTATTTTCAAAGAAACCATTTAACCTGCTACAGTTTCTTGGATACTTGTGGAAGATATAAGACTTCTGTACATAGAACAATTTATTATACATAACAATATCAATAGCTAGAGTATCAGTATCTGCATTTTTTTTTAGGTGCCAGACCCCTTAGCCCCAATTCTCCAAGGGTGACATGAAAAATGTCATATAGGATTCCCCCTATATATGAAGTGGGCTGCATTACAAAAGAGGAACCCTGAGCTTAGGAAACCCAAAGTTTTAAAAGTTTTTATAAGGAGCAGTAAATATTCTTGGCTTTTTCTCTGGAGAGGCACGTCATCTTTATTATACTGGACAACAAACATGTCTGCTCTTTGCTTGAGAGGAAGACATTAATTCGCAAGGCTTCCAAGACACTATCTTCCAAGGCTATTTGCTATACAAACATTTATGAACGGTTAGTCTAGAACAAAGAACAATAAGTTTCTCACTTGCAAGAAATGTAGAAATAGGAGAAACCTATGAAACAGTGTTGCCTAATACAGGTCTGTTATTGGTGAATTTTTGTGTGCATCTGAATATATTTTAATTTCATTTTCCAAAAAAAAAATTTGCTAGGTAAAACATCCTGTGTTGACAATTTTTTCCCAATACTTACAGATATTATTCCATTGTCTTGTAGCTTGCATTCTTTTGGGAAAGAGAGCCACTGTCAACAAGTTTGTTTCTTTGCATGTGGGTCTTCTTTCTCTGATAAGTCTTATTATCTCCATTACTAGTATTAAAAAATTTAATTTTTTAAAAAACAAAATAGTAATCATAACTTTAGAGAAATTTGATTTTGATATGCCTTGTTGTGGTTTTCTTTATGTTCCCTTTCTACAATATGGTGAAATATATATAGTATAAAAATGTTCCATATCCATCACAGTTATCTTCCTCTTTAAGGCTGAATAACATTCCACTGTATGTATACACAACATTTTGTCTACTCATTCACTTCTTGGTAGATACCTGGATTACTTCTACCTTTCTTATATTGTGATTAATGCTGTTATCAACATGGGTTTACAAATATATACTAAAACCCATGCTTTTTGGCTGAAAGCTTCTCAAAGACATGGGTAAATAATTCATGGCAGCATACTAAAATATTGCCTCCCAAAATTGATGGGACTCACTTGGCATTAGGACTTGCTGCTGGGGGTGAGGAATAAATCAAAAGGATTTTCCAACATGTGCCAGACCATTGCAATTTCAGAAATTTTGCTGAAATATTGTGTCCTACATTTTATGTTTTTTCAAATCTCCCCCTGGCATATATGATCTGTCAATGATATTTCAAATACTCGCTCCCTTTTGCTTTTCAAGTCCTGTATATTATACATGTCTCTTGCTTGATAGTAAACTCACTCATGTGAGGAAGGAATTGTGGCTTCACTTAAAAGATAGAATAATTTTATCAGATGAATGTGGACATTTGTTTTGAATAAAGAGAGAAATTTTTTGTGGAGGGTGTTGAGATCTTGAGGGCCTTGACGTCTTTTGTATCTTCCAATTAAGTCCACATTGTTGGAATTTTTTTTTTTCAGGCTGTAAGTTTAACCTAAGTTACCAGGAAGACCTATACACTGAGTTGACATAATTAGGAACCAGCTCGATCTAAATTTGAGTTTAGCATTTAACTACCCTGAAGTATAGCAGATACTATTAGGACAATTATAGAAAATTGTGAAATTTTTCTCTCAAGTCATATTTTAAGGATTTGAGCTTGTTATTCCCTTTGTTTGAGCTTTCCAACTCTGTCATATTTAGACAAACCCCAGGCTATGACTTTCACCCTTTCTCCTGTTCTATTGAAAGTTTGCCATAGTGTCCTTAGAGAGCATTTTAGGTGACAAAAATCTATAGTTTAATTAGTCATTTTGCTACTTTATGCACTGTCTACCAGTAGAGTCTCATGCCTGGTTTTTACTGCCTTCAATCTCCACATAGTTAGATAATAAGTCCCATCTTCCCCACATTCCCCTAAGGTGCTGTTGCCAACAACCGGGAGCCTTGTTCACACTTTGTGTCACTTAAATTCCTCAGTTGCAAACAATAGAAAATGACTTGCATATCTTATAAGTAAATACAATTGTTGGAAGGCTATCTTTAGCTCACAAAATTGATGGTGAGGTTGAAGAATCACACTTTTAAAAAAGGGAGGCAAGATAGAAAGGAAGCTTCAGGCATTAGAACAACCTGGCAATCCCATCTATACTATATACCATAACCATAGCTACACATTGCAGTCATCCGAGGACTCAGTCACTGGAAAAGTAATCTAACAGTAGGTCTGTCTTTGTACCTCTTAAGATTAAAAGTTCCAAGCAGGAGTCTCAGATAGTGACCTTGCACTGGTTGAAAGAAAGAAGATGACCTCCACTTTTATAGTGGGAGAAGATATCAGGACACATGATAATGCACATGGAAGGGGATTCTGTCAACCTAGAAAAGGGTCAGGAAGTACCAAGCAAGCAAAAACCAGACACGATTTGTTCCATCAACCCAATGGATATTGTGTGATGATAAAACAAGGAAGTGTATATAACATAATTCTAATACTGTGACACATAGAAAGAGTTAAAAAAATTGTAGTTGTTAGTATCATTAATAAGGATTGGAAAGGCTGAGAGTCTTGCAATTTTGAGCAATGCTTATAGCTTAGCAAAAGTAGAGTGTGTAAACATTATGATGTTTATTAAGAATAGAGCAGGTGTCAAACAAAGGCCAATCAAGTTAAAACCAACAGCAATAACAACCTCCCATACAAAAACCAAATGGGAATTAATTATTTTGACATTTAAGAGAATCCATAGGGCCAGCCGCGGTGGCTCACATCTGTAATCCTAGCACTTTGGGAGGCAGAGGCAAGAGGATTGCCTGAGCCCAGGCCTTTGAGACCAGCCTGGGCAAGTTGATGAGACCCCATCTCTACAATAAATAAAAAAAATTAGCCAAGCGTGGTGGCACACTTCTATAGTTCCAGCTACTTGGAAGGTTGAGGCGGAAGGATCACCTCAGCCCAGCGGGTCAAGCCTAGGGTGGCTTCGAGTGTGCCACTGCATTCTGACTCAAAAAAAAAAAAAAAAAGAACCCACAGCAGTGAAGACATTCACTTATTCACTAAGAAGTTAGTTTGCAAGAAGGAAAAGTTATGGGCTTTTGTATCCTTTATCCAAATGATTGGGATCAGAAATGTTTCTGATTTCAGATTTTAGAATATTACTACATACATAATGAGATACCTTGAGGATCGGACCCAATTCTAAACATAACATTTATTTTTCTTTCATATATACCTTATGCATATATACAACTACACATTTAAGTAATCTTACAAAATATTTTTAGATGAACCTGGCAAAATAGCAAGAGCTCATCTCTACAACAAATAAAAAAAAATAGCTGGGTGTATTATTGCATGCCAGTAGTTTCAGCTACTTGGGAGGCTGAGACAGGAGAATTGCTTAAGTCCAGGAGTCTGAGGCTGCAGTGAGCCACCATTGTGCCACTGCACTACAGCTTGGGTGACAGAATGAGACACTGACTCAAAAATAAAATAAAATATTTTAAATAACTTTTTGTATGAAATAAAGTGTGTGTACATTGAACCACTAGAAAGCAAAGATGTCTCTATCTCAGTCTCCCATGTGGACAATCTGTGGTTGTCAACACCATTGCTCATGACTGTGAATTTATATATTACTGATAGACAATCATTTTCTTATACTTATTCACACATCAAACTTAATAGTAAAAAAAATGATATACCATTAATACAGAGAAAAAAATGTGTTCGGGGAATCTAAGAATCACAGTCGGATCACTGTTAAGTGACAGCAACAACCAACAATGGCAGTCCTTCAGTCTCCAACTGTGCTGCTGCATTTTGATTAAAAGGTTACTGCATGCTCTACTATATTTTTTAGGTGAGAAAAAACATCAGAAGCAGGTGAGGAACAGGAATGGGTCCTTTAGGGATGAGAAGATATTCTGCTGGATGGCTTTTATTTTTATTTTATTATTTTATTTTATTTTTATTTTTTTGAGTTGGAGTCTCACTCTGTCACTCAGACTGGAGTGCAGTGGCCGCTCCCAGCCACTGCAACCTCGACCTGCTGGTCTCCGGCGATCCTTCCAACTCAGCCTTCCAAGTAGCTGGAACTACAGGCGTGCACTACCATGCCCAGCTAATTTTTAAAAAAATTTATTGTAGAGATGAGATCTCGCCAAGTTGCCCAGGCGGGTCTCGAACCCGCGGGCTCAGGCAATCCACTCACCTCGGCCGCCCAAAGTGCTGGGATTACAGGCTGAGCCACCGAGCCCGGCCTGAATGACTTTTAAAATTGTTTCCTCCAGAATCACCTACCTGCCTCAGTAATAATGTTTTTTTGTCTTAGAAACCTCTCTTTGGTTTTATAAACTAACATCATTTCTAGTTCTGTTATAAATGCACATTGCTCTAGTCCTTCAATAAGCCCACCACACGTGTCATTTATAGGCGTTTTTTTTTTTCTGTTAGCAATGTCATCTTTATTGTTACCATCATCATGATCACTTCGATTTAGAATCACCTCAGCTATTTTACTGTCAGTCAATGAATTAGCAACTGGTGCCTTATTACTGATGTTACAAACGTCTTCAATATCCACGTCTTCCAACTTACTGATGGACTCTGAAGAGATTTTTTTTGCCTATGTAAGGAGGTCAGACATTATTTTTTTCTCACTTGACATATAGATCCTTTAAAGCCACCACTTTGTTCATCTTCATTACTGAAAAATAGTCACAAACTGGAGGCTGTGCCAGGCATGTACAACTGGATCTTGATTCCTGTGTTCCAAGAGTTGGCAACATCATATATAGCATCTTTCATGCTAAACTCCATTTGAAAACCTTCCACACCCATGCCTCTGTTCACTGCTGTTAACATGCTGTTCAAGAAAGTGTTTTTATTTTTATTTATTTTAAAAAATTGTTTTTGAGTTGGACTTTCACTCTGTCACCCAGGCTTGAGCACAGTGGCATGATCATAGCTGGAAACAGTTTAACACTTCTTGCACATGGCTGAACTAATGAAGTCACATTTAGGGGAAAGTACATGGCTTAAATATTATTCTTGAGAACTTCAGCTGGAGGATGAACAGAATAGTTGTCAAGGAGGGACAATATCTTGCAGTCTCATCTAGTCCAAGTTCTCTACAATGAGCACTAGCCATGGGTACAAAATGTTTGTGAAACTGATCAGAAAAGATGACCCTTGTGATCCATGCCTTTTTGTTAGCATGATAATGAACTGGTAAGAAATCCACTCCTTCAAAACAGAGAGAATGCAAGCTTTTACCTATCATGGCAAGTTTATACTTATGTGTGCCTGCTGTATTAGTACATCTCAGCACAGCTGTTCTGTCCTTGACAGCTTTATTATCTGCAGAAGCTATCTCATCAGCTGTAGTCAGTGGCATCTGGGGGGCAATCATGCCGAAACAGAGATGTTTCATCAGCATTATGGACTTGTTCTGGCATCAGATTTTCATCAGCAACAACCTTGGCAAGCTCATCATCGAATTTCTTTGTGATAAGTAAAACATTTATTACCATAATCTTTAACAATTTAATGCCATGTCTTGATTAAATTTCTGCACCCAACCTGTTGAATATTCACAGTTCTCTTCGATCTTCAGTTTGTTATAATAAACCTTTGCTTGTTTCATAGTCAACATCTCAGGTGGCATGTGTTCACTGTGACACTGATAGATCCACTCTTCCAATACATAATTGAAATCTTCATTTTTATCTTTATGTGGTGTTTTTTTCTATTTTTCATTAACTTCTGTTCATCACTTTTTTTTTTTTTTTTTTTTTTTTTGAGTTGGAGTCTCACTTGGTCGCCCAGACTGGAGTGCAGTGGCCGCTCCCGGCCACCGCAGCCTCGACTTGCCGGGCTCCGGCGATCCTTCCGCCTCAGCCTTCCAAGTAGCCGGAATTACAGGCATGCGCTACCACGCCCGGCTGATTTTTTTATTTATTGTAGAGATGAGGTCTCGCTGCCCAGGCGGGTCTCGAAACCGCGGGCTCAGGCAATCCACTCACCTCAGCCTCCCAAAGGCGCAGAATTACAGGCTGAGCCACCGAGCCCGGCTTGTTCATCACTTTTAGCACAGAGTGTCAGTGGTTTATTCTTCTATTTCTTCAGGTCATACGTGATGGTCATTGTAGTATCATACTTTACTGTAGAACATTTCACACTTACACTGGCTGTCCAGTTTCTCCAGCAACTTAGCTTTCTGTATTATAGATAAGAATAAATGTTTCATCTTTTTCTTATTACTGATACCTATAGGGGTGCCTGCAGGCCTTTTTTGACATTTTCAGCAGTATCTTTACACCACATTGCAGAGAATAAGTTAATAAAAAAGTGGGCAGTGCATGTGGGTCTTGGCTGAATGTGAGACATCATGGGGAACATGCTGTTGGCACGTCCAGCCTGCACACGTGCCATTTTATTACTCTTTGTCGATGTGCTTGTGTGGAGGAATCTGGGCATGTATGGGAAAAAAAAATATGTCATAGAATGGAAACTAGGAGGGCCTTTTTTCTCTTGGGGATGCTGAAGAAATTGTGTGGTGTGCACCTGCATTTTGAATGCGACCTGTCACATGAGGTCAGGTGTGAGATTTTCCACTTGTGGCATCATGGCAGTGCTCAAAAAGTTTTGGATGTTGAAGCACTTCAGATTTGGGGTTTGGGGATTAGGGATGCTCAGTCAGGATAGATAAGAAAGGGCCTTCATTTTGGTTATACTAATTGAAGTTTTGAAAACCAGTCCTTTGGATAGGGAGGAAGGAATCGCTAAGTTTGTTCAAAATTGGTTGAAACAAGTCCCACTATTCATTGGTCAGGAAAGAGACTTAGGTTAGGTCCACTAAGGATCTGGTGAATGAGAATCAATCAGTGTTCATGGCTGTTTAACAGCTTTAGCCAGTTAGAACAGTATTCAGTTTTTGTATCTTCTAGGCAGGTCATGATGCAAATAGTAAATTTCCTTATTTATAGGCTAAATCATAGCAGGAAAATTAAAATTTCCTGTTTCTTGCTAACTCTTGGGTCATTTTCTGTTTTAGAAATTTAGATGTTACTAGCAGGGTATTTGGGATATTGAGAGACAGAGGAGCAAGTCTATGGGGTAGCTCAGTTTCAAGTTGGTGCTGCTTGTCTTTCTCCTCATGTTTGTTTATGTCAAACAATAAACTTAAGAGTAGAAGAATTTGCTGTAAAAAATCATTTGTTTGAAAAATATCCATTGCAATTACATAAACATGGTGGTGGTATTTTAGACCATTTGATATAACAGAAAAATAGCTGGATTATACAATTTTTAAAAAATGAAATTTGTTGAAACAGAATTTCAACAAATATAATTTCTCCAAAAGGAACACTTTATATTAAATTCAAAACAAAATTCTAGAAAAGTAGAATATTTGTGAATTCTGGTCAGGTGTGGTGGCTCATGCTTCTAATCCTAGAACTTTGGGAGGCTAAGGTGTGAGGATTACCTGAATTCAGGAGTATGAGACCAGCCTAGGAAATATAGTGAGACCTCATCTATATAAAAAAATAAGAAAAAAATTGTGAATTATTTGCTTTGTCAAAGTGCTTGAATTTTTGTTGTTGTGTATCTTTATTTTGCTTCAGTTTCTTGCCATTCTCCAAGAAAATTCCACTGACTGGCCATTTTTAGATAGAAATGGCGTTTCAGTTATTAAGGACTAGTACACTGATTTTTCTTTGACCGAATAAATCAATATTCTTGTGAAAATCTCTGCCTAGTTTCATTATGTTAGGTAAAACTCTGGTTTTCTTAGAAATAATAAAGGCTTTACACAACTCCTTTAGAGAATCAAGTTATCTCAGTTTTCTTTGATGTTTAATATGGTATTTAAATGTACCAGGGCCTAAGCATAGAGATAGAAAATATAATATCTTTATCATTTTTGATATTTATAGCCTATTACTTATATCTTAATTAATAGTTGATATTAACCACATCCTTTTTTAATGCAAAGGATAATATCGTGAGATTTATTTTTATTTACTGTGGATCCTAAACACATCAAGGAATTTTCAGATTTTGAAAGTTACATCAGGCTAGACCCTTGGTGTAATTGATATTCTTTAACTGATGTTCCCATTGATATTAAAGGTCATATATGTTGCATTCATTAGCGCTAACTTTTGAACATAAAATTTTGAATGAAGATGGAAATGAACTGAGTTTATAACAACCATTCAGGATATACCTTCTTGATCTCCTTGAAAAAATACCCATCCCTTAGCTCTTAATGCTTAAATATGAAATAGTGGTAAACTAAAACTGGATTAATTACTAATTTATTTCTAGAATTACTAATTAACATACCCATCACTCTATCAGGGCTATGGAAGGCATAATACAAGTTTTGCTTCTAAATAACTCTTTATAATAGTTGGCAAAGCATGACATAGCTGTAGTAGAGAATGAGAAAATAATTCAAACAAAAATGGGTGCTATTCGTATTCAAAGTTTAAAATTTGGTCAATGGGATTAATATTCATGACACTATTAAGCAAAAAATATATTATATAACATTAGTATATTTTCATTTTTATTCTGCATATATTACTTATCTACTATAGATAGGTCCATATATAGAGAAAAAGCATATATGTATATAGGATATGCAAATATATATATATAGAATATACATGAAATGTCGATTGAAGTACAGTATCTTTGGAGGTTAGCCAGTGATTTCCTAAAGTTATAAGAATAACATGCTCAAGCTTGCTTTGCCAATGTCTAACAGTTTTGATGCTGAAACTGGTGTATCCAAGAAAAATAATCAGCAACTGTACAGTGAAGTATTTGGTGTGTGATATGTGGTGTTAACATTCGATATTCGCCAGGGTGCAATGGTTCCCACCTGTAATCCCTGCACTTTGAGAAACCAAGGTAGGAGGATTGCTTGAGCCCAGGAGTTCGAGACCAATCTGGGCAACATAGTGAGACCTCATTTATACAAAAAAAAAATCAAAAAAATTGGCTGGGCATGCTGCACACCTCTAATCCCAACTACTTGAAATGCTGAGATAGAAGGAGCTCCCCAGGAGGTCAAGGCTGCCATGACTGTGCCATCGCATTGCAGAGATTGGTAGTAGTGCCCTTAAGAATGACCTTATTACTAAAAAATTTTTTTTAAAAAGAGTGCAAGAGAAAAGTACAGAATTATGGGATTTTTACTCAATTTTCAGTGTTTAGCTGGAGAAGTACCTGGGATAATCTACAGGAGTAGGATATATAGATTTTACTGTAATGATTTCACAAGCTATACTGTTGCATAATGAGCAGAGCTGTACTGTTTTGGAGATTTCCTGCTGAGGTTTTTTTTTTTTTGTTTTTTTTTAACCTGACCTCAGTTAGTGGAACTTACAGCTGTAGGGTAGAGAGCACTGCCACCTATGGACCAGACATGCGAAGCAGCATGTTTTTTTTTCCCTGTGGAGTCTCTCAGAGACTCTGCCTGCAAACGTTCTATAGAAAGCAATTCTTTAAGCAAAAGTTGAAAGAATTTCAAATGAAACAGTAACGATTCTAGAAGAATATAAAGAAGACTAATCGCTTTTCCCCAGAGATCACTCTTTGATAGGATATAGCATACACATTTGCAAATTAATACCCAATTTACATTTTGAGTCAGACACTCACATCTGAATATCAAGGCTGGCCCAGTTAATCTTTCCTTTATTCACAACTTCACTGACATCTCATTTCCTATGTTTAGCGTGGAGCTCTGAAGGGGTGAATTATATCTGAAACAGAAATCTGTATCCATATTGAAGTGCACACACTTAAAGACACAGACACACATATACATGACTGTGAGTGAGTTAAGGAGATAGACCCAGACAAACAGACAGATAGATAGGAATAGAAATATAAGGGTGGAAAATAGATATAGACCTTTAAAATATTTATATTAATCATTTCTGGGTGTTAGGATTATGAAGTATTTCTAGTACTTTAATTCCCCTTGCTTAATTTTATTTTTAAAATTTTATAATGAATGTATATGACTATTAAGCAGAACTTTGAAAAAATCAATGTTCCCATAACATAAGACTTTAAAAACCTTGACCCATGTAGAAAAGAAAATCACTAATTTCTCAAATATTCCTGCCATGCATTATTTTTAAATATTGAACATATATTTAAAAGCACCCAATTATATTATTTTCTCCAAAAGTCTGTAGAAAAGCACAGTCAGCAATGCCTCATTTCATTGACTACAAGAGTTTAATTTGTCATAGTAACAGTACATACTAAAATTTAATCAAATAACTTATTATGTCATGACATTAAAATATGACCTGATTGAAAGGTCAATAATCAGATTGTGAATTTTGGCTAATCAGCATTTATTTATTTAATAAGAATTTATTGAGTGCCTACCATGACAATGTTATCAGCATAGTGGACACTAGAAATACACAGGTGTTATTAGATGAGTCTCTGGTCTTATGGAGCTCATGGTCTGGAGGGAGCTGGTCCTGAGAGCAACAGTTGTAATGCCCTGTCCTCAGTGCTGTGCTAGGGAAGGTTCTCAGTGCTCTAGGCTGGGAGAGGGATAGAAGGTTCGAGAAGACCTGGACATCAATGAACTAGGTTGAATTATTTGATTGTGGGTCAAGATGTCATTTCGGCACATGAGCATTCATTTATATTCAATAATAGATTCTCAGAATAAAGTCAAGATTTGTTCTTTACCAGAGAAGAATTATTTAAAGCGTAAGTTTACGAAGACAATTTGCTTTATAAAGTATAATTTTACTAATAGTGCCATTTTTGTTTGATGTGTATGAGTATGGCAATGTTACTTAGAAAATCACAGTGGCTTGATACTTCTTGGAAATATGAGCTGTGCTTCTGCAGTCAAAGGATATATACTGGGTTATTAAGCACCTAGCAGTGTGCTACACTCAAGGACACAGCAAACAACTCTCTAAGGTTCTCTTTCTGATCCCACTGTTCGCTCTCTAACTTCTGTCAGCCCATATTAAACGGGAGGCAATAAATTATGGGGAATGGACTTGGTTCTCAGACAGGTGAGAACTGTTAAATCAACCACTCATTTTGAAACCATCGTTCTCTTTTAAACCTTCTTATCCATGCTGATATCCTGGCCTTCTATTTTTTTCTGGACTTAGGAATAATCTTTCCAATTATCAGAGCTCTTTCAGCTTGAATCCACAGCCACACTACTCAGGGATGATACTTGAAATCTTCCCTGAGCTACTGTACAAAGACATCCATTTGGTGGGCACAAGCACTGACCAATCCTGAGCATTGACCCATCAGAATGGTCCAACTGGTCACTAGGCTGACCACCATCAGTTCTATGAGGGAGGGATTCATCACCAGTAGGTTCTCGGGCTTTCGTTCTAGTCTGTTAGTCACATCCACTGACCTATGAAGATACTGGATCCCTGGTAATATCTTGGGCCTTTGTTTCCTCCTGGGCTCTCTTGACGTTGCTGAGACCAGAACTCTGCCTTCAGCTCTGTCTACTTGATATCTTGTCACTACCTATTTTTTCATGGTCAGTTCTAGTAGCCTTGGATTCCAGAATCTTTCCACTACTCTTGTACTCTGGTATCTGATTTTTCCATCTTTAGCCCTTGTTAACTTGAAAACCATCTGCTACAGATCTCTCTGGTGGACCAGGAATCTGAGAAAAATAAGTGACTTGGTAAGGTTGCCACTCATGAAATGGAGGAATCTCAATTCTAGTACAGGGAGCATGACCCCAATACCGATGCCTTTCAGGATGTAGGTGTTCTGTCATTCCACAGTCAGGTGGCCGTTTCTGCCACAGTCTTTCTGCCCTGTCTCCCACTAACTTGTACTTACTTATTGTCCTAAAGTATATTACCTTCTCCAAACCAAGCCAGAGGTAAATAAGAATGGCTGACAATTGCTTATTCTAGGAAGTTAGCTTTCTAGAAGATTCAAATATGCCTGCTTGTAATTCTAGCCCACTAGATTTACAATCCACGTAAACCTGCTTAACCTGAGTCTCAATATTGCCATCTATAAAATGGAGATATGATATCCATGTACTCAGTAAAATGCCTGACATATAGCAGGTGCTCAAAGAATAGCGACTATTTTATTAAGTTATTCAGAAATATTTTTATTTAAGCAAAGCCTCTTGGGGACACGATGTATTATAGAAAAAAAATACATTTCTGATGAGGGAGCAGATGTAGGGCCATTTGAACTACATTTCATTCTAACAACAAAGCTGCTCTCTCTTGACCTGTTGATTGTGGCTTTCAAATCCTCATGCAAAAACAAAAAGCTGCATGCTAATGAACACAATAAATACAAAAACAAGTAAGCCAAAGAAAAATAGAAAACCAACACAAGAAAATCAAGTAAAAAACTTCTGGGTTAGCCGGGCTTGGTGGCTCAGCCTGTAATCCCGTGCTTTGGGAGGCTAAGGTGAGTGGATTGCCTGAGCCTGTGGGTTCGAGACCCGCCTGGGCAACTTGGCGAGACCTCATCTCTACAATAAATTAAAAAATCAGCCAGGTATGGTAAACGCATGCCTGTAATTCCGGCTACTCGGAAGGCTGAAGCGGAAGGATCGCTGGAGCCCAGCAGGTTGAGGCTGCGGTGGCTGGGAGCGGCCACTGCACTCCAGTCTGGGCGACAGAGTGAGATTCCAACTCAAAAAACAACAACAACAACAACAAACTTCTGGGTAGATGTACTGATCCTTGAGAATATTTTCTGTCCTTCATTGAACATCCAACTCGAAATATTTGCCTCTGAACAGAGATTGGTAGGCCTCAGTCACTCGCAAAAAAGGAAACAATGATGCCCCCAGATCCACAGGAGTAAAATCTCTACAAGATTCCTTTGTGACCATTTTAGGATTGAAAATAACATGATAGCTGGGCGTGGTAGCACGCACCCGTACTTCCAGCTACTTGGAAGGCTGAGGTGGAAGGATCGCTGGAGCCCAGCAGGTTGAGGCTGTGGTGGCCACTGCACTCCCACTCTGGGCGACAGAGTGAGACTCCAACTCCAGAAAAAAAGAAAAAAAAAGAAAAAAAAAGAAAATAACATGAAAACAAAGGGGCTCTTTTTGAGTTATTGATACAAAGAGAAATAACTTAGAGGCCTGTAGATCCCGAGGCTTCCTTTGGCCTCTGCCTGACCCTCCCCCGCCCAGTTGCGTGTTTGGTCCTGCCCAGTTCCTGAGTTTGTGAGAATGAAGCCAGATGCCCATTAGGACCTCATCTCTGAGACCAGGCGTCTGGTTTTGGATCTGATGTCCTAAGACTGCCATCCATTGCCCATGGAGCCACAGGTCCCTCTATAAACCTGATTTGTGTCCACATGGTAGAGGTTCTCCTCTGGTTCCTGTTATGTTGTAAATTTCTATTCATTGTAGAAGACTTTGTTGTGCCCTGTTTATTTGATGGGCATCTTAGCATGGAGACCTTGGTCTCGAACCCCTGCGCTGAGTCAATCCTCTTGTCTCTGCCTCCCAAAGTACTGGGATTACAGGTGTGAGACACTGCACTTGGCTGGGTATTTAAAAAAATCTGAACACAAAATGAATAACTTTGGTTAGAGATACAGAAAGAAAGAAGCCTGAATTTACTGCTAAGTTATTATTTTCCTACTCTGCCCATAGAATGCTATTGTAAAAGTGACCTGGTATAAAAATTTAAGCATTTCTTCACTGACTCAGCCAGCAACTTTATTAAACTCCTACTGTGTACCAGACGCCCTGTTAGATTGTGGTCTACACTAATGAACATATCACAAAGTATGCCTGCTTCATTGAACTTGTAAGTGATGGAGTTAAAGCAACCTAAATGACTGATTATTTACTTTATGTGCTTCCTGTGACTAGTGATTTCCATGGATTATTTAATCCTGAAAGTCATTATTATCTCTATTTTATATGGAACCTGAGACAAGAGAGGTTGGTAGCATACGAGGGAGGACCCAAAAAACCCCGAAATTTTTTTATTAAAAAATTGTATTTTTACTCTTACGTGTTTAAAGTTCAGTTACTTTCTAAGTACTCTCCGTTTGATGTGGCACACCTATCAAGATGCTTTTTCCACTGCTCAAAACAGGTTTTGAACTTGTCAATTTGGATGCCTTTTAGTACTTGTGTTGTTTTTTTTGTTTCCATTTGAGGAGTTTTTTCATCCGAGGAAACAACAAAGAGTCACTTGGGGTAAGATCTGATGAATAGGGAGGGTGGGGCATGGGATTCATGACATTTTGGGTCAGAAATTGCTGAACACTCAGCGCTGTATTGGGAGGTGCGCTTATAAATCACCCATCATGAAATGGGCAAGTGTGTTGGAAGACTTGAAACAAAAAAATTCATTGAAGCTAAACCCAGTCTCTCACTACGATGCTATCTGGTCCACTGATGCCAATGGGTTCCTAGGACACTTACCTGGCGGGGCAACCCTATAAACACGGGGCTCACCCTCCAAAAAGTAATTCGAGGTTTTTTTGTAGTTTTGTTTTGGAGAGTCTCCCTCTCGTACATGAGGGGACACAGTAAAACCAGAATTTTTATTTAGATCATCTGAATCCAGTGCTGTTGCTTAAAGAAAACAAGAGAATTCCCTCCTTTTGTTTAGTGCTTAGCTAAGGCATACACAAAATAAGGTATATAAAGGTCAGTATTGAAGATACTCCCTAAATTGCCAAGACATTCCTATGGACTGATGAGTAATAACTGGGATAATAGGGGCAGGGCGTGGGAGTATTTGAAGCAGAGATCTATGACAACCCAACCCCTGGGAACTTGCTGGATCAACTTGTTTATTTGCCTAAAAGCACATGCACCACAATCAAACCCTGTCCACGGCATGATTTTCAGTTCATTTCTTCTCCCCAGTGTTTTGCATCTCAGAACTCAGAAATGCTCCAGGGAGCAAAATTTCTATGGGCCCCCTGAAGTTGAGAGAATCAGGCTTTGGGACACTTAAACTGATCATCTGAAGAGCTTTATAAAATCCTGGAGTCAGGCAAGGAAGGGTCGTTTTCTTTTTATGTAATTTTTTTTCAGTTGAAAGTCTGAGACTGAAAGCCAAATTGATAAATAAAGAAACCTAACGTATTTCATTCAGAGAGCGACTCATCGCAGAGCATAGGCAAGACCTCCTTTTATTGGGATCATCTATCATAAATGAAAAAGGGGCTGGGCGGGTAACCCTAGCACTTTCATACACTGAGGTGAGAGGATTGCTTAAGCTCAGGAGTTCGAGACCAGGGTGGACAACATAGTGAGACCTTGTCTCTACAAAAAAAAAAAAAAATTAGCCAGGCATGGTGGTGCATGCCTGTAGTCCCAGCTACTCAGGAGGCTGAGGTGGAAGGATCACCTGACCCCAGGAGGTCAATGTTGTGGTGAGCCATGATCGTGCCACTGCACTCTAGCCTAGGCAACAGGGTAAGACCCTGACTCAAAAAAAAAAAAAAGGTATCAAATGATATTTTATTTATTTGTCTCACATGAAACCATTACCCACATCCTGCACCGAGGCAACCAAGCTTCTTCAGGAGACAGCAATCCATCTACATAGAGTAAAATTTATCTCCTTTCCATCTTTTAAAAAATATTGTGAGTAGATGTATCTTTTCAAATCAAAATGCCCTTAGTCCTTGACTTATATAGTGTGGTACACACTTCAGAGCAATAACCACTCAACACTAAAAGGAAACTAAATACTCTATTCAGTTTAATAACACAATATGGCAAATAAACTAAACACAGAGCTTTCTATTACCTATACCATAATTCATAAAAATAAGCAGAGTTAAACAAAAAAGGTAATCTTGAATAAACAAAGTTTTCACCTATACCCAGGGGTATAAATACATATAAATATAAGATAGAATTAATGTTGAGTATTCTAGCATTTCCCTGAAGATAGTTGAGGAATTTCTTTACCATATTTTTATTGTACTGTGGTGCCACATTGTCTGTATGAATGTTATTTGAAAACAATATGCAATGAGCCCCCTTCATCTTTTTCATTGATTTACTTAGAAGGTTGGTTAGATTAGGGAATATTTAAATAACACCTAGAAAATTCCATCTGCTGCTCTTTCTACTCTCTTTTATGAGCAATCTGTCTTGCCTTTCAGTCAATTGTCCATGGAGAATAATATATGAATTACATATTGCAGAAGTACACATCAACACAAATAATGGGATACTATTTATCACTGAAAAAGAGTCTCTGATACATGTTACCAAATAGATAGCCTTGAAAACATTATACTAAATAAAATAAGCCAGACGCAAAAGTATAAATAGTGTATTATTTCATTTATATGAAGTTATCTAGAATAAGCAAATTCATAGACATAATGTAGCCAAGAGTTTACTAGGGGCAGGGTATAGCAGGGAATGGGGAGTTAATGGTTAATGGATACAGAATTTCAGTTTGGGGTCATTAAAAGTTCTGAAACACTTAATAGGAGTCATATTTGCATAACAATGTGATAGTACCTAGTGGTACTGAACAATGTACTTTAAAATGGTTGAAATGGTAAAATTAGCTTTACATGGATTCTACCACAATTTTAAAACCTTGCCACACGAATGTTCAAAGTGGCATTATTCTTAGTAGCCAAAAAGTAGAAATAATTTAAGTGTTCACCAACTGATGAGTAATTAAATAAAATGTGGCATACCATACAATGAAATATTTCTCAGTAATAAAAAAGGAAGTACTGATCCATGCTATAGTATTACTAAGAATTATAAACATTATGATAGGGGAAATAAGTCAGTTATAAAGACTATATGCTATATGATTCCATTTATGTGAAATCTGCAGAATAGGAAAATCTATAGAGATAGAAAATAGACTGGTGTTTGCCTAGGCCTGAGAGTAAGAGTTGGGAAGTGATTGATAATGGGTACAAGGATTTTTCTGGGGGGGTGATAAGAGGTTCCCAAATTGATTGTGGTGATGGTTGCATAACTGTAACCTGCACAATATAAGTTGCAAATTATATAGTACGTAAATAATATTTCAATAAAGTTATTAAAATTAGAGTTCTCGTGTTCTGATTTTTAAAAAAAGACTATTTGGGGGAATCATATTTATATGCTAATTAGAAGTACTAGGTCTGATTTTGCATTAGTACCAAAAGATAATTTGCATGAATCTTCCAAATGTTATTTTCCTGTATTTCATTAGAATAAAGAACATAAAAATCTATCTTCTGCAATGTTAAACCCATTAAATTGTTTCAGGAGTCAGAGTGCTGTTAACCAATTTTGTGTTTCATTAGTTAGAAGCAGAACACCCTTTCTGAGTTCCACAGATGCTTACATTTTTGACTGAGGAATAGAAATGTAGTGTTTGACGAGTTAGTGACAGTAAGTTTGAGAAGATGCAAAGGCAATTTAGAGACTTCAAGGGCTGCCCACTATAAGCTCTTGTATACTCTGTGCCCCTTGGAGAAGAATCCTAGGATTGTTATCAAGAAAACTTATAGATAAGGACTCCTCACCCATGAAATATAGTCATAAAAGTTTTATTTTAAATTGCATGTCAGTTTTATTCTTGACTTTATTTTATTTATTTGTGTTTGAGTCAGAGCCTTACTCTGTTGCCCAGGCTGGAGCGCAGTGGCAGGATCACAGCTCACCGCAGCCTCGACCTCTTGGGCTCAAGCTATCCTCCTGCATCAGGCTCCCAAGTAGCTAGGACTACAGGTGTGTGCCACCACACCCAGCTAATTTTTTGGTTTTCTGTAGAGACGTGGTTTTGCTATGTTGCCTAGGCTGGTCTTGAACTTCTGGGCTCAAGCAATCCTCTCATCTCAGCCTCCTAATGTGCTGGGATTATAGGGGTGAGCCACCGAGCCTGGCCTATTCCTGACTTTATAAGCAAAATAAAATAAAATCTTCTATCAGCCTTTCTGACCTGGGGCTCCAGGAGAGAATTAAGCCCTAATGGTTGGAGGTATCTAGGGTCTAGAATGATTCTAGCTATGTACCATCTTAGAAAGAGCCAAGACGCAAATTATTTTCTGCATTGTGATGCAGAAAAATACTAACATGCTTGTTTTTCAATATATTATCCCATACATCCTAATTTTCACAATATAACTGTTGTTTTCTTAAACTCCTGACCGGAAGCAATCTTCCCACCTCAATCTCCCAAAGTTCGGGGATTAGAGACATGAGCCACCACGCCCAGCCACTGTTTTTCATACGTAATGTAATATAACAATACTTGTACAATGTACACAGTTAAGATTAAAACACAATATTATCAGTTTTAAATCCAAACATCATAAATTGTGAAAGGCCATTAATAACTCAATTTTTAAGTTATTCTAGCAAAGTTGGATACTAGCAATTTTCAGAATTATTCAATCTTTTTCTGTAATTTATTGATACAATTTGTTTCTGTTCTTATTCCAGAAGCTCAAGTCTTTTTTTTAGAGCATCATCAGAGAGAGGATAGAATTCACCAACATGTTCATTTCTCAGAAAAACATATTACTTCAGGCAATCTCACTTTAAAATTAAGTGTTTAACAAAAACACCACCACTAATTTACAGCCACATCAAGCTTTATTTGTCCATATAAGTATTGTTTTGTAAATGAAATCCTGTCATTTATCTTTAGTTCCATAGAATCCAATATACTGAAAGTCTTACCTTCTAACAGCACCATGAAGCTCTTTAACATTCATGCATCTCATGCTTGAAACTGGCCAAGAGGACTGTGAGCCTCAGAATCGTGTGGGGTCAGCCATTCTGCACAGGATGACAGCCCTCTGAAGTCTGCGGGTGATGTGTCGGGCAGCAGAGCTGGCTCCTGCCTTCAATTAACTGGTAAATAATATTACAGTCGGGCTGCTCCAAGCCCAGTCAAGACGACTTTAGCATGCTGCTTCTCAGAGAGGATACAGAAAGCTGATCAGAATTGTTGGCATAATTCCTCTCTGTTCAGTGTCAGAAAAGGAGACTTGCTTATTTCAAATGACTGTTTTCCGGAAATTTATTTTGCCTTAATTCAGCAGAAACAAAGGTGAACCCACAGTTAGTAGTAAGGAAATCTCAAAATATGATTGAAAGTACTAAGTATAGTTGAGTTCCTCTTCATTAGATTAGTGAGTACCTACTACTGTATGTAAAAAGCAACTGCCTGGTCTCTGACTAAGTGGAATAAAATAGCATCCATTTTCACTAGGTTGGTGAAGGGACTGGTGGCATTGCACAAGACAGACCCTTGTTCGGGAGCCATGTCTGCCTCACCTGTGAAATGTAAAGATTTGACCAGTTGATTTCTAAAGTTTCTTCTGGGTTAACAGCATTTTAATAAGCAAACAAATAGCAGAATGGTCTCATGCCAGTCATCACTAGGAAGCAGAGTTCGTTTTATCTTAAATGTCATGTTTTTAAATGTTAGCCATAAACATAATAGAGAAGCATAATATGTGGTTATATTGTTTAGATGATTCCTTGTCATTTGTATTAGAATTTTTGAGATTATATTTTTTTGCCTTCAAGTTTCTTCATTCTACCAAGCAGGACAAATAAACTAATTTTGAAAAACTAATTTGTCAGGAATTCGTAATAATGTTCCAGGTAAGATAGCATGAGATGCCTTTTCTTTCCTGCAGATCTATGGACATCAGGATCCCAGGTGTGGAATGCTGGAAGAGATGGATGGAAGGGAGGCTGCCTTGGTTGGTGTGGGCCCCCCCACGCTCAGCAAGCTGGGGTGTCTCTTACTTGGAGTTACAAGTGACAATGCAATCAATGCTGTGAGCAGAATCAAGGGCAGGTGGTGTCAGGTTGGCCAGAAAAGGGAGATCAGTGAGCTACCAAAAGCAATCGGAGGGGTCCCCTGAAACACAGAGTGAAGAACCACACAGTAGGACAATTGGTGGGGGCCAGAGTAAGCAAGAGAAGGAAAGACAGGAGAGGGATTCTGGTCCTGACTGGGGATTGCAATGATGATTAGGATTAAAGAGGCTGTCAGATTATCAAGCAGCATGTTTATGATGACCTCATATCCAGGCTGTTCTAGGAGAGTCTCAATTTCAAATGCAGTTGTATTCCCCAACCTGTCAGATCATGTGTCTCAAATTCATTCACTGACCAGTACCTGCACCTGTTCTTTGCTGAGTATAAGGTTGGGGGCCTGTGTCACAGGAAGAACCAGGAATTCTGCTCTTGGGCTGCTGTCAGGTGAGGGGGACTAAGGGTTATAATACAATGCATGGTGATGAATTATTTTAGGCAGAGTACCAGGTAAATGAAATCACAACATCCTCCCAAGTGCAGTATATCACGGAATATTTATTGAGCACTTATCTTATGCTCTGGATCCAGGAGTAGAAAATATAGACAAGGTTGCTTACTGTGTCACAGGACCAGAAGGGTGTGGAATGGGAAAGTACTGAGATCAAGTGTTCCACATCACAGCTATACATGTCTGGCTTTAAAAAAAAAAGATCTCATGGCCTGGCATGGTGACTCATGCCTGTACTTTGGGAGGACCACGTGAGGCCAAGAGTTTGAGTCCTTTTCTTTCTTACAATGGCAGCCACTTGATACCAGGTCTTATCTCCTTCCTTATACAGGAATCATGTCCCAATCCAGGAGCGGCTGAATCAGCTTCCTGTGCAGCTATTGCCACAATGCTTGGCATACAATAGATACTCAATAAAGATTTGAGAAACAAAATAAATCCAAATGAGTTACTCACTGTTGCAGAGAAATCTAGTTGTCCATCAAAACCATTTCCCCCTTCTCTGGACACACAACTTGACCACATTTCCCAGGACCCCTTTGAATTACATAAGGTCATGTGACCAGTTCTTGCGCATGGAAGAGAAATGAGACTGATGAGAGCCACTTCCACTTTCAGCCCATAAAATTCTGCCAAATGCATCTCTCTAACCTCTTTCACCTCTGCTGCTGGATGCAGATGGTGATGAGGTTCCAGGGATGGTGAAGCCACAGATGGAAGAATCCAGGGTTCCTGAATGACCACGGGGCAGAGAGCTGCCTCCAACCTAAGCACCTAGCCAGCAATAGCAAAAGGAGCACAACATACAATGTTATGCTACCAAATATTGGGAGTTACTTGGCAATTTAGCAATGCCACTACTGCATCTGCTTAAAAACTTGATAACAGGTTTAACTTTAAAAGACATCTCTCCAACACATTTAAAATGACAAAGTCCATTTGGTCTTGCCAGTGATTTTGATCGTGTTGTGCTGATCCAGCCATTTTACCTCAGAGAACTTTGATCTCTCAAAACATTTTTATTCTGCTCTTAATGAATATTGGAATAAGAATTATACCAATGTTTCAGAAATTATGTTGAGAAAGTATTTTTGAGAGCAAAATTCAATAAGGTATTTTAATTCTTTGATCCTTTTTTTAAAACACATAGCACAGTAAGCCAATTTATTCACCTTTATTTTTAATTTACTGAAAGCAATTTTATTAGGATCAGTTAAGTTTAATGTAAGTGATGATTTCTTATCCACACCATAACTCACTGACTATAGATTCTCTCTTTTTAAGCTTTTTTTTTTTAGGGGTCATAATTTTTGCCTTTTCATGTGATCCAATAATGAACATGGAAATTTCTTTATCAATGATACATTTTACCATGTTCAGTTTTCACCATTGCCGGTTATTTTCTGTGACTATTTTTACTAGTACTATTTACAAAATGTCCATAAGGTCAAAATTGTGAGATCAAAAGTATTCTATTTTCTTTTTTTTTGAGTTGGAGTCTCACTCTGTCACCCAGACTGGAGTGCAGTGGCCGCTCCAGGTCACCGCAACCTCGACCTGCTGGGCTCCAGTGATTCTTCTGCCTCAGCCTTCCAAGTAGCTGGAGCTACAGGCGCACACTACCACGCCCAGCTAATTTTTTGATTTATTGTACAGATGAGGTCTCGCCAAGTTGCCCAGACAGGTCTCGAACCCGCGGACTCAGGCAATCCATTCACCTCAGTCTCCCAAAGTGCGGGATTACAGGCTGAGCCACCGAGCCTGGCTAAAAGTAGAACACTTTCATGTAAACATTTTGACTCAATTTAGGACATGCTGCTTTGCTCAAAAGTCTCCACAATCTTCCACCTTGGCCCACCCCATTTAGGGTATAGAAGAGAATTTTCTTAGAGCTTCTTACAAGGTTCAGGCAGGTGAAAAACAACAGAGAGATTCTAATCATTCTACTTAGCAACCTAATGCAGGTTTCTCGCTCAAATGCCATGGTTTGGAATGAAGACTTCTGGCTTCTTATTGGGAAAGAATAATCTATAGAGAGGTTGTGGTAGGTAAAGGAATGTACAATTCACCCGAAAATAAGTCAATTCCCTCTCCTCCCACCACCCATTCATTCATCTCGGAATTCAGTGTAGGGATAGAGCCCCATCCATGTACACGAGGTTTTTTTTCTTTTTTTCTTCTTTTTTCACTCTGTCTCGCAGGCTGGAGTGTAGCTCCCAAGTAGCTGGGACCACAGGTGCACACAACCATGCCCGGCTACTTTTCATATTTTTTATAGAGATAAATTCTATTTATGTTGCCCGGGCTGGTATCAAACTCAAGCAATTCTCCTATCTTGGCCTCCCAAAGTGCTGAGATTATTGTAATGAGCCATTGCACCTGGCCACAGGTTTTCATTCTTTTCTTTTTCTTCACAACAGAAACTCAGGTGTATGGGCAAGTCAATCCACTAAACTAAAAAGCGATCATTCCCGCCTTCTTATGCATTAAGAGCAACCAAAATTTAAGCTGATTAGATGTGAACAGAAGGATTGTGAGGGACTCTGGGGAGGCCCCTTAGATGCAGCCAACACAGCTATGAAGCCCCTCTGTCCTTCCTTTTTCCTCCTTTGCCTCAGAAATGCAGCCACCTCAGGCCCTGAGACAGTCTTGAGGACAGAAACCAGCTACTAAGATGCTGGGGCAGAAAGACAGATGACGGCTGTCAGCCATGAGGGTCGTCACGGGGAGCATGGACAGCATCTCCAGAGTTCCTTTACAGGAGAAATAACTTTCTCTCTCTTGTGGAGCCAAGACTCAGCTGGGTGCTTCAGCCATAATGGATGGAGACAGTGTCTCAGCTGAGGCTCATCAGGGCAGAACGCACTTCGGAGACAACTCACGTGGGTAATGATGATCTTCTCCCTTGGGTGCAGTGCTAGCACTGGCCACCAGGGAAGGCTGTGCCCACCATGCTCTGCTGGAGACCCCGAGGCCAGGGAGGAGCCATCCAGAGGTCAATCTGGCCATTCCCCCACCACCAGCAAGCCTCCTCCTGCTATGAGTCTCTGTCCTCACTGTCTGAGCTGGTCAGAGGGAGGAACGATGGGTCAAGGCGCTCCGAGATTCTCGAGTTTACTCGCCCAGTAGCTGTGCCAAGCACTCACCTTGTTCAAAGGCCAGATAAGAGCTGGGTGCCTTGGTGAGTGAGTGACGTGTCCCTACCCCCCAGGAGCTCACAGTCTGGAGGGGAGAGGGGCAACAGCATGAAAACACGTGTACGCAGGAGAAAAAAGCAAGGGTTGTGTTGAAGTGAAGCAGGGCGCTGTGAAGGAGGGAGGGGACAGTTCGGGGGCGGGGAGTCTGAAAAGACTCCGCTGAGGTGACATCTAGGCTGAGAGCAGGATGACCAGTGAAACCAGCCCTGCACAAGTCTAGGAGCAGTGTGCCAGGGCAAAGGGTTGACAGCCAGAGAGTCCGGGAGAGGAGAGTCTGGCTAGAGACGGGGAAGAAAGGCAACCAGTGGGCCTGGAGAGGGTTGGTGAGGACAGGGTGAGGCAGGGTGGATCCTGGAGGTGGGTGGAGGTTGGGGAAGCACTGTGTGAGTGACCTAAGACTGTGTGACCATACACCCCGCCCGAGGAGGCTTACTACAGCAAGCATGCAGGGTCTCCCTGCTTCTGGGCCCGGAATCCAGCAGGACTCGGCTGGGTGCTGCTGCCACAGTGGATGGAGGCTGTGTCTCAGCTGAGGCTCATCGGGGCAGGACGCACTTCGGAGACGACTCACGCGGGGATTGGCCAATTCTGTGCCGTCTGGGGGCCTCCGTTCCCCTCTGTCCGTTGCCCTCTCTAGGTCCTGAGACCGATGAGCCTCTCCACAGGGCAGCTTCTACCCTAGCGGCTGCTTCCCGAGAGCCAGGAGGTGAGGGACAGAGAGAACCATGGAGACAGAGGAGAGAGGGAGGAAGACATCAGTCACTGTCATTGTATCACTGAATCTTGGAGGTGACGTCTCATCCCTGTTGCCGGATTCTGTTGAAAAGAAGCGAGACGCTAAGTCCAGGCCACACTCCAGGGGAGGGGATGGCACAGGACGTGAGGACCCCGGGGGCGGGGGGAATCACTGGGCGCCCCTGAGGAGACTCCCACATAGGCCGAGATGTGGCACTAGCGTGTGAATTGAAATAATTACAAAGCCATTGGAAGGTTTTATAGAAATGACATTATCAGAATTCACTCTATTTGAATCCCCTAATAGTGCAAACATGGAAAATGAGGCCATGGAGGGAAGGGACATCTCCCAGATCACCTGGCAGGAGCATGGCCTGTTTTCCGTTGGACTCCATGTGACACTTCACCCCTAAAGATTTCATCTCTAATTTTGTGGCACCAATCCCCAGGTGTTACAAGTGTGATCTGTCACAGGCTGATGACATCCCTAGGAAGCAGAGGCTAGAATGATACCCACAGTGCATTCACTGGGGAGGCCCCGAGAGGCACAATGGCTTTGTCTAGAGATTTCTAAGATGAGAAGAGGTGGAGCTGGGTCTGACCCAGGTCTGTCTCCTCCGTCCTGGCTGCACCCTGCCCTTCCACATGGCTGTGAGTGGCAGCGCTGGTGTCACTCTACACCTGTGGGAGGTCGCAGGGTAAGAGGGTGAGTCAGAAGCCCACATTCTTCTAATCGAGGAGGGGGCTCAGGGAAGGGACTCCAGGAAGTGACATCACCTCCTTGGTGATAGACCACAAAGCCCTTGGAACCCCGTAACCAGGCACCACCTTCTAGACCCAGCCCCCTACCAGCTCTCTTGGCCAGAGACGCCCGACAGAGCCAGATGTTCTGCGGCTACACCCCGACATCCCAGGCTGTAGCCTCAGGAAACCCCGGAGCGAGGGCCTTTACCGATGCCGCTGAGTTGTTTCGGCCCTTACGCTGCTCGCCTCTGACACTGTGCCAGGAGGTATCCAAAGGTAACACGGCACAGACCAGGGCAGGCCCATCCAGGCCCTTCTTGTGGGCCGACCAGGGCAGTCCCACACCCTCCTTCTGAGCATGGGGACATGGAGACACGAGGTACGATCTGCCCTGGGCAGGAGCAGGTGGAGGTTGTAAACCTGGTGGTCCTGTCATGTCACACCACTGGTCAGAGCTGGCAGGGAGGGAAGGGGCTATCTGGGAGCTCTCCTCTGCCTGATGTCCATCCTGGGCCCTTGGCCTGTCATCTCATCTCCTCCCTAGAGGCGGGTTTTTACACCAGTGCCTGTGTGTCCTGGGAGCAGAAGGTCACCTGGGATAGAAACAGCCCAACCAGAGCCAGGCGGGCTCTGGACTTCCTGCCCGCTGCCTGGCCCTGTGTGAAGAGTTCCCGGCAGGGATGGCCAGAGCTGCTCACTGGGTCCCTCCTCCATCTTCCGCCCGAAAGGCAGCACCCCACACTGTCTACAGGGGCCAGTGCTGGCTGGGGTGATGGTAGCCACAGAGCAAGTAGCTGACAGGGATTCCGAGATGGCCCGAGAGGGCCGCCCCAACCCCTCCCTCGCAGGCAAGCTACTGAGGGACCCCCTCTCCTGCTCCCAAAGGCATCTTAACCCCACCTCACCCCCTCACTGCCCAGCTCCTGAGTGCCTTGAGCAAAGTCACTGTCCACATGTTTGTATGAGTCCCAGAAAAGACACTTTTAGACTCTTTCACTTCAGTTTATGTCAAGATTATGTTTGCATTTTGCTGTTTTGTCTTGTTTTCACCGTTGGGCCCAGGTGTGCATGGAGCAGTTGGCTGGACAGTCCTTCCACACCTCCCTCAAGTCTTATGTGTCATCTTGACTAGCAGAAAGGACGGGGGCTTGTGCTATTGTGTCCATTTCTCTGCAACTTGCTGTCTCAAGACACATCCCGTGGCCCCTCCAGGCTGGGAGCGGGGGCCTCACTGGGCTACACGACATTCTAGAAGGGGGCCAGTGACCCCAGCCTCCGCCTGCTGGGTGCCCTTGTCTGTTGCCTTTCTGTGGTCATCACATCAGTGCTGCCACGAAAGTCCCTTGGGTCCTACCAAGCTGGCCCTTCCCAACCAGGACAAGCCTCTGTCTTCTCATCTCTATCATGGGATGTTGTTCAGGACTCACCTGAATGATGCTCTTAGTACAGGGAGATAGTATCTTCACTCAGGCAACAAAGAATCTGAAGGTACTAATATTTTTAATTCTTCCCTTCTGACATTCTACTTTTAACACTGAATGCTATCTTTCTGCTGGGAGTGCTCATGTCCCCTTCTAGATACATCACTAAGGGCTGTGGAGATGAGTCTGAGCTCCATTCCTGACCTGCTTGGTGTTTGGTATGGCCACTGACTGTATGTCTCTTCTCTTTCCCAGGGTGAAAATGAGTCAGCCCTGAACCTGGATGAGCCCCGTATGGTGTGGACTGTCCAGGCAGGAATACTGGAGAACCTGGTGGAGCCCCTGGTGCCCGCCTTCCTGGGGAGGGACCCAACTAGTCCCCACTTTCTTGTGTACCTATCAAGCTTTGGTACCACCCACAGGGGGTAGTCCTGCTGTGCCAAAAGTGAACCCCACTTCAACTGTTTCTTTTCTTTTCTTTTTTTTTGAATTGAGGTTGCACTCTTTATCCCAGGCTGAAGTGAAGTGGTACAATCATGGCTCACTGCAGCCTCAACCGCTTGGGTTCAAGTGATCCTTTTGCCTCAGCCTCAGAGTAGCTGGGACTACAGATGCTGGTCACCACATCTGGCTAATTTTTAAAAAATGTATATATTTTTTGTAGAGACTATGTTGCTTAGGCTGGTCTTGAATTCCTGGCTCAAGCAGTCTATCCACCTTGGCCTCCCCGACTGCTGGGATTACAGGCTTGAGCCACCATGCCCAGCCAGATGTGTTCTCAGTGAAAAATAATTGATCCTTGTAAAAACATGTTCAGTAAATTTAAGATAAAAATTCATAAACTAAATTATTTACTGTGTTCTATATGAAAATAGCACTAAAAAATTAAAATGTCTTGAGTGCCTTCAAAAGTACTTTTTAAACACAGTTTCTAAAATGTTGATATAATGCTAATTCAATTTTTATTAAGGCAAGGAATGTAAATTTTCTTAGGTAAAATGGCTGGGTCAGAACAGCAAGGTCAAATAGAAGGGTAGCACTGATAAGGCCATACTCATTTTAGTTACTCACTTTAGTTATTTAAAATGGGTTAGAGAGGTGACAATTTAAACTAATCCTGTAATCATGTTTTTAGGCATAAGTATTAGGTCATACTGAATAACCAAATAACTACCAATATTTTGTGATATAACATTGTATTTTGCACCCCCACCCTGGTATCGCTGGCTGGGTCTTAAGCTGGGATCATTTGTCCTCCATGGTCATTCAATATTCCAGAGTCCTTCCATCTTGTGGCCATTCCTGGGGCCTTATCCCTTTCTGTATCCCTATCTGTATTCACCAGCAGAAAGACAAGAAGCAAAAAACAAACAAACAAACAAACAAAAAACCTCACCAAAGTCCCATTTCTCTTCCATTGGCAAGAACTGGTCACATGACCACATGTAACACAGGAAAGTCTGGGAAATGTAGTCCAATTGTGTTCAGAGACGGAGAGAATGGATTTTGATGGACAACTAGAATTCTCTGCAATGGTAAGTAACTCATGGGGATTTACGTATTGTGTTTCTCCAGTCTTTACTAAGTGTCTACTGTATGCCAGGCTTTGCGCTGAGAGCTGGACAGAGTTGATTGATTCACAGCTCCTGGTCTGAGAGATGCTTCCTGTTTATACAAAGATTAAACATGGTATGGAGTACCTGCCTTCCTGAGAGGAAGAGTGATAATGAAAGTGCTCTGGGAGTCTAGTGGATTATTCTAGAATGGGAAGCTTCCAGAAGACAATAGCAATTGAGCTCCACTTTTACAGGTAAGACAGATTTTTGTTGATAGTGGGAGATGGCAGGGGGAACTATAGAAGCATGTAATATATGCAAAAGATATTTCAAGGAATATTTTATAATGGTTAAAATCACTTTTTCAAAAACATTAAATGGCATGAATAAGTGCTCTCATAGCAAGGGCAAAAGTAACTGGAATCTAAGATATTTTTCTTTTTGAAAATCTCTATATCTAAATTAATTAAAGTACACAGCTCTTTGGAGGGCAATTTTCATTTTTCTGAAATGTTTTATTGTTTATATAATCAGGATTCCATTAATGTGCTTTGGTTTGATATATTTCTACCTTTACGCCAGACATTCATAGCTGTGATGCAAACAGGTTATACAATGACCTTGCCTCTATTTTATGTCCTGGAATCTAGGGCCTTAGTTGCTAAATAAGTACTCCCTGAAATACTACACTTGGGAAGAGACTTAGTTTTTCACAGAGTGAAATGATAAACAAGGACTTCCACTTAGAAGTCACTCCCAAAACACTGTATCTTACATATTCTGGTTTTGGTTTTGATCTAACTGCAAGCCTGTGAAGATATCTTTTTTTTTTAAAGGCAGGGTCTCACTCTGTTACCCAGACTGAGGTGCAGTGGTGATCATAGTTCACCGCAGCCTCGAACTCCTAGGCTTGAAGGATCCCACAAGCACACCCCTATGCCCAGAAATTAAAAATAAACACATTTTTTGTGGTCTCCCTATATTGTCCAAGCTGATCTCAAATTCCTGTCCTCAGGTCTCAAGAGGCTCTCCTGTCTCAGTCTCAAAAAGGGCTGGAATTACAGGCATGAACCACTAGACCTGGCCTCTAATATTTAGTATAATCTTTTTTTTTTTTTTTTTTTTTGAGTCGGAGTCTCACTCAGTTGCCCAGACTGGAGTGCAGTGGCCGCTCCCCACCACCGCAGCCTCGACCTGCTGTGCTCCGGCGACCCTTCCGCCTCAGCCTTCCGAGTAGCTGGAACTACAGGCATGCGCTACCACGCCCGGCTGATTTTTATTTATTGTAGAGATGAGGTCTCGCTGCCCAGGCGGGTCTCAAACCCACGGGCTCAGGCAATCCACTCATCTCAGCCTCCCAAAGGCGCGGGATTACAGATTGAGCCACCGAGCCCGGCTAGTGTAATCTTTTGAAGGCAGAGCTATGGAGCCCTGAAACATCCATGCCATTTCTCATATGACCAGGAGAAGGCAGTGTGTGTGTGTGTGTGTGTGTGTGAGTGAGTGTGTGTGTGTGCAGTGTGTGTGCGTGTGTGTGTGTGTGTGTGTGTGTGTGTCCACAAGAGGGCAGAGTGTGTGTGTGTGTGTGTGTGTGTGTGTGTGTGTGTGTGTGTGACTGCTTTTGACAATGACTACAGTATTTCAATAGTTGTACAAACTGGCCTTCTTCTGAACATGTTTATAACATTAGAGAATTTCTTTAAGACATATTAAATTGCTTTTATTTCTCCATGATCATTAGGAAGGTAATAAAAATCCTCTACAAGGGTCAAGTATAAGATAATCCTTTGACTGAAATATGCACTGTGTAATACATATAAACATGAAAAATGTTGTGTCCAATCCCACTTTCTGTGTCCGAATCCATCCGTTTGCTCCAGCCATCGATCTGTAAATGTCTATACATACAAAATACATTTTGACAATTCGATGTAATGTACTAGAGACATTTGTTAATTGTGTTGCTCCTTCTCTGTTATATGAGTGAGTGTTCTGGTAGTAAGTGGCATGCTCATAATATGGTCAGAATATGAAATAAAGAAGACACAATAAAGGACATTGGCAAGTGTCTCAGGTCATAATAATGAAAGGTGGCTATAACAATTTTGAGAAAGAGATGCAATTACTATATTAATAACCAGTTACACTGCCTACAACAGTTTATCACTCAGTTTGATTGTATTTTTTTCTTATTGCGTACAAATTCTATGAGTTCAAAATGTAAGGCAAATTTCTAAGTCATTTTTCTCCCTGCGATTAAGATAGGGATAACAAAGTTATGTATCCATTGTATTATTTTGTCATTTTTTTTCCAGCCCAGGTTGGGTAAAGGATGGAGGAGGAACTGTGACGAGAAAACACTGCAATAACTTAATTTTATGACCCATATGTTTTCCACAACTTCATGCATATCTGGAACTGACAGCATCTTAAAAACATTGTTGTCCAGGAGTTGCAATGTGGTTATATCACTGCTCTGTGAATATGGGACTTTGGTTGCTACTACAGGGGACCTGCCTGGACAGTGGCAACCACTTGATGTCTGAGTCAAAAAATCATGGACACAATTGCAGAAAGAAGTAATTGTTTTGGTTGTCTGAAATCATTTCTGACACCTGATAGGACCAAGAAAGGATCAGCAACACAATTTGCAAATTGAGTTTAATCCAAGAAGAAATCTGAGCAACTATAGAGAGGCATGCCCTTAAGAGATGATGTGTCACCAAGGTTCTCCACAGGACAGAGTGTGTAGAAAACCCAAAATGGACATCAGTGGCTGGGGAAAGGTAAACATAGAATACCAAAGAAGTTTGGAAATTTCTTAAAAACTTTATTTAGCTAATTTTTTCTCTTTTCAAATGCATAAGAGACATACATATTTTATCTATCTATCTGTCTATCTCTCTCTCTATCTATCTATTTTGGAGTCAGAGTCTCATTCCATCACCCAGCTGGAGTGCAGTGGCACACTCACGGCCACCCCAGTGTCGACCCACTGGGCTCTGGCGAACCTTCCACCTCAGCCTTCCAAGTAGCCGGAACTACTGTGCGTGCTACCATGACCAGAAAATTTTTTGTTTATTGTAGAGACGAGGTCTTGCCAAGTTCCTGGGCTGGTCTCAAACTTGCGGGCTCAGGCACTCCACTCACCTCCGCCTCCCAAAGTGCTGGGATTATAGGCTGAGCCACTGAGCTCGGCCAAGAGGCATACATATATTCAAAACCCATGTCTACAGCCTCTAAGAACTCTGCCACTAAATATACAATAATGATTTTTTTATTGAGTTGGGGTCTCTCTCTGTCACCCAGGCTGGACTGCAATGGCATAATCATGATGATCACAGCTCAGTCTCCTGGGCTGAGGTTATCCTTCCACCTCAGCATCCCAGGTGGCTGGGACTACAGGCACATGTCACCACGCTTACATTTTAGATTTATTTTTATTTATTTTTTATCCTTTTGTGGAGATGAGGTTTTGCTATGTTGATTAGGCTGGTCTTGAACTCTAGGGTTCAACCTTGGCCTCCCAAAGTGCTAGAAATACAGGTGTGAGTCACCATGCCCAGCCTACAATCATGATTTTTTTTTTTAACTTTAAAAAATTTTTTATTTTAAAATTGTGGAGTACATTTCAGGGTTAGGTATACAAATATTCACTGGCCAGTTACCCTTGTTGATGAGGTGTGCCCCCCCTCCCCAGGCAGATTTCCACTACTGTCGATCCCACCTCCCCGTCCCCATTCCCTCTGCAGTTTCCTGCTACACTCTATCCTTTTCTTATAGTATTGCAGTAGCTGTTCAAGGTCCACTTATGAGTGAGAACATTTGATACTCAGTTATTTGTTTCTGTGAAAGATCACTCAGTATTATAGACTCTAATTCCATCCAGGTTGCTGCAAAGTTCATGATTTTGTTCTTCTTTATGGCTGTGTAATATTCCATTGTGTATATGTACCACATTCTTTTTATCTAATCCTCCTTTATTTTCATTTTATTTTATTTTTTAAAAAAATTGTGTACAATTCAGGGTTAGGTATACAAATATTCATTGTGCAGGCACTCTTGTTGGTGAAGTGTGCCCTCCCTGTGGCAGATATCGACTATTGTTAATCCTACCTCCCTGCACACCCCACCCTCTGCAGTTTCCTGCTGCTGTCAATCCTTTACTTATAGTATTACAGTAGTTGTTCAAGGTCCACTTATGAGTGAGAACATGTGATACTCAGATCTTTGTTTCTGTGAGAGATCGCTCAGTATTATAAACTCCAATTCCATCCAGGTTGCTGCAAAGTTCATGATTTTGTTCTTTATGGCTGCGTAATATTCCATTGTGTATATGTACCACATTTTTTTTTTTAGCCAGTCCTCTTTTGATGGGCAGCATGGCTTGTTCCATATTCTTGCTATTGTGAATAATGCTGCGATAAACATACGTGTACAGGCATCTTTTTTATAGAGTGATCTGAGTTCTCCTCGTTACATTCCCAGTAGGGATATTGCAGGGTCATATGGAAGGTTGATTTTTAAAACTTTTAGGGTTCATCACACTGTTTTCTATAGAGGCTGTACTAGTTTATACTCCCACCAACAGTGTAGAAGTTGCATCCTCTCCAGCATCTGTTATTTTTTGAGTTATTGATGATGGCCATTCTGACTAGAGTTAGGTGGTATCTCAGTGTAGTTTTAATTTGCATCTACTTGATGACTGGTGAGGCTGAACATTTTTTCATGTATCTGTTGGCTGCTTGTATGTCTGCTTTTGAGACTGTCTATTCACACCTTTTGTCCACTTTGTAATGGGACTGTTTGTTTTTTTCTTTTCAGCACGTTTGAGTTCTTTGTAGATCCTAGATGTTATGCCTTTGTCAGACATGGAGTTGGCAAATATTTTTTCCCAGTCTGTGGGCTGTCTCCCTGCTCTCTTGATGGTTTCTTTGACTTTGCAGAAACTTGTCAGTTTGATGAGGTCCCACTTGTGCATCTTATCTCTTATGGCATGGGCACTTGGGGTTTTGATCAGGAATTGGTTGCCAGTTCCAACTTCTATAAGAGTGTCTCCTGCATTTTCTAAGGTTCTTATAGTTTGAGGTTTTACATTTAGGTCTCTGATCTATTTAGAGTTGATTTTTTGTATGGGGATGGATAGGGGTCCTGTTTCAATCTTCTGCATGTGGTCACCAGTTTCCCCAGCACTGTTTACTGAATAGGTTCTTGTCTCCCCAGTGTTTGGGGGTGGAGGCATTGTTGAAGTTGAGAAATTGAGGTTTTGCTTCTGGAATCTCAATCTATTCCATTGGTCTATATGCTGTTCTTGTACCAATACCAGGCTGTTTTGATGATTGTAGCTTTATAATAAAGTTTAAAGTCTGTGAGTGTAATACCTCCTGGTTTTTTTTTTTCTGAGGATTGTTTTGGGTATTCTTGGTTGTTTATGTTTCCATATGAATTCCTGTATTATTGTTTCTAGAGAAGAATGTAATCCCGTGCCTTTGGGAGGCTGAGGTGAGTGGATTGCCTGAGCCCACGGGTTCGAGACCTCATCTCTACAATAAATTAAAAATTAGCCGGGCGTGGTAGTGCACGCCTGTAGTTCCAGCTACTTGGAAGGCTGAGGCAGAAGGATCACTGGAGCCCAGCATGTCGAGGCTGCAGTGGCCGGGAGTGGCCACTGCACTCCGGTCTGGGCGACAGAGTGAGACTCCAACTCAAAAAAAAAAAAAAAAAAGAGAAGAATGTTGCTGGTAATTTGATGGGTATTGCATTAAATCTGTAGATTGCCTTAGGTAGAATGGGCATCTTCACAATGTTGATTCTTCCAATCCATGAGCATGGGATATATATTTTCCCACTTGTTTGTGTCATCTTTGATTTCTTTGAGCAGTGTTTTGTAGTTTTTGTTGTAAAGGTCTTTCACATCTCTGGTTAGGAAGATGCCAAGATATTTCGCGTGTGTGTGTGTGTGTGTGTGTGTGTGTGTGTGTGTGTGTGTGTCTACTGTGAATGGTATTGTGCTTTTTGTTTGGGTTTCTGTTTGTTTATTATTGGTATATAGAAATGTGATTGTCTTTTGCATATTTATTTTATACCCTGAAATTTTGCCAAAGTCCTTTATCAGTGCATGGAGGTTTTTGACAGATTCTCCTGGGTTTTCAAGGTATAGAATCATGTCATCTGCAAAGAGAGATAACTTGACTTCTTCTTTTTCTATTTGGATACCCCAATCACCTTCTCTTCTCTGATTGCTCTAACTAGGACTTCCAAAATTATGTTGAACAGGAGAGGTGAGAGTGAGCTCCTTGTCTTGTTCCAGTTTTCAGGGGAAATGGTTCCAATTTTTGTCTGTTTAGCAGTATGCTGGCTGCAGGTTTCTCATAGATGGCTCTTACTATTTTGAGGTATGTTTCATTTATGCCTAGATGTTTGAGGGTTTTTATCAAAAAGCGGTGCTGAATTTTATGAAAATCTTTTTCTGCATCTAATGATATAATCATGTGGTTTTTGTTTTTACGTCTGTTGATGTATTTAATTCCATTTATGGTCTTACGAATGTTGAACTAGCCTTGCATTCTACGGATGAAACCTACTTGGTCATGGTGAATGATTTTTGAGATGTGTTGTTGAATCTGGTTTGCTAGGATCTTGTTGAGAATTTTAGCATCTTTGTTCATCAAGGCTATTGGCCTGTAGTTCTCTTTCTTTGTTGGGTCTTTATCTGGCTTGGGTATCAATGTGATGTTAGCTTCATAAAATGATTTGGGTAAAGTTCCATCTTTCACAATCTCCTGGAATACTTTCAATAGGATTGGTATCAGTTCCTCCTTATATGTTTTATAGAATTCTGCTGCAAAGTCATCTGATGGTCCAGGGCTTTTTTTTTTTGTAGGTAGTTTTCCAGTAATGATTTTAATGACTTAAAAGCATTGAATTCTGTAAACCTAAAACTGTCATAAAATATAATTTTGTTATTATTATTTATTGGAGCATTGGATAATAGAATTGGAGAAATGTTTCTTTTTTTAGTGGAGCATAAAATAATGATGTTCTCACAATTGATGACTTGATTCAATGTAATATGGGTGTTTTATTCTTCATTTTGAGTTATTTTGCTACGAAAATTGAGAGACAATACATTCTCAAACAAGAGGTAGTAATTTGGGTTTTTTTTAGTTGAGGTCTCATTCTGTCACCCAGGCTAGGAGTGTATTGGCATTATCACTGCTTCCTGAAGCTTCAAACTCCAGGGTTCAAGCAATCCTCCCACCTTGGCGTCCCAAGTAGCTGGGACTACAGGTTTGTGCCACCACACCTGGTTAATTTTTTGATTTTTTTGAAGAGGTGAGGTCTGACTATGATGACCAGGCTGGGCTCGATCTCCTAGGCTCAAGCAATACTCCTCCTGCCTCATTCTCCCAAGGTGCTGGGATTGCAGGTGTGAGTCAGCGCACCTAGTAATTTTTAAAGTTTTGTGTTGAAGTTTCAGAAGAAAAAAATCTGACTTCTTACTTTTGTGTCAAATGAAAAACCAAGCAGGAATAGTAATAATAAAATATTCCTCCTGCCCCTTTCACTCTTTGCATGTTTTACTTCTACTTATTTCTATCCTGCTAGATATTATTTATGTTTTAAAGTGCCAATGTTAATTCATAGTGTATATGTATTTGTATGCACAAGTATAGCATATTTAATTTTTTTTCTCTTTGTTCCTTCCTGCATTTCTGGACCCTCAACTAGAAAACTGTTCCTCATTCTGTAGAATTCCCTTTAGTATTTCTTGTAGACCAAGTGATGAATTTTCCAAGATTTATGCACATAGAATTTCATGAACTGCTGTTTAGAAAACCTTGCCTTAAAAACAAAACATAACTAAAAGAGAACATTTTAGGAATCTAGGAAACTATTGGATAAGTAATTTGAATTAGTTGGGAATTTGACCACTTATCACTTCACCTTGGTTTGGGCAACAAACTACTTAATCTGTTTGTACAGATGTCAAAATATATTGGTCACGGTTTGTCCTCATAATAACTAAAACGTGGTTTTGTCTAAGTCTTGATACCTTTAATCCCATATAAATACTGATTTATTTAGCTGCCTTTGCTAGGTGATTGTAACATAAAGAGTGTGTGGCTTGTGGTGAACACTCAATGAATATTTGTTGAGTGGACGCAGATGAAAAGAGGTTTTTGCAAATCATCACTGTATTACGAACCTAAAGATAAATGTAAGAATTTCTCATTGCTTGCCAGTTTCTCAAAGGCTATTCGAAAAGCAGGTATGCCCAATAAACACACCAGCTAGCATCATATAAGCCACATGCTGAATAAGGATACACTAGAACACAGATTTTTTGGTAACACTGCAAAGGTGATAGTTGACAAAAACTTCAGACAATCACGTTTTTATCATTTTATATTATGACAAAGTTCACACTCTGATTTTGATGGAAAATTATACTAACATTACACATATAGAAGTCACTATAAATCTCAAATTAGCTTTTATCCAGATGGAAATGAGTGTATTTATGTAAAGTGATCACACTGGTAATATAATAGATTTAAATCTATGAAGAATAAGTTCTATACTGGGGGTGTCAAAATATACATTTTAAGAGATGTTCACTGTAATCAGAAGTGTCTGGACACTGATGGCAACCACTTTGAGCACTTCTTGTAACTGCAGAAGTAAAATGTGACTTGTATTCATCTTGAGTATTACAATTTTAATACAGTTTCTTCCTTCCTCAAAATGCATACACTTATTTTTGTCACCCTATGTATTTAGGAAACTGGCATTTATCAAAGATAGTCTTCATTGACATCCAAAGTACATTAAAACGCAAGTGAATCATGTCAAGATACATCTCCTTTCATAAAACTAGGCACATTTTCCAAATTCAGCCCAGGGTACCTTCTTTATGGTAAACAAATATGTAATATAACTTCTTAGTATAGAAAGACATTAAACAGATGAATACTTATTTATGAGCCACCATGCCCTGCAAGAGTAGTATACTTTAAACTACAATAGAAGTGGTGCACGTAGGGCCAGGAGTGGTGGCTCATGCCTATAATCCCAGCACTTTGGGAGGCTGAGGTAAGAAGATCCCTTGAGGTCAACCTGGGGCAACGTAGCTAGATCCCTATCTCTACAAAAGATTTAAAAAAATTTTTTTTGCAAGGCATGGTAGCACACACCCAGTTCCTTGGGAGGCTGAGGAGTAAGAAATGGTACACTTAGAAGTGCACAATTTTTTTTTGATTTAAAAAATATAGTTTACTTAAAAGTAAATTAGAGAAAGAGAAGGGAGAGAGAAGATACACCTCTGCAAGGTGGGGGAGGGGGTGAAGGCCAGGAAGCATAGCACAGCCATAGCTCAAAGAGCACATGGCCACTAGAGTCTAGCAAGGCAATGACAATTCTTTAAGCTATACTATTATGCGAGAGGGGACTCCTAAGAACCAGAACTTATTTGTTAAAAATTATGTATTTATTCCTACATGTTTGAACTTCAATCACTTCAAAGTACTCTCAATTTGCTGCAATACACCTATCAAGGTGCTTTTTCTACTGCTGAAACCAGTTTTTGAACTCATCAATTTTCATGCCTTTTTCAAAGCTTCTGCTTTTTGTTCCACCTCTTCTACATCAGCTAAACGTTTTCCTTTGAGGACCTTTTTCATGTGGTGAAACAAAAGCCACTCAGAGTGAGATTTGGGTGAATAGGGAGAGGAGGGCATGGAGGTCATGCTGTTTTTGGTCAAAAACTGCTGAACACTCAGTGCATGGGAGCCAGTGCGCTTGTGTATCACCCACCATGAAATGGTCAAACACGTTGAAAGAATCTCCAAAAATAATTTCCTTGAAGCTGAATGCAGTCTCCCACAACAAGGCTAGCCAGTACACTGATGCCACTTATTTCCTAGAACACTCACCTAGCAGGAAGGCTTGTACTACAATGCGCTGGCCCTCCAAAAGATAATTCCGGTTTTTTTGGGGGGGTCCCCCTTTGTATGTCAAGGGTAAATATTAAATCTCCAGAGTACCCACTAATCAAATTAAAATAATCATGCATATCTATGTACACCTTTTGTGAATAAATATAAATATATAGATGTGCACATAACTAAGAAGGTAGTAGAGGAGAAAGCTGAATGCCAAAAAAACAAAGAAATAAGAAGCCAAATCTCAAGGGTCACCACCAAATAGTAACAATTACTATTATTAACAGAGATATGATACACATATGTTTTTAAAAGGTATTAAGGCTGGCACGGTGGCTCACATCTGTAATCCCAGTGCTCTGGGAGGCCAGAGAAGGGAGGGTAACCTGGGGGCAGGAGTTCGAGACCAGTCTGGGCAACACAGATAAAATAAAGAAAAATAATCAGCCCGGCGTGGGGGCGCGTCTATAGTCCCAGCTACTCTGGAGGCTGAAGAGGAGGATGGCTTGAGCCTGGGATTTGGAGGCTGCGGTGAGCTGCGATCGCACTGCTGCACTCCAGCCTGGGTGACAAAGCGAGCCCTTGTCTCGAGGAATGAAACATACAAACACATTAAAATTTAAAAGGGCACTAGAGGAGAAAATGGACCCATTTAAAATAAAGTCCAGACACGGCGAAGTCACCGCCGAGCAGCTTCCTTCCGCTGCCGCCGGGCCGGACCGAACCCAGAGGCCGCGGGGCTCGGGGCGCGCGGGGCGGCGGCGGAGGAGCCGTGCCCGCGCGTGGAGGCGCGCTCGGAGCGCCCCGCGGGGCCCACGCGGGGACCCGCAGCGTCTTCGATCTCCAGCCGCAAGCGAGAGGTCCGCACCGAGCAGACGGTTGACATCGCGGGCGAGGCGGGCCCGGGGGCGGCGGCGAAATCCCGCGAGTCGTGAGTGGGGAAGCCGCGTGTCGGTCCGCGGTCCCCCGTGGCGCCGCCCCCGGCCCTCCGCGCCCCTGCCCGCCTTCGCCTCCAGGGCCGACGAACCCCGAGCTCGGCGCCCGGTGCCTCCGCCTCGTGTCCCCGGGGGGTAAGTGCGGGGGGGGGGGTGACCAGGCAGGAGGCGCCCCTCTGCGGGTGGGCGAAGTGGCGGTGGGTCCCCGGCCCGCGCGCCGGTGTCAATCTCCCCAGACGCACGTCCTGGGAGCAGCTTGCGGGTGGGGGGCGGAGCGGGGGCGGGGGCGCGGGCGGGGGCGGGGCGCGGCGGGGGCGGAGCGGGGGGCGGGGGCGGAGCGGGGGCGGGGGCGGCGGGGCTGGGCGGAGTCCGCCGCCCGCGTTTCGAGGTCCCCCGCAGTCCCCGAGCGGCCCCGAAGGGAGCCCGCGGTCAGCTGGAAACCCCCCCCCCGGACCTCTTTCCCCGAAGACGCCCCCGAATGAAAGATCGCTCCCTTCTTCTGGGGGCGGTTTCAAGTACCCCCACTGAGGGCCAAGATGGTGGCCGGGAGCCACATGTGTGTCTCTTGCGCTGGCAGTCGGGTCCTGGTTTGTTCCTCCCAGCCGGGCATCATTGGCATTTTGTTATCATCTTCAGATGTATTCGTGACCCTTTCCATTTTCTGCAACCCTTCAAAAAGGAGAAACCGAGTCTCCACAAATGAGAGAGATTGAAATAATACAGAGTGTGTTGTCTGACCACAGTGAGATTAAACTGGAGATAAGTAACAGAAAGAGAACTAGAACATTTCCTAATGTTTGGGAAGAAAGCAACACATGGCAACAGAACTCTTGGGTCAAAGGAGCCGTCACAGTAAAGTGTAAAAACATACCTTGAACTGAATGGTAGTGAAAATACATTATACTAATACGAGTGGGAGGTTGTTGCAGGGAAAATTGTTGCTTCAAATGCCTGTGTTAGAAAAGAAAGATGAAAACAACCTAACAGCTTCCATGGCAAGAAACTAGAGAAAGAATATCAAATTAAAAGAAAGTGGAAGCAACTAAATAATAAAGGCAAGAACAGAAATCAGTGGAGACAAAAACAAATACACAGTAGGGAAAAAGCAACAAAAAATTGATACTTGAAAGAAAAATTTTAAAAAGTGATTTTTTTAAAAAAGCAGGATTCATTGAGAGGACAGAAAATCTCCCACAGTGGGAGCAGACCCAAAGGGGTTGCCCCAAAAAGTGATTTTTCAAAAGTTACCCTCAAAACTGGCACAAAGAAAAGGTAAGTATTGGCAAGGATGATAAAGTGTATCAGGGAAGTCCTGGAACATGAAACTGCCCGACTGTCAGCATTAACAGACAATAGCACACGGTGAGGAAGTCAGACAGTATCTTGTCCTGTATTTTATGAGTTCTCTTGGTGCTTCCCTCCTGGCTACAAAATGGCTGCCACATGGTCAGACTTTACTTCTACTGCCATTTCCAGTGCCATTCCTGTGTCAGACACTTGTTCCTGCCACCCTAGAGGCCCAAAAGCTAGACACTGTGCTTCCACTTTCGCCATCAAAATGCAGAGTCTCCTTGCTTACCTCTGATCTGAAATCCCTTGAACATGGATCTGATTGGTGGAACTAAAACTCTTTCACTTGAGTTCCTTTTAGTAGCTAATCACCTCTTACCAGTTACTAATTCATCATATTAAATTATCCCTATTCAGAACAAATTACTGGTGTGTTTCTGATTCCTGACTAGATCCTGACACACTTTGTTATCAGGGTGAGCAGATGTCTGATTTTGAACTGGATAGTGTGGGATTTGGCATTTCTATCTGGTGTAAACTAGAAAAAGACTATAAATATGATTTCTTTTAAAGATTACATAAGATTTTAAAATAAAGGTGTGAGTCATATGCACAGAAGCTATGCAGCTGAGTGCAAAATATATGATATTTTGCATATCATAATTTTCATTATTAGGCTACACATTTTAATGAAATGTTTTCGGTATATTTTTGAGTCATTGTGTAATCCTTTTTCTTACCTATGTTTCCAAATTTTACGAATTGATACATTTCCTCTTTTATTGCACACTAAACTCTTTCCAGTCAAGCGGCATAGTGTATTGGTTTAAATTTCAGGATTTCTAGTTAAATTGCTTCAAATAAATCCTTTCTCTGCAGCAGTTTGAACTTTGTAATAGCACGTTCCAGAACAAAACTAGACACAGAAGAAAATATACCTCATGATCTCGTTTATTTGAAGTCCAGTCACAGGCAAAACTCATCAGAAGTACTGGGGATTAGGAGAGTGATAGTTGGTTTTAGATCAGCTTGATTAGACTATAGTCTCAGTTGATTATTCAAACACTGTGTGTTGCTATGAAGGTATCCTGTAGATGTGACCAATGTCTACAGGCAGTTGACTTTAAATTCATGAGATTATCCTCCACACTCTGGATGGGCCTGATCTAGTCAATTGGAAGGCTTTAAGAGAAAATTGAGGTTTCCCTGAGGAAGAAGAACTTTCATCTGTGAGTTCCAGCCTGCTCTCCTGACGCCTGCCCTGTGGACTTCAGACTGGCCTAGCACCCCCGGCAACTCCTTGTGGTATTAGTATATTGCTGACTGGTACTGTGTCCCAGATGGAACCTGACTGATACAAGCAGAAAGGGAGGAATTGAAATGACTCTGGAGAGGCACAAAGGAAATTTCTGGAGTGATAGAAACATTCTACACTTCTTTGGACAATGGCTACAAAGATTTTTTAATTATAAAAAATTTTCAGGATTTAGTTTCATCATCTGTATTGGAAAAAAACCCTCCCTACCATTCATCATATACAAAAGTAAATTTAATATGAACCATAGACCCAAATATGAAAGTTAAATTATGAAGTGTTCTTGTTTGTTTGTTTAGAGACAGGGTCTCCCTCTGTCACCCAGACTGGAAGGCAGTGGTGCGATCATAGCTCATTGCAGTTTTGGCCTCCTGGGCTCAAGCGATTTTCCTAACTCAGCCTTCCAAGCAGCTGGGACTATAGGCATGTGTCACTATGGCCAGCTAATTCCTTTTATTTCTTGTAGAGTTGGGGGTCTCGCTGTGTTGTCCAGGCTGGTCTTGAATTCCTGACCTCAAGCAATTTTCCTGTCTTGGTCTTCCAAACTACTAGGATCACAGGCGTGAGCCACCATGCCTGGCCAAATTATAAAGGTTTTAGGAGGAGAATTTGGAGAATATCCTTGACACATTTCCTCTTTTACTGCACTCAACTCTTTTCAGCCATGCGGCACAGCATATTGGTTTAAACTCCAGGATTTCCAGCCATATTGCTTCAAATAAATCCTTTCTCTGCAGCAGTTTGAACTTTGCAATAGCACATTCCAGAACAAAACCAGACACAAAAGAAAATATACCTTATGATTCCGTTTACTGAAGTCCAATAACAGGCAAAACTCATCAGCAGTACTGGGGATTTGGAGAGTGATGGTTGGTTTTAGATCAGCTTGATTAAACTATACTCTCAGTTGAGTATCCAAACACTGTGTATTATGAAGGTATTCTGTAGATGTGATCAATATCTACAGGCAGTTGACTTTAAATACACGCCATATATGTTTACCATGTATATGTTAAAAGTATTGAATATAGAATATAGACAGTAGATAGATATACAGTATAGATAGATGTAGATATATTCCCATAACTCAACAATCAACAATAAGTGAAACAGCCTCATAGAAAAACGGACATCTGATTTGAACAGACCCTCCACAAAGGAAAGTATACAGATGGCCACCACACAGGCGCAGAGTGCTCGATGTGTTCGGTGATGAGGGAAACAATACTGAAACCACAACGAAATGCCCATACACAACACTAAAAGACTAACAACACTGAGTGCCTGGAAAGATGGGAAATCACAGGAACTCTCATGTTGTGGGTGGGAGTGTGGAATGATTCCATCACTTTGGCACTTTCTTATGGAAGTAAACACACACCTGCACCATAATCCAACAACTCCAGTTCCCAGTGTTTACACAAGAGAAATAAAACACACATCTACCAAAAGACTTACCAGACGGAACTGTTTGATTCATAGGAGCTCCAAATCCGACCCCAACTTCCATCAACACGAGAATGGGTGAGCACGTCAATGTTACAGCAGATTTGTCTAGCAGAAGTGGCGAGCCTCTTCTCCTGGCTAACAGGAGGAGTTAAGACCCTCCAGTGGGCTGCTGGTTGGATTCCAAGCCCTCCAGGGCGGGCTGGCTGCTGTGACCTCGTGCTTAGCGTGGGGTTTGGGGTGCTGTAGGTTTTCCTGGGACACTTCTCCACTCTTGGCAGTTGGCACCGTGGGCAGGGGTCTCACGCCACGCTCAGGCTCTTCCCTGGGAGCAGCCTGCCCAGGCCAGATCCTCGAGAAGACACTGTGGCTGATGGTTGTCCCCGTCGAGATATGTTTACACACAGTCACAGCTCCTGCCACCTCCACCTGATTAGGTTTGTGGAAATCCACCACGAGTCTCCACAACCTGACCAGCTTGTACAGCGGCCAGGGGTAGGTAGAGGGAGCAGCAGAATGGCCAACCTTCATCTCTCAAGGGTTGGCGACATGTTTCGTCTCTCCAGCCTCCCACGTGAATGTGGTGTTGCCTTTGGTAACTCTCAGGGAAGGGTAATTCCGGGGATGTCTACTTGGGCCTTTCTTCCCTAACAAACAAATTTCCTGGGCGTGAGGAAACCAGTGGGGATTCCACCATTGCTAAATACACCTATTCTCATTATCCATTCTGGAACTGGGGATATAACCACAGGAGGGTACGTGGTTCCGCTGAACAAACTTAAACTTAAGCCAAAGCGACTGCTTGTCCTCAGGTCTCCAAAGCCCCTGCACCAACTGAGGGGCCACATAGCTTTTCTGGTCTTTGGGAATCAGAATGAGTTCAGAATTCATCTACAAAATTCCCCAGATGATGTGTGCACATATTTCCCTTTGTCCAGAGTGTGGTCACCCTGGTGAATACCTTCGCCTTTTGGGGAAAGGTGCATGGTGCACCCCTGGGACTATATTGTGGGGTTGTTCCCCAAAGAGCTCCAGTCCCTCCCTCAGTCTAGGGGCTCAGAATTGATCAATTACTGGCTTGTGTCTCATAACTAGGTTAAGAGGCCAGCAATCTTGCCTGAGCCTGCGGGTTCGAGACCCGCCTGGGCAACTTGGCAAGACCTCATCTCTACAATAAATCAAAAAAATTAGCCGGGTGTGGTAGCGCGCGCCTGAAGTTCCAGTGACTTGGAAGGCTGAGGTGGAAGGATGGCTGGAGCCCAGCAGGTCGAGGCTGCGGTGGCTGGGAGCGGCCACTGCACTCCAGTCTGGGCGACAGAGTGAGACTCCAACTCAAAAAAAAGAAAAAAGAGGCCAGCAATTCTCACTATAACAACAACCATCTCTGGAACATTTCCCTGGTAGGCTGCTCACCCATTTCATTTCTAGAGACACCTGATCAATGACCTATCACCAGTATCCCCGCGGCTCACATTCTGTAATTCCCACCCTGTCCTCGTGGCTTACCGCGGGACTGCACCACCCCTTCTCTGAGGGTTGAGCCACCTGCTCCTGCTACACTTCACTGTCGCCTACCCTCCTCTGCAGCAGGAAAGGACAGTCACGTGCAGAGGGCTTCAAGGATGCTGGTGCCTTTCTTGCCAACGCACTTTTTTTTTTTTTTTTTGAGTTGGAGTCTCACTCTGTCACTCAGACTGGAGTGCAGTGGCTGCTTCCAGCCACTGCAACCTCGACCTGCTGGGCTCCGGAGATCCTTCCGCCTCAGCCTTCTGAGTAGCTGGAATTACAGGCATGCACTACCACGCCCGGCTGATTTTTTGATTTATTGTAGAGATGAGGTCTCGCTGCCCAGGCGGGTCTCGAACCCACGGGCTCAGGCAATCCACTCATCTCAGCCTCTCAAAGGCACGGGATTACAGGCTGAGCCACTGAGCCTGGCTACCAATGCACTTTTTAATGCCACGATGCAGGTCGTGAACTCTGGTTCCTCCCAGCAGGCACGGTTAGGGATGGCTGAGCCGACTGCAGAGCACAGATCCATCCCAGCATTCCTGACTCCTTAGGCCTTCTGACTCCTTCCCCCACCGCCCCAACATTGTGGAAAGGATATTCCGGCCTTCTGACCATAGTAACAGTAGGCTGTCATAGGGCCCCCAAAATCAACACCAGTAGTTGGTGTTCCCAGATCTGTAGTGAGCCCACGCACACCAATGCATTCAATCCTTTCAAGATTTTAATTTGCACCCTGGCCCATCCCCCTCAGGACCCACTCCCACCCATGCTATCCAGACTTTTTCAACACAGACCTGCAAGGCCCTGTGTGTACAAAAGCTTTCAGGGTAGAGTCGTCCCCTCCAGGACAATCCTTGTAAGTCTTTGTCCTGGTTGTTTGGTGTCTGTCTCTAGATCTGCCTCTCATCATGGATTCCCGTCTGTACAGCAGAGTAAGGTCAAACAGTTCCTTCACTGGACAGACTTCTCCCTAAGCGAACAGTGAAAATGAAGGGCAGACAGAAGTTATTTGTACATCAAGCTAGCAGTGGATTTTTAGAAAGAAGTTAGAAAAATCTTTTAGGGGTTATGGGTTCATGTACATTACCCTAATCGCAGTGATGGTTTATGGACATATACATATTCAAGACTCATGAAACTAAAACTTTAATTGGATGAAGTTATTGTGACATCAGTTATACTTCAAAAAGTTTTAAAGACATTTAAAGATAGACACACCTAAGAACATGAGTATTATGTACTGATCCATAGGAATTATTCAGTAAATTATTGACACTGAAAATATTACAAAGTCATAATGAGGAATTCTGGTAAGATAGAAGGGTTATATACAATAGTGCATTTACTAACATCTTGAAATACAAAAGCTAGAATTGAGCATGTTGAAGTTATTTTTATTCTTCTGTTTCTCCCTTGACATTCTTAAGCTCCAAATTTAAATGTCATCTGAGTGAGAAAGTTAAATGCAAAAACATCTAGAAAGGCAGAAAGTCCTTAGAAGTAAATGATGGTAAGGCATAAGCATCTCTGGCATGATAAGTGAGAGGCCACCAGATGGCAGTACAGGACTGCTTATGACAATGACATTGCCCACCTCAATGCTTCTACGGGCTGATATATATTTTCTAATACATGCAGATATGTAGAATTATGAATTAATAAATGAGTGAGTGAAGTTGGACCTTAAACAAACAAGATGATAAAAAAGTTAATTCAAAATGACTTCTTAAAGAACATTCAAGCAGCCGATAGACACATAAAGTAATGCTCAGCCTCACTAATCATCAGAGAAATGCATATTAGAACTACAATGAGATACCACCTAACACTGGCAATTCCCCTTCTGGGAATATATCAAGAGGAACATAAATCACTCTACAAAAAGACACCTGAACATGCATGTTTATTGCAGCACTCTTCACAGTGGTAAAACATGGAAACAACCCAGATGCCCATATACATATACATAATGAAATGTTATACAGCCATAAAGAATAAGAAAATTATGGCTTTTGCAGCAACTTGGATACAGCTGGAGACTATCATACTAAGGAAGCTATTGCAGAAACAAATAACGGAATGCTGCATGTTCTCACAGGTTTTCAAACAGATACTGGTACACAAATATTAGTAGAAGCATTGTTTTAGATGGTAAAGATATAGAATCCACCCCAATGTCTATAAACAGATGAATGGATAAACAAAATGCAGTGTATTCATACAACTCAGCCTTAAAAAGAATGAAGTACTGATACCTATATAATGTAGATTCACCTCAAACATACTCAGACAAAAGAGTGACAAATAAATAGACCAAACATTGTATATTCCACTTGTATAAAAATAGGTGATTAAGTAGAGATAGAAACAGATTAACAATTGTTGGGGGGGCCGGTGTCAGTATTCGTAAGTGACTGTTTAATGGGTACAAGTTTTCTCTGTGGGGTGATGAACACTTTTTGGAGCTAAATAGTGGTGATGGTGCACAGCAGAGTGAATGTAGGTAATACCACTGGAATGTACAATTTAAAATGTTTAAAAATATAAATGTAATGTTATATTTTACAGTATAAAATACAAATAATGATAAAGCAAGTGAAAAGCAAAAACCAGCTATTAAAAAAAAGTAAGGCCGGGTGCACGACCGGGTGCATGGCTCATGCTTGTAAGCCTTGCACTTTGGTAGGCTGATGCAAGGGGATTGCTTATGCCCAGGAGTTCAAGATCAGCCTGGGAAACATAATGAGATCTGGTCTCTACCTTCAACCAAAAAAAAAAAAAAAAAAAGCTGGACATGGTGGCATGTGCATGTAGTTCCAGCTACTTGCAAGGCTGAGATAGTAGATCTCCTGAGCCCAGGAGGTTGAGGCTAAAGTGAACCGTGATCATGCCACTGCATTCCAGCCTGGGTAACAGAGTGAGACCCCAATGCAAAAAAAAAAAAGCAAGGGACAGGAGGGCTCTTATTCTAGATCTGGTACTGGCTGTGTCTCAGGAGTTGGCCCTGGAGGTGATGCCAGAGATTGCTCTAGTTCTGAAGGTAATGAAAAAGTCACTGCTAGCACTGCATCTAGCTTTGGAAATGAGCCTCGAGGCTGCAGGTGGTTCAGAAATGGTGCTAGAGCTGCTGTTGGTGGTGGTTTTAGCCTGGGCTTATGTTGGCTCTAACTTGGTAATTGGTATTGGAGGAGGTCCTAGGTCTAGAAGTGATGCTGGAGTGAGTACAGGAGTTGGAGACAGAGCTGCCTCTCTCTGGAGCTGGTAGTGTTCGTTCATGATCTCCTTCTTGCTCTGCTGCCACACCTGGTGCTGTTGCTGAAGCCAGTTCTAGCTCTGGAGCTGACATGGGTTCTAGCATGGGCTGGGGGCAGACCTGGTTCTAGCTCTGAACCCGGTGGTGGGGTAGGCATTGGCAATGGCTCCAGGTCTGGGGCTGGTACTGAAGCAAGCTGGTTCTGGCTCTCGCTCTGGACTTGGCATGGCTCTAGCTCTGGGATGGGTTTTGGAGCTGAATCTAACTCTAGGCCCAAAGCAAAATCTATTATTGGAGCTGACAAAGGAACTAATGATAGAGATGCCTTTGTCTCTGGTGTTGGTGCTAGAGTTTGGCCCTGGAGCTGCAATAGGAGAAATGATTGCTAAATGACTGATTTCCACCGGAAAAAGCCTTTCCTCTGGCTTTCAGAGAAGCCAAGTCCAAGTTCCCACACCTGGACTGCAGTCCTCCGTTTGGCTTTCCTGAGTTTTTCACTGCCCTGTTCCTTCCTGAGCTTTTGGAAGCTCTGCGCTGTGTGGCCCAGCCCTGGGGGTGCCAGGCCCCTGTGCCTTCTGCCCCTGCCTGTCAGAAGCCAGCCCCACCCACCCCCACTTGGCCATCCTGGAACAGACAGATCTGGTCACCCAAAAGGGACTGGCCAAAGCCTCCGTAGGAGAGAGTCTTGGGTCATTTGTGGGACCCCGTCACCTTTCAGGGATGCCTGACACGCTCAGTCTGCCTCTGTGATCACCTCCCCACTGCAATGTCAATCCCATGAGAGCAGGGAGAGCAAGGTTCTGCTTTGTACCTTGTCCTTGTAGCACACAGTAGGAGCACCATATATATCTGACAAATGAGGAAACAGAGGGAGGCTGTGCTTTCTCCTGGCCAGAATTCCCAGGGTCTTGTAAAACCTCAAGCTTTAGCCCCTACAGCTCATTCTCTACGTGGAACAGGTGGGTCTTTTCTTCCTACTGCGAGGTACTTCCTAAATCCAGTCTGAGCCCTGAGCATCCACTGAGTCCCTGGGCACCATGCCTGAGGTTCCAGCCATAGTCTGAGCAGGGGACCTCTTGTTCTGGGTCCCGTGGTGGGGGGATTGGGTACAAGTAGGGATGGGGTGGGAGGTGGTGAGGATGGATCCTCTGAGGGACTGACTCTGTCCTCCAGTCTTCCCCGCACTCCCTACAGGCCCACGGCCCCACTCTAGTATTTTTCAACTCCTTTTCACCTGCAGAGGAAGCTCCCAGACCGCAGTCCTGCAGCAGAAACCGTGAGATGTGTGGGAGCCGGGGTTCTGCCAGCCCCTCCCCATCCACAGCCCCTCCCAAACACCAGAGATTCATGAGAATGGGGGTCCCTCCAACTTACCCCAAACTCCAGCCACGTTCTCCATTGATCTTGGGATCTGCTGTGTTCATCCAGGTGAGGGAGACAAATCCAAATGGAGAGGAGCCGCCGAGAGGTGACTCATCTGCCTTACTACGGGCGTCACCTGTGTTTCACTTCTAGGGTGACTGTGTGACTTTTGACTAGGCTGGAAGCCCAGGAAGGCAGGGATGTCGTCTCCTCTGTTCATTGGACTACAGGCAGAGCAGAGAAGAGTGCCTGCACATGGTAGGGCCACTGATGTATTCATAGGAGTCAACCCCAACCAGCTTCTTCCGAGACAGCTGAGTGTGCTGGGCTTTCTCTCCAGCCTCCAGGGATCCCAGTTCTGAATATACCCAGAAACCTGTAGATGGAATCTCAAATCTCTTTAAATATAAGGACACAGCTAAGTCCAAGTCCCCAGGGTTGATGAGGGCGGCGAAGACGTCCTCATGGGAGAAGAGAAGGAATGGGAATAACCACAGCTGCCCTGCAGGTCTTCCCACAGGGCCAGGTGTAGGTAAGCACTTCTGTGATGATCCCATTTAGTACCCACAGTGACCACGCGCGGTTGGCCCTCATCCCCGCCCCGCACTGTTCACAAGAGTACTCTGAAGCTTAGAGAGGGGCAGGGACATTCCCAAGACTCAGATCCCATGCATGGTCTAGTCAAATTGTGTGGTGGAAGGGAGGTTCACCCTTGGCACAGCACGTCCAGCACCTGAGGGTGGGGTGGAAGTTTGGAGGGCTACAGGAAGGTGGGGACTAGAAGGGTCTCTCTCCAGGAAGGCGGGCACCAGGAGGTCCATCAGCTTCTCCGGCGTCCCTACCTGGCGTCCCTACCTGGAATGTCCACATCACGCGCGGCTCCTCTGAGCCAAGGTCTGACTCGTTTTCACCCTGGGGTGGGACAAAGGAGAGATATAGTCAGTGGCCATACCATAAATCACAAGGAGGGTCAGCGATGGAGCTTAGACTCCTCTCCACAACCTTAAGTGATTTGTGTCTAGGAGGGGACATGAGCGCTCCCAGCAGAAAAATGGCTTTCAGTGTTAAAATTGAATTTCAGAAGGGAAGAATTAAAAATATTAGTAACTTCAGACTGTTTGTTGCCTGAGTGAAGATACTACCTCCCTGTATTAAAAGCATCATTCCAGCCGGGCTCGGTGGCTCAGCCTGTAATCCCAGCGCTTTGGGAGGCTGAGGTGAGTGGATTGCCTGAGCTGGCAGGTTCGAGACCCGCCTGGGCAACTTGGTGAGATCTCATCTCTACAATAAATAAAAAAATCAACCGGGTGTGGTAGCGGGTGCCTGTAGTTCTGGCTACTTGGAAGGCTGAGGTGGAAGGATCGCCGGAGCCCAGCAGGTCGAGGCTGCGGTGGCCGGGAGCGGTCACTGCACTCCAGTCTGGGTGACGGAGTGAGACTCCAACTCAATAAAATAAAATAAAATAAAAGCATCATTCCAGAGAGTCCTGAAAATCATCCCATGATAGAGATGAGAAGACAGAGGCTTGTCCTGGTTGGGAAGGGCCAGCTTGGTAGGACCCAAGGGACTTTCGTGGCAGCACTGATGTGATGACCACAGAAAGGCAACAGACAAGGGCACCCAGCAGGCGGAGGCTGGGGTCACTGGCCCCCTTCTAGAATGTCGTGTAGCCCAGTGAGGCCCCCGCTCCCAGCCTGGAAGGGCCATGGGATGTGTCTTGAGACAGCAAGTTGCAGAGAAATGGACACAATAGCACAAGCCCCTGTCCTTTCTGCTAGTCAAGATGACACGTAAGACTTGGGGGAGGTGTGGAAGGACTGTCCGACCAACTGCTCCATGCACACCTGGGCCCAACGGTGAAAACAAGACAAAACAGCAAAATGCAAACATAATCTCTACATAAACTGAAGTGAAAGAGTCTAAAAGTGTCTTTTCTGGGACTCATACAAACATGTGGATGGTGACTTTGCCCAAGGCAATCAGGAGCTGGGCAGTGAGGGGGTGGGGTGGGGTGAGGTGGGGTTAGGATGACTTTGGGAGCAGGAGAGGGGTCCCTCAGTAGCTTGCCTGCGAGGGAGGGGTTGGGGCGGCCCTCTCGGGCCATCTCGGGATCCCTGCCAGCTACTTGCTCTGTGGCTACCATCACCCCAGCCAGCACTGGCCCCTGTAGACAGTGTGGGGTGCTGCCTTTCGGGCGGAAGATGGAGGAGGGACCCAGTGAGCAGCTCTGGCCATCCCTGCTGGGAACTCTTCACACAGGGCCAGGCAGCGGGCAGGAAGTCCAGAGCCCGCCTGGCTCTGGTTGGGCTGTTCCTACCCCAGGTGACCTTCTGCTCCCAGGACACACAGGCACTGGTGTAAAAGCCCGCCTCTAGGGAGGAGATGAGATGACAGGCCAAGGGCCCAGGATGGACATCAGGCAGAGGAGAGCTCCCAGATAGCCCCTTCCCTCCCTGCCAGCTCTGACCAGTGGTGTGACATGACAGGACCACCAGGTTTACAACCTTCACCTGCTCCTGCCCAGGGCAGACCGTACCTTGTGTCTCCATGTCCCCATGCTCAGAAGGAGGGTGTGGGACTGCCCTGGTCAGCCCACAAGAAGGGCCTGGATGGGCCTGCCCTGGTCTGTGCCATGTTACCTTTGGATACCTCCTGGCACAGTGTCAGAGGCGAGCAGTGTAAGGGCTGAAACAACTCAGCGGCATCGGTAAAGGCTCTCGCTCCGGGGTTTCCTGAGGCTACAACCTGGGATGTCGGGGTGTAGCCACAGAACATCTGGCTCTGTCGGGCGTCTCTGGCCAAGAGAGCTGGTAGGGGGCTGGGTCTAGAAGGTGGTGCCTGGTTACGGGGTTCCAAGGGCTTTGTGGTCTATCACCAAGGAGGTGATGTCACTTCCTGGGGTCCCTTCCCTGAGCCCCCTCCTCGATTAGAAGAATGTGGGCTTCTGACTCACCCTCTTACCCTGCGACCTCCCACAGGTGTAGAGTGACGCCAGCGCTGCCACCCACAGCCATGTGGAAGGGCAGGGTGCAGCCAGGACGGAGGAGACAGACCTGGGTCAGACCCAGCTCCCCCTCCTCTCATCTTAGAAATCTCTAGACAAAGCCATTGTGCCTCTCGGGGCCTCCCCAGTGAATGCACTGTGGGTATCATTCTAGCCTCTGCTTCCTAGGGATGTCATCAGCCTGTGACAGATCACACTTGTAACACCTGGGGATTGGTGCCACAAAATTAGAGATGAAATCTTTAGTGGTGAAGTGTCACATGGAGTCCAACGGAAAACAGGCCATGCTCCTGCCAGGTGATCTTGGAGATGTCCCTTCCCTCCATGGCCTCATTTTCCATGTCTGCACTATTAGGGGATTCAAATAGAGTGAATTCTGATAATGTCATTTCTATAAAACCTTCCAATGGCTTTGTAATTATTCAGATTCACATGCTAGTGCCACATCTCGGCCTATGTGGGAGTCTCCTCAGGGGCGCCCAGCGATCCCCCCCGCCCCTGGGGTGCTCACGTCCTGTGCCGTCCCCTCCCCTGGAGTGTGGCCTGGACTTAGCGTCTTGCTTCTTTTCAACAGAATCCGGCAACAGGGATGAGACGTCACCTCCAAGATTCAGTGATACAATGACAGTGACTGATGTCTTCCTCCCTCTCTCCTCTGTCCCCGTGGTTCTCTCTGTCCCTCACCTCCTGGCTCTCGGGAAGCAGCTGCTAGGGTAGAAGCTGCCCTGTGGAGAGGCTCATCGGTCTCAGGACCTAGAGAGGGCAACGGACAGAGGGGAACGGAGGCCCCCAGACGGCACAGAATTGGCCAATCCCCGCGTGAGTCGTCTCCGAAGTGCGTCCTGCCCCGATGAGCCTCAGCTGAGACACAGCCTCCATCCACTGTGGCAGCAGCACCCAGCCGAGTCCTGCTGGATTCCGGGCCCAGAAGCAGGGAGACCCTGCATGCTTGCTGTAGTAAGCCTCCTCGGGCGGGGTGTATGGTCACACAGTCTTAGGTCACTCACACAGTGCTTCCCCCAACCTCCACACACCTCCAGGATCCACCCTGCCTCACCCTGTCCTCACCAACCCTCTCCAGGCCCACTGGTTGCCTTTCTTCCCCGTCTCTAGCCAGGCTCTCCTCTCCCGGACTCTCTGGCTGTCAACCCTTTGCCCTGGCACACTGCTCCTAGACTTGTGCAGGGCTGGTTTCACTGGTCATCCTGCTGTCAGCCTAGATGTCACCTCAGCGGAGTCTTTTCAGACTCCCCGCCCCCGAACTGTCCCCTCCCTCCTTCACAGCGCCCTGCTTCACTTCAACACAACCCTTGCTTTTTTCTCCTGCGTACACGTGTTTTCATGCTGTTGCCCCTCTCCCCTCCAGACTGTGAGCTCCTGGGGGTAGGGACACATCACTCACTCACCAAGGCACCCAGCTCTTATCTGGCCTTTGAACAAGGTGAGTGCTTGGCACAGCTACTGGGCGAGTAAACTCGAGAATCTCGGAGCCCTTGACCCATCGTTCCTCCCTCTGAACAGCTCAGACTGTGAGGACGGAGACTCATAGCAGGAGGAGGCTTGTTGGTGGTGGGGGAATGGCCAGATTGACCTCTGGATGGCTCCTCCCTGGCCTCGGGGCCTCCAGCAGAGCATGGTGGGTACAGCCTCCCCTGGTGGCCAGTGCTATACTGCACCCAAGGGAGAAGATCATCACCCCAAACACCTTTGATTGACTTCAAGGCATTGGCTCTCCCTGGTTTCAGGGGGGCAAAGAAGCAGGACCTGTAAGATCCAGGGTCATTGAGGGTGACCTTAGACAATATTTCTTGTCTCTCTTCTCTTGTCTCTCTGGCACTGCGGTCTAGTTCATTCACGAGACCTCCTCCCTGCAGTCAGTTCCAGAGGTTCCATCAGGTGGTCTTTACCTCATTCAAGGGTGAGTGGTCCAGTGCTCTGTTGTGTTCTGTCTGTCCTTTCCCAAGTCTCCATTTCCCAAGGTTCCAAAATAGTCTCTGTTTGGAAAGTCCTTCAGGTGTGGAAATCATTTGGGGGTGGTCTTGGAATTCAGTGGGTCATCTTGGAGAACTTGGAACAACAGTCTCTTTCTGGTCTTATGGAACCCTTGGGTGACCAACATAAAGCACCTCAACATACAAGGAGGGGAACTGAGACTCTCCTGTAGCTCCCTACACTTAGGGGGGTATATCCTAGTTGAGGATGCCCAGAGTAGTGGGCATAGGACCCTGGGGCCTGTTTTCTTCTGGCTGCCCTGGGGATGGCCCCAGACAAGGTGGATCCCTTGCACCTTAAGGCTGCCCCAGCCCAGTATCCTGGCATCTCTCCTTCCTGGGCTATGGGGCTGGCTGGGGTGCTAGGAGACTGGGTCCTCCTGTCCTCCCACTGCAGAGCTGCCTCCAGTCTCTCTTCCTTTTCTCTTGTTACCTCCCCAGAGTCCACTTTTCCTCTTATCCCAGCCCCATGGTCCCTCGCTGCGATGTCAGTGTGTGTGTGTGTGTACTCAGAGGTAAAGACCCCACATGGGAAGGGTCCCCAACGTCTAGGGTCTCCCATTTTTTTTTTTGAGTTGGAGTCTCACTCTGTCGCCCAGACTGGAGTGCAGTGGCCGCTCCCGGCCACCGAAGCCTCGCCTGCTGGGCTCCGGCGATCCTTCCGCCTCAGCCTACCGAGTAGCCGGAATTACAGGCGCGCGCTACCACGCCTGGCTGATTCTTTTTGGATTTATTGTAGAGATGAGGTCTCGCTGCCCAGGCGGGTCTCGAACCCGCGGGCTCAGGCAATCCACTCACCTCAGCCTCCCAAAGGCGCGGGATTACAGGCTGAGCCACCGAGCCCGGCTGGGTCTCCCATTTTTAAAGGAAACCCCATGGGAGATGACTGAGCCCTGGCCTAGGAGGTTAGAATTCTCCCGTCTTCTCTGGACTCTGCTCACACTGTGTTCTCTGGGCCAGTTCTTGGCTTTCTTTAGGTCTCAGTTTCCCAAATACCTATGAGATATTGGTCTGGAAGTGCAGACGTAGGTGCAGAAGCTCCCTCCACAATGAATGGGGCGTGGCAGAGACACTCTCCAGGTAGTGCCCATCCCTCCTTCTGGGAAGACGTGGGGGAACCCCTCTTGGGGAACCTGGCCACGTGTGCAGGCAAGGGGACCCACACGGGGCCTGAGGGGTCAAGGGCCACACCTTAGCAGAAGGCCAGAGGCACAGCACCTGTGCAGGCACCAATTTTGCTTTGTTTAATTATCCTCACATGTTCTCTCCCCTCTCTCCTCAGAACATAACGTCAGCCTCACTTAACTACAAGGACTCAGAGAGAACTCAGATTCTGTGATGGTCAGAAGTGGACATGGATGAGGGCCAGGCAAAAGTCCCCGATCTCCAGAACCTTACAAGGCATCACACTCCTGCCTTCTGGGCAGATGGGGAATAAATCTCAGAGAAGGGACGTTTCTGGTCCAGCTCACATCGTGATTCAAGGAAAAACCAGTATCTTTGTGGGGGTTAAATTTGCCTACACACAGCAGAAAACCCAGAATGATAGTGGACAGACACGAGAGAGAGTTCTCCTACCTCTGGGGGATCTCTGGAAGTGGCTTCCATGCTGCTCCTGGGCGGCCCATGGTAGGCAGCCATCATTTGTCTTTCTGCCCCAGAATCTTAGGAGCTGGTTTCCATCCTTAAGGCTGTCTCAGGGTCCAAGGTGACTGTATTTCAGACAGAAAAAGAGAGGAATGAAAGAAGGACTGAGGGGCTACACTGCTGTGTCATCTCCATCTGCGTGGCTTCCCCAAATTCTTTCACAATCTTTGCATTTGATCTGTTGAAATGTTGTCTGGTTACTCTTAGCTGCAAGAGACGTGAAGAACTATGGCCTTTCAGGATGCTGAACTGCTTTTCCAGTGAACTAAGTCTCTGTTCTGAAAAAAGACAAGAATGAAACTGAGTATACATGATCAGGGCTCTGTCCCTATGCTAAGCTCCAAGATGAAGGCGGATGAGAGGATTGACTTCTTTTCAGATGAACTGGGCATTCCTTTACCTACCATAGCCTCTCTTCTCTTGGGGAGTATTCATTTCCAGAGAGAGCGGAGAAGTCTTGGTTTCAAGCTAGGACATTTGAGTGTGAAACCTGCTTTCAGTTTCTAAGCAGAATGATCAGAATGGCTGTGCTATCTTTCAACTGCCTGGACTTTGTGAGGTACCTGAGAAATTCCTCTTTTTCTGTGCCCTAAGTGGGGTGGGCTAGGTGGAAGGCAATGGAGACTTTTGGGCGAAGGAGCATGTCTTATACTGGGCCAAAATTGCATCTCTGTAATGAAGAAAGCAGAATGCTTACCCCACCATTTCGACCCTAAGCACACTTTGAACCCCATGGTGAATATTGCTAGTAAAAATAGTCCACACAAAATAAAACTGGTCATGGTGAAAATTGCTCATGGTGAAAATTATCGTTGACAAAAAGATTGATGAAAGAAAACTATATTTTAAAAACATTTGACATATGTTATTTGATTCAGAATGGTTAAAGAGGTGGAAATAGCAATTTCTTAGGAAAATTTAAAAGGAAGAATCTATGGTTAGTAAATCATGATGTGGACCCGAAGTCAGATCATTTGTATAAAATGTAATTGATTCTGATACAAACATTTTCAGCAAGTGCAAAATAAACCGCAGTGGATAAACTATAATGAAATACCAGGCTGTACTTCAACAAACAAATCAAACATTTAAAATATATTATTGGAGTTTACTCTCAAAAATTTTTTTCTCAACAATTTAAAAAAGGTATTGGTATAATTCTGATTTTATTATTCATTAAGCACAGAACAAAATATTTGAGGGATAGAAGTTCTCTGAGGTGAAATGGTTGGGTCAGAAAGGAATTTGGAGATGGTTTAACAGCAAACCTGTGAAATGATCGAAGTGTGAATGCTGACTTCTTTGGATGACACGAAGCTCGGGAGTCCTGTAGCATTTGTGGGTTATGTTCTCAGTTGGCCACCAGAGGACAGGGCATGACTGCTTTTGACTCTGGCATTGCTTCCAAAGATTTGCAAGCTCTTCAGGACGTGTTTTATAGCCTGACAGAGTTTTTAAAGAAACATTTGTTTGCTTTTATTCTTCAATTTAACTTGCAAGCGAATACAAATTCCACAAAGAAAGAGACAAATTCAATAACCGGAAGATGCACCTTGTGATGGATGCATTGCAAACTTGCAAAAATGTGTCCAGATAGATCTGTCTGTCCCTTCCTCTTCCATCCATCCATCCATCCATCCATCCATCCATCCATCCATCCATTCATCCATTCATCCGTGGACATTTGTCCTGGTTCTGGACTCAACCTTGATTGGGTTGTCCCCGACAGTTCAGTTGGGAGACATCCCCAGTTTGCTGGCCCACACTAGCCAAGGTAGCCCCCTGGCACCCAGTTCTTCCAGCATTCCTATTTGGGGTAGGGTTTCAGATGTTTATAAATGTGTAGGGAAGAAAAGTGGTCTCTTGCTATCTTAGCTAGAAAATGATTCTCAATCTCTGAAAAATTAGTAGAAAATGGTGTTATCCTGTTCCTCAGAATAAGAAAACTTGATGGTAAAAAACAGAAACTGTGATATTTTGATACCAATGACAAAAAATTTGGCCATAGATAGTCTTTCTTTTATATTTATATTTATGTCCTAAAAATATGGAACTTTAGGTAACACCTACTCTGCTTAAGGATGCCTAAATAAGAAAGTTATATTATTTGTTCATTTGCTTGTAAAAATCCCTTATAACACATAGGGAGCTTTAGAAACCAACTAGTCTCACTCTTGTTTTGTTTTTATTTTTACAAGTCAGACAACTAGAGCCCAGAGAAGAATATATCTAGGCCAATATCACCAATCCCTTCACCAATCTTGGGAAAAAAGCAGAATCTTATTCACTTAGTATCTCCAGGTTCCAGGGCAGTGCTTTTTAAATAGTAGGTGCCCAATAAATCTAAACAGATTTATGCCTGAGATTTCCTTACTACTAGTGAACCATGATAAAAAAAAAATTCTTGGAGCACAGTTGTCTGATATAAGCAAATCTCCTTTTCTGACACTGAACAGAGGGGAATTATGCTGGCAATTCTGATCAACTTTCTGTATCCTCTCTGAGAAGCAGCATGCTGAAGCCGTCTGGCTGGGCTTGGAGCAGCCCGACTGTAATATTATTTACCAGTTAATTGAAGGCAGGAGGCCAGTTCTGCCACCTGACACATCACCCACAGACTTCAGAGGGCCTTCATTCATCGCAGAATGGCTGACCCCACACAGTTCTGAGGTTCATGATACTTTTGGCCAGTTCCAAGCATAGGATGTACGGATGTTGAAGAGCTTCCTGGCACTGTTAAAAGGTAAGACTTTCAGGATATTGGATTCTGTGGAACTAAAGTTGAATGACAGGACTTCATTTACAGAACAATACTTGTATGGACAAATAAAGCTTGAAGTGGTTGTAAATTTAGTGGTGTTTTTGTCATTGCACCATTAATTCTAAGGTAAGATGAACTAAAAAACACTTTTTTTCCCCTGAGAAATTAGCATACCTGGTGAATTTTACCCTTTCTCTGATGATGCACTGAAATATCTGATTTTCTGGAAGAAGAACAGAAATAAATTATGTCAATATATCATGAAATATGGAATTGCATGATAATTCTGAAAGCTTCTGTTATTCATTTTTGCTGCAGCAACTAAAAAAAACCTCATGGAGTTAGTATTGGTCTTTGCAAAATTTTTTTCATAAATAAAAATTGTATATATATAATGTGTACACTCTGATGTTTATAAATATAAATATATATATGTATATGTAAATGATTACCACAATCAAGCTAACTAACATCTCTATCACCTTGCGCAGGCACCTGTTTTGTATGTGCATGTGTGTGTGAGGTTGAGAGCATTTAAGATCTACTCTCTCAGCAAATTTCAAGTAAGAAATGCAATGCCATTAAGTATAGTTACCACACTGAACATCTGATCTCCAGAATGTAATCTTTTTACAGTGGAAATTTTGTAGTCTTTGACCAGATCCCCTCATTATCCCAATCTTCCGTCCTTGGCAGCCTCTCTTCTACCTTCTGTTTCTATGAGTTTGACTTTTTTAGATTCTGCATGTCAGTGTGAATATGCAGTTATTTGTTTTAATGTGTCTGGCTTACTGAACTTAGTATAATGTTCCCTATGTTCACCCATGCTGTCTCAAATGGCCGGATTTCCTTCTTTTTAAAGGCGAATCATTTTGCATCTATAAACGCATACACAAATCACATTTTCTTTATCCATTCATATATCCATGGATGGACCCGTAGGTTTTTTCCCTATCCTGGTTTTTGTGAATAATGTGGCTGTGAATTGAGTGCAGAAATCTGTTTGAGATCCCCATTTCAATTCTTTTGGATATACATTTCTTTGAATACTAATCCGGAAGTGGGGTCACTGATCATATGGTAGTTCTATTTTTAGTTTTTAAAGGAACCTTGAAACTGTTTTCCTGAATGGCTATCCCGATTTCCGTTTCCACTAACAGTGTGCAAGATTCCCTTTCTCCACATTCCATCAGCACTTGTTATCATTTGACTCTTTGATGATAGCCCTCCTAACAGACGCAAAGTGATAGCCCATTGCAGTTTGACTGATATTTCCCAATTAATTAGGGATGTTGAGGACTTTTTCATATATCTATTGGCCATTTGTATGTCTTCTTTGAAAACATGTCCATCTAGGTTCTATGCCAATTATATGATCGGAGTACATGCATACCTGGCTTTATTGCACCTGGCTTTATTGCACTTTATAGGTACTGCACTTTTTACAAATTGAAGTTTGTGGCAATCTTGTGCTGAGCAAGACACTTGATGTTATTTTTCCAAAAGCATGTGCTCACTTTGTGTCTCTGGGTCACGTTTTGGTAGTTCTCACAGTATCTCAAACTCTTCATTATTATTGTAGCTGCTGTGGTGATCTGTGATCAGTGATCTTTGATGTTACTATTGTGATTGTTTCAGGATGTCACAAACTGTATCTGTATAAGATAGCAAACGTAATCGATAAATGCTCTGTGTGCTCTGATTGCCCCACCAACCTGTTGCCTGTCTCTCTCCCTCTCCTTGGGCCTCTCTCTGAGACACAACAATATTGAGATTAGGCCAGTTAATAACCTTACAATGACCTCTAAGTGTTCAAGTGAAATTAAGCTTATGATGAAGGCATGCCAAAAGCCAAGATAGGCCAAAAGCTGAGCCTCTTGCCCCAAACAGCCTAGCCAAGCTCTGAATGCAAAGGAAAAGTTCTTGAAGGAGATTAAACACGCTAGTCCAGTAAACACACAATTGACACGAAAGCGAACAGTCTTAGTGTTGATATGGAGAAAGCGTAGTGATCTAGACAGAAGAGTAACCTGCCACAGCATTCCCTTAAGCCAAAGCGTAGTCCAGAGCAAGGTCCCAATTCTCTTAAATTCTTTTGAAGGCTGAGAGAGGTAAGGAATCTGTAGAAGAAACCGTCAAAGCTAGCAGAGGTTGGTTCATGTAACTTAAGGAAAGCCACTGTTCCAATAACATAAAAATGCAAAAGGAAGAAATAAGAAGCTGCAGCAAGTTGTTCAGAAGGTCTAGCTCAGGTCATTGATGAGGGCCGTTACATTAAGCCACTGATTTTCAATGGAGAAATAGCCTTCTATTGGAAGAAGGTGCCATCTAGGACTTTTAAAGCTAGAGAGAAGTCAATGCCTGACTTCAAAGCATCAGAAGACAGGCTAACTCTCTTGTTAGAGGCTAGTGCAGCTGGTGACTTTAAGTTGAAGCTAATACTCATTTAGAAAATGTTAAGACCCTTAAAAACTGCACTAAATCTACTCTGCCTGTGCTATGTCAATGGGAAAACGAGGCCTGGATGGAAGCACATTTGTTTACAGCATCATGTACTGAATTTGTTGAGTTTGTTTTTTTTTGAGTCAGAGTCTCCCTCTGTCATCCAGGCTAGATTGCAATGGCATGCTCACGGTCACTGCAGCCTTGACCTGCTGGGCTCAGGTGATCCTTCTAGTTCAGCCTTCCAAGTAGCTGGAACTACAGGCATGCGCCATCATGCCTAGTTAATTTTTTGATTTATTGTAGAGATGAGGTCTTGTCAAGTTGCCCAGGCTGTTCTCAAACCTGTGGACTCAGGCAATTCTCTCACCTCAGCCTCCTAAATTGCTGGGATTATAGGCGTGAGCCACTGTGCCTGGTTATACTGAATATTTTAAGCCCACTATCAAGACCTACTGCTCAGAAGAGATGCTTTTCAAAATATTACTTCTCGTTGACCATGTACCTGGTCACCAAGAGCTCTGTTGGTGATATACAAAGAGATGATGAGCATTATTTTCATGTCTGCTAGCACAACATCCATTCCACAACCCACAGGTCAAGGATTAATTTTGACTTTTAAGTCTTATTACTTAAGAAATTCATTTTGTAAGGTCATAGCTACCATAGGTAGTGATTCCTCTGATGGATCTGGTTAAAGTACATTGAAAATCTTCTAGAAAGAAGTCACCATCAAGAGATGCCATGAAGATTCATGAATCATGAGATCCCAATGAAAGGAAGGTTTTCCCCGCTCTGTGACAAGTGACTCTTGGCATGAAACAAGTTAACTTTCTCCAACCATCAAGTTGGTTTCAGTCTCAGACTTTCAATTGATAAACAAATAAAGATGAGAATAGCCCCCCATTGTTTGAATTCAGGGTTTTATAAAGCTTTCAAGATCGTCATGCCAAGTGTCTTACAGTCTGATCCTCTCATGTTTAGTGGGTCGATAAAAATATTTTTTGTCTGGGGCACTTTTGTGCTTGGAGATGCAAAATGCTGGAGAGGAGAAATAAATTGAAGGAGAAACGTTTGTGATGAATTTGCTTTTTTGGGGGGGGAGGGTGAAGAAGCAAGTTGATTTGCATTGTTCCCAGAGAGTGAATTGTCATAGATTTCTTTTTCAAATACTGTTCCCTCCCTGCCCACACTATGTGGGCACTAATATACAAGGTGTGCTAACTAGTGTGCACTAATATGCAAGGATGTCTAGGCAGCTCAGGAGATATCTTTTCTGTTGTGAATTCCTATTCCTTCTTATTACTTATTTCAAGTTTTCTTTAGATAATAAGTAAACAGAAGGGAGGAAGTGTTAGATGATGTGAGTTTAAGTCTTGGTTTCACCATATACTGTGTAACCTCATGTGTGTTACTAGCCTCTCTCATCTCAGTTTCCATAAAAAATATAGATAATGGGGGTAGGCAGCAAATGGGTGGAGTGATAAAAAAAAATCATCAATAAGGTAAAATGTGCACAGCCAGAATAGAGGGTACATGTAAAGCCTAGGCCAAAAACCATTTGTACCCCTAAGGCTATCAGAATAAAAATAAATAATTGAAACATTACAAAAAATAGGCAATAATGGCTTTGAGGACTAAATAACAACCCACATAAAACACTAGTCACACTGTGAATCTGTATTAAATAGTCAGCAACTTAGTCTTCTTTTAAATCACTTTATTATAAGCTCTAGGAGGTAGTGTCATCAGTGATATGTCACCAGTGTAAACTAGCGCTGAGTAGGGTATCAGGGGTTTTTGGTGGGTAGTGGTGGCTCAGTGAATGTGCTTAATGAGACAGTGAGTGAGCGAATGATTCTTTTTCTGTCCCAAAAGTCTTACCACAGTACCATGGGCATAGTAGGTACATAGAATATATTTTCCACTGAATTCAGTCTTCATCCTTTCTGTAGCTCTGACCAAAGTCACTCACTTCGTGTTCAGATTAAAAAAAATACCTGAAGAGTGATATATAATAAGAAACTTGAAAAATAACTTAAAAATAATGATCAAAAATAAAAAAAAGCTTGGAAGTAAAAACAACTAGATTGATTTCTATATTAAGAGAGTTACTGTGATAAAGATTATAAAGTTGGATTTAAAAATGATTGCTTCTAATGTGGAAACTTCTACTAAGAAATGGAGAAAGAATAGAAAGCTTCATCTTTTAAATGTTATTTGAGGAAATCATTTCCAAAAAAATCAGAGGATAGCCTCTGTGCTTAAATTAGAAGTAAAATGAACACACAGGAAAGGAACAAATAAACAAAAACAATTGGCATGATAAGCTCCTCAAAACTCCTAGAATTAAGAATTGTAAGAAGTATTGAAATCAGCACTGTTGTTTCTCTCTGAAGCCCTGTGTCAGTTTGATGATGTCTCTACAGCATCAAGCGCAGTTCATTTTGGTTCTTTAAGGATATCTTCATGTGCAAAGAATGTAAATTATTGCCAGCCATGAGACCATTATACACACTTTATACATACTCAAAAGTAAGAACTACTTTTGCTTTGTGGAAAACTCAACCTCAGTCAAATGCAAAGTGTATCAAACCTTCTGCACATTTTGCTGATCAGTATGCAAGTCACGAAAATAGACAACATGTGAAAATGAGTTCACTTTTCTCATGCTGGCTGTGAAATAAAAAGCCAACAGTAAATGTAAATAGAGGAGAAACATTGATTTAAGGTTTTTGTAATGGTCTGAAAAAATTCAGAGAGTCATATGGTAGGTTTTAGTTGCACAGTTTTACTCTGAAGACTCCAGTTGGTGTGTGTGATTCACTGGGTCCGTTAAGAAACCTACCCACATGCCCAGCATTTTCACTCAGCCCAGTGTTGTTATTGTTGTCACCTGCTTTCCCTTGAGTACATAATCATTACTTTTGTGAAGAGTCAGAGTGATTTTGGAAAGTTGGGGATGGAGATGACGTCAGGATAGATCTCATACGAATTAAAGATGAAACTTTATACATCACAAGCACTGGCTAAGATTTTTAGAAATGGAGCCATAGGACTAAGAACATGAATGGAGAGAAATATTGGTCCCTAAGGAGGACAGGAACATCCGTAGGCACCAGTTGAGTAGGGAATGTAGGGAAAGCCTGCAGCAGACGGGGTTGGAGATGAGGAAACCAACCTGATGATACACTTACCTCCAGTAAGAAGCAGTCATCCCAATACCACAGCCCAGGGGGATGTAAAGCCCAGGGCAGGACAGTGACAGTATCTGATTCAGAGGGGGCTTGGCACTTTAAGATGTTGAGGGAACACCTTCTGACACTGACCATATTGAAGGGTGTGTTCCTTTAGTTTCCAGAAAAGTTCATTTTGCAGGAGTCAGAGACCAGAGAGAGAGCAGGGTCCTGCTCACTAGAAAAAACAGCAGAAGCTAGCTTTGGCACTAAGACCCCTGTTCAAATAAGCAGGTAGCAATGAAGTGTCCTAGAGTGAACAGAGATTTACAGGTAAACTGGGAAGCAGAGGAGAACCTCAAACCTGTGGACACAAACCTGTGGCTCCATGGACAATGGATGGCAGCCAGGCACCAGCTCTCAGAGACGAGGTGCTAATGGACACCTGTCTTCATTCTCAGGAGCTTAGGGTCTGGGTAGGACCAAACCTGTAGCTGGGTAGGGGAGGGGCAGATAGAGGCCCAAGGAAGCCTCAAAATCTTCAGCCCTCTAAGTTATGACTCGGTGTGTCAATGGCTCACTATTTCAGGTATTTTGAATCCCAAAGTGGTAGGAAGGAGAGCTTGTAGTGACTTCATACCTGTGAATCTCGGGTATCACTGTTACCTTCTTGGCAAGTGACTGAGGTCTGCTCACTTCTGTACAGAGCTAAGTAACCAGAGCTGAACTCAACAAGGGGCAGGAAATATCCACAGTAATCAGCAGATCTGTCCAGAAACACTGAGTTGTTTTGCTGTTTTTCATTTATTTTTGTATTTGTTGTGTTAATTCATATGCATATATGTGTGTACACAGAGTTTTGAATGAGAAAGTAACCATGTAAAATTAATGTGCATTATGTGTGTACATAGAGTTTTGAATGAGAAAGTAACCATGTAAAATGAGAACCAACTTTGTAGTTAGAACAAAATGCAGTTCAAACACTCCCCCACTTTCAGATTCATTTTTTTCTTGTTAAGTCGTCATGTCTCCAAGAGGCTTTCTTTAAATAAAAATATTTCTGGATAATCTAGTAAAATAGCCCCTATTCTTTGAGCACCTACTATATGTCAGGTATTTTATTGAATACATGGATATCATATTACCATTTTATTTTATTTATTTATTTATTTTGATTTATTGTAGAGATGTGGTTTCACCAAGTTGCCCAGGTGGGTTTCAAACCCGTGGACTCAGGCAATTCACTTACCTCGGCCTCCCAAAGCGTGGGATTACAGGCTGAGCCATCGAGCCTGGCCCATATCACCATTTTAGAGATGAGAACACAGACTCAGAGGTTAAGTTGGTTTACATAGATCATAAAGTTAGTAAGAAGTTGAGCTAGAATTAGTTATATTTGGGTCTTCTGGAAATATAACTTCCCAGATTAGGAATTGTCAGTCATTCTTACCTACCTTTGGCTTGGTTTGGATAAACGAATGTACTTGAGGACAGTGGGCAGGTACAAGTCAGTGGGAGGCAGGTAGAAGGACTGTGGCTGCCTGGGCCCTGGAGAGGAAGTGCATCCCATCCTTAAAAACAATGACAATGATTTCAGGCTTCCCTGCACTAAAATTGGGATTCTTCCATTTCATGTGCTGTGACTTTGCCAAGTCATTTACTTTTCTCAGATTCCAGATCCACCAGAGAAATTTATTGTGGACAGTTTTCAAGTCAACAAGCACTAATGATGGAAAGATCAGATACCAGAGTACAAGAGTAGTGGAAAGATTCTGGAATCCAAGGCTACCAGAACAGGCCATGAAAAATAGGTGGTGACAAGATACCAACTAGACAGAGCTGGAGGCAGGGTTCTGGGCCATCAGAAGACATCAAAGAGCCCAGGAGGAAGTAAAGGTCCAAGACATTCCCAGAGATCCGACATCTGCATAGGTCAGTGGATGGGACTCACAGACTAGGGCGAGAGCCTGAGGACCTAGTGGTGATGAATCCCTCCCTCGTAGGACTGATGGTGACCAGCCTGGTGGCCAGCTGGACCATTCTGATAGGTCAGCACCCAGGACTGATCAGTCAGTGCCTGTGCCATCAAATGGATGCCTTTGGCCAGTAGCTCAGGGAATATTTCAAGTGTCATCCCTGAATAGTGTGGCGGTGGATTCAAGCTGAGAGAGGTCTGATAATTGGAAAAATGATTCCCAAACCCAGAAAAAAATAGAAGCTCAGGAAATCAGCATGGATAAGAAGTTTTAAAAGAGAAGAAAGGTTTCAAAATAAGTGGTTAGCATTAACAGGTCTCACCTATCTGAGAGCCAGGTCCAATACCCATCACTAAATGCCTCCCACTTAATATGGGCCAACAAGGGTTAGAGAGTGAACAGTGGTGGCACAAAGAGGAAAACTCTAGAATGTTGTTTGCCCTGTCCTCAATTTTAGCACACTGCTTGGCATCTAGTAAGCACCCAATATGTATCTGTTGCCAAAGTACAACTCATATGCCCAACTGTGATTTTCCAAGCAATGTTGCCATAAGCACCTAACAAAAGACTGCATTATTAGCAACATTATAATTTATAAAGCAAATTAGTAAGTTAACACCATAAATTTACTACTTTACTAATTCCTCTTTTGTAATGACACAGTCTTGACTATATTCAGATCATCTCTTATTGAGTAAAAAATGCAAGCCAGGTGCCAAATAACTTGAGACATTTTTTAAAAATTTTATTTTTGACATGAGACATCTTTGTTAGAAATTTTGATCCATAATTGAACTTGAACCTGCTATGTGCTGAAGTCTTGCAGACTTAAAGGAAATAATTTAATACAATTAGTTGATGCCTAGGTCTTCCTTGGCCCTCTTTCCTTTCTCAGCCTAGAGCACCAAGAATGTTCTCTAGCACAGCACTGAGGACACAGCATCACATGGGATGTCATGGACCAGCTCCCTCCAGACTCCAAACATCATGAGGCCAGAGACTCATCTAGCATGCCTGGGCAGCCCTAATGCCCACTGTGCTCATCACATCATCATGGCAGGCACTCAATAAATTTTTAGTAAATGGATGAATAATGGTGATTGCCAAGTGTCAATCTGATTATCGTCCCTTCCATGTTAAAATTTTAATACAATGACATAATTATCTGATACTGATTAAATTTTACTTGTGTTGTTATTACAAAAAATAAAACTCTTACAGTTAATGGAACAAGTCAGTGCTGTGTAGAACTTTCTAAAATCTTGTGGGAAAAATAGTATAATTGAGTGCTTTTAAGACTACAGTTAAATTAAAAATGATGAATTTATTCTAGGAATATTTTCAAAATTATTTTCTTTTAAAAGTGGCACAAAGCTTGAAAAGGTTTATGTTGTGAGGACACCTTTTTACGTTCGGTTTTCAAGTTGGAAGAAATTTCTATAGAAGTAATATATATTTATAGTAGAATTCTTTAAAAATAAAACAAAGAAGAAACAAATTATTAGAGACAGTGCAAATTCCTAACATCCAGAGATAATTGGCTTAAATATTTTAGCCTATATCTGTTCCCCCATATCTCCATCTAACTCTATGTTTGTTTCTCTTTCCTTAACCCTCCACACTTATATGTATTTATATATATTTTTGTGTGTCTCTGTGTGTCTACATGTGTCTGTCTGTCTCCGTGTATTTCAATGTGGATGTATATTTGTATTTCAAAATATAATTCTCCCCTCACAGCTCCACTGTAAACATTGGAAATTAGATGTAGGTAGAATTGTGGAAAAAAGAAAGATTAGCTGTGTCAGTCTTGATTGTCAGATGTATGTGTCTGACTCAAAGTGTAAATAACATACTAGTCTTCAAATGTACCTGCTATATCCTACCATAAAGAGTGATGCCTGGGGACTAGTGTGGCTAGTCATTTCGTATTCTTCTAGAGGCTTTACTATTTCAGTTGAAGTTCTTTTGCTTGAAGAACTGCTGCTTATGGAATGTCTGCAGGCAGGTCTCTGAGGGACTTTACAGTGAAACAACCAAGCCCCACTGGCCTGCAGTGGTCACTGCCCTACAGTTGTCAATCCCACTAACAGAAGTCAGGTTAAAAAACTCAAAGGTCTCAGCAGGGAATCTCTAAGATAATAACACTCTGCTCATCATTGTATAGCAATATAATTTGTAAATTCTCCACGGTAAATTCTATATCCCATTCTTTTGATTCTTCCAGGTCTTTTTCCAGCTACATGCTGAAAACTGGGTAAGTAGCATCACAGTTCTATACTTTCCTCATGTATCCTTTTTCCATAATCAGGCACTACTTTTCCATTATATAGTACTACTATTAAGTTCTGCAACACACACTATGAATTTTGGATGCTAATACCATTTATATGATTTTAGATTCAAGGGTTGCACACACATACTTATTACATGAACATATTGTGTAGTGGTGGGGGTTGGATCTCAGGAAGCCTATTTCCCAGATAGTGAACATTGTGCCCTGTAGGTAGTTTCTGAACCCTAACGCCCCTTCCCTCCCCCTTCTAATACTATCTATAAAGCAAATACTTCACTGTATAGCTGCTGATTAATACATTTTTCTAAGCTCTACCAGTTCCAACTTCTGAAACTATTAAACATTAGCTAAAAAAAGCTTGAGCATGTTATTCTTTATTGTGTTTTTCAGCTATGTTGAGATATAATTAAGAAATTAAAATCATACATATCAGGGTGTAAAATGTGATATCTTGAGAAAGAGAGAGAGAGAGAGAGAGAGAGAGAGAGAGAGAGAGAGATAGCGAAATGATTATCAAAATCAAACTAATTAACATATCCATTGGCTTACATAGCTACTTTTTTTTTTTTTAGCGGTGAGAATACTTAAGATGTCTCCATAAATTTAAAGTGTACAAGGTCAATTTCTATCTCTTTTAGGAACTGCTACACTGTTTTCCTTAAAGGTTGAATTAGTTTGCATTCCCACCAACAGTGTAGAAGTGTTTCCTTTTTTCCACATCCTCACCAGCATCTGTTTTTGGTTTTATTAATGATGGCCATTCTTACTGAAGTTAGGTGATATCTCAGTGTGGTTTTGATTTGCATTTCTCTAATGATTAGTGAGGCTGAGCATTTTTTCATGTGTCTGTTGGCTGCCCATATATCTTCTTTTGAGAAGTGTCTATTCATATCTTTGGTCCACTTTTTAATGGGATTGTTTGTTTTTTTTCCTTTTGGCACTTTTGAGTTCCTTATAGATCCTGGATGTTGGCCTTTGTCAAATATGCAGTCGGCAAATAATTTTTTCCTATTCTGTGGGCTGTCTCTCCACTCCCTGGATGGTTTCTTTTGTTTTGCAGAAGCTTTCCAGTTTGATGAAGTCCCACTTTGACCTTCCATACTACCCAGCAATCCCCCTTCTGGGAATATACCTGGAGAAATTTAAGTCACTCTACAAAAAAAGATACCTGCACATGCATGTTTATTGCAACACTATTTGCAATAGCAATAACATGGAACCAACAGTGCTGCCCATAGAAATTGGACTGGATAAAAGAAAAGTGGTACATATACATGACAGAATGTTATGCAGCCATAAAGAACAAAATTATGGACTTTGCAGTGACTTGGATTTAGAGTCTATAATACTCAGTGATTTATCACAGAAACAAAGAACTGAGTACCACATGTCCTCACTCATAAGCGGACCCTGGACATTTATCATAATATTGTAGGAAAAAGACTGGCAGTAACTGGAAACCGCCAGGGGAGGGTAGGAGGGGCATATAACATCAATTAAGGGTAGCTGATTTCAAACCAGGCAAAGTGGGGACCAAACGGAGGCCCAAACTTTACCTGTATGATGGCCTCTTATATACCTAATCCTGAGTAGTAGCCCCATATCTTAAAAAAAAATATGGTTTTGATTTGCGTTTCTCTGATGATTAGTGAGGCTGAGCACTTTTTCATGTGTCTGTTGGCTGCCTGTGTATCTCTTCTTTTGAGAAGTATCCATATCTTTTCCCTACCTTTTTAGTGGGGCTGTTTGTTTTTTTCCTTTTGGAATATTTGAGCTCCTTGTAGATCCTAGATATTAGGCCTTTGTCAGATATACAGTTGACAAATATTTTTTCCCATTCTTTGGGCTGTCTCCCTGCTCTCTTGATGGTTTCTTTTGCTTTGCAGAAGCTTGTCAGTTCTTATGGTATGGACATTTATCTTGTTTATCTTATTCCTTGTGGTATGGGCATTTAGGGTTTTGATCAGGAATTGGTTGCCAGTTCCAATTTTCATAAGGGTTTCTCCTGCATTTTCTAAGATTCTTAGAGTTTGAGGTTTTACATTTAGGTCTTTGATCCATTTAGAGTTAATTTTTTCATATGGTGATAGGTAGGGGTCCTGTTTCAATCTTCTGCATGTGATCAGTCAGTTTTCCTAGCACCATTTATACCACCTAACCCTAGTAAGAATGACCATCATTAATAAAACAAACAGCAACAGATGCTGACGAGGATGCAGAGAAAAAGGAATGCTTCTAAACTGCTGGTGGGAATGCAAACTAGTGCAACCTCTCTGGAAGACAGTGTGGCGATTTCTGAAAGAACTAGAAATTGACCTTCTGTACGACCCAGCAATCTCTCTATTGGGAATATACCTAGAGGAACTCAAGTCATTCTACAAAAAAGATCCCTGCATAAGCATGTTTGTTGTAGCTCTATTCACAATAGCAAAAACATGGAATCAACCATGCTGCCCATTGAAACTGAACTGGATTAAAAAAGTGGTACATATACAAAATGGAATATTATGCAGTCATAAAGAAATACAAATATATAGACTTCTCAGCAACTTGGATGGATTTAGAGTCTATCATACTCAGTGTCTATCACAGAAACAAAGAACAGAGTACCATATGTTCTCACTCATAAGCAGACCTAGAACAAGTATCATATAAGAAAGGGATTGGCAGTAATGGGAAACTGCCAGGGGAGGGAGGGGCACACCTCATCAACGAGGGTACATGCATAATGAACATTTGCATACGTAACCCTGAATTGTGCCCCGCATCTTTAAAATAAAATAAATTAAATTAATTTTTTCAAAAAAGAAAAACGTGAAAACAGAAGTTCCTTTAGAAACAGTCTTCAAAAATGAACTTTCATTTTTTAGAAGGCTGAGATAACACTCTTTGAGATTTTACTTTATTTTTGTGCTTTAATTTGGAATGTAAACATAGATCATGTGGTTAGTAAAACTTTGTTGGCATGCTACTGTAACAAGATTTATGTATCGGTATGTTTTTGTATTTACAATAAAGCTGGCACAAGTAAGCTGTGGCAAAAATAAAATAAAAAAATAAAAAATAAATTTTCAAAAAAAAATTTAAGTGTACAATTTGCTACAGTTGACGCTTCAACAACGGAGGGGTTAAGGGCACTGACAGTTGAAACTTGCTTATAATTTTTAACTCTCGCAAATCCTAACTACTAACAGCCTGCTATTGACTAGAAGCCTTACTGTTAATATAAACAGTTGATTAACACATATTTTGTATGCTATGCACTGTATACTATATTCTCACAATAAAGTAAGCTAGAGAGAAGATAAATGTTATTAAGAAAGTCATAAGGCCAGGTGCGGTGGCTCATGCCTGTAATCCCAGAATTTTGGGAAAGTGAAGGTGAAAGGATTGCCTGAGCCCAGGGTTTCAAGACCAGCCTGGGCAACATGGCGAGACAGCGTTGGTACAATAAATAAAAAAATTAGCCAGGTGTGGTGGTGCACACCTGTAGTTCCAGCTACTTGGAAGGCTGAGCTCTGCAGGTTGAAGCTGCGGTAGTCGTGATCATGTCACTGCACTCCAGCCTGGGTGACAAAGTGAGACTTCGACTCACCAAAAAAAAAAAAAAAAAAAAAAAAAAGGAGAAAAGAAAATCATAACAAAGAGAAAATACATTTATTATTTGTCAAGTGCAAGTGGATCATCATAAAGACCTTCATCTCATCTTCCTACCAGTAGGCTGAGGAGGAGGAGGAAGGGGAGAGTCTTGTGTTGCTGTCTCAGGGGTGGCAGAAGTGGAGGAAAAAGCCACATCTAAGTAGACCTGTGTGGTTCAAACTCGTGTTGTTCGAGGATCAACTGTGTTACTAACTGTAGCCACATTCTGTACATTAGGTCTCCAGAACTTACTCATAACTGAAAGGTTTACTCTTTGACCAAAATATCCACATTTCCCCTACTTCCTACCACTGGTAACCACCCTTCCACTTCAATTCTATGTTTCAAGGTTCTCCTACTTCACATACAAGTGAGATCAGGGCATGTTATAACTTTAGGAAATTGTGCTACTTGCTGGTTGGGTATAAAAGACACCATAACTCAGCTAACATTTCATACATACTATATATTTGCATGTCATTTATATACATATGAACTCTCTCTAGTGTATATAATACTATGTGTATTATGTAAGTAATGTTATACACAGAATCAAGTGGAATTTTAGTATAATGTTTTGTTTTACAATATATCAGGAATATCATTCCAGATGACCAGCTTTTATACTTTGACTACCTGTAGCATTCATTTTGCTTTCCAGTTTCTCACTCAGTGCTACAGGGATCTCATGCTTTGCACATGAAGAGCAATGTAGAAGCAAGACTTGTATTGCGTTTTCCACAGCTCTAACAGGCTGACAGGTACATTAAAGAGATTTAGTATATGATTACAGAATGTAATTCGTGAATAGCCCTGAATCTGGCTTGTCACTCTCTGATATTTAAGTGTCAGGGACTGGACATTATACAATGTGATCAAGAAGTTGTATGAGCTAGGAACTTGAGTTCTGTGTAAAATTAAAAACCCAATTTGGTTATAAACTGTCTATTCCCATCTGCACTTGACAGACTTATGTTCAAAAGTTAGTTGTAGTGAATACATTTACAACCTTTACTATCAATGGGATAAGCAATTACACAACCTCAGTTACAAGGGCTTAGTTCAAAGTAGGCTGAAAATTATTTTAAATTTGTCATAATCAGATCCATAATCTGAAAATTCCTTGAGAATTTTAGTATTCACAATAATAAAAAGTCAAGTTGATAAAACTATCCTTCACATTTGAAAAAGAGTATATAGTTAATACCAAGGCATAGTTAAGATATAAGTAGTGGAATGTAAATAATAAAAATGATAAGAGTATAATGTTTTCTAGTTCTACTCTTAGGCCATGGTACATTTACATTCCACATTTATCCATTAAACTGAGATTACTTGAATCTATAAAGAGTTATTATATTTCCTTTATGATTTATAAGAAAAACAATTTTACCTAATATAATTAAACAGGTCAGAGATTTCTATGATAAGATTAATGTATACAGTCAAAGCAAAGTCAGTGTATCAACTCTTAACAGCTGGTTCTATTTTAAAATGACCAGTCATTAGAATTTTCTTTAGTAACAGCAGAAGCTGAAGCAAAATAAATAAACAGTAAAAAAATATATAGGCACTTTGGCAAAATAATTACTTCCTATATATTTTATTTTAGAGTTCCACTTTGAATTGAAAATATTGTATTCATTGGGGGAAAATTGTATTTGGGAAATCAACTGTAGTTCAACAAATTTCATCATGAAAATAGTTATTGTGTAATCCAGTTAGCTCTTTGTTATACACATGATCCAATACCACCACCATCACTTTGTTACACACATGATTCAACATCACCACCATGTGTGGTGAATATGTTTCAACAAACCATTTATAATCACTACATAATCTCACATTCTTATGCTTGTTTGAGATGAAGGAAGATTAGAGAGACAAGAGAATTTAACCTGAAGCTGAGCCATGCCAAGCTCAACCTGACTTCACCATCTCAAATACCCCAGTTAGTAGCATCTACACTTCCAAGCCAGAATGAAAATAAGCTGAAAGTGAAGGGCTAGGAGATACTTGTCCTTTTATGATTCAGTCTGTAAGTAAGGAATTTTTCTGCTTACAGCAGCACCTGCCTAGGAGAAATAAAAAACAGAATGCTGTGCTCTAGTACAAGGGTTCTAAAGAGCCATGAACTTTGACTGATTTCATACACCAGATCCTCAGTCTATTTTCAACCAATGAACAGTGAGACTTTTATCAGTCAAATGCCCAGAGCTATGAATTCCTTCTCCCTACCAGAGCAGTGGTTTGTAAACTTCAAGTAACATAACCACAATGGAGTCCCTTTTCTCTCCCCCTTTAAATCTTTAGTCAGGTATCCAAACACTGCACATACATGTTTTATGTATACAATTGGATGACATTGGATATGTGCATACATCCATGAAATTATCATCACAATAAGATAATAGACGTATCCTTCATCTCCGAACTTTCTTCGTGTTCCCCCAACCCTGGTTTTGTGGTAAAAAATACTTAGCAAGAGATTTACTCTCTTAACAAAAATTGTAAGTGCCCAGCGTGGTGCTTTTGCCTACAGGCACTATGCTGTAACAGATCTCTACAACGAATTCATCTTGTACCCTTGAAGGCTTACCAAGTGAACAAGTCTAATTCTAAAGGATATTAGAAAAATCTTCAAGACACAAGAATACTGAAATAAAACATCCCAAACTTTTGGGATACAGTGAAAACAGTACTAATGATTACTTTCTCTGCGAATGCATCAGTGGTATCTGTGATTTCCTCAGCAGCTGGGCTGCGATTGTCAGTGAAAGCTGTGGTGAAGCTATGCTGGTGACAGAGATGCCAGGAGGGACAGTCCTTGGGACTCAGTAGTGGGTAGCAGTGGCGGCTGAATGTGTCTGTTATTGAGTCCCTGGGTGGCATATGCGGAACTGGTGTTACTCTTTTCTAAATGAATTAGTTGCCCAGCAATTCATTTAGATGCTACCAACTGGGGTATTTGAGATTGTGAATCCAATTAGAAAATGAATTGCCAAGCATGACTTTTCTCCATAATTTCTTTAAAAAATTGGCCTCTAATTCAATAAAATGGTGATTTCTGGTTCCCATTATTCATGCTAACCCTGTGGACTGCCCCCTTTTATATCTGTCATCCATAGCAAATAAGAGATTTGGGTGAGCAAGGACCATGCAGGTCTTGGCAGGAGGTAGAGCCCCTTTCCATGCAGAAGCTGAATGTGAGGGACACCAGGGCTGGGGGCTGGTGCAGTAGTGGGAGCTTGGGGGTGGCTTGGGGCCGTGCCCAGCTCCAAATCTGCTAGCCTGATGCTCTGACCTTCCCACATTTTCCATGAGTGCCTGCTGTGCTTTGCAAAGTCCTCTTCTGCTCACACAAGCTCACCTGGGTGCCGCAGCTGAGAACTTGACTCTTTCTCCGCACTTTCGAGGTGGTTTCTGTGACTCGCTGACCTGCCCTCACACATACTCTCCTGAATGAGAGGATGAGGCTCTGTGCTTGGGGGGAAACCAAACTGGCAGGTGGCCAGATCTGCCCCTTCTTCTGTCCTGGGTGGTAGCATCTGGCTGCTCTGTTCAGAAGCTGAATTCTGGTGCTAGAGGGGCTGGGCAGGGCCTTCCTTGCTCCCTGTTCACTCTCAGCTGACCCTGGTGGCCTCCAATGCCGGTTTGTCCCTCCCTCCTCCCTCACGGCTCAGAGCTGGTGGTGTCCCTACAGGCCCCCGCTCCCCAAGATGCCTCCATCTTAATGAAGAGACTGGAATATTAAAATATGTGGGCAATACATTAAAAACATGTATGCATGGATACATTTTGATCCAGAATGTTCACTTCTAGTGTCCATCTTAAAAAATAGAGATTGATGGATGCAGATGTTCCCTTTGGCACCATGATGAAAGTGAAACATTGAAAATGGTCCAATGTTCAACAGCAAAGGGCGCTGAGTAAATTGTGGCACAGAGTTGCTGGAAATACGCGAGAAGTAGACGATTCTGTGCAACGTCCACCTGTGGGGACATGAGATTACAGAAGCTAAAGTGCTTCTCATCCAGCCCCCAAGGGTCACAGGCCTGTGCTCAGGGTGCCAGGACAGGTGGAAGGGCACCTTTTGGAAGGACACTGTATCTGGGAGGAAGGCCTATAACCTTTATTCTGATCTGCATTCAAATTCCATTTCTTATTTTATCACAATAGTAAAATTTCTTGACTTTCTAATAAATATCTTTAAAAATAAAAACCAGAACTTAATAGGTGTTAAAAGGATAATATTTAATATGATGTTAATCTTTTCATAACTGTAAAGATAATATGGACACTTAAAATATTAAAATATCATTTAAAAGAGAAAATAAGAGATTTTGAATGTCTTACCACCAAATCTGATCATTATTAGTGGTTTGGCCACGTCTCTGAGATTCTGTCATTGGTCTCTTTCTGTCTCTGTCAATCTGTCTGTCTCTCTCTCACACACACACATTCGTTTACATTTATGTGAGCATGGGTGTTTACACCATCTGTAAGTAGTTTTGGAGAATGGGATCTTCAGTGCACATTGTTAACATGCTTTTTCACATAAGTTTCCTTGACGCCTTTCCACATGGGCATGTAGAGACCCAACACATCCATACACCTCACAGCTGCACCAGGTTCTGGGGTCCACCTGGACCAGAGAATTTTCATCCATCCCCTCCACATGGGTGCTAGGGATGGTTCCAATTCCTTGCTATTTCAACCAGTGCTGTGATGAACTGTCTTCAAAATAGACCTTGAAACATTGTGCAACAATTTCTATGGGATAAATTCCCAGCATTATCACTGCTGGGTGAAGGGACAGAGGTTTAGAAGTTCATAGATGCTGCCATCTCGAGAGGGGAGTATCCATGCCACGTCTCCCAGGGGATCTGCAGGGGTCTCTGCTTCCCACATTCTCACCAGTGATGGCTGTCACCAGTCCACAAACCTGCCAGTTTGATGAGAACAAATGACAGCTCAATAATGTGTTCTGGTGAAGAGGCCAGTCCCTCATTTGGGTGATCACATTTGAGCTGGGACTAAAAACAAGGGCAGAGCTCAGGAGCTGGTTCTCAACCCAGAAGCTCCCAAAAGTGGCAGTGATGGGAATTTTGTGGCATTATCTTATTTTCTTGTGCCAGCTGATGGAGGGAGGGCATACCAGCCTAAGTCTGCCAAGGGGCAGACTCAGCCCCTTGGCAGAATGTCTTAGTGCTTGCGGGGTTTTGTTTGTTATATATGTATGTTATATACATATGTGTGTGCATATGTATAGATACACATATAAATAAGTATATAATTGGGTGTCTATGCACGTGTCTATGCACATATAAATAAGTATATAATTAGGTGTCTATGCACGTGTATAGCATTTGTGGTCTTTCTGCATGAAGCTCCCTGGACTGGTGGGCGGCACCCCACGAGTGAGCACTTGGTGACAGGTGCCCAAGACCCTGCTGGGTGTAGATCCCACGAAACTTGTGTGCAGAAGCAGATTTTTATTCCCGAGTCCAGAAATAAGGATCCATTCTCCCAAGTCAGTCCTTGTCCTTGGGACTGGCAGAAGTAGGTTGACTCTGCCATAAGTGGGTGCAGCCGGAGGTTGGAACTTTGGGGGGCACTTCTGACATCCGGGAGAGGGAGACAACTGGCAGCCTTCATCTCCAGGTTCAGGGGTGCGGTGGTAGGGTCCGGACATTGCAGGACCAGAGAAGCCCTAGGTGTTCAGGGTTGGGATTCTGCGACTCACCTGTGCCACACCGGGCACCTGGCAGCGCAGGGTGACAAGCCTCGGTGTGGATGGTGGCGTGGGGTGGTGGTGGTGGTGGTGGGTGAGCAGGGGGAGTGGAAGAGCCGAGCCCAGCCTCTTGGAGAGGGGAGAGCTTCACTGGTGGCTCTGGGTGGCGGGCAGTGACAAAAGCCAGCGGGACCTAGTGCCATCAGGGGGTCTCCCTTCCAGTGTCAACACCCCTGAGCTTCAGAGAACAGGGGAGAAGAGGCTCTTTTTGGCTGGCGTGGATGTAGACGTCCCCAGATTTTCCTGTGTCCCGAGAGCCGGTTTCCAAAGCCCCCAGACCGAGTCCCCAGGGATGGATAGACATCCCTCCATGGACTGGGGCCAGCGCGGCCGCCTGACTGCGCATGTGCGATGAGCGCCGGCAGGGACCCAGCAGGGCTCTGGCCGGGGCAGAAGCGGGTCTTTGGAGGGGTTCCGGGTAAGACCCGCTGCATTTGTCCTGCTCAGGGTTAAACAGAGAGCTTTTCCTGAGTGGTGAGGTTCCTGCGAAGAGGCCATCACAGGAAGGTTTGTAATATTCGTATTTATAACTGACCAAAAGGAAAATTGAGGCTCAGAAACCACCAAGGTCCAGTCATTGGGCAATGGATGAAGACCCTCTGAAGTCTAGGGTGCACGTGTCTGGCAGCAGAGGTGGCCTCCTGCCTTCAATTAATTGGTTAATAATATTACAGTCGGGATGCGTCAAGGCCAGTCAAGATAATTTTAGGGTGCTGTTTCTCAGAGAGAAAACAGACTTGTCAGCATTATTCTTCTCTGCTCAATGCCAGAAAAATGAGACTTTATTTTAAATTGCTGTGCTCCAGAAATTTTAGTTTCACATGGTTTTCGATGAGCCCATGGTGAACCTGCAACTAGTAGTAAGGAAATCTCAAAAACCTTATTAAAATTTTAACTATAGTTAAGTTCTGCCTAATTTTATTTATTGGGCCCCTGCTATTTAGAAGACAGTGGCCTAGGATCTGGAAATACCGAATGGACTAAAAACCTGTCTATTTTCTGGAGTGGTGCGGGGGTGGTGGGGAGGGGATCAGTTACCATGAAGGACATTCCAGGAAGATGCACCCTCTCCCTAGGCTTACCTGTCTCACCTGCGAAATGCTAGAATTTGACCAGTTGATGTCTACGGTTCCTATAGGGTTAAAACATATTTGTAAAGGCAAACAAATAATAGAACTTTCATTCTAGCCCTCCCTTAGAAAGTAGATCCAACTGTATCTTATTTTTAAATGACAAAGTTATAAACATAAAAGAAATAAATAGAAAAGAGATAATCACATTAAGAATATTCTTTGCTATTTGTATTAGAACACTGAACTTTATATTTTTAAATGTCAATCTTTTTTTATTCCATGAAGGAGAACAAAGAAATCACACAATAATGTAGTAATTTGTCTGAAATAGGGCATCATTTTCTAGGTAAGAGGGCATGAGACCCCTTTTCTACATATCTGTAGACATCTGAACGCCCTATTCTTGGTGGAGATCAGGAAAAGATGTGATGAGGGCGTTACTTTGGCTATTACAGGTCCCCTTTGTCAGCATTCTGGGGTGTCTTCTAACTGGAGTGAGGATTTTACTGCAATCAGGGCTGAGTGCAGAACCAGGAGCAGGTGATGGTCGGACGGCCAAAAATGGGCTACCTCAAGGGGATCAAGGGTGTCACCTGAGGATTAGAATGAAAAACCACACAGGGAATGGTTTGATGGGCGAGGCCAAAGTAAGCGAGGAAAGCCAGAGCAGGAGGGTGGTTGTGAGAAGCATCTGCGACCAGGTAAGTCCCGGTTTGGGGGAGGCTGAGAAAAACAATCCTGTTTCTAGAACCTTCCAGGTTATTGAAGAACACAGCTATGACGGACTCATGTCTGGGCTGTTTTAGGAGAGTCCTCGTTTCAGATAGTATTCCGAAACTTGTCAGATCTCGCATCCCAGTTTTGTTCACTGAGTGGTATTTGGCGCCTCTGCTTGTCTAAGTGCTGGGGTAGGGGCTTGTGATTTAGTCAGAACAGAGGTGTAGACGCTGCCCTCAGGTCACTGACTGCCTTGTGAGGGTGAGCAAGGATAATAGTATAACTCTGAGTGATGAATTGTTGAAGGCAGAGTACCCGGTAAGTAAAATCATAATCTTATGCCTCCTTCAAAATGGTTATAACTACTTTTTATTATTCTGACCTGTTGCTCTTAGGGAATAAAGACCTTTAGGAAAATTCATAAAGGGGAAGGGGGCCCTGAGTGCTTGATAGATAATGTATATGGATCTTGACTGTGTTAACCGTGAGATTTCCTACTCTGAATGATGTCCACTAAGACCACCAATGTTGTCTTCTTTCATTTATCATTTCTACTGCCTTATGAGCAGATCCTTTGCTGCTGACTCAGGTCATACAGAAGGAGCAACATGGATGAAAATATCTCTAATACATCATTCCTAATTACAACATATATTTTATATGGATGGTTGTTTATAGATGGATGGATGGAGAAGGGTGGGATGGATCTGGACACACAGATCCTGGGGATGGACACAAAACTTTTCATGTCTGCAAGTGTTACAAGGTGCACCTTCCAGGAAGTGGATTACCTTTTAATAAAAGTCTATTATAAATAGACTTTTATTAACTTTGAAATGATATTGAAGAACAGCATCAGATGAATAGGTTTAAAAAAAATTTTCTAAGGTTATAACATTCTAAGCTAGCTTGTTCGATAGTGGTCAATGTCGTTGCAAAAACAGTCACGCACTGCCCTCTAGTGCCCATATTAGAAAATGGTATGAATGCTTTAGATTCCATAGCTCAATCTCCAAAATATGAAAACATAAAAAATTGAATGTCTTCGTAGGCTTTTGGTTATGTCAAAATCCAATTCTCTAAGTTTTAATATTTTTTAGTGTAACTTCCAGTGGAAGTTCCTTTTGTCATTGTATATTGTGAAAACTAAATCTCTTCCCAAGTACTGCATTTCAACAATTATTTATTTAGCAACCTAGACCCTGGATTCTAGGACTGAACACAAACTAGGTTGCTGTCTCACAGGGCTGGCAGAGTGGGGTGAGGAAGTGTTGAGAATAATAGGTTATGTCACAGCTGTGTATGTCATAAAGATAATAGTATATCAAACCAAAGCATACTGAGGGAATTATTTTGATACAAACAATAAAACATTTAAGAAAACTTGAAAACTATTATTCAGAATAGTTGTATATGCTCATCTAACTCAGATATATTTTTCCAAAAGTGGGACATTCTATATTCCCAGTTACTTTTGCAATAAATATGAGCACTTATCCATGCTATTTAATGCTTGTGAAAATAGGATTTTATTTTATTTTTTTATGTTGAATACTTTTCTTTATTATTATTATTTTTTATTATAACGATGTGGGGTGCAATTCAGGATTAGGTATACAAACGTTGATTATGCAGGTACCCTTGTTGATGAGGTGTGCCCCTCCTTCCCCTACCAGTTTCCCTCAACTGCCAATCCCAGCCCCCCAACAGTTTCCCATTACTGCCAAATGTTTTCTTATAGTATTATTATTGTTCAAGGTCTGTTTATGAGTGAGATCATATGGTACTCTGTTGTTTGTTTCTGTGATAGATCACTCAGTATGATCGACTCCAAATCCATCCAAGTTGCTGCGAAGTCCATATATTTGTCCTTCTTTATGGCAGCATAATATTCCATTGCGTATATATACCACATTTTCTTTATCCAGTCTAGCTTGGATGGGCAACATGGTTGGTTCCATGTTTTTTCAATTGTGAATAGAGCTGCAACAAACATATGTGTGCAGGTATTTTTTTTTTGGTAGAATGTTTGGCGTTCCTCTGGGTATATTCCCAATAGGGGAATTGCTGGGTCATATGGAAGGTCAATTTCTAGTTCTTTCAGAAATCGCCACACTGTCTTCCAAAGAGGTTGCACTAGTTTGCATTTCCACCAGCAGTGTAGAGGCATACCTTTTTCTCCATATCCTCACCAGCATCTGTTGTTGTTTGTTTTATTAATGAATGGCCATTCTTACAGGGGTTAGGTGGTATCTCAATGTGGTTTTGATTTGCATTTATCTGATGATGAGTGAGGCTGAGCACTTTTTCATGTGTCTGTTGGCTGCCCGTATATCTTCTTCTGAGAAGTGTCTATTCATGACTTTTGCCCACTTTTTAAAGGGGCTGTTTGTTTTTTCATTTCGGCACATTTGAGTTCCTCATAGATCCTAGATGTTAGGCCTTTGTCAGATATACACTTAACAATTATTTTTCCCATTCTGTGGGCTGTCTCCCTGCTCTCTTGATGGTTTCTTTTGCTTTGTAGAAGCTCTTTAGTTTGATGAGGTCCCACTTGTCTATCTTATTTCTTAAGGTATTGGCCTTTAGGATTCTGAATAGGAATTAGTTGCCAGTTCCAATTTCCATAAGGTGTCTCCTGCTTTTTCTAAGATTCTTATAGTTTGAGATTTTACATTTAGGTCTTTGATCCATTTCAAGTTAATTTTTGTGTATTGTGATAGGTAGGGGTCCTATTTCAATCTTCTGAATATGGTTAGCCAGTTTTCCCAGCACCATTTACTGAATAGGTTCTCCTCTCCCCAGTGGTTGTCATTGGAGGCTTTATCAAAGATGAGTTGGTTGAGGAAATGAGGCTTTGCTTCCAGAATCTTTATCCTGTTCCATTGGCCTATGTGCCTGTCCTTGTACCTATACCAGGTTGTTTTGATTACTGTAGCCTTATAGTAAAGTTTGGAGTTTGGAGGTGTGATACTTCCTGCTTTGTTTCTTTTGCTAAGGGTTTTTTTTGGCTATTCGTGGTCGTTTATGTTTCCATATGAATTTCTGTATTGTCATTTCCAGGTCTGAGAAGAATGATGTTGGTAACTTAATGGGTATTGCGTTGAATCTATAGATTGCCTTTGGTAGGATGGACATTTTAACAATGTTGATTCTTCCTATCCATGAGTGTGAAATATTTTTTCATTTGTTTGTGTCTTCTTGGATTTCTTTGAGCAGTGTTATGTAGTTCTCATTGTAAAGGTCTTTCACTTCTCTGGTTGGGAAGTTGCTGAGGTATTTCATTTTTTGTGTGTGGCTATTGTAAATGGGATTGTGCTTTTTATTTGGGTCTCTGCCTGCTTGTTGTTGGTGTATAGGAATGCAACAGTCTTTTGCACGTTTATTTTGTACCCCAAGACTTTGCCAAAGTCCTGTATCAATGCAAGCAGGTTTTTGACAGATTCTCTTGGATTTTCAAGGTATAGGATCATATCATCAGCAAAGAGGGATAACTTGACTTCCTCTTTTCCTATTTGGATACCCCTGATCTCCTTCTCTTATCTAATTGCTCTAGCTAGGACTTCCAACACAATGTTGAACAAGAGGGGTGAGAGTGGGCAGCCTTGTCTTGTTCCAGTTTTCAGGGGTGATGTTTCCAGGTTCTGTCCATTTAGCAGTATGTTAGCTGTGAGTTTATCATAGGTGGCAATAATTATTTTGAGGTATGTTCCTTCTATACCTAGGTGTTTGAGGGTTTTTATCAAGAAGGGATGCTGGATTTTATCAAAAGCTTTTTCTGCATCTAATGAGATAATCATTTGGTTCTTGTTTTTATATCAGTTGATACATTTAATTACATTTATGGTCTTGCGAATGTTGAACCAGCCCTGCATGCTGGGGATGAAGCCTACTTGGTCATGGTGGGTGACTTCTGAGATGTATTTTTGGGTCCAATTTGCTAGAATCTTGTTGAGGATTTCTGCATCTATGTTCATGAGGGATACTGGCCTGTAGTTCTCTTTTTTTGTTGGATCTGTACCCGGTTTGTGTATCGGTGTGATGTGAGCTTCGTAAAATGATTTGGGAAGAATTCCATCTTTCTCAATTGCCTCAAATACTTTCAGTAGGATTGGTATCAACTCCTCCTTGCAGGTTTTGTAGAATTCTGCTGGAAAACTATCCGGTCCAGGTTTTTTTTGGTAGGTAGTTTTTGTATGACAGAATCAATTTCCTGGGTTATTATTGGTCTATTTAGTGTCTCAATGTCTTCTTGTTTCAACCTGGGGAGGTTGTGCGATGTCAGAGAGTCCTCCATTTCATTTAGGTTATCAAGGTGTACATAGTAATCTCTGATAATCTTTTGTATTTCTTCACAGTCAATTGTGAGTTGATCTTTTGTATTTCTGATTGTGTTTATTTGGGCTTTTTCTCTCTTTTTCTTGGTCATTCTGGTTAGGGGCACATCAATGTTGTTAATTCATTCAAAGAACAAACTTTTTGTTGTCGATGTTTTCTATGATATTTTTGTCTTCTATGTCCTGTATTAGGGTTCTTATTTTTGTGATTTGGATCTTTCTGGTAAAGTTGGGGTTTTGGTGGTCTTCTCTTTCCAGCTCCCTTAGGTGATTTGTTAGGCTCTCAACTTCTGATCTTTCTATTTTCTTCATGTGTGCTCGTAGAGATATAAATTCCCCTCTGAGAACTGTTTTCAGGGCATTCCAGAGGTTTTGGTAAGATGTTTCTTCATTTTCATTTGTTTCCAGGAGTCTTTTAATTTCTGCTTTGATTTCAGTGTTGACCCAGTAGTTGTTCAGCATCATGCTATTTAGTGTCCGTGTCTTTCTGGGCCTTGGGAAAGTGTTGTTGGTGTGTTCACATTTATTTTTATTCCACTGTGGTCTGAGAATGTGCATGGCAAGATTTCAACTTTATGGAATTTGTTTATGCCTGATTTATGGCCAAGAATGTGATCAGTCTTAGAGTATGTTCCATGTGGTTATGAATAGAATGTACATTCTGTGGTTGTTGGGTGGAATAATCTGTAGGTATCTATTAAGTCCATTTGGTCTAGTGTCAAGCTTGGTTCTGGGTCTCCTTGTTTATTTTTTGCTTCGATGATCTATTTAGGACTATCAGTGGGGTATTCAAGTCCCGTGCTATAATAGTGTTAGAGTCAATATCTTTTTTTAGTTTACTTAGCAGTTGTTTTATAAATGCTGGTGCTTCTGTGTTGGGTGTGCATATGTTTAGGATAGATATTTCTTGTTGATAGATTGAACCTTTTATAATAATATAGTGTCCTTTTGCTTCTTTTAAAATTTTTGTTAGCTTAAATGTTGTTTTGTCTGATATTAAGATTGCAACTCCTGCCTTCTTTTGTGATCCACTTGCCTGGAGATTCATTTTCCAACCTTTAAATTTGAGTCTGTGTGCACCCCTTCAATTGAGATGAGTCTCCTGGATGCAGCAAATAATGGGGTCATGGTTTCTTATCCAGTCTGCCATTCTGTGTCTTTTCAGTGGTGCATTTAGTCCATTCACATTCAGGCTGATTATTGAAATGTGATTGTTTATCCCTGTCATGAGGATCTAATAAAGTTTTTTTCTTTGTTTGCTTGTATTCTTTTGACTTTGGGGTTAAAGTATGTGTGTGTTTTCAAGTTTCTTGTTGCACTGTATTCTCTGCTGATTCTGTGCTCTGCTGTTCTCTAGGGAAGTGTGTGGTCAATCTTCTTCTTTCCTCTGTGCTTAATACCTTTTTAAGTGTCTCCTGTAGAGCTGGTCTGGAAGCTGCATAATTTCTTAGGGATTGGATGTCTGGGAAGGATTTTAACTCTCCATCACTGATGAAGCTGAGCTTGACTGGATAAGAAATTCTTGGCTGAAATTGTTTTTCTTTGAGGTCTTTGAAATATAGGTCTCCAGTCCCTTCTTGCTTGTAGTGCTTCTGCTGATAGGTCTGCCACTATTCTGATTGGTTTTCTCTGATTGGTAGTCTCATCTTTCTCTCTTGCTGTTTTTAGGATTTTTTCTTTTGTGCCTACTTTGTATAGTCAAATTACTATGTGTCTAGGGGTTGTTCTTTTCTTTCAATGTCTTTTGGGAGTTCTCTGTATCTCTTGTACTTGGCTAGTCACATCTCTGGTGAGATGAATGTTTTCCTGGATTACTTCCTGGAATACTTGCTCCAAATTGTTCTCCATTTCCCTTCTTCTTTTGGGATACCAATCAGGCATAGGTTTGGCCTCGTGATAAAATTGCACATCTCTTGTAGGCTTTGTTCTTTCTTTCTGAGTCTTCTTTCTATGTTTTTTAACAGATCGGGTTAATTCCATGTTCTGGTCTTCAAGTTCTGAGATTCTTTCTTCAGCTAGATTTAATTTGACTTTCCATGCTTGTCTTCTTATTATTTATTTCCTGGATGAAATTTTTTATTGCCAAGTTCTTTCAGTGCTGTATATTGTCTTTCTTGAGTCCTATTCAGTCTTTACAGCCATTCCCTAATCCCTGTCATAGTCTGGGAACAGTCTTTGGTGACTTCCATTGTTTGGGCACCAAGGTCTGATTTTTCAGAAGTTTTGTCTTTGGTACACTTGAAATTACCTGAAGTCTTCCTTTGGTTTTTCCTCATTTGTGACAGATCTCTTGTTTTTTCTCTTTAGTTCTGCTATTCAGTGTTAGTGAGAGAGACTTTCCCTTCTGACATTTGCTCAGACCTGTATTCTTCCCTAATCTGGGCTCTGGATTTGTTCTATTTTGAAATAGGATGGTGGATGGAAAACTTTGCTGTCTCTTGTAGCTTTCATAATTCGAATAAGGTGGGGGGGAGTAGGGGGCTAGAAATCTGATACACTTGCTAATTAAGATGTTCACTTATTGTGGTATGTGTTCCCTGAGACCCACTCCCCACTACCACTTTATATGACCAAGCAAAGCAGAAACCAATGCAAAAGCAATTGAACACATACACACACTCCAAAACAAACTGGAATAACAACAAAGTGAAACAAAACAATCAGCAACCAAAAGACCCCCCAAGAAAACTAAACACACACACAGATGCCTAGCACAAAATGAATTGAGAAGAAACACAGAAAGACTGAAGGCGGGGGAAGGGGCACTCAGGTCGAACCCTCACGCATCTATTGACATTCCCCTTAAACTATAAAAAATGAATATAAAAAAGACCCAGAAGAACAAAAGAACAAAAACCAACAACCACAACAAAATTGAAAGATGGACACTCAATCATTCACATACACACAAAAACAGAAAACGACAGAAGAAGAAAGAAACAGAAAAAGAAAAGAAAAATAAAAAAAAAAATGGGGGGAGGGTAGGCAGATCAAACCCTCACATACACATTCATACACAAAGGAAAAATATTTTAAAAATAGATGAACCAGCCGGGCTCGGTGGCTCAGCCTGTAATCCCGCGCCTTTGGGAGGCTGAGGTGAGTGGATTGCCTGAGCCCGTGGGTTCGAGACCCGCCTGGGCAGCGAGACCTCATCTCTACAATAAATCAAAAAATCAGCCGGGCGTGGTAGCGCATGCCTGTAATTCCGGCTACTCGGAAGGCTGAGGCGGAAGGATCGCTGGAGCCCAGCAGGTCGAGGCTGCGGTGGCCGGGAGTGGCCGCTGCACTCCAGGCTGGGCGACAGAGTGAGACTCCAACTCAAAAAAAAAAATAGATGAACTATCTCGCAAACAGTCAAAAAACGTTTTTTAAATTGAAAAATAATTGAAAAATTTAAAAGCAAAAACAAACAAACAAACAAAAACCTGCCCTCTTGTGGCAGGCTCTGTAATTGTTCCTCTACTCAGTTCTCTCCTGCAGAGCCACCTGCTTCACCCTGTCCTCAGGGAAGGAAGCAGGGAAGGAGGAGGGATAGTGGAGGTGGGTGGGGCTGCAGGCCTCCCCTCCCACTCTTGTATGGTCAGGGAGATCTCTGGTGGGGAGATATGGGACTGTCTCTTCCCCAGGTATGTACTCTCACTGGGGTGCCACAGCCAAGCCTTTCCTGGAATGGAGCTCTCCTATTACGACTGACGTCCAGACTCTGCCTGGGTTTGTCCCTCTCAGTCGTGGCCCAGCTGTGTGGGTCTGACGTTCAGAGAATTGCTGGGGAGGAGGGGGTTTGGGTCAGCTCCAGTCTCATCACTGATCTCTTTGGAGTTCTTCCTTCTCCTTTTCTGGCCGCACCCTTTGTCCTACAGCTGGATCAGGGTAGGGGGTGGGGTGCCTGGAACGCAGCACTCCTGAGGTCACTCTGAAGTTTGTGCTCTCAGGATAGTAGTCCCTTTGGGTCACGATCAAGCCCTGAGTAGTTGATCCACCAGTCACAGAGATTGGACCTGTTGGTCTGTAATGAGCAAGTGGAAGTACTTTCCTGCGCCGCCTTCAATATGGTGGCGGGGTGCCTCTCTTGTCCTCTTCCGTGGGAACATGCCTCTGGACTCCATCTACAGCCCCTTCCAGCACCCTGCAAGGTGCTGAAGAGATGAGGCCAAGCCCAGAGCAGTCCCTCTCCTGCTTCACTGGTGAGGGAGCGCCTGGGGCAATCGTGTTTCCCCGCCACTTTTCCAAAGGAAAACTTCTGTCTGTTTTGAAAAAACAAGGTTGCTCCACTTCTGCAGTCTGGGAGAGAACCAGGGACGAAGTAGAGAAGCTGCTGCACCTGCTGTTGCACGAGGCACCTGGCCACCTGCCCACGAGCCCCACTTAGTCTCTCCCAGCGTTTCCTTGCCAGGGAGGGTTTGTTGACTTAAAACTTGGAAGGCTGAGGCGGAAGGATCACTGGAGCCCAGCAGGTTGAGGCTGCGGTGGCCGGGAGTGGCCACTGCACTCCAGTCTGGGCGCCAGAATGAGACTCCAACTCAAAAAAAAAAAAAAAAAAGGAAAGAAGAGAAAGAGAAAATGGTGCTCGGCTTCTGTGTCCTGGGAATCACTAGAGTCCAAACCCAGATGCTGTGGTACCAGCTGCTGCACCAGGAGAGCCTCGGCTGCTAGTTCCCTAGCCCTCACTCCGTCAGCCACTCACACGCCCACTCGCTCACCAGCACATACACAAAATTTTCCCTATGCTCGCTTACTCATATGGGGACTCGAATCGTCTGACTGGCTCTGCCGCCATCTTCCCTGCCTCCCAAAGTAGGATTTTAATTGTTACATAGCATTCCTTAAAATATCTTGTACACATATTACATACTTCTGTAGCTCCCCCTGCCATCTTCCTTCATCAACCAAATCTATTTTATTCAAAAGTGGAGCTCACTTGCTATCTTCTGGCAGCTTCTTATTCTAGGATAATCCACTGGATTTCCAGAGCACTTTGACTCTATTCTTTTCTCTCTCAGAACGGCAGGCACACCACACTTTGTCTTATGTTTTTCTATATACTAAGAGCTTCTCCCAGGTAAGGAACTGCTGAATCAACTCTCTGTCCAACTCAGCACAGAGCTTGGCATACAGTAGACACTCAATAGGGACTGCAGAAACACAATTTGTAAATCCATGAATTACTCACTGTTGCAGAGAATCCAAGTTGCCCATCAAAATCCATTCTCCCCTTCTCTGGATACACAGTTGCATTACACTTCCCAGACTTCCTTGCGTTGCATGTGGTCATGTGACCAGTTCCAGCCGATGGAAAAGAAATGGAATTTTTGTGAGTTGCTTCCAGACCAGGCCCATGGAATCCTCCCACGTGTTTTTTTTTTCTCTTCTTGTGGTTCTGATGCTAGATGCAGCTGAGGATGAGGTCCCAGGGATGGTGAAGCACAAGATGGAAGGACTCTGGATTCTTGAATGACGCTGGAGGAGAGCTGTCCCCAATCTGAGCCAGGGTAGGGGCACAAAATACAGGGTTATGCCATTAAATATTGGGGGTTATTTGGTTATTCAGCATGACCTAATACATCTGCTTAAAAATCTATTGCAGGTGGAGAGGGGCAGGGGGAGGGGAGGGGGAGAAGGGGGGTGGAAGGAAGGAGAGAAAGGGAGAGAAAAAAAAGAAAAAAAGATTGATTGCAGGATTCACTTAAACTCTCATCGCTCCAGCACATTTTAAATAACTGAAGTGAATTTGGCCTTGTCACTGTTACCCCTCCATTTTGACCTTGATCTGGGTGCCTCAGTTTGAATGGCATGTCCCTGCCCTCCAGGAGCTCATAGTCTGGAGGGAAGAGGGACAAAGCTGTGAAAACGAATGTAGGCAGAAGAAAAGAGCAAGTGTTGCGTTGAAGTGAAGCAGAGAACTGCAAGGGAAGGAGGAAGACCGTTCATGGGGGTGGGTGTCTAAAAAGGCCTCACTGAAATGATGTTTATCCTTGGCAACCAGGCCTGTCTCTGCCAGGACAGCCAGACTGGAGATGGGCCTGACGTGAGGCTGGCCTCTGGACAGGCAGGGACAGGAGGCACAGAAGCCCAATCCTTAGAGGGAGCCCTGAGAGGACAGTGAGGACAGGACAGACCTCTGACTCTGCTGCCCACCTGCCTTCCCCCAGTGCTATGCCTCCATCCTGGGCACCTGGCTGGACAACTACTCCAGTGATTTCTGTCAACCCCCAGAGTTTCCCTCTCTCAGAGTGTAGGGGCCTGGACCTGGAGCACCTGCCCACCTTCTCCTGGCTTAGCTGGGGCACCCAGAGCCCACCGAGGCAGAGTTCGAGGGTGGGGAGTACTTGGGTGGATGCATGTGAGTGCATGGGAAGAGGATAAGGCTGGGCTTTCAGAGGCGACAGTAGCAATGAAAACCTCAGACCGATCACGAGGCGGTCATCAGTCTGGGAAGACTTCCTGGGTGTGGAGCCTTGCACTGGGCTTCTCTGAAAAGCACAGGGAAGGTTTGTGCAGGTGGAAGGAAGGCACATGGGAAGTCAATTATGTTGGTGATCTTTCCTCATTTGCAGCACCAGGGACAGCTTCAGTTCAGGTTCTAAAACCACCCTGAGAATACGTGCCAGCTAGAACTTCCTTGGAGCTCCAGCTCCATCACCAACTCCAGCTCTGTTACAAGGTCCGGCTTCATCACAAATCCAGTCCAGGACCAGCTGCATCACAGCTCCAACTTTGTCAGAAACCCAGCTCTGGTTCCAACTCCAGCTCCATTGCCAGCTCCATTGCCAGGTACCCGTCCAGCTCTAGGGCTGGAGCAGACTCAAGCAACAGCTCTTGGTGAAATCTGCAGAGCTGCAAGCAGCTGCAGGCCCATCTTAGCACCTGCTCCTGAGCTCCTGCCAACTCCATCAGCAGCTCTGGCCCCAGAGCTAAGGCAGCCCCAGCAGGAGACTAACTCCATCTGTGGAGACACTGAGGCCTCCGCCCCACATCCAGAGCCCAAGCCAGCACCAGCTCGAGGTCTAGAGGCCATAACAGAGCCTGATCCAGCAGCATCTCTGGAACCATAAACACCATCTCCCCAAATCTGGACCTGGAGCTCTGGGCAGCCCTGCCCTCTCCACCAGTGCATTGGGGTTAATTTTGGTTTTTCTCTTACATAGTCTCAGGGGTTGCTGTATTTTATCTTGTAAATTTCACCTCAAATATAATTTAATGTTTTCAACTTTCTGCAATGTACAGTTCAGTGGAACATAGTACTGATATTACGTGACCATCACTACGTTCAAAACATTTTCTCCAACCCTGAACCCATTAAGCAGTCACTTCTCATTTTCCCACCCCCTAGGCCCTGGCAGCCACTAATCTTTCTGTCCCTGTAGATTTACCTATTGTAGATTTTTTCATATCAGTGCATTTATATCTATCCTTTTATGTTTAGCCACACAATATATGAGGGGACTGATTAATTTTTGCTTTTTATTTTGATAAAAATAACTTAAAAGAGAAACCCCAGAGAAATCAAAGATTATATGTAAAAACTGAAGCCTGTATACTAAATATTTGCACAATCTTGAGGCAAAAACTGCTTTTCTATGATTGAGGAGTCAGCAGTCACCGAGGAGATGACTGGCTCCTTCTCTGGCCAGACTAGAAACAAGGAAAATGTTGCGAGCTGGAAAGACAGACTCTACACTGGGAGAGTGTGCCTTATAACCCACGACCAGAGAAAGGGTTAATGTCCCAGTGGTTCAAAGAACTCTCATGAATCACATTTTTTTAAAGGGACAAAGGATGAACCCCTGCAATTCAAAAGGGAAGCAGCAAGTACAGCCAGTAAAGGGCAGATACGTGACCTCCCTGACAATGACATGCGTGAATGTACATGTTTTGAGTTGCCATCTGTCCCCATCAGACTGGCAGGTTTGTGTGCTGGTGACAACCAGCACTGGTAAGAATGTGGGGAACAGAGACCCCTACAGATATCCTGGGAGACGTGGCATGAATGCTCGTCTCTCAGAGAACCATTTGACAGGATCTATAAAGTTCTAAACCTCTGTCTTTTCACCCAATAGTGATAATGCCGGAAATTTATCCCATAGAAATTGTTGTACAGTGTTTTAAGGTATGTTTTTAAGAAGACTCACCACAGCATTGGTTAAGATAGCGAACAATTGGAAACATTCCTGGCATCCATGTGGAAGGGGTGGATGAAAACTCTGTGGTCCAGGTGAACATGGGAACTCCGTGCAGCTGTGAGGTGGGTGTGGTGGGTCTCTACATGCCCTTGTGGAGAGACATTAAGGAACCTGTTATGTGAAAAAGCATGTTGACCGTCTGCACTGAAGATCTCGTTCTTCAGAGCTACATACAGATGGTGTAAACACACATGCTCACATATATGTCAATGAATGTGTGCAGGAGAGGGAGATAGACTGACAGAGACAGAAAGAGAAATTAGAGACAGAGCCTGAGAGATACAGCCAAACCGCTAATGATCAGATTTGGTGGGTGAGACATTCAGAATCTTTTATTTCTTCTTTATGGGCTAGCTAAATATTGTTATAATGCGCACATTATTTTTATAATAGTGAAAAGATCAACATCATACTAATACTGTCCTTTCAAAACTCACCTATTCAGCAATGTACGTTACCTAATTTTTATTTCTAGACATTTTATTAAGCCCCAAAATTTAATATAGTAAAATAAAGAGTTAAATATGAATGAAAAATAAAATAAAGGACATGGTCCTTCCTCCCGGACCACAGTGTCCTTCTAGGAGGTACTCCTCCCTCTTATACTGGCCCCCTCTGTACAGACCTGTGCACACTTGGGGACTGGGAGGGGAGCACTTCATCTGCAATCTCCTGTCTCCACCGGTGACACTGCCATCACCCTACATCTCTTGTGAGTCTCCAGGGGTTGTGTGACACAATTTACTAAGCAGACCCTGCTGCCTACTGAACGGTAGATTATTTTCAAATTTTCACTCCCATCGGGTGCTGATGGGAAGAGCCACACCCCCTAATCTCAATTTTTAGGATGGATTTTTAGAAGTGGAATTTTGGGGGCCAAAATGTTTACATGTGTTCAAGGTTTTGTTAACAGTTTCTCGTAGATGAAGTCTCTTCATCGAGGTAGAGGCTTGTTGGGGTGAGCGGGGCTGCAGAGACACCACCAGCGTTGAGCCCGGAGGGAGGGTTGAGGGATAAAATGGCAGTAGAGGCTGCCAGGCCAGCTGAAAGTGAACAGGGAGCAGGGAAGTCCCCGCCCAGCCCCTCTTGCACCAGAACTCAGTTTGGTGTAGAGCTCAGTTTGGTGCAGAGCAGAGCAGTCAGGCGCTGCCACCCAGAACAGAAGAGGGGACAGGTCTGGCTACCTGCCGTTTGGTCTTCCTCCAAGCATGGAACCCGTCCTCACAGGAGAGCATGTGTGAGGGCAGCTCAGAGAGTCACAGAGACCACCTTGAATGTGCTGAGAAAGAGTCAAATTCTCGGCTGCAACAGCTGAGCTCGTGTGAGCACAAGGGGACTTTGCAAAGCATGGCAGGCACTCATGGAGACTGCGGGAAGGTCAGAGCATCAGGCTGGCAGATTTGGAGCTGGACATGGCCTCAAACCACTCCCAGGCTCCCACTGCTGCACCAGTCCCCAGCCTTCGTGTCCCTCACATTCAACTGTCTGCATGGGAAGGGACTCTGCCTCCCAGCCAAGACCCTGAGTGAGGAAGAAAGGAATGCGCCGTCAGTTCCCTCAAAGTGAGGTCAGGGGAGTGGACCTATGAGGAGCTCTGAGTAGGCCCAGGTCAGCACACTCTAATCAGTCTGAAAAGGCAACCTGGAGTGGGTTCTTCTGCTGGGCTTCTCTCATAGTCAGTGGGATGTTTTCTGTCTCTGGGAAGGCACACGGAGGCAGTCATTTTGGCGGCCATGTATCCTCTTGTAGCTCCAGCATCAGCTTTTGTGTCAGCTTTAAAGCTAGCTCCATGGCAGCCACCAGCCCTGATGCCAGCCCCACCACCATCTCCAAAGACAGCATGAGCTCCAGCCGCAGTTGCAGCATCAACTCTTGTACCAGTTCTGGTGTTAGTCATTTCTGGCACCAGAACCAGAAGTAGAGCTAGTGCCAGCTACACAGCCGCAGCCGGCTTCAGCACCGGCTCTTGCAGTAGTTCCGGAACTGGGCTCAGCGCCGGTACCAGGGCCACTTCTAGATTTAGATTCAGTATCACCTCCAGTGCTTGAGTCAGCTCTGGTGCCAGCTCTACCATCAACTCCAGAGCTGCCACCCATTCTAACGCCAGCTCTAGCAAAAGTTTCAGAGCCACAACCAGCTCCAAAACCAGAGCTAGCATCATCTCCAGAGACAAAGTCATCTCCAGCTATTGTGTCAGTGACATTTCTAAGAGTCCGAGCCAGTGCCATCCCTGAGCCAGCTACATTGTGATATTCAAAGACAGGGGAGGCTCTATCACCAACTCCTGTCCAAGCTCCAGCAACAGCTCTCGTGCCAGCTCTAAAGCTGGAACCAGCTTCAAACCAGTCCCAGAACTAAAGCCATCATAAGGCTTAGAAAGAGAGCCAGTTCCAGCAACAGCTATAGAATCAACTTCAGAATTAGTTGTCTGCTCCAGGGGCAGAGCAAGAGACAGTGACAAGTAAGTAGCTAGAATCAACTCCAACCATCTCTATCACCAGCTTCAGAGTGTGTGGAGGCTAAAGTAACTCGATCTTGGATGTTAATCTGCCATGTTGACTTCTGATTAACCCTAGTTTCAGGTATGCCTCTAGAAAGAGCACATACTGCCTTTAGGTCAAAACAACCTTGATGTTATCGTAAACACATACTTATCATAACTCCTGCCCCTAAGCAAAGTGCGGGCTGTGAGGCCCGGAACATTCTTGCCTTTCCCTGAGAGATGGACTTCTGTTTTATTACGCATTCCTTCCGAAGCAGGCATGCATACCCTTTCCCTGTGGTGCATAAGTCCTGGATCTGGGAGGGAGCAGCACAGGGATCTACCCTCTGGTCACTGCCCAAGGGATCTACCCTCTGGCCACTGCCCAAGACATGGCTTCTGTCCACAAGTCCCTATTCAGTGTTGCTTTCTGAGAAACTGGATTTGTCAGCCTCTTTCTTTGGCCTCTCAGCTCTGTTGGCCTTTGGGGATAGGTTTGCAGAGACCCCTCACTGCAGAAGAGAGAGGTTGCCAGCTCTGGTGCCCTCCACAAAGCTAGAACCAGCTTCAGAGCTAGAATCTGCTGCAGCACCATTCCTAGCACCAAAACCTGAACTACAATCAGCTCCAAACCAGTTCTACTGCCGACTTCCGCTCCAGGTCCTGCACCAGCTATAGTGGCTACTCTATAGCAAGAAATTGCTCTAACACCGATTCCAGAGATAGAGCCAGTGCCAGCTCCATCCTGAGGACCAGCCCCGGCACTAGCTACAGGGCTAGAGGCTGTGTAGGTTACACAGCTACAGGAGATTCGAGAACCGTAGTTAGAACCAACACCAGAGTTTGAACAAGCCACGGCGCTAGAGCAAACTCCTGGACCAGCTCTGACACCATCTCTAGAGGTAGAATCTCTTAGACACCAGTTCCTCAGCTGGCAGTTCCACAGTGAGAGCCAGCCCAAGCTCTGGCACTTACTCTGGGGCTAAAACCAGCTCCAATGCCAGATCACAGCTAGGGCCGGCATTAGCACCTCTGCGGAGAGAGAGCCAGCTCCAGGGCTGGATCCAGAACTAGAGACATCGCTAATTCAGGAGCCACAGCCAGTCACAGCAGCAGCTTTAGCAATGGCTCTAGCATCCAAGATGGGGCGACTCCAGAGATAAATCCAGTTCCTAAACCAGCTCTAGGACTATGGCAGGATGACAGCCAGCTCTGACACTTTCTTCAGATCTAGATCAAGATCTCGATTCAGAACTAGAACCATCTTTAGCATCAGGCCTTCCATTAGGTCCAGAGGTAATGCCATTTCCTCTCCTTGCTCCAACGCCAGGCCCCGGGACAGAGCCAGCAGTCTCTGGCTCTAGAGCCAGTGTCCTCACCCGCCGTAGAAATAGAGCCCACGCTATTGCTGACTCCCGAGCCGGTTCCAGATGGAGAGCCATTGCCAAGCATACTCCGCCACCAACTCCAGAGCTGCATCCAGCTCCGGCTCCAAGTCCAGCGCTAGAACCCATGCCAGCTCCAGGGCCTGAACCAACTTCAGCAGTAGCACAAGCTCCAGCCCCAGAGCTTGATATAGCCCAAGAACCATCATTATCAACTCCAGAGAGAGACAACTCTGTCGCCAACTCCTGCACCTGCTCCCGTGCCAGCTCTAGCATAAATTCTCCATCCGGAACCTCCTCTAATGAGAGCCAGCATGAGAACCATAGCTAGAACCAGATCCACCACTTAGTTCTGATGTCATCTAGAGATGTGGAACTGGCTCCATTGCCAGGTTTAGAACCAGGTTCAGCCTCAGAGCTATAGACAGATGCCCGGCCAGAGCCACAGTGAGAGACAGTTTTTGTTTTGTTTTAACTAGCCCCAAAGCTAGAGCAACCCTTCCAGAACCAACTCCTGAGATAACAGCCGGTACCAGCTCTAGAACCAGAGTCTTCCTGTTCCTTGCTGTGAAAATCCAAATTCTTTTTTTTTTTTTTTGTAGCTGGTTATTGCTTTTTCATTTGCTTTCTGGTTACTTGTATTTTATGTTGTCAACTTTATATACAGTTACATTTAGTATTTTAAACAGTTTAAATGATACAGTTCTGTGGAGTTGACCATATCTACCTGTCTGTGTACCATCACCACTAGGCAGCTCCAGAACACATTCATGACCCCACAGAGGACCCCTGTACCCACGAAACAATCATTCCCAGTCTCTCTTCTCCTTGCCCCCTGACGACTGCTAATCTGTTCTATTTATTCACCTATTCTGGTTTTTTTATACAAGGGGGATCAAGTGGGGTCTTTTCTGCTGTTGCCTCACTTAGCTGAGTATTTTTGAGTTTCATTTACATTGTATATGTGTTGGCATTTCCTTCTTTTTAAGGCTGAATAACACTCTGTGTATGAATAGACAACATTTTGTTTATCCATTCATCTGTTGGTGGACATTTGGGTTGTTTTCACCTTTTGGGTGTGGTGTATAGTCCTTCTGTGAATATTTGTGTACAGATAATTGTTCAAATACCTGTATTCAATTTTGGGGGGTATACATATAAAGATGAAATTGCTGAGTTAATTGGGAACCCCATGTTTAACTTTACAATTTTTTTTTTTTAGTTGGAATCTCACTCTGTTGCCCAGGCTGGTGTGCGGTGGCATGATCACGGTTCACCGCAGCCTCGACCTTCTGGGCTCAGGTGATCCTTTCGCCTCAGCCTCTTGAGTAGTTGAGACTACATGCCACCATGCTCTGCTTATTTTATTTTTTGTAGAGATGAGGTCTCTCTATGTTGCCCAGGCTGGTCTCAAACTTCTGGGCTCAAGCCTTGGCCTCCCAAAGTGCTGGGATTACAGACATGAGTCTCTGCATCTGACCTGCATGCTTAACTTTTTCAGGAACTTTCAAACTGTTTTCCAGAGGATTCGTACCACTTTACATTCCCCCTAACCTTGTATGATGAGGCTTCCAATTTTTCCACTTCTTCACCAACAACCGCTGCTTTACGTTTTGTTGCTGCTGTTCAGTTACAACCACCGTAAGGGGTGTGGAGTGGTCGCTCAATGTCGATTTGATATTCATTTCCCCCATATCTAATGCCTTTGACCATCCTTTGTGTGTTTGCTTGCTGTTCATAGATCTTCTTTGGAGAAATGTCTATTCAAGTCCATTGCCCATTTTTAGTTGAATTGCTTGTGTTTCTGTGCTTGAACTGTAAGAGTTCTTTATACTTTCTGGGTACACGATCCCTATCATATTGATCATTTTCCAACATTTCCTGCCATTCTGTGAATTGCCTTGTCACTCTCGAGAGTCTTTTGATACACACAAGTTTTTAATTTTGTTGATGCTCAGCGTATCTTCTTTTTTTCTTTTTCTTTGCTGATGCTTTTTGTGACGTGTCTAAGGAACTGATGTCAAATCCAAGGGCATAAAGAATGGCCACTATATTTTCTTCTAAGACTTTTAGTGTCAGCTCTTAACTCTAGCTGTTTTATCATTTGGGGTTATCTTTTGTTTGCTTAAAGTTCAACTTCACTTAGTCATTCGCTCATAATTTTATGTGTCTGCATGTGTAAGGAGATACATCTTCTAGTTAGTGAATAATCTTATACCTGTTCCTCGCAGAGCATTTTATTATCTTCTAAATTATATTAAAAGAATAATAGCAAATATATATATATATATTTTAACATTTTCTAAGACGATAGAGCTTGTTCTGAATGCTGCTAGCCTGTGGAAATAGTGAGGTGGGGTAACTTCATCATTTCAGGAGTCCCACACTGCCCTCTGGCGGCCTTTTACTTATTAGTCCTTATCACCACTTCTAAGGACTTTTGCCTTTCTTAAGATTTTTGCATTTGACTTTAACTTTTTCCCTCAAACAACATTTAAGTTTGGAGTTTAAAAATGTCAAGAAAGAAATGAAAGGATAAAAATAACTTCGACATATTTAATTCTAGCTTCTGTATTTCCAGAGTCTGAACATACAATTCTTCTAACCTGCCTGAACTCCTTGTTATGGCTTTGTAATATTTTTTGAAGAAAGAGTGTTTTTTTGTTTGTTTGTTTGTTCTTTTGAGTTGGAGTCTCACTCTGTCACCCAGACTGGAGTGCAGTGGCCGCTCCCGGCCACCACAGCCTCGAGACCTGCTAGGCTCCAGTGATCCTTCTGCCTCAGCCTTCCAAGTATCTGGAATTACAGGCGCGCGCTACCACGCCTGGCTGATTTTTTGATTTATTGTAGAGATGAGGTCTCGCCAAGTTGCCCAGGCAGGTCTCGAACCCGCGGGCTCAGGCAATCCACTCACCTCAGCCTCCCAAGGCGCGGGATTACAGGCTGAGCCACCGAGCCCTGCTGAAATAGTGGTTTATTTAGGGTTTCATGTTGACAAGTACATACCACTCAAATTCCTAGGTGTGTCAGTCTTTAAGTGTCTTTACAGCTTTTTGAAGTACAATTGATGTCACAATGAACTTCTTCCCATCAAAGTTTCAGTTTCATGCATCTTGAATATGTAAATGTCCATAAACCATCACTGCAATTAAGGCAACGTGCATGAACCCTTGACCCCCAAAAGATTTTACTAAGTTTTTTTTGTAAAAATCCACGCTAGCTTGATGTACAGATAACTTCTGCTTGTCTCTTCATTTTCAGTGTTTGCTTAATCTGTCCAGTGAAGAAACTGCTTGACCTTTCTCCGCTATACAGACAGGAACCCATGGTGAGAGGCACATCTACAGACAGATGTTAAACAGTCAGGACAGAGACTCTCGAGGACTGCCTGGAGGGGACGACTCTACCTTGAAAGCTTGTGTACACACAGGGCCTTGAGGATCTTGGTGGAAAAGCCTGAGCAGCATGGGGTGAATGGGTCTTGGGGGGGATGGACCAGGGGGCAAACTAAAAGTCTTGAATGGATCGAACCCATTAACGTGAGTGAGCTCACTACAGATCCGGGCTTAAAGTATTGGCTTGACCACCTACCTGCTAGTTTTGTTGATATTCTGGGCCCTATGATGGCCTACTATTACTATGGTCAGAAGGCCTTTCCACAATGTTGGGGCGGTGGGGGAAGGAGTCAGAAGGCCTAAGGAGTCAGGAATGCTGGGATGAATCTGTGCTCTGCAGTCGGCTCAGCCATCCCTAACCGTGCCTGCTGGGAGGAACCAGAGCTCAGGACCTTCATCACGGCATTAAAAAGTGCGCTGGTAGCCGGGCTCGGTGGCTCAGCCTGTAATCCCGTGCCTTTGGGCGGCTGAGGTGGGTGGATTGCCTGAGCCTGCAGGTTCGAGACTCGCCTGGGCAGCGAGACCTCATCTCTACAATAAATCAAAAAATCAACCGGGTGTGGTAGCGCAGGCCTGTAATTCCGGCTACTCGGAAGGCTGAGGCGGAAGGATCACCAGAGCCCAGCAGGTCTGGGCGACCGAGTGAGACTCCAACTCAACAACAAAAAAAAGTGCGTTGGCAAGAAAGGCGCCAGCATCCTTGAAGCCTTCTGCGCGTGACTGCCCTTTCCTGCTGCAGAGGAGGGTAGGCGACAGTGAAGTGTAGCAGGAGCAGGTGGCTCAACCCTCAGAGAAGGGGTGTTGCAGTCCCGCGGTAAGCCACGAGGACAGGGTGGGAATTACAGAATGTGACCCGCGGGGAGACGTGGTGATGGTCATTGATCAGGTGTCTCTAGAAATGAAATGGGTGGGCAGCCTACCAGGGAAATGTTCCAGAGATGGTTGTTGTTATAGTGAGGATTGCTGGCCTCTTTTTTTTTTGAGTTGGAGTCTCACTGTGTCGCCCAGACTGGAGTGCAGTGGCTGCTCCCGGCCACCGCAGCCTCGACCTGCTGGCGATCCTTTCGCCTCAGCCTTCCAAGTAACTGGAACTACAGGCGCGCGCTATCATGCCCGGCTAATTTTTTTGATTTATTGTAGAGATGAGGTTTTGTCAAGTTGCCCAGGCGGGTCTCGAACCCTCAGGCTCAGGCAAGATTGCTGGCTTCTTAACCTAGTTATGAGACACAAGCCGGTAATTGATCAATTCTGAGCCCCTAGACTGAGGGAGGGACTGGAGCCCTTTGGGGAATGACCCTACAATGTGGTCTCAGGTGTGCTCCATGCACCTTCCCCTCAGCTTCCCCAAATGTACCCAAAGGCGAAGGTATTTACCAGGGTGACCACACTCTGGACAAAGAGAAATATGTGCACACATCTTCTGGGGAATTTTGTAGACGGATTCTGAACATATCCTGACTCCCAAAGACCAGAAATGCTACGTGGCCCCTTAGTTGGAGCAGGGGCTTTGGAGGCCTGAGGATAAGAGTCACTCTGGCCTAAGTTTAAGTTTGTTCAGCCGAACCATGGACCCTCCTGTGGTTATATCCCCAGTTCCAGAATGGATAATGAGAATAGGTGTATTTAGCAATGGTGGAATCCTCACATTGGCTTCCTGTGCCCAAGAATTTTGTTTATTGGGAAGAAAGTAGACGTCCCCGAAACTACCCTTCCCTGAGAGTAACCAAAGGCAACAACACATCCACGGGGGAGGCTGGAGAGATGAAACACTCATCAACCCTTGAGAGACACAGGTTGGCCATTTTACTTTTGTTTCTTCTACCTGCCTCTGGCTACTGTACAAGCTGGACAGGTCGTGGAGACTCGTGTTGGATTTCCACAATCCTAATCAGGTGGAAGCGACAGGAGCTGTGACTGTGTGTGGTATCTTGATGGGGGCAGCCACAGCACCTCTGTCTTCCTGAGGATCAGGCCTGGGCAGGCTGCTGCTGGGGGAGGGCCCAAGCATGGCAAGAGGCCCCTGCCCATGACGCCAGCTGCCAAGAGTGGAGTAGTGTCCCAGGAAAACCCGCAGCACCCTAAGCCCCACACTAAGCATGAGGTCACAGCAGCCAGCCTGCTTGGAAGGATTTGAATCCAGCCCAACTACTGACTGGAGGGTTTCAACTACCCCCCTGCTGGCCTGGTAGAGGTGCTGATCATAAATCCTAGTTTCTGTAGTCTCTATTGCTCTTCTCTATAATTTTTAAAAATGAGATGGGAAAATTCCTTTAAAGAAAAAAAAAAAACTCACTCAATGTCCAGTGATTTTTTTTCACACATAAGGAAAACATCAAGAAAAAGATCAATGTCTTCTCTCTCTCTTCACCAGATAATTTATTTCATTTTTACAATTACAAGTGGCTTATTTTTTAGATTAACTTTAATATTCTTCTTCAAGCACCCAAATATTCCACTACTATCCTTTTCCCCCAATTTTCCTAGATAGGTGAGGATGCTGTTTTCTGGGCTAAGACTCAAGCGACATTGCTATGTGAACTGATGTCTCATCCATGATAATTCTTCCTCCAAGAGAGACAACTATGCTGGCAGACAGAGCTCATTGTTCAGAAATATTACTTTTCTCTTCTTCCTGGCCCCCTTGCCTTAAGTGTGGCAGGATCACTGAGTTCTAGCAGATAGGATGTGGGCAGAAGTGATGTGTGTATGACTCTGAGATGTGGCCATGTTTGCCCTGTGCTCTCTTTCCCCGTTGGCTGGCTGAATTTTGATATCATGGAAGAAGTCTTTCTGAACCATGGGTGGAGGAACATTCTCTTTCTTTCTTTCAAGTTGGAGTTTCACTCTGTTACCCAAGCTGGAGTGTGGTGGCATGATCATGGCTCACTGCAGCCTCAACCTTCTGGGTTCAGGTGATCCTTATGCCTCATTCCCAGGTAGCTGGGACCACCATGCCTGACTAATTTTTTATTATTTTTTATTTTTGTAGAGTCAAGTTCTCGCTATGTTGCCCATGCTGGTCTCAAACTCCTGGGGTCAAGCAATCTTCCTGCCTTGGTCTCCCAAAATGCGGGGATTACAGGCGTGAACCACTGAGCCCAGCCAGAAAACTCCTGTTCGACTAGAAAACACCTTCTGGGGCTGTCAGGCTGATGAACAATAAACATCTATTATGTTGGGACACTGAAATATGGGGACCTTCTGGTTTTAGCAGTTAGTGTTAATGTAATTAATACAGATTCTGGTTGGGTAATAGAGAATATCACTAATGTCAATGACTTTTTATAAAATAAATCATTTTTCCAAGTTAAGCCTTACCAGATGTGGCTGATATAAGTTGTTTTCTCCCATTCTCCACTGTCTTCTTCCATACTAATAAAATGTCTGATTTTATCTGGGAGCACAGTGACTCAGAATAAACACGGCATGACATTTTTCAGCCTGCATTGTGTGTCATGAGTCTGGTCACATGATGAAATTCTAGCCAAGTGCCTAATTCTAGACAATAGGATATGAGCCATAGGTAGCTAAAAGATAGAAGCTTTGTGCAATGGGCCCTTTTCTTCTGGTCTTAAAAGGACATTATAAGAAAAACAAACTATATTTAGTTAACCCTGTTGCTAAAAAAAATATTAGTATCGCTTTTGTAAAATGAAACAGTAAGGGCATTAGTCATTTTGGGGATTGAAGTTAATTGTGAAATAATATTACACTACCCTGGGGTGAATGCTAGGGGAACACAGAGGTTTGAATATCAGTACCTGTCCTCATGACACCTTCAGTGCCAGAACGCGGTGCATGAGGCAGGAACAGAGACCAGGGATTATTACCACCTGACAGAGAAAGTCATAGCACCGGAAATACATAGAGGAAGGAACTATGAACGCCAAGTGAAGACACTGAGTGTGTGGCAAACAGTTTTAAAACAAAAAGTAGTGCACACAGACTTTACTCAAAGCATGACGATGGAGTGTTGGAGTCTGAACCCTCCTTGAAAATCCAGGACCTATATGGTCTCAGTTGTTTGGGAGGAAATACCATTTAAATCAGGTATTGAAGGAAATAAGTTGATAGACAGCGATGGAGTCAGGAGGTAGAGAATTCAGGGAGGGGGAATAACAGGAACAAATTCAAGAAGGATTGAAGGACAGTGGGAAAGTCCTTTGTGCAAATTGCCTCCTGGGGCCTCTGCAGATGGAAACCGTGACAGAGGAGCTCTGGGTGCCAGGGCTGGCAGCAGGGCGGGAAAGCAGCCCTTTGTCTGTCTGCTATTTCTGCCAGCTTGAAAAAGGCACTCTGGGATAAAGTTGATCTGGTATATTGCACCACTGTTTTCAAGGTTGATTTAAGGGTAGGTGGGGCACCATTTAGGATTCAGCATATTCAAGACCTTCCTTTTTTTCCTTTATGGCTCTTGTTTGTCTGCTCTGCCGGGCACTAGTAGTGTCTCTGTGATGTTCCATGATCTGAGTCTTTAAGGCCGGGCAATTTTAGACTCTGATTTCTCAAACTCTGGCTGCACAGGGGTTTCTTGGGGTGCTTAAAAGTAAAGATTTAGAGGTCTTAAATGAAGCCTGATAGGTCTGTAAAACAAGCTCTGAGAACTCCAATTCCCTTGTGGCATCCGGAGTTAGCTAGCATCATTGAAAAGGCAAAGGGGTGTGAGCACACACTGTAAATCTAGTCACAAAGTTAGCCGAATAAGAAATTGCTGATCTGAATTATGGAATCCTATAATGATAAAGATTTTCTAATTAACTAGTGGGAAAACTACAAATTTATGATAACATTTCTCTCTTCTGCTTATTTTTAGTTCTTGTAAATTCTCTAGAATTTAAATATAACTCAGTGAAACCCACAACAGGAAAGGATCTTTTGTCATATATAAATCCTAGATTTTCAGAGAGGAAAACAAAGATGAGAAAGAGGGATGGAAATAAATATTTAATCTAATCAGATAATTTAAAATTCACTGTATTATTCATTTATAACAACACAGTGATTACCATTTCAGTTTCAAATAAGGAGTAACCAAAGCTTAGAGTACATAAAAATCCATTGCTGAAAGACCTAGAATAGCTAGAATAATCTCAAAGAGTAAGGTTGAAGGATCATGTTACTTGATTTCAAGACTTACATGATAACTATAATAATCAAGACTGTGTGGTATTGACATAAAGAAAGACATACAGATCAGAGGAACAGAATAGAATGCAGAAATAAATCCACACTTAAACATCAACTCTTTCTTTTCTTTTTTTTTTCTTCTTTGAGTTGGGGATTTCACTCTGTCACCCAGGCTGGAATGCAGTGGCTAGGTCACGGCTCGGTGAAGTCTTGACCTCCTGGGCTCAGGCAATCCTTTGGCCTCAGCCTTCAGAGTAGCTGGGACTATAGGTGTATACCACCATGTCTTGCTAATTTTTCTGATTTTTTTTTTTATAGAGACAAGGTCTCACCATGTTGCCTAGGCTAGTCTCAAACTCCTGGGTTCAAGCAATCCTCCTGCCTTGGCCTCCCAAAGTGCTAGGATTACTGGTGTGAGTCACTACACACAGCACCAACTGTTTCTTGATGAAGACACAGAGATAATTCAATGGTGGCAAGGAAAAACATAATTTACCACTCATTTATTTGACTTTTTCCCTGCATGATATGATGTTTTTAAGATTCATCGATTTTTACCGCATTTATCAATAGTTTGTTCTTTTATTGCTGGAGTGTTCTATTGTACAAATAGTCTTCATTTATATGCTTGGCCATTCTATTGATGAATGTCTAGGCTGTTTCCTATTTGGACATGTTATGAGTAAATCAGTTATGAACATTCAGGTAAAAGTCTCTTTGTGGGCATGTGTTTTATTTCTCTTGTGTAAATACTGAAACTGGAATTGTTGGATTATAGGTGTACATTTACTTTTATAAGAAAGTGCCAAAGTGATTGAATCATTTTACATTCCCACAAGCAATGTATGAGAGTTCTTGTTATTTTACATTCTCACTGACATTGGTGTTGTTAGTCTTTAATAAAAACTCTCCTAGATTGTTTATAAGTCCTTTATTGACTTAGTTCTTGTTTCCCTAATGACTAATTATGTTGAGCACTGTGTCCCTGTTCACTGATATTTTTTTTTTGTATATTCCCTTTGTGAAAGTGTTGCTTTTGAGATTCATCGATTTCATTGTATTTTTAAGTAGTTTGCTTCTTTTATTGTTGAGTAGTGCTTCTGCTGTACAAACATACCACATTTACATGTATTTACTTTTGTGGTTGGAAAGTGCTACTACTTGAAAAGTTCAATCTGCTGCAGATAAAGGATTTATCTGAGGCAATATGACTTGTAACCCTGAAGTTTAAACCAATATGTGATGCTACTTATCAGGAAAAAGAGAATATAAATATGAGGAGATGCATCAACTGAAAAAATTTGGAATCATATGTAAGAATTATAAGATGATTCAAAAACATGTATTAATATTTGATTAAAATGTATAGTTCAAATTTTAAAAAATATGATATGAAAAATATACAACTTAATTTTTACATTCCATTGCATAACTTCTGTGCATGTGACTCATACCTTAATTTAAGAAAATCTTATGTAAATTTTAAAAATTGGCTTTATTTTATTTTTTAATTCTCATTTTTTAAAATTTATTTTTGAGTTGGGGGGTCTCACTTTGTTGCCCAGGTTGGAGTGCAGTGGCGTGATCATGGCTCACTGAAGCCTCAAACACCTAGGCTCAAGGGATCCTCCCGTTTCAGCCTCCTGCGTAGCTGGGATTATAGGCGTGGACCACCATGTCCAGCTATTTGATTTTCTGTACAGACACATTCTTGTTATGTTGCTTAGGCTAGTCTTGAATTCCTGGATTCAAGCAATCCTTCCATCTTGGCCTCCCAAAGAGCTGGGATTACAGGTGTGAACCACCAAGCCCAGCCAACAATCCAAAATCTTGATTGTGCTCAAGGGCTCACCCCCTCCCTTTTTTGCTATTGTAGTCATTTGTTTTACTTCTACACATTTTTCAAACCCACTAGATATTTATAATAATTGTCATTGTTTTAAAAAGTCATCAAATCATAGCGTATATGTTTGTTTTCATCTCTCTTCATCCCTCCCTATAGCTCTGTACTTTCAACTAGAATAATTTTCTTCAGTCCAAAGTATTCTCTTAAGTATTTCTTGCAGTGTAGATCGAATGAAGCATTCTCCAGGATTTGTGGGACATAGTTTTTCATGAACTGCTGACTAGAAAACTGTGCCTTAAAAATAAAGAATGAGACTAAAGATAAACATTTTAACCAATCTAGGAAACAAAATCGGATAAATATTTGAATTAGATGGGAGTTTAATTTTATCTGTATGTACAGATGTCAAATATATTGAAAACACTTTGTCTTCATAATAACTAAATTCGCATTTTTGTCTAGGGCTTGATACCTTTAACCTTAATATAAATATTAACTTATTTAGCTGTCTTTGTTAAATGATTGTAACATAAGAGTGCACGGCTTACTGTGAATACTCAATAGATATTTGTTGAATGAATAAGCATGAAGACAAGTTTTTATAAATAACAAGTATTAAGTTGTAGACCTAAAGATAAATATGTCACTAGATACAAGATATAGTATCACTAAAGTCACACTATATCTTATTTGATTTTGATGCAGAATTATATCAATATCACATCATTAGAAGTCATTATAAATTGCAAATCAAATCCCATTCAGATGGAAATGAATGTACTTATACAAAATGATCACATAAATTGTATTATGCATTTAAATCTATGATGAACAAATTTTATATTTAGAAAATTTGTGATTACCAATGATAACCTTCATTTACCACTGAATTATATTAAAAAGCAGGTGAATCATGTCAAGGTATATTTCTTTTCATAATCCAGGTTAGTTTTCAAAATTCAACCCAGAATACCATCAAATCTGCCTTCTTTATGGCAAATATAAATATGTGATATGATTTCATAGTATGGAGATACATCAAACACAGAGTACTCATTTTTTTATTGTGTCACAGAATGATTTATTAACTTCAAATAGCTCCCCTTTTTATTAAGATCGTTTGAATTTTCATTTGGAGCAAAATAAATAAGGAGTCAGATTTTTTCCCCCTGAAAACATGATTAACCTAAAATAAAACTTCTAAAAAATTGCAATGTCTTATTTCAGGAATTTGCTGTCTATCAATTTTAGTAGCAAAATAACTTAAAATCAAGCATGAAATACCATATTTCATTGAATCTGAGTCATCACCAATTGTAAGAATGTTATTTTATGTATCACTAAAAAGAAAAATAATTCCTCCAATTGTGCTGTTACTCAAACTTTTTTAAAAAGGAAATTTATTTTATAACAATTTTAGGTTGCTAGAACTCAATGCTCATTACAATCATTGTCCATTTAGTGACAGAGTTTTTGAAGATTTTAGACAAGGATTTAAAAATATGTATCTCTCATATGCACATGCAAAAGAGAAAATATAAACAAAATAAAAATGTTAAGGCATTTCCAAACCTTTTTGGTATTTGGTGTTCATCTTTCCCCAATCACCGACATCCATTTTTAATTTTCTCTTCACTGTGTGTTACAGAAACCTTGGTGATGCATCAACTCTTAAAAGCATGCCCTTGTCTAATTGCTGGGATTTCCTTCTCAGCATATAGTCCTTCTGGGAGTTTTTTAGAAATCAGTTTTATGGGCTTGTCCTTTGAAGTGCAAATACCTGTCCCTTCTGGGAAAAGTAGGAGAGAGGATGACACATTCTCACTTTCCATAGGCAAAGTAATATCCTCCTCATGCCATCAGAAGGAGCTCAGCCCTGACAAGAGCTTGATCTGAGCCCAGTGAGACCCACTTTGGACTTCTGACCTTCAGAACTGTAAGAAAATACATTCATGTTTGTATTAAGCCACTGAATTTGTGATAATTGGGTACCACAGCATTAATAACTCACACACCATTCGTGTCTTATTGCAAAATTAGTTTAGTAGATATTTTCCTCCAGGTCAGTATTTACTTGGAACAAGAACAACTCTGAGGAAAAAGGACCCTCCATATCCCCCAATTTTTTTTTAAAAAAAGGAACTTCACCTATTTTACATTTTTTCCTTATCTGGAAATGACTACATGTGACTACCAGATTAAATGAAACAAACAAATAAACAAACAAAGAAAAAAGCCAAAGCCAGTCTGAAAACAAAATGAAACCAAACAAACAACAGCAATAAAAGCAGGGGATCATTTCAAATAAGACCAGAGCAGCCTCTTCCCTTAGACTGAGAGAGCTCAGCCTTAGGCCTCATGTGAATGACTTAATCTTGATATATCTACCCTTTCCATTCCATGGCCATTACCAAGGTATCCACAGCACTTTTCTTTTGTAATAACAGAATACATTTTAAATGACTAGATTTACTTTTTTCAGAAAGAAGAGAAAAATACATCATATACACATATTTCTCTGCATTATAAGGAAGTCTGAAAATGGAGAGACAATGGCAATGAAATACTTTTTTTTAAATTTTAATTTTAATTATAAAGATGTGGGGTACAATTCAGGTTTAGGTTTACAAACATTGATCATGCAGATACCCTTGTTGATGAGGTATGCCCCTCCCTCCCCTAGCAGTTTCCCTCAACTGCCAATCCCACCCCCCTGACAGTTTCCCACTACTGTCGGTTGCTTTCTTATAGTATTAGAATTGTTCAAGGTCTGATTATGAGTGAGAACATATGGAACTCTGCTCTTTGTTTCTGTGATAAATCACTGAGTGTGATCGACTCCAAGTCCATCCAAGTTGTTGCAAAGTCCATATATTTGTCCTTTTTTATGGCTGCATAATATTCCACCGTGTGTATGTATCACATTTTTTTTTTTTATCCAGTCCAGCTTCGGTGGGCAAATACTTTCAAGAAAAGTCTCTGCTAGAGTGGGGCATACGGATGGCACCCCAGATGAGCAAGTCCTGGGAAGTTTAATTGGGACTCATTTCTCAGTCCCGCTGCCTGAGGTTTGGACTGCTGGTAGAAGGGAGGGAGTTATTTTTTGAAGGCCTGCTTTTAAATCATAAAAAGAAAATGTGCAACATGGTGCATGTTTACAGAGATCATTCTTGGTTTTGGTGTTTAACCAGCTTTAAGATAGAATTGCTCTAAGGTAAGAGGAAAAAGCCATTTGGAAACTTATTGAATAGCTTGAGCTTTGAAGAATGAAAAGTAAAAGACAATAGTATTAAAATTGAGGTGCTCAAAAACTGGAACTGAAAAGAACATAGTAAAAAAAAACAATTAATTTTATGTTTTTATGTCTGACATAGAGTTAATAGCTGTATATGCAACACACGTATATGAACAGGAATTGATACAGGGCAACAATTATACTATATGAACATTTTTCAGAATGATGGAGAAATTTTCCAAGTATGAGTACATTTTGAAGTAAAATCTTGTTATAAAACATATACTGAAGACTGGAAAATGTGTATAGATCATTAAAAATTTCATGCAATTATTTAATATATGATATTAAATACCCTTTAAGCTTTCATTGAAATGAGCTTCTTGTTATTTCCAGGAATTTATAAGTAACAAGAAATATTGGAACCATAGTATGTCCTGCAAAGAAAGACTTTGATTTGGAGAATGGAAAAAATTGCTCATTTTATTGACAAGTATGAGGGGTTTGGAATCTGTATTAGATTTCTGCTTGAAGAAATTTTAATCACACACTAGATAGGAAGCTACATATATTGAAAAAATAATTCAACTCAGTTAAAATGTGGAAGTATGAAGATAGCTGTTTGAGTTTTGATTTTTTAGAGACAGAGTCTTGCTCAGTTGCCCAGGCTGGAGTGCAGTGGTGCAATCATAGCTCACTGCAACCTCGAACTCCTAAGCTCAAATGATCCTTCTGCCTCAGCCTCCTGAGTAACTAGGATAAGTGTATGCCACCATGCCTGACTAATTTATTTTTTATTTTTCTTTTTTGTGAAGATGGGGTCTTGCAATGTTGCCCACACTGGTCTTGAACTCCTGCCCTCAAGTGATCTTCCTGCCTTGGCCTCCAGGATTTTTTTTTTTATATTCAACAAAAATATATTAAGTTCCTGCCAAGTGTCAAAGTGTCCTTCTGGACTCTATATGCATACTGGTGTGGAGAGGTAGGAAAAAGGAACAAAAACTCAGTTCCCATGGAGCCACATTCTAGTGGCGGGATATAGGCAATAAACATATTTAAAAACATACAAGGAAGTAACATGTACTATGAAGAAAAAAAATGTAAAATGATTAGGTTGAGAACAGGACAGGAATGTACTATTTTATTTTTTACTTTATTATTATTTTTCCTACATGTACCACTATGCTCGACTGGTTTATTTTTATTTTTTGTAGAGATGAAATCTCACTATGTTGCCCAGGCTGGTCTTGAATGCTTGGGTTCATGCAATCCTCCTCCCTCAGTCTTCCAAAGTGCTGGGATTGCAGGTGTGAGCCACCACAATAGGTCAGGAATGTACTAAGATAGGAGGACAAGGGAAGGATGCTATGAATAGTTTAATATGTGAGCAGAGCATGAATGATTTATGACATAAAACAACCACAATGGATAGCTGGGAGAGGCATGTTCTAGGTAGAAATCACAGCAAGCTAAGGCATGTGGGTCTAGCCAGCTTCACCAGTTCCTAAGGAAACTCTGTGCTGATCCTCTCCCATCTGTGGGAACTAGAGAATCCTGGGGGACTGCCCAGAAAAACATCCCAAGTCTGTTTCCCTTTTTCCTATTGTTTGTCATGAACTCTGGACTCAAGAACATTCTCGTTGTTCTTTCCATACTATAAACCTCCTTTTGAAAAATAAGAAGACCCGGACACATATAATCAACTCCTGAAGTATTGCTTCAACTGTGAACAGGCACTTGGAACAGTAAGAATTCTGAAGACCTTGCCTTTATTTTGCATGGACTTAATTCTATACCTTGTTTCACTGTCTTAAAATATTATATAGCATAAGGAGATAATTAACGAGCTTTCAGAAGGCTCTACCCTTCCCAGAGGAATACTCAAACACTATCATCCTTGAACTTGAAGAAGCACCTGAAGCCACGAGCTCATGAGCTGGGAGAGGGACTATTTTGGGGAAGAGGACAGCTTTTCTCTCTCTGTAGATACATCTACTCTGTAAAGGGTAAAAGTCTCTATCAGGCAGGAAACACACTTTAGTTGTTGAGCTGGAAAGGAGCTGGGGTTTTGAATCAGAAAAATAAATAGTGCAACACAACAACAAAAAGAGTGGACTAAAAGTTGGAAAAGATGGGACCGGGTGCAGACTTCAGGAAAACGTGGCTTTCACTGCCACTGAGAAGACTCAGCTATGGTATGGTAAGTCCGTCCTTCCTTCAGTTTGTCAATAGTTTCTTGGAAACTGGACTTTTAAGTGAAAAGACTTTGAACAAAATTAGTTTCACTGTAGGCTAATTGATATAGAGTTAAGTTCCTATGGCATTTTTCAGGTCACAAAAAAATCACCAAACTTCTAAATAAGCCCCAAATGCTTCTAATATTAAATATTGAAATATATGTGAGCTATACATGCATTTAAGAAAGATTAATACAAACAAGGCATACAATCATTTGCTAAATTACTCCAGTTCAGAGTGCTAGGTGGCTAGAGCCCATCATGGCAGGTCAGGGTACATTGGAACCATGAAGACATGCCAATTCACCTAGTGAACACAGCTTTAGGATGTGGGAAGGAACCAGGGTACCTGGAGAAAACCTACACAGACATGGCGAGAACATGCAAACTCTGCACAGATAGTGGTCTTGGCCTGAAATCAATTTTACTTTCATTTTCATCAATATTGCCATGAAACAGCACTGAACAAAATAATGTTATTTGTACTGGTTGAGAATATCCGAGCCCAGAATATAGTTGAGTAGGAGCATGTTTCTGTGGTGCAGAGGTAGACATCCTCTGGTAGATGCCCAAGGGGGTTTTGGAATTCCTAAAACTCACTTTTCTTTTTATTTATTTTTATTTTATTTTAGAGTTGTGGGGATTTAATACATTAGTAGGTTGCCTGCAGGTGAAGTTTGGGCTTCATTCTCTCCCCTTGATAGTGGCGCAGGAATACAGTGTGCTGTTGAGTGTCTCCTTCACTCCTCCCTCCCTCTCTCCCCAGCAAAGTCCCATGCCTGTCTGATGTCACCCTTGAACTCAAGTAACCAGTGATCAGGGCCCACTTATGCCAAAACTCATTTTTCTTTCAGGTGCCTGGCTATTGCTGAGGAAAGTTATGACTTTAAAGATTTCTTTTGCTAATACTGTTTTGTTAAAAATCGACTTGAAAGATCAGGAGTCAAGACTTCTGACTCTTTGTTCCCTATGAATTAACCCTTTCCTTGAGGACAGTACTTATAGAAACCTATAGTTTTAGATGCAGGATTTGGCCAGGACTGGAGATGAATGGTGGTGGTGATAGAGAAAGTAGTGAATTGAAAGAAGCAAAGAACAGAGCAACCTCTCACACACTCAAAGCACAGCCTCCTACACGAGTGGGATGACATGTATTTAAAATACTATTGACTCTAACCATGTCGCCAGTGATCTTTTTTTTCATGAAATTGAAATTTTATTTTTAGCAGCATTGTACAGAAACCTTGTTTTTTCCCCCGCTTCTAAAAATCACAAGCAGTTTGTGGTAGTAGCAGTAGGAAAATACTAAAATCTTTTACTGAATGCTCATTTATGTCAGACATTCTTGTTTATTGATGCACTCTCACCTTCAATATAGTTGGATATGTACTTATTTTCCATCAGCTTTCCTTTTTCTTCACAAGCTCCTATTTTTTGTTGATGATCTTATTTTTTCTCTTTTTTTCTGATTTACTTATTTATTTTATTTTTTTGAGAAAGTGTCTTGCTCTGTCACCCAAGGCTGGAGTTGCAATGGTATGACCATAGCTCACTGCAACCTTGAATTCCTGGTCTCAAGCAATTCTTCCATCTCAGCTTTCCAGTAGCTGAAACTACGGATGCAAGCCACCATGCCCAGCTAATTTTTAAATTTAGTTTTTATAAAGAAGGGTGTCTCACTATGTAACCCCAAATAGTCTTGAACTGGTGGCCTCAAGCGATCCTCCTGTCTTGGACTCCCAAAGTGGTGGGATTACAGGCGTGAGTCACTGTGCCCCATCTGTCTTCTACTTTTAGATTGATTGTATTTTGCAGTCTCAGGACACATGAAATTAGCCAGAGTTAGGGTAAGAAATTATGTTCATGTCACTTGCTGACTTATTAGAAGATGAAGTGGGTGTTGCTTTACAGGCAGTGAGGTTTGTCAAGCCAGCTGGCAAGCCTGATTGTATCATTAGGGCCAGGTTGGATGTGAGCTGCAACTCAGGAAAGACAGCTGTGCCTTGCTGGCATTACTAATTCCTTCCTACATCGGTGACACTCTAGAACGTGCGTTATGAGGAATAGCTGAGGTCATCATCGAGATTTAAAGTGGGGAATAAGTGATGTAAGGGAGAATGAGAGTTGTCACCATATATTCAGAGATCCATCATATGGATGAATGAGTGAGCTTATTATTCTGTTTTCTATAGTTCTCTCTCTTTTTTTGCAAATGTATATTCAAAACATGTTTCAAAAGTTATGTAACTCTTGCACATTTTAAATTTGTTCTATAAACACTTTTTATCATATGTTTAATAGTTCAAAGGATTTGAATTTAATTTCCTGCATATGCCATATTATCTCTATCCATTAAATATATTTTTATCAAAACCTTGTAGTACAGATTTTATCATTTACCATAAGGAAAATGCACAGCATCTAATCCTATTGGCAAAGCCAACTCTTATCCTGTTCAGCTAATCACACAAATTACATTTGCTTTATGCTGAAAAACATTTGACCTAATTTTTCAATTCAGAGAAATGTGTTTTTATGTGTTCTTGTGATAACTACTTCACCTCTGAATTCTGATTCATAAATAGATTAATGGATGGATAGATGAATGGATGAATGGATTGATGGATGGATGGATGGATGGATGGATGGATGGATAGATGGATGAATGGATAGATGATTGAGATAGAAGATAGATAATAGACAGATAGTAGATGGATAGATGGATGAATAGACAGATGGATAGATGGATGGGTAGACAGACAGACAGACAGTCAGAACCTTAGTATATGTTTGTTCTAAATATGACACTATGCTTTTCAATATTTCTTCCTGAAACTCTATTTGCTTTTCTGCCACAGGACATTCTTTCAGAGCCACAAATTTTGAAATTGTCTTTTTGTTTGTCGTCCAGATTTTATTTTTCTTTTTTTTTGCACATAGGACTGAGGGGCATGCACTATAAAGTAAAAAAGGCTCATGATCTTTTCAACGCGGGAAAGACTACTCTTGGCAGTTGGATCTAGAAAATGACTTCCTTACACTGACCTTACTCTGGGACTCCCTGGAAAGTCTCATGTATCCCTAGAGACAGTCATACTCCAGTTTGACAACCAGTGCCCTAGAAGACAAGGCTAGAAATGGTAGATAAAACACATACAAATCTCTATGTACAAAGTGGTCTGCTTTATTTAATAGGTAGGTTCCCGGTCATTGGAATTATTTACACAGAATCCTGGGGGTTGGTGGTCAAGGATGCTACAGAAGGTGGGTCCCTTGCATTGAATGTAAATTTGACTGGATAATATTTTAAAAGTTCCTTCCAACTCAGAGATCTATGATGTTCTAGCCAGAGTTGCTCAGTCTTTGGAGTGCATTAGGATCTTTAATCTTACTTAGGATACTGAAGGGAATTCTGAAGGAACCTCTTATTGTTTAACTAACAGTGAGTACTTACTTTCTCTTTATTGGTCTTTATCCCTCTCTTTGTTTTTACACAACTTCTAAAGTCACTGTTTGCCACAATAGATGTAATCTGCCGAATAGTACACAAATTGATTTTTTTTAATTTTAGAAGCAGGATAATCGTCAATCATGTTAGTAAGCACAACGTTTATATAATTGGTGTTAAGTAGGTGACACTTATTTCTGAGTTAAGAGACATAAAATACAGGAAGTAGCCGGGTTTGGTGGCTCAGCCTGTAATCCCGCACCTTTGGGAGGCTGAGGTGAGTGGATTGCCTGAGCCCGCGGGTTCGAGACCCGCCTGGGCAGCGAGACCTCATCTCTACAATAAATCAAAAAATCAGCCGGGCGTGGTAGCACGCGTCTGTAATTCCGGCTACTTGGAAGGCTGAGGTGGAAGGATCGCCGGAGCCCAGCAGATCGAGGCTGCGGTGGCCGGGAGCAGCCACTGCACTCCAGTCTGGGCGACAGAGTGAGACTCCAACTCAAAACAAAAACAAAAACAAAAACAAAAAACAAAACAGGAAGTAGGGAATTGAAGTGGGATGGCATGGATAGCGTGGTAGAGAGAGTGTAGTAACTCACTTTTCCCACTTTGACAAGGAAAGTTTTTTTCTGTTTTGTAGAGACAGAGTCTTGCTCTGTTACCCAGGCTGGAGTGCAGTGGCATGACCATAGCTCACTGCAGCCTCAAACTCCTGGGTTCAAGCGATCCTCCTGTCTCAGTCTTCTGAGTAGCTGGAACTACAGGCACATACTACCATGCCTGACTAATTGAAACATCTTTTTTTTTTGACAGGATTTCTCTATGTTGTTCAGACTGGTTGCAAACTCCTGGCCTCAAGAGATCCTCTCACCAAGTTCTCCCAAAGTGCTGGGATTAGACATGTGGGACACCGTGCTTGGCCGGAAAGTTTGCATTAGATGTGTACTGTTTGTTTCTCATACAATCAAAAAGGGAGTAGAATTCTGGCACGTTTCTATCTAGGTTTCTGTGGTACTTCCTACACTAGTAGGTCTGAACTAAAGCTTGCTGGGATGGGGATTGGTGGTGTGAGGAGGCAGGTGTGCAGAGAGCCATCTTTTATCTTATCACCTGAGGCTCCACGACTACTGGTACCACTTCCAGTAACTAAAGATAATGGAACGGATTCCATGACCAGGGCGGGAATGATTTCACACAATGGTATCTAGGAAAATATTTACTTCCAGCCTAATGGCAAAGGATTGGCCTTTTTATATTGTTTCGAAGTGAGCTTCAGAAGAGGCCTTTCATCGCGAAGTTACAGTTAAAGGAACTCACTGCACATGATGGAGAGTACTCAGTTGTCTCTGTAGTTTTGTTCCTTCATATTCTGATCTGAACCTGTGTTGATCCATGCCATTTCAAGCTAACCCACATAGTGTCAGAATGTTGTCAATCATTTCTACCAGTCTCTCTCCAGCAGGTGGAGTCAGTTATAGAAGTCAGGTTTCTTAAGGTAATTTGTGTCTAGAAGCCAGAGTAGGGAAGTTGTCACTCTTAGAGTTCTGTTTGAATCAATGAGTCAAACATTTAGTCAACTAGAATATTATCAAAATTCCACTGACTCTATCAAACTAAATGTCAAAGAATTGTCCCTCTGGGACAATATGACTATACCACACCACCACTTTCCACCTTTTTTTTATAGCTTCTGAGTGGTTGTTCATATCAGAAAGATACCTCACAAATTTGTCATCTCTATGAATTAATTGCTTGAAGTAAAGGGTTTGATTCAAAAAGGAAAGTTAGTTAAGAGGAGGGAAATTTAGCAACAGTCATGACAGAAACATTTCCTGGGATCAAGTCAAATACATACACAGCCTACATTGATATTAAAAATAGTTTCTTCCAAATCTAACAAGTAAAAGACTTTTTAAAATCAAAGTCTCATTTTTAAAAAATAGAAAATAACAATTGATAATATGAATCAAAGAAGTATAATAGATACATGCATTATAGACAAGATATTACTATAAGAGACATGTCATTTTGTGAACCCAGAACATTAGTACTGGATTTGTATGTAACTATCCCAGTCTACTGCATTGTCTAGAATGGAGAGAAACTCAGTAAAGAGAAGCATGATACAATCAAGTTTTTAAAAATAATTACAAAAGAAGACTAAGATACCTATTAGAAATATTTGAAAAATTGATGCATCATTTTTGCCAGTCTCAGATTTCATGCTGATCAACCCATTATGTTTTGGGGTTACCAGGGCTTCTACTTCTAAGCAGTATCTGGCTGCATTCTCTTCATAAGTCTGAAAATGCTCTGGATCACAAGATCTCTTTTCAAAAAAGTATCATATATATACTCTTGTAAACCATTTTTTGGGGTATGTGTGTGTGATATAATCTTAATAAAAGATCATGCAAGTTTATTGCTCATGTTAATTTTTATTGCTTTCTAACAATATGCTAAATAGTTTTAAAATGTTATTAATTTTTATTAGAAATATATGGCTTCAGTGAGAGAAAACATCTAATTCAATAGTAAAATGTCCCAATTCAGTCTAATAAAAAATAAAATAGGGGAAATATTTAAATCAATTGATTGGTTATATTTTACAAAATTCCTTTCCCATGTAAGGGGGATAAGAAAGTGGCAATTCCCTCCCAAATGCTATTTATCAACTCCTACCAAAGCACCTTTCAGTTATCAATCAACTTACACTTAGTATTTTCAACATTAACATATTTTGATGTTTTATTCATTTTCTGTACTGCCAGTGATGTTTTTCTCTATAGTTACATTTTATATTGAACAAATCGTTATGTAGCAAATTAAGAAAGACTTTAGCACAATAGAAAATTTCTCTTGTTTCAATCTCAGTATGAGTTTCATGTAAAAATGTAAAGGTGTCTATTATCCATAGGATAGCGAGAAAAACAGCTCTTTTTCTGGCCACCTGTATTGATCAACATGGTAAGTATGACAGATTGAAATGTCAAAACAGAGAGGGGCTGCCCATCATCCCAGTGAGCACAGGCCAAAACTTTGAGGGAGAGAGGGAAAGACGATGTCTATGTTTATGTCTTGATCCATAGCTATAGCTATATTGAGAGAGAGCGAGAGAGAGAAAGGGAGAGAGAGGAGAGAGACAGAGAGAGATAGGCAGAGAGACAAAGAGACAGAAACAGAGAGTGAGCAAACATGCTCCTTCCTACTCTTTACTTGCAAGATTAAGTCTTTTAAATTTTTATTGTAGAGACGTGGGTTACAAGTGAGGATGAACTACGTAAGAAAGCTGCATGCGGGTAAAGTTTGGGCTTCTTACTGGCCCTGCCCTCACTCTCCCGGTAGTGAACCAAGTTGCAAGATGAAGTCTTGCACTATTGATTAAAGAGGCGATAGTGGGACAGGCCGTGGAATGGCAAAATGGCCATTAAGAAACCAAGCATGGCATTCAAAAAAGATGTCAAGTCATGTCTTGACATGGGTAACTTCAGTTTGTACGTTTGCTTCCATTAATTTTAAAATTAGTGCAATAAAATGTAGAGCTTGATTTTTTTTCCAGTGGAAAATTTTTTTCTGGTGGGTTCAAAAGAAATAAAAATTCAACTCATAAGAGAGGAAAAGGTAAGCATTTCTTTTAAAAAGAGGAAAACTTCCCTTCCATGTATGTATCTACAGATAAATATTTTTCTTTACATGCTCTTGGAGTAAGGACTACAAGTGTAGATATAGTTTACTTATGCTTAACACAAACTTCTGAACACATGATTAAGAAGTGTGTGGTTATGATAATACAATGATGGTTGCTGGAAAAAGTTCTGTTGTGTGTAGAAAAGAAAGACTTCAACACAAATAGTCTGTTTCACAATGGTTTCTTCAATGAATTCTATCCTTTTATAAAACAAAAAACCACAGTTATATTATAGACCTTGGATTAAAATAAAAGCAAACCATGTTTTTTTGTTCAATAATAGTTTTATTTACTTATTTCACTGTTAAACTTGGGGATAATATTCACCACAAAATTGCAGGCATCATTTTATAGTACAGACGATTGACTTTTTTTTCAGGAGAAGGAATGAAAATGGTTTGTGACACACCTGAAATGCCTACTTAGGAAGTGCTGGCCACGAGGTAATAAAAAAATGGTAAGATTCAGTGCCTTTGGCAAAGATGTGGACACTGTTTTAGATGCAAATATGATACATGCCCTTTGCTTACAAAGCAAATATACACCCATCTGTTTTTGGACAGCGGTTTCTCTATCCACCTGAGAGCATCTCAAAACAATTCATAGACATTTCCCCAAAAGCTTCCTATCAAGAAAAATCAGTGTGCTGATTCACCCATTTGGAAGCCCGTTTTAATTAACCCTCAAACCTGCACCAAACCTGGTAAAGTTTCCCTTGTGTAAAAGAAAGAAGGACCTTGCTCAAAAGTGGCCTTCACACAGCTCTAAGCACAAGCCCAAAGGAAGTTTCTCTGAAGTGTGGTACATAGGAGGCTGACAGTGCCCATGAACTGGATGAAGAATGAATATAAGAGAGGGCACTTATTTAATTGCTTGCAGAACAGGATAAAGGAGTCTCTCCTAACAACTTTCCACGCCAAGCAAAACTACATGCAAGGATGGTTTAAGCCAAACTACAGATCTTCACATGTACAAACAGAATACTATATTTATGAACTCTCCAGCTCCTCCTGATACTTTTCTTACTAGGGCAAGCAACAAGCCGAGTTTCTCTTTGTTGACCAAACTGGTAAGAAGTTTCTGAGTTCTACGGATAAAAACATTTCTTTTCCTTTTCCTTTCTGAACTCTAAATGTTTTATTCACTGCTTCAAATCTATTGAAAATATTTCTTCTTACTGCTCAGTGATATTTTATTAGATAACTATCACATTTAAGAGTCATTTTTCCTTTCCCAGCTAAATAGCTCCTGACTACAGTAGCAGCATGGGATATTGATGTACACAGAAATTTGATAAATCTGTTATATTAATTAAAAAGGTTATTAAATATTTAACAACATATACTGAACACCTGCTATTTACTAAATACTGTGCTAGTCACAGTGCAGAGAGGTGAATAAGACTCATTTTTCATCATCAAGAAACTGGTTAGCTTTTGGTTAAAAATAGTTTGGGGTTTGGTATGTAAATTACAGAACTGCTAAGTATTCTGTACTTCAAGAAAGAACAATAATCAACTTTTATATTCTGGAGATAACCTTTTTAGTTTAAGGTAGGGTTATTGGATTGTAATTTCAGTGAAGGAAGTTTCCCTAAGGCTTCTTTGCAGTGGAGAGTATGGCTCATCTGACTTTTATATAGGATGTCTTACACAACTGAGAGGTAATCCTCTTTGGCTCTCTGGATTATTATTTGGGATGTTCCTAGCCTAGGTCAAAGTCTTTGGATCAGAACTCTGTTCCAAGTCTCTGTGGTTCTACTAGAATGCCACAGGTTTAATGTTACATGTAGCAAAGCATTTAGATGTCTGCATCCATCTCTCTCCAAGTGTGTTTGTCACCTCTGTGCGAAGCTGTGAATGTAATGTATACCTAACAATGCTAAAACTTGCTCATTTTGGTGCTCCCAAACAAAACATTGTGCAGCTATAAATTTATGTTAAGTATAGTCATTTTATGAACTTGGTCTTCTTTCTTCATTTCTGTTATCTTAACATGAGCCTCCTTTCTCAGTCAGAAAAACTAAAGGCAGAAAAAGAAATTGGAACTCTCCACTTCCAAAGAGCATTGGGTCACCCTTCTCAAAAATGATCCCTTAGGTGTGTAATAGTTATTTGCATAGCATGAATTCTGGGAGAGGCTGAAAATTTAGAGTCATGAGAACAAAAGAAAAGAGAATGTGACTTGAATCTGTAGAAAGAAAGTAGTAAAATTGTCCTTGAACCTATTTTGGGCTAAAGTAATACTGTTTAAACAACTTAGTTGCACATTGCATTGAAGAAATATACTCTTTCAGAGGAGGTGGTAGCAGCAGGGTTGTTTAAGTCGAAGAGGAGATAACTTTTGAGTGTTGTTTTCTATACAGTTTCAGTCTTATTATGAAAAATACTATTGCAAAATCAAAACCAACATCTTCCCAGAACTGCTATTTGCAAGGTTGCCAGACCCTAGGAAATGGTGGTGGATTGGAATGGTATTTGAAACAACACAACTCAAGGCTCACCAACACATTTCAAGAGTTCCTTGGATTCTGTTGTGTTGCAATACAGTAAGCAAATAACTTCGTGAACATATACAGTCTGAAATTTTCAAGCATTCACTGGATATACTATTTTACATTTAGGGTAGTTATTTCAATTTTGACCTGTTTGCTATTATAAGGCAAATTACAGATGCTTCAATGTGTTGCTTAGCTCGAGCATGAGGAGAGAATGCAGAAAGTTTAGGTTTTAAGGGATGGGTAAGGCCTGAGGACATGTAACTAGACAGTGGGCAGAGCTGAGCCAAGAACTCAGGGTTTCTTATCTTAGATTCAGTGCTTTTTTGACCATGTTGCGCTACCTTCACTTGTCCTCTGCAACTGCCAATGGCCGACTGCCTGATTTCTCAGTAATATGTCGCTATCTTTGAATCATCTCTACTCAGATAAGTACAGGACACCCTGAATGGTCCCTGGGCTCCTGCTTTGTCTCACCATAGTCTGTATCCGACTTCTCCACTGTGCCACAACCTTGACATCCTTCTTCCCTCCTTCAGGCAGAGCCAGAACTGCTAACTTTGCAGCAGAGCTCCCTGCCTGCTGTTTCTCTCCCTTGATTCATAGAGGGTCTCCTGGTCTTCAGCTGAGTCATGAGCTCTGCCCATCTGCCACACAGTAAGTTTGACAAAGTTGATATGCTTTCTAGATCTTTAGACACCAGAGTGTCTAATGCCTATGCTTGAAAAAAAAATTGGTTTTTCTGACAGATTAAACATGAAGGAAAAATAGAAAAGGAACACATGTAGAGAGTCCAGGCTGAGCTTAAGAGACAAAGGGTGGCTAGGAATTAGGACTCCAGGAGAATGAGCATAGACTCCATGGCAGGGGGGTGGGGCAGAGAGCTGGGGGGTGGGGGAGGAAGGGGAGGGAGGGGGAGAAAAGAGAGAGTGAATATGAATCTCCATGTGTGGTGTATTTAAGGTTTGGTCATTTTCTTCTTTCAATTACAGTGGATAATCTTGAAATCCCTGCAAACTTTCCTCATATGGCATGAAATAATGTGAATCTCAGCTTGGTGATAAAGACATTTTGATCTTATGTAAATGCTGACTACCTCTTCTAATGACAAGCCCTTTGAGAAATGATGTGTAACTAAGTTCCAGTTATAAACACTCATACATCCTCAATTACACTTCTAAATTCTTCATATTCAAAATAATCTATTTTTCTTGTTTTCCTTCTCTGAAAAACACCCAAGAGTTGGCCATACCTTTCTATAAACAGTCAGTGGATAGTATTTAAAAACAGCTTTCATCCATAAGAGGCTTAAAAACAATTTTATAATAAAACCAGTAACAAAAAGGAGACCTAGAGTCTTGGATTTGTTTCTTTTTTTTCCTTTTTGCCATTATTAGCATCATAAAAGGACATGGATCAGGAAATAATCATGTTTAAGCAGAACTCTAATCGACTCTCAAAGTTCTACCAAAGTTCAGGGTTTTTCCTTTTTTCAAATGTAATTTAATTCTAATTTTTTTTAATACAGGAAATAACCATTTTGGGAGGGAGGAAGGAGTTTCCGAAACAATGGAAATTACTGAAGTGCTGGGACTCTTGAATAAGCATTCACATATTTATTAGTGCCAGGCCAACTTGAGTAACAAAATATAGATGCAATTGCTTACTGGACATCTCACAGGTAGATAATATAACATTCTGTAGTTTACTATATATGTTAGTGAACAGTCTCTGTTTTTCTTGTTCTTTGGTTGAAATGTGGGCCAAAAAAAAAAAAAATCATTCTTACAATTATGCCGAACTGCTTTTTTTTTTGCCATTTGTAATATAATTTCAAACAAAATCATGGAGGGTTGCTATGTTCAGTTCCCCTCGGGTTTAACTAACGAGTGGTTTTAAGCATTTGTGCTGAAGTGACAGTTGACTTTTTACTACCTAGAAAGAGCTAGGTACTTGCTGATGCCAACAGGATGACATTATTCTTCTTAGCCACGTGAAAGCTCAATATGCTCTAGTCATTGCTCAAGTGGATTTTAAAGACTCACTTTCAAAAGACACCACGGCAGAAGACTGAAGAGTAATATTTATCAACATTAAATAAACACTTGGTGAAGCAGCCATAAATACTTCTTATATAAACATAACACGAAATTAAATAGTTCAGATACACGGACACCACTGAGTACACTTCCACTGTTGTCAAAGTCGTCTGTAAACACCACCTCACACGGAATACAAGAGCAGCTTCTACCCCAGCTCTGGGTTCACAACATGGATGCCCTGTACAAAGGGAAGATTTCTCCACAGCCCTCCCACCTCCCTCCCCTCCCTCTCCCCCACAGCCCCAGCAAAGGAAAAGAAGGAACCCTAACAACTACAGCAGCAACAACAAGGACAAGACAGTAGCACCCCACCCCACCCCAAAGAAACACATAATGGTTTTGGTCAATTTAAAGAATGATGCAAAATTTTTCTTATTCTTTCCAAAAAGTAAGAAAATCAATTCGAAGCGTTACTTCTCGAAGCGTAAGTCTTTCTTCAGAGGACATGTGACTTCCTAAGCCCCACCTATTTTGGGGTGAAGTTTAGACAATGAACACCAGAAATCACTGCCACAGTGATGCAAGCCCTATTTTCTTTAGGAAGGTGCCAGGTAGCAAGAATTAAATACAACGTTCTCCCTCATCCTCCCTCACAATGTTTCTTTTGCTTTGCCATATATATATTTATGTATATATATATGTACATGTATATTATATTGCTGTGTATGACATTCAAACGTGACACTATAATTGAGTTTCAAGCAGGTTAGGTAGCAAAAATTTTGTTTTGAAACATTCAGATTTAGATGATTAAATTCAAACGTGTGGATGTGGTTCGCCTTTTGAGCTCGGAGGGGCCCCAATTTAGCTCTGTGGAGAGAGGTATCAACAAAGGAGACCGCTACACTCAGAGGCTAGTCAAGCCACTATGCTTGACAGACACAAGCCTGTAAACTCTGCACAGACCTACTGGGAAGGTCTGGCTACTCTCTGCTAAATATTCTTCAAGGGTGGCTTGTGGAAAACAGCCCCGGATTCAAAAACATTCAACTGGGCTTATTTCACTTTTAGGTTGTGTTAGGATCCTAGAAACCTTCAGTTACCAAAGTACTGAAAGCATATATTGCAGGAATTGTTTGCCAGTTCTGTGTTTCCCATTATTTTATATACACTATGTGTGTGCGTGCAGAACTCACACATATATATATATGTATATGCTTATGTATTTTTATTGGTACGAAACTTGAACTGCACAAAACAGTACTTTGCAAGAATCAAGAATCAAGTCCACAAATAGAGTTGAACAACACACCAGAGAGAAGACAGGAAGCTCTACTGGGACACGAAGATTCCGCTTTTGCAACATATGAAAGAATATCAGAACCACAGATTTGCTAGCCTGCTGTGTCTGTCGCCTGTGGGGTCTGGATCACGCTTTGGGGATCCTTGCGGAGAACGTGACAATGGGACTGGCTTCGCTCATCAGAGGTTTCAAAGCTAACGGGAATTAAAAAACCCAGGCAGATCAATTTGGGTGTATAATTGCTGTGAAGCAATCAATATATATTCTTTTCCTCTTTAAGAAAAAAAAATAACAAAGTCCATTTTGGAATAAATTTCTTTATACTCAGTAGTATGCTTTTTTTGCTGAATTAGTATTTGACTTTTTATATTAAAATGGGTTTATTCAATGGATCAGTAAACAGCTTCTTTCACATCTGGCTGATAAGACCCTTTTTATGGTCACCAGAAATCACCCCCACCCTCAGCTTCCTCCTCCTAAGGTCTGTGGGTTGACGTGTGCGCTTTGTCACTACCTAATTGATCAAACCTCAACCTACAAGGCCTGCTCCGGCACACGCTTGTGAAAAATGACCGACTGTCTTTGCTGGTACTGCTGCTTGCGCCTCTTTTTTTTGTCACATTGGCACAGCAGCAGCATCTTGAAAGTGGTTCTGAATGTTTTGTTGCACAGGGCATAGCACACGGGGTTCACGGTGCTGTTGATGTAGCACAGCCAGTAGCCCAGATTCCAAAAGGTTTTGGGGATGCAGCTGTCGCAAAAGGTGTTCACCAGAACCATGATGTTATACGGTGTCCAGGTGATAATGAAGGCAAGCAGGATGGCGCTGAGTGTCTGGGCCGCTTTCTTCTCCTTGATGAGGGACATCCTCTTCCGCTTAGTGATCTGACTTCTGGTCTTCAGAGCAAACCTCTTGGCCAGGGTGGCTTCCTTGAAGGACAGAGGTAGAGTGGCCGTGGTCTTACCCACTGAGGAGTTGACCTCAGAAGTCTTGGCGGTGTCCACGGCTGACTCTAGCTGGATGGGAAGCTTGGAGAAGCTTTTTGGAAAACTGCCCCCATCGTCCACGCTCTTTTGGGCCTGCAACTTGTTGGCTTTCCTGTCCAAGTCCACCATCCCCAGCTCCTCCTCGGGTACCTGCAGGTTGTCGGAAGAGGGCAGCTTGGTGGAGTTAAGGATGGTACTGTGACCCGGGAGCTTGAGCACAATGGAGTAGATGGCTCTCGTCTCGGAAGCAATGTCCTCCTCGTCAGAGGAGGCGGAGTTCTCCAGGGAGGCAGCAGCGTCGTTGTTGTTCCAGCTGTCGCTGCTGCTGTGGTCTTGATCCATCTGCTCAGCGCTGCTGGGCTTCCAGCTCTTGGTTGTGAACCAGAAGTGGCAGCGGCCATATTTCTTCCTGGTGGAGCGTTTCACGCTTTGCTGCTGAAGTTCATAACTGCTGCAGCTTCGAGAGCTGCCCGTGGGGTGGACAAAGTTTTCTGCTTCTGCCTCTGTCCCAGAGGCCTGCAGCCCAGCAAGCTCTTTGGTACGTTTTTCAGTTTCCTTATAGATCCTCCAGTATAAAATCGTCATGATGGTGACAGGCATATAAAAAGCAGCAATGGCCGTGCCAAAGGTAATGGTGGGCTCGCTGAGGAACTGAATGAAACACTCCCCTGGGGGCACAGTTCTCTTCCCAACAAAATACTGCCAGAATAAGATGGCGGGAGCCCAAAGGACAAAGGAGATGACCCAAGCCAGACCGATCATCACACCGGCTCTTTTTGTTGTTCGTTTGGCTCGGTAGGTGAGAGGCCTCGTGATGGAAAAGTACCTGTCAAAGCTAATGACTAGAAGATTCATGACTGAGGCATTGCTGGCCACGTAGTCAATGGCAAGCCAGAGGTCACAAGCCAAGTTCCCCAAAGCCCATCGGTTCATGATGATGTAGGTCGTAAACAGATTCATCGAAATGACCCCAATAATCAGATCGGCACAGGCCAGGCTTAAGAGGAAGTAGTTGTTGACTGTCTTTAGCTGCTTGTTCACCTTAAAGGACACTATTACTAGGATGTTACCGATGATGGTCACCAACGCCAGGATGCCCGTTAAGAATGCAATGAAGACCACTTGCCAGATGGTATGACCTCCCAGAGGGTCATCGGTGGTACCATTTGGATAGGAGAAATTCCCAGCTGCTCGAGAAACGTTGTAGCTGCCAAAATGAGTGACTGTTCCTGGGGGCAGCCCTGCATCTGAGGGGCCATGTATCCAGGAAGAGCTGATGTTTGGAAACAAAGGCGAGGTTGTACTGTTATTGTGCAAGGTCATTGTGACTCTCTGACATAGTCTAGAAAAAAAAAGAGACAAGGTGGAGTTAGGAAAATTCTGCCTTCATCTGTTTGTTCTTTGCATTATATACATTAAAAGGCATGGGGGCCTATCTAGGATGATGAATCTCTAAGGAGCCAAATATCATCAAGCTCATTTTCTTTTTTTTTTTTTTTTTTGAGTCGGAGTCTCACTCTGGCACCCAGGCTGAACTGCAGTGACATGCTCCCAACCACCGCAGCCTCAACCTGTTGGGCTCTGGTGATCCTTCCGCCTCAGCCTTCCGAGTAGCTGGAACTACAGGCGTGCGCTACCACACCCGGCTAGTTTTTAATTTATTATAGAGACAGGTCTCACCAAATTGCCCGGACGGGTCTCGAACCCGCGGGATCAGGCAATCCTCTCGCCTCGGCCTCCCAAAGTGCTGGGATTACAGGCTGAGCCACCGAGCCTGGCCTAAGTTCATTTTCTTACTTTTTTTTTAAGTTGGGGTCTCACTCTGTTGCCCAAGTGGCATGCCACAGTGGCCATGATCACGACTTACCACATCCTCGACCTCCTGCACTTCCTGAGTAGCAGGGACTACAGGTAGGCACAACCAGGTTTGGATAATTTTTTTTTTTTGGTAGAATTGAGGTCTATGTTGCCTAGGCTGGTCTTGAGCCCCTGTGCTCAAGCAATCCTCTGCCTTGGCCTTCCAAAGTGCTAGGATTATAGGCATGAGTCACTACGCTTGGCCTGTTTTCTTATTTTAAATGGGTAGAGTCTAGGGCAGACACAGACTGACTTGTTTGAGACAGTATAATTAGTGGCATGCATTGAACATTGTGTTTTTCCCCACATTTTTTACATTTCTAAATATACTCCATCTAATGCTGTTATTAAACAGAATCATTCTTATTTCTCCTGTTTTATAAAGGGGAAGATATTAGACACTTATATGGTATTTATCCAACATAGCTTTGTCATCATGATACTTGATAAATTCACTTGATTTGTGTTTTCTCCATCTGGGCATCTACTTGTCCAAGGCTTCAGACACAAGCAACTTTTAAAGTGATATCATCCATTCAAGCCTCACTGAAATGAGCAATGCCAACCTGGAGCAAGGGATAACAGGTATAGATCAATCCATATTATATTGTCTCTTTCATACACAGATCGAAAAAGTAATGTATTGGTTCTTTAAAGCAGCTGGTGACATGATTGTCTACAAGGCAATATCTTTTGCTTGATAACAGAAGATACTGCAGAATATTTATCAGAATGTTTTAAATGGATTATACCAGTTTTAAATGTTTTTAGTATATAGATGTTTTAACTCCAAAGATGAAGTATTTTAGCATGTCACATATACATGCATAAACACACATGTACACATGCTTGTATAGTTGCATATAAATTATTGCAGAAACTGCAATTGGTGCTTTCAAACACTTGTTACCAAAGTACATAAGCAACTAAGAACCATTATAGTTAAGGTGTCACCAGTAATAGCCCCCTGGTGTCCCTGACAGCTTTGGTTGTGACCTGTACCATCCTATCAGAATCTCCAGGGTTGTCCTCTAGGGCACTACTGGCTCGGGAATTCTCACATCACCAACCACTATGGACTAGATCATTATTCCTCAATGAGTATCATGCTATGAATTCAAAGTTTGACCATAATACCAAAAATCTATGAGTACACTTCTGTTGTGTTTATGCTTTTGGTTAAAAAATTCCTCAACTATAAACGGTTACCAATAAATATATATACACATGTGCGTCACAAGAGTCCTAAATTAGACCCTGAGGCTTGCATGTCAGAGTAGTTAAGAGTATCTCTCAAAAGAATGCAGTCAGGTTCATACAGCGACTTCTGGAAAACTTTCTGGTATAGCTGGAAAGACCATGGAGTCAAAAAGGCCTAGGTTCAAATCTCATTTTGACAACTTACTGGAGGTAGGATCTTCGATATTATAGTTTCAATTTCCTCATCAAAAAAGGAAAATGATAATTTTCTGTATAATGGAATGAATTGCTGCTGAATTTCTCCCAGAATTCAATGATAAGTGATCAAAGAAGTTTGGTTTCTCATTAAAATGCTTTACTATACCACATTCTTATAACAGGGACTGGCACAGAGTAGCTACTATATAAGTAACTATAATAATTATTATTCTTTTTATTGAACAATGAACTCACTTTGCTTTGGCTGCCAGGACGCTAAGACCTAAATTCAGTGCAATAATAAATATTAGTAGAAAAACATTGGACATTTACTTCACAGTACACATTGTGTAAATGTATCATATGAATTATCTCATTTAATCCTTAAACAACCACATTTTACAGGAAAGGAAGACACAGAGAGTCAAATAATTTTTTCAATGATTTGAGCTAACAAATAAGGGTAGGAAGAGGTAGAAAGTCACATCCAGACAATCCGAGCTCGCAGCCTCAGTGTCTAACTGTGAGGGTACACTGGCCCTCCATCAGCTCATTACAGGCATCCTGTACAACTACCCCTTCTAACTAGTTAAAAAATCATCATACACCTCCTCAAGGTGGAGCTGATGTGCACTGGAAAATTAATGAGATACTCTTAATCACCAAAAAAATTGACAAAAATGCAAATGATTTGCATGCAAGCATACAAATAAATTTATCCAGTGTTGACAGCAATGTGAGGAAAATAGTTTTCATTGTCTTGAGTTGTAGTATAAATTTGTGAACCAGGCCGGGCTTGGTGGCTCAGCCTGTAATCCCAGCACTTTGAGAGGCCAAGACGAGTAGATTTCCTGAGCTTGCGGGTTCGAGACCAGCTCGAACAACTTGGTAAAACCTCATCTCTATAATAAATAAAAACTTAGCTGGGAGTGGTAGTTTGCGCCTGTAGTTACAGCTCCTTGGAAGGCTGAAGCGGAAGGATCACCGAAGCCCAGCAGGTCGATGCTGGTGTGACCGTGAGCGTGCCACTGCACTCCGGCATGGGTGACAGAGTGAGACTCCAACTCAAAAAATAATAAAAAAAAAAATCAGTGAACCATTTGAAAGGTGATTTGACATATCAGTCTAAAGTGCCCAAATCATGATCTCAGGAGCTGTCTGACTCAGTGTCTGTGTGTGTGTGTGTATGTGTGTGTGTGTGTGTGTGTAGTATATATATAAGTAATACCTACATTGTTAGACAAAAACACACTCACACACACACACATATATAAACATACATATATTAACTTTAGTACTCTTTGAAATAATAAAATGTTGTTAACAGTCTAAATATTTTAATACTTGATTATGTATGAATCTAAAATATTATAAATATTCTGCATAATCTAACACTATTTTCCCAAAGATAAAATCTTCATTGCACCCATTTCTTTCTTTTTTTTTGTTTTTTTTTGAGTTGGAGTCTCACTCTGTCGCCCAGACTGGAGTATAGTGGCACACACTCACGGTCACCCCAGCATCATTCTGCTGGGCTCCAGCGATTCTGCCATCTCAGCCTTCCAATCAGCTGGAACAACAGGGACGTGCCACCACACCCAGCTAGTTTTTATTTATTGTAGAAACGAAATCTGGTCAAGTTGCCCAGGTGGGTCTCGAACCTGCGGACTCAGGCAATCCACTCACCTTGGCCTCCCAAAGTGCTGGGATTACAGGCTGAGCCACCGAGCCCAGCCTATTGCACCCATTTCTTTCTTTTTTCTTTTTTTGAGTTGGAGTCTCACTCTGTCACCCAGACTGGAGTGCAGTGGCCGCTCCTGGCCACCACAGCCTCGACCTGCTGGGCTCTGGCGATCCTTCCGCCTCAGCCTTCCCAGTAGCCGGAATTACAGGCATGCACTACCATGCCCGGCTTATTTTTTGATTTATTGTAGAGATGAGGTCTCGCTGCCCAGGTGGGTCTCGAACCCACGGGCTCAGACAATCTACTCACCTCGGCCTCCCAAAGGCGTGGGATTACAGGCTGAGCCACCGAGCCCGGCTGCACCAATTTCTAATGACAGAGAACTGATGGATTTTTTTCTCCTTCCTTTTTTTTCTTTGCTTCTTTGGGTTTTACTAGGTGGCAGTAACTCATCCTCTTCTCTAGCTCCCCCTCACTGAAGGCTGTCTGTGTTTGGGAAGTGTGACATGCTGTCTGGAGCACTTGATTACATTTATGGCTCCTTCCAAGATTCATCTATAGAAGACTCATCTGCTTGCTCTTCTTCCACCCAGATCCCACCTTATGACAGTTCTGAAGATGTTTGCCCTGTTTGCTTTCCACTGACCCTGCCACCATGTAGATGACCAAGAACAGATGTGTCCTTAGTCAATCACACAGTTCAGGTCGATGCCCTGTCTCTGAGCATTAGTAGCAACTATCATTACTACTGGTATACTGGGGAGTATAGCTGTCTCTTGAATGTCCTCTATCCCATATGCTGATTAGGGTTAGGGTTAGGGTTAGGGCATTCTGGTCCTCTTTATATGATCACCCTTATTCACGCATTTCTCATGTTCTAGCACCAGACCTATGCCTATTTCTTACATATGCCCTGAAGAACCTTTGTCTTGAAAAAACCATCTCTTTCACTCCCAAGATGTCTGGACATAGCAGCTAAGTTTCCTCATCCACTGCTTGGGTGGTGTTACAGGCTTTTAAAAATCTTCCCTTTGCCACTCCAGCCCTTTGGGTCTCACAGAAACTTCTACAGCACCTTTAAAAACTCTTAGTCATTAAAACACTCTCTTAGTCTCTGTTTTCATGTCCCATGGGGATTGACTGGGTTCTGTAGCTTTGTTTTCAGGACTTATGCCATGCCGATTTTATTGTAAATAAATATAATGCCCAAGAACCCCAATACCTCATATTTGTACTTATGATACATCTATTATTATTATTATTATTTTTTGCTTGTCACTGCCATGCAGTGAGTGTCTGTTATTTATTATTTGTCTTTCCTTCAGCCGTTCTTTTGGAAACAGCTTGTCACCCATAGTACGTATTTTGGGACAGGTATCCATCATATGGTCCTGACTCCTGTACCACGGTAATCGACTTGAAGAAGACCCAAACAGGAGGATCAATCTGGAGAATTGATATGGATGCTGGGAAGAGAGAGATTCTCTTGTCTCGCTGGAAAGAGAGAAATTCTCTCGTCTTTGGGACTGCTAGGTGCTGGTCAACCTGTCTGCAACCAGGTGGAAAGTCAAAGAAGTAAGCAAACACAGAGGAAAGATCTGGGGACAGGAGGGAAATGGGAGAGAGTGCAGGAAACAGAGACAGCATGGTGATAATGTCCTTGGAACTCTGGATCTAGCCACTCCTGAAGTCAATGCCACCTCCTTGACCTAGCAAGTTATGTAAGCCAAGACTTTTCCTTTCTTGCCTGGGACACCTGAGATGATTTCTTCACCCACGACTGAAAAGGTTCCGATGAACATTTTCTGTCATTGTCAACATTGAATTTGCTCACTGAACCACTGCTAGCTTTAGGTTACGGGGGTTGGTGCTGTGGAATTCAGTAAGGCACAGCCTCTACCCTCTATGAACCCATCCCAGGTGAAAGATGGGACATAAATAATATATTTTTTTTGAGTTGGGTTCTCATTCTGTTGCCCAGGCTGGAATGCAGTGGCATGGTAATATCTTGCTTCAGTCTTGATCTCCAGGGTTTAGGCAATCTTTTCATCTGAGCCTCCTGAGTAGCCAGGACTATGGGCATGTACCAGCACTCCTGGTTAATTTTTTAATTTTTATTTTTGTAGACATGAGGTCTTGCTATGTTGCCTAGACTGGTCTCAAACTCCTGGACTCAAGCAATCCTCTGACCTTGGCCTCCCAAAGTGCTGGGGTTACAGGTGTGAGCCACCACATCTGGTCAAATAAAATATTTTAAAGAGCACAGAGTTACTTGGGCAATATAAAATTGCTCCTTGGGGATAAGCACAGCATGCTGGTACAAATTAAATGGCAACTTCAGTTTCTCAGTTGACCTACATTATCAAAGAATATAAGAAAGAATTTTAAAAATCAGCCTAAGGTCAATTTCATCCTGTGAGTCTGTAGAGCACCACAAAATGAACAGTATTTTAGTCTAATTACATTTTGTTGAAATACAGAAGCTAAATAAGAATTAAGGAAAGATATGTACAGGTAAGTCTAGCTCTCTCTACATCAGGTTCATTAAATACCTGTTCTGGTTCTAGGAACTTCTTGGCTAATCATTAGAAAACCTTGAATCACAAACTGCCAGGCAGGTGATCTTTGATCTGTGTTATCTGGCATCTTTACCAGTGGCCATCATTCTTCTTATAATTCAACATTAATTCAATACCCAATACCTTTTTGAAATCCTCAGATACATGCTTTTCCTTAGTTTAAAAACTTTCTAATATCTTTCCATCATGCAATGGATACAGAGGATGAGCTGGGCAAAAAATTTAAAATTATAAAAGAAGCATTAAAAATAAATGGGGCTGGACACAGTGACTCATGGTTATGATCCCAGCATTTTGGGTAGTGGGGGTGGGAGGATTGCTTGAGGTCAAGACTCAAGACTTCAAGACCAGTCTTCATGACATAGCAAGGTTCCTGTCTCTACAAAAATAAAGAAAAATTAGCTAGGTGTATGTGGTAGCACACAGCTATAGTTCTAGCTACTGAGAAGGGTAGGGGGTTCACTTGAGTGCAGGAGTTTGAGGCTGCAGTGAGATATGATTGCACACTGTACTCCAGCCTGTTTCAAAAAACAAAACAAAACACAACCCCAAAACCATAGTCATTTGATTACTCATGTTATACAATGTTCAAATGATGATAGTTAGTAAGCTAATAGTTAATAACCATGGCAGTCCTGATGCCCACATTTGGGTTTCTTTATAATCACCTCACGTATGAAAGCAGCAAGAAAGAAGTGAATGTGGTACATGAACACAACTTTGAGGAAATTAAAGCTCTTTGAACAGGAAGTGGAAGTTAAAAGCAAACTGCATCACTAAACCCATTATGACTTGGAGCCATGAAGAGAGAAATATCTAGGAAACTGTGGGCACTCATCTGATGCTATGGTGTGATGAGACACAGAAATACCACTCTTTTAACAAATATGATGTTCTCGTCATCACTAATAATTTTTCACTAGAAAGCAGCACAACACAGTTGAAAAGCCATGGTCTTTGGAGTCTAGCTGATTTGGGTTTAAGTTTTGGGTTGGCCAAGAAGGTACACAAACTTAGCAAATTGCCTGACTACTCAAAGACCACATTTATTTATTTATAAAACTAGAATAGTAAAACTACTCTGTGGATTATGGAGAGGGTAAGAAGCAGTATAGTGTGGGAGTTTAATACTCTGAAGTATCAGTGGGTATCTTGCCTCCCTTCTCTCAGTGCCACAAATCCTCATGTCCTTAGGGTTGTGTTGTTACTGCAGAAACACAGGGAGAAAGGAACCAGTCTGTACCCAATTTTTGCTTCTTAAAGTAGTCTTTAAATCTTTTGCTAGAGTGGAGGGCTTTAAAGATAAGGTCTTTTGAATTGCAAACACTTGGTATTATATTTTGAGCATCTGGACACTGACCTAATCACTAGGCAAAGAAGAAAGATCTCCCCAGCCTTACCCATTCTAAAATAATTGATACAAGCACTCTGAAAGGTGATTTGACAGTATTGATTAACACTGAAAGGTATACACACCATGAACTAACAATTTAACTGCCAGGCATCTACCCTCTAGAGATTATAGCATATATGGGTATATGTACACAAAGAGACATACAAGGATGTTCACCAAAGCATTTGTTGTTATGACAAAACTGAGGAAAATCTAAAATACCATCAGTTTTGAAACTGACAAAATGTGAGGTCATACCTAAAAAAAACACTATGCAGGAAAAATAAAAGCAATCGACTTTATCCACCTAATATATGTATTAACTTACACAATTCTAAAAAGACATTGTTGAGTAAGAAAAACAAGTTTGGGGATAAAGAATACAGCATGATATAATTTAGATAACAATTAAACACATACAACAATAGTATATATATATTATATACTACAGATAGTGTATAATTTTATATCTTGTATACTCATATAATTAAAATGATCATAAAATGACAGAAAGATACAGGCAGATCATAGGTTAACAGTGGTATTTTGGAAGAGGAAGATAACTAGGATTGAGGGTCGGCAAAGAGGACTTCAGTTGGTCTGTAATTTTCCAAATAAGAAAAAATCTAAAAGTTTCCAAGTCAGAGGGAAGCGGAAAAGATGGCTAACATGGGCAGATATTGGTGATGGCCACTAAAAAGGGCTTGCAATCTCATCCCCCCCTCCGTGGTGCTGCTTTTAAGTGGGGAAGGGTGGGAAAATAAAAATAATTCTGATAATATCGCAGATACAAGATTCCAAGGAGGTCAGTGCCCCACACCCTTGTCTGGTGTCCAGTGGTAGAACTGCTTAGAGCTCACTGGGTCACTAGGGCAGAAACTCAACAACCTGGATGCGCTTAGAAATGGATTCTTCCTTCATCCATCCCCATACGAGAACTCAGTCGGGCTGACACCTTGACTTCTGCTTTGTGAGACCCTGAGCAGAGACCCTGGCTGTAAGACGCTAAGTTTGTGGCAATTTACTCTGCAGAATGGGGCTTTGAATGCAGCTTTAAGTGAAGTTATACAAAAATAAAATTCCTCCACTCTACTATGAATCTATATAACCAAAAAACATTCGTACCCCGTAAAGTTATTGAAATAAAACATAAAATTCCTGCTCTTGTTCACCTGAACATGATGGTTTAAAATTACATGTAAGTGCCTAATATGCCATCTCACGCATAAGAAATCTTCCTTCTCTTCTGGGTCATAGACCCAGTTCTCTCCTCACTGCTGTAGGGGCTTTTCTCCCATTTGTTCCTCAGAGGGAACATTTACCACCTGTCAGGCCTCTTCCGAACACACTGTGTCTTTTTTCCACAGCCTGGAACTTTCCTGGCGCTCCCCAATCTATTCATCAAGGCTGTGTTCTGCTTCATCGAGGAAGAGAGTGTTCCTATGTGGCCAGGAAACACGGTGCCTCCCACCCACCTTCCTTCTGGTACCTGTACCTGAGACATTTCCTTTCTCCCTGGCCCCCGTACCACCGTGTTGGAATCCTCATTTGAAATATGGCTCTCCAGATGTTCAGCAATTCAGGTCTCATGAGTACATGGGACAACGTGAGGAGAAACTGATCAGCATACCATAAGAACCACAGAAAAATGAATATCTAAAAATACTTATTAGAAATGAAAGTCACGGACTATCTTTGTTCAGGTATATCTATTATTTTGTAGGAAATATGACTCTTCCTAAGAATCAGGGTTCTAGATGAGACCCTAGTGAAACAATGATAAGCCTGGGCTAAAAGTCCTCAACTTAAGGTAATTTTTCTGACAGGAGTGTATCATTTCCATACTTAATTATCTTTTCTCCTCCTGACTCAACAGTCTATATTCCATAGAGTTAGCATGTTTCGAGACAAGGGAGTTCATAGTCTATGCTCAGTGACTTGAATTACATTGGTGAGGAGCCCTGTGGGAAGTCTTTCCTTTTAGTGCTCAGGAATAAACAGGTGGTGGGAACAGAGACCTCTCTGCCAGCTTAGTGACCTTAGCCCTTTATAAGTAATCCCAGGCAGGTGTTCCAGGGAGACAGCCGGAATGAGAAGGCACAGGGTGTGGTCAGATCGGAGCCCAACAGGGGCAGGTGGCTGGCTCCTTTCTGGCATCTAGGACAGGCTCCCTTCCTATCAGGTTGGTGGGACATTCAGGGCATTGCCACTGAAGTGTCCAGGCACCAGACTTCAGGCAAGAAGCGAAACACGAAGTACCATTCTGCCAGTGGGTATCATGAGTGCCTGTGAGGGAGGGACGCATGGATTCTGGGAGGAGGGGCCTATCCTTTCACGGGTTGGTTACATCTGTGTGTATATAGGTGAGTTCTCAAATTCATCTCTGGGTGTATAAGTGTAGTATATTTTTTTCCAGGCTATTTGGCTTTATTTCATTTAGAAGCACACACAGAATTGATCCACGAATTCTAAAACGCAAGAGCCAATTAGTGAGGCAATAGGAGAATCAAAAAAAGAAAAAAACCTACATCCAATCGAATAGGCCATATCAGAACACATTCCACATAATGACAACAAATAGCACTTCATTAAACTCTTACTTAACATACCCACATATTTAATTATGCTTATGGTCATGATGCACAAGCAATGTATTTTGTGCCCAGTAATGTTTGAAAGTCACTGCAGTGAATACTCTGACATTCTGACATCTTTCATTAACATTTAAAAGAAAAGGGTGAAATAGAAAATGTGTAAAAACAAATTTGAGAGTTCCCAGTTTAGGAGAAATTGAAGGCTAGTTCTAGGAAATTTGCCCCCTTTTCCCTAGTTATGGAAAAAAAAAATTCTGGGATTATAAATCTGTAAAATATATAGGTAACCTTAAAATGAAAAAGTGTGAGTATTGAATGTAAAAATCATGTGAAATTTTTTTAAAAACTGCAAGACCAATATACATGTGAGGCCCTTGGGTTATTATGAATTCCAAGGAGATAAATCCACTTTCTTTCCTCTAAGCCATTCTGGCAGTACCTATTCTGGAAAAAGGATCAAGGTCCCTCAGTTTTTAAACCTCCTGAACTGATTAAAAATGTATATTTTACATGAAATCTAAATTAATTCAATCTCTATTATTATTATTATTTTACTCATGACCAGGGAAAAACAAAATATCTTTGCAGTTTGCAGCCATGATTTTTTTGAAGACCAACTACTTAGTGCTTCTTGTCTACTCATAATCCACTATGCATCCTTTTTGGGGGCTTGTTTTGGGTGTCTCCTTGACCACTCTCTTTGCTCAGAGTGTCTCTGTTTTCTGAGACATTGTAATAATTAATCACAGCATTGAACAGCTAAGATCACTTCGCAAAGCTATCTCTGTCCGGTGAATGGAAATATCACAGCCGGTCACTAGGTGGCAAAACAGACTTGGAGAACGACCTCTGCCAGCAGGCGCCAAAGCAGATGCCCGGGTCCCCAAGCCGGTGACCGGGAACTTCGGCTTAGTTCAGTCATGCAGTCCGCGGAGGACATCAAACAGTGTCCACAAAGCCTTGCAATCAAACGTGTCTTTAAAGGGAATCAAACTTGTGAACTTAGCTCTTGGCATTCATTTCAAGCTGCAAGGGGGGAAGAAGATGTTACCTAATATGGAGCAATGGCTCTTATTGTGAACAAAACATTTCCAGAATGCCAAAACCGGAATAAAATTCCATTTAAAAAGGAGAAAGTCCGTTTTTTTTTTTAAAAAGGTTGACGTATCATACTGCCTCCCCTGGTTGCTGCTGCCTTTTTTAAGTTTTTGTTTGATTTGATAACAAAAATGCAGGATGCTCGGAAAAGGACTCGCATCAGTACTGCTTATGCATAGCAGTTGCGGCTGAAATAACACGGTTTTACCTCAAAAATAAAAATCTAAATTGGACGAATGTTTATTTGCATAAGCCCTCTCAAGCCTAAAACCTTTTGTTATTAGGATTTCTGGAGAACGGCATGAAGTAAAATACAAACGCGAGTTCTTTTAAAAGATGAATAAGACCCCTTCACTCAGAAAGGCGTAGACCCCCTGCCCCTGAGTTCTTATTTTCTGACAGGTAGAGGGAAATAGTGCAGCTAAAGTATTCTGCAGAAAACCTTTATGATCTAAGATTGATTTCTTATTTTTTCAACATTCTGGAGAGGTATTATTATTTATTTTGAATGCTGTGCTTTTGTAATAGAAGCCGAAGAAAGATTCTTTTAAAGTACCAGCAGAGCTAATGCAACTGTGGAAATAATTCTGATTAAAAGTCTTCTAGTAAAAACAGTCATTTGGACTAAATATTTCTAATATGTCAGTTTATGTTCGGGAAGGACACCTGGTAAACAAAGTTCTTTTGGTTTTAAAATTATGCTTTTATGATTAAGTTAGACGCATGATGATTTTTTCAAGGTCCATATTTATCAAAGTATTTATTTTTATATCTGGACACATTCTACACATCTGATTTCCTTTCTGACTGCAGCCTATTTGCACACCTCAATGCATACATGTAGAGACAACTGTATGTCTGCAGAGAGGGCAGACGCGCTGTGGGAGGCAAGCATTCAACAGCTAACAAGTCGTAGCATGTTAGGGTCAGAAAACGTGCTCGATTCTGCCACGTGGACAAATCGCCTTAGCACTCTGATCCTGCTTCCTCATCTATAAAATGGGGATTATAATACTTGAGGATTAGATAGAATGTGTATAAAGCACCCAGTAGAGCCTGGCTGGTCCACAATAGTTTCTCAAAAATGGTGAGAGTAATTTAATACTTTTCTGTGACTGGTGGATTGTATGAACACGGCCCTTTCACACTCACAAGAGCAAGCATTTGTCGAGTAAATAACAGAGGTTCTCACCCCAGAGTACCTCAGCCCTGGGGGACATCTGGGAATGTCTGAAGTCATTTTTCTTGTCACAACTTGGGGAGAATGTGCAACTTATATCTAGTGGGTAGACACAAGGAATGCTGGTAGGCATCCTGCAAGGCATGGGATAGTGCACCACAAGGAATTGTTCGGCTCAAGACGTCAGTGGTGCTGAGGTTGAGAAGCTCTGGTGTTGAGATAACAGAGACACAGAAAAATGCAGTGTGCTATTTTTCAGGGAAATTTGGAAAATTTCATGATACTTATTAACAGGGTAAGCTCTATGTCTCTTCAAGAATCAGCTCTTGGGCTTGGTGGAGTAGTTCATGCCTTAACCCCAGCATGCTAGGAGTCTGAGGTAGGAGTATTGGAGTATTGTTTGAGCCCAGGAGTTTGGGACCAAGCCTAGGCATAGCACAACCTTATCTTTAAAAAAAAAAAAAATTAGCTGGGCATGGTGGCACTTGCCTGTAGTCCCAGCTATTGGGGAGGCTGAGGCAAAAGAATCTTCTGAACCCAGGAGGTTGAGACTGTGGTGAGCTGTGATCATGCCACTGTACTCCAGTCTGGGAGACAGAGTGAGACCCCAACTCAAAAAGAAAAAAAAAAAGAGAATCAGCTCCCGCATCCCTGAAAATCACACCCTCCATCGTCCCTCCCTTCAAGGATGAATCTCATATTCGTGTGTTCAACTCTTTAATTGTTACTTCAGACAGCAAATGCTGTCAAGAGCTCCCTGCAGGTCCTAGACTGGAGATATAGCTCTTTGTGAGCAGGAACAACTTGCTGGTGATGCCGTCAACTGAACAAAATAATTGCAGTAAAAGGAGCAGTGTGGATGGTTAGCTTTGCTTGAGCCACCGAGGAGGCGGCAAAGAAGAGATATTTTGTGAATTTTAAGGAATAAGACTCCAAGATGCCAAGGAGAAAACACAGTATTCCAAAGAGAGGGAAGAGCCTAGACCAAGTTCACTCCCCTGTGTTTCCGATGCTTCCTATATATCCCTAGTAGTGCACAGAACATTTCACATTGTTTCTCTCAGGACACTATAAACCCTTTGAAGGAAAAGTCCATCGTCTCCTACTCCATGTTGTACCTTGACGCCTATGTCATTTTTTCCCAGAACTATTGCCTCCACGATACTGTCATTGAGTCAACATAGCTATACATTGGATGGGAGAAAACTAGCGAAAGAAGAACTCAAGAAGACACAATTCAAGAAAAGGTAAAGATGGCAGGAAAGAAGACGGCATTTGAGGAGCAGTAACTTGAAAGGACTGACAGCCAAGGATTGGGGGATGCAGAGGCAGCCATAGGGAAGGCTGATAAATGAACTGGGGCTTTCTCACAACTTCTCAGATATGGTGGCACTAGGAAAGGACTGAACCTAAAAAATAAAGAATTCAGTGGAATCCATCTTTCGGACACGCAGGAGGTATAGCTGGGAGAGGGGAGTATCTCCACATGCCCAGGCAGTGGTCAGGCACTGCTTCAGCCCCTTCCATCTCAGCGAAAGAGAGGTGAGTTCTCAGATAGGTGCTCATCTCTCCAAATGGTCATGGCCATGGTACAACTAGAGTTTCCTGAGTAAAATGAGCATATCAGGTGATACAAAAATGATTTTGTAATCACTCTTTGCAGGTCCTGAATTTACTCTCCACCACACACAGTCAACACCTGTCACCTATCCAAAGGCACTGGAGGGTCCTGAGAGGTGCTAGACAGTCTGTCTTTGAATCTTGGCTCACCATTTATGAGCAGTGGGACTTCCGGTGAGTTAGTAAAGCTCTGGAATCCTTAGTGACCACACCAGAAAATTCAGAATAGCGATACTGTGTGGTTGTTGGGGAATTCAGTGAGATGATGGGCGAAGCCTCTGATACGATTGTCAGTAGGTGTTTTATAAACAGGAGTCTTCTCTCTTGTTCACTCACATCCCCATAGCTAAGGTCCCTGAGACAATGTGGCCATGACCTGGCATCCATTTGCACCTCTTCCATCCCCTGCTTAAAGATCTGACTATCCCTTCTTGAGTGCATGTATTTTTATTTTACCATTAGGTTATATGTCTCTTGAGGACAGTATCAAAAGCTGTTTTTCCTTTTTCTTCTTTTTCTTTTTTGAGTTTCCAAATCTGTCTTAGAATCTCTAACTGTGATTAAACTAATGTGGCTCCTCAGTAGATCAAATGTTTCATGGACCATCATAATTTCCACTTGCGGTGTGAAGAAATGGCTGTACCAAGCAGTTGAAAGAATGGTCCCCAGTCACTCAGTTCGTTGTCAATGCAGATGCGGGATGCCAGTTCAGGCAGGCTGGCTCCATTTCTATTCCTAACCTCTGCCCTAGTCAGTAGATCTGTCATGAGCAGGCACCATTTTTAAACAATGCTTAGGCTTATAAAGCAGAAACTCAGTCCTCTTGCTCTTGTCTCTCTCATTCCCATGCCGTAGAGGTAATCACCGGTAACAGTTTACTTAGTAAGTAAATATTTGTTAGAAGAATGGATATGTTCTTCCAAAATTTGTTCTTCTGCAAAATTATGCACATGCGTTTTTTTAAACACTCACTAGAGGCCAGGCACTGGTCACTGTGTGTACACATACTAAGTCACTTAATCCTCACCTCAATCTTGGGAGTTAAAAGTCAATTATTTAACTGCCTGATGAGAAAACAGAGACACAGAGAGGTTCAGAGACTGGGTCAGTCTCACATAGCTCATGGAGAGCAAAGTTAAGATTTGAACCAAGGCAGTCTGACCCAAGATTTTACTCTCAATTATCCAATGCACATTATATTCTCTAGCTTGCTTCATTTTTCATTAAGCAGTATGTTGTGGACATCTTTCCCATTCAATGCAAATAAATCTATATGTCACATATACTTTAAAAAGAACCCCAAAACATAGAGGGACTGTCTGGGACTCAGAAGTTGGCACATTATGTCCTTGGCTAAAAGAGAATTTCCAGGGCAGGAAAGTGCATGAGACATTGTGTTTTGGCTGAAGACTCTTTTAAGTGAAATGTCGCAGAGCTCAGCATTAGTGAGGCCAATACAAATCTCTAAGATACTTTGAAAAATAAAATAGCTGGCTTCCAGATTCTCTTCCCCCCACTAGCTCTGTTACAATTTTAGTAAGGAGTTAAAGCCTCATGTCCATTTTGTCAATGTTTAAAAGAGTTAGTCATCCACTAGCTAGCCCCCATCACAAGACTGTAGAAAATAAAATAAATGGATAAATATGAAAGGATTTTCATGAAGTATAAGATGGATCCAAAACTTAAACAACTCTTTTCTGAAAACACTAAACTCCAAGGGCATTTGCGGATTTGGAATAAAACATAAAATGCAAATTAAATTTTAAAAATTTGATACACAAGTATAAAAGATGATTATTTTAATTAAGGTACTATCTAGCTGTGAAAATGAAACAATGAGTACAGAAACTGTGAGAATCAAAATAAAATAATAATAAAATGTATATTCTGGCACAGTCTATATAATTAAATATTAGGAAACAATGATCTCTTGTTTTGAATTTCCTGAAACCAAATGGAAACTAAAGCTCATATCACTATTAATTCTGGCTCTGTGGGGATTAAAAACAAAGAGGGAGAGGAATAAATTTGAACCAGTCAAACAAACAGCGCGAACTCTTATTCTAAAACTCGAGAGGAATCCGTTTGAAAAACTTAAATACTCAAGGTGTAAAATCAATACAGATGGAAAGATTTATTCAGACAGAAAAAAGAGAAGTTATGCTGAGGTTTATGGACACAAAACAAAACAAAAAACAAGTGCAGGTCGAATGTTGAGGTTTGGTACCTAGAATAGTTTCTAGAAGATTCCATTAAATCGTACCTTCTCTATGCAATACAATACTCACTGCCTGGGATGAGCATGGTGATCCTGGCACAGAATTCCCTTGTCCTGCTAAGTTCAAATGTATCATTTTTTCCTACCCTCTTCTAGTCTCCCTGAGGGCAAGGGGTTCATATAGATATACAAGGGTCCCCCCCCAAAATTGGAATTTATTTATAGAAAATTGTGTATTTATTCTTACATGTTTAAGCTTTTGTCACCTTCCAAGTACTATCCATTGGATGCAGTACACCTATTGAGATGCTTTTTCCACAGCTCAAAATAGTTTTTGAACTTGTCAATTTTGATGCCTTTTAGTGCTTCTGCTGTTTTTTTTTGTTTCACCTTTTCCACATCAGCAAAATGTTTCCCTTTGAGGACTTTTTTAATCCAGGAAACAAACAAACAAAATCACTTGGGGCGAGATTGAGTGATAGAGTGATAGAGTGGGTAGGGCATGGAGGGCAAACGTTTTTGGTCAAAAACTGCTGAACACAGCGCGGTGTGGGCAGATGTGCTCATAAATCACCCATAATAAAATGAGCAAATGCATTGAAAGAATCTCCTCCCCAAAACTCACCAAAGTCGAATGCAGCCTCTCATAACAATACTAGCTGGTACACTGATGCCAATGGGTTCCTAGAATACTTTCTTAGCAGTAGCATTCTACCTAGTATTGTAGAAACCTGTACTACAAAGGGTCTGCCTTCCAAAAAAAAAAAAAGAAGAAGAAAATTCTGGATTTTGGGGGTCCCTTCTTGTATATGGAGCCATTTATATATCATTATATAGACAACATTATATAAAATTACTTGGAGCCAATACACCTGATTGCAAGCTGTCACTATACACCCAGGTTACTTGGGCAGATGATTTCACCCTCTAAGTTTTGTCTTTCTTTTTCCTGGGATTTTATGTGAAGATCATGGAGTTCAGTGGCTGAGATGTGATGAAGCCTCTATCTGTAGTAAATATTTTTTATTAATTGTGTCTTATTGATGCTAGCATGCGTAAAATTAAAATACCACCAAGGAGTGGCTGAGCCACGTAGAAACAATTCTTTTTTTGCAATTGCCAACTATCAGATGCAAATGATTTTAAAGACTTTATGATGCCAGTCCTGTTGTATTGGTACTCGAGGATGCACTACATCACGCTCAGTGCTATGCATGTTACTGAACGGTGGTATTCACGGTGCACAGTATGACCCGCTGTATAAGCAACTCTGTAATGACTGGTCACGTAGGTCAAGTAGGTATTGAGCACCTACCTACTCTATGTGTTCTACAGCGTTTATATTCATCAGATTAAATCCTTAAAATAACTCGGTAAGGCAGATATTATTCACAATGTCTTATGTAGGAGGAAACTGGCACTCAGGGGTTTGAGGAAAGTTATCCTGGGGACATTTGCCTAAAAGTAGCAGTGCTGAGCAATGGATATTGTATGTCAGACTCAAAGTTCTTCCCTAGAACACATTCTTCTTTTTTTCGCCTACACTACAGCAGAAGCCTCTCGTGGATGGCGTTGCCCACGTGATTATTGTTACGTTCTAACATCACCAGTTCTGGAATCGTTACAGATTTGATGCCATTTTCCTCTGGGATACAGAAACCAGGAAACCAGTTAGAAGAGAATTAAAGACTAAATGTCCTTCCTATGTTGACTCTTATACTCCTTTAGGCAAGCATTCTTTCTCTCTCCTACCACTACAGTTAAGCATGATGCACCCTGGCAAGATTGTCACTTGGAGGTCCTTCAATTTCCGATGGGGGCCATAAGCACAGGCTGGAAACACCACCTCCCCTGAGCCACTGATGAAGTGAATGGATGGGCTCCTGGTGACCAGCTGACTATGCAGATAACAAAGTACCTCGTTGTCCCTCATTGCTGGTATAGCCTGGCTGCACCAGTCTGCACATGCCATTGGTAAGAGCCGAAAACTGAGGTGAACTGAGAGTCCTCTGAGTGGGTTTTACAAAAGAGAGGAAAACAACATTGAAATCCCTGCATTTCTTTCCTTGACCCTAGAAAACCAGCAGACCAGGGTGTGGGAAACTACTGATCAAACTTCACTGATCCAGGAGGCTGATTAACACATTGCTTGGCTTCTTCGTGAAGGCATGGACAACTACATGGGAGCTGATGGAATGCTGCATGACCCGCCTGATTCAGTCTGTTTTTCAATGCCAGTCTTATTGTCACGTGAGTGTTGATGGCAGAATGCATTTGTCTTCAGAGATAAATACCACAATGACCAAGACAGCCACTTCAACAGATAAACCTTTCAACTACAGAAACAGGCTATGAAAGAAAAGGTTTTTAATCATAATTTATATTTCACCAGGTGTGGTGGCTCACACCTGTAATCCCAGCACGTTGGGAGGCTGAGGTGGGAGAATTGCTTGAGTCCAGGAGTTTGAAACCAGCCTGAGCAACATAGCAAGACCTCATCTTCACAAAAAAATTAAAAAAAAAAATTAGCCAGGTGTGGTGGTACACACCTGCAGTCCCAGTTATTAGGGAGGCTGAGGTGGATTCTAACTAAAAAAAAGAAGAAGTTATATTCCAAAATATCCCACTCAGGGCCAGATACAGATTCTGTGGAGACTGAAGATTACATTAATAAAATAAATACAAAATTATGAATATAAAATACCCTTGCCCCCTTTTTCCTCAGGGACTCCTATGAGGGAACTTGAAGTTTTAACTTTATTAACTTCAGAGTAAATCTTCTGATTCCAGTAAAAATCTAGATGATTTAGTTATAGTTGAGATACTGAAAGTTTAAACAATTCTGTACACTGTATTTAGTAACTAAATAATATGTATTCACACCCTTAGGACTAATGAAATTCTCTTCAAAAACATCTCAGCAAACAGATACAAATAAAATGCTGGAAATTCTAACGCCACGAGGAAAGAATTCAAGTTGCCCAGGTGTAATCTATTCCAACTCTTTAGGTTTCTGAAGGTTTAATTAGCTTTTAAAATTGTTTGAGCACCCGTGAGTTCCCATGGCATGCCACCAAATTATCACATTTAAAAAAGGGGAAAATAAGAGAGAGAGAACAGTGGATTCTTTCTGTTGGTAAGCTGGTGTCCATGTCCAGCTGAAAGTGAAGGAGCCCATATGGAAAAGAGGAACATCGACAAACTGTGAATCACAAAAGCAGTTGTTTAAAGAGGACAAATGAACCGATCATCAGGACAAGTAAACATCACATGTTAGCTTTTCTGAGAACGATAACGAATAACAAAGAAGAGGTCACTTTGATAAAATCATATGTCAAAAAAAGGTTTATGGCAGGTTGTTCTCTGAGTCTGTGGTGCAATGTGGCCTTAGAAGCCCATGTTGCTCCTTGGAACCTGGGCTGGGGTAGAGTTGGCATACGTTGTGACAAATGGTACCAGATCCAGTTGCAGGCAGGTGTCTACTGCAGTTCCTGAAGGAATGTGAGGTTCTGCCAACTTAAAATTTTTAATTAGAGATCTGGAAATGAATGCTAATGAAATTTTCACGATATTAGATTTGCAAGTATCGTAAGCATAGGCAGACATATGGAAATCGATGGACCTGCCCGCAATTATACAATTTATTTAAAGGAAACCTCTGACCAGATGTTATGCTATCCGTGGCCATTGAAAAGAGAAGGCACACCAAGGAATTAAGTTTAAACTGATTCCAGGAAATATTTAAATAAGATATGATAATAGGACAGAAGAGCTGGCCCTGAAAAAATGTTTCCATGGGAACGTCTATTTTTTTCCTTCCCTGTGATATTTTAAATTAGAATACATATCCATCAGGGTTGGAAGCCCTCCTGCAAGTACCCGAAAGTAACATCACTGGTCTTTAGCACCTCTCCCTTCCCACAGGGAACTCCTCCTCTGCTGAGATCTGAGATCTGTTTTTCGTGTTGCCTACAATTGCAACCCAATACTTTCCTCTCTCGTTTCACCACGATTCGGGTATGAGAGAAAATGAAATTCAAGGATCAGACTCTGCCTTAACAGCATCGGGAATCATTCTTATCTTCCTTGCTTTTTCCTAAATATCATTAGCACGTGACTTACGCTGGCTTTGAAATAACAAAGGAGAAATTAGGGTAGCAGTTTATATAGTACTAAATATTTCAACAGGAGTTGGCCATTTAGAGACTCACAGCTATAGGACCGTTTAGAAATATATCAGCATTTTCATTAGCATTCCCCTGCAACAAGCTAGTGAGCAATGAGAGAGAGGTTAATTTCCATTTGACAGATTAGACAAGGAGAGTGACCTAGGAAAACGTTTAAACCAGCATACTTGGATTGCCTATTTAGCTCAGAGTCTCCTTCCACTCTATTAGGATGGCCTAATAGGAACCTAAAGATTCCCTATGGAGCCTTTAAAAGGAAAAGCACTGCAGGTGTTGAATTTAGGAAGGATTAACAGCTTAGTTGCTGTATATGGGAAGCACTGAGCAGGTGTGCCCTCTGTTTGACTAAAACACAATGTGTCGCTGGAGTACACATTGCAGAAAGTCATTGTTTGGCACCAGAGTTGACACCAAACAAGCTTATCTGCTGCCAAAAATATACTGAGGGCTTTAGCACAGCATGTAGTGATATTGCTCTCGGGGTACATGAATGATCCCAAATAACCGTCAACATGCCAACCAATTTAATTAGATCACCATATACTTGACTCATAAGAGTTTTCTAGACCACTTTTCTCCGAGTGTGGTCCCTGGAGCCCAACATCGACTAGCAACAACTGGTTACTTGTTAGACATGCGAATTTTTGGATCCCACTCCAGACCTCCTGTATCTGAAATTCAGAGGATCAGATCAAAATCTGTTTTTGAACAGACCTCCTTCCAGGTGATTCTGCATACTAAAGTTTGAGAACCACTGTCCTAGATGACTGTCATGTGTCTTCTGTTATACCTCACCCGCTTACAGAAGCAGGATACACTTATATACTGAGTAGCTTGAGGGTAGTTCAGATCAAAGATATCAATCAATTTCCTATTTCTTTGAAGGCACCTCCCTGTTAAAATTTCTCCAGTGATCTCTAAAAATTGTCTTCAGCCATGCTTCCTGGCTGCCTCCTCAACTCTACTCCAATTCTTACCAATCAGATTTCAAACAGGCAGTTAGATTGTAAGGTCTCTGGTGGCAAGAAGGAATCAAGGCCAGCAGCATCTGTATGACATCTGTTGGTGGGGCTAAGTACAGTAGGCTTGTCTTCTACCAGCCACTTAAGAATTCACTGTTCATCTTTCTTATGAGTTTAGTACCCTAATGTTTTGAGGGATATTTGAAAAAAACTTAAGACTTCTTTGTTTTTTAAGAAAGGGTAATATTTATTATCTACTCATAAGCACCATACAACTGCTGGGTTTCATCTGCATGCACGGGTCTGCATAGTCAAGTCAGAGTAACTAAAAGAAAAAAAAATCTAAATGCCTGTGGTGAGCTATTTATTTTTATTATTTTTGAGTTAGGGTCTCACTCTGTCACCCAGGCGGGAGTACAGTGGCACGATCACAATTTACCGCAGCCTTGGCTTCCTGGGCACAGATGATCCTTCTGCCTCAGCCTCCTGAGTCACTGGGACTAAAGGCACATGCCACCATGCCTGGCTAATTTTTTGATTTTTTGTTTTGTGTGTGTGCGTAGAGACAAGATCTCATTATGTTGCCCAGGCTAGTCTTGAATTCCTGGGCTCAAGCAATCCTCTCGCACTGGCCTTCCAGAGTGCTGGGATTACAGGTGTGAGCCACCACACCAGCCTGAATTATTTTTTTAACTCTTTACCACCCATCATTATAAAAGAGGTGAACCAAATTTGTCTCAAGAAAGCTTCATTAATGAGACTATGAGGCAGTCTGTGCAATCTTCAAGTGTCAACGTATTCATTACCTGCAGCTGCCATATCATACTTCTAGACTCTGGGTGGTTTAACACCAAAGAAATAGAGCCTCTCACAATTCTGGTGGTCAGAAGTCTGAAATCAAGGTGTTGACAGAGTCACATGCCCTCCAGAGGCCCTAGGAGATAATCCATTTTTTGCCTATTCCAGCTTCTAGGGGCACTAGGCATACCTTGGCTTGTAACAACATCAATCCAATCTCGGCTTCTGTAGTTATAGTACCTCTTCCTCTTCTCTCTTCTCCATATGTCTCTTATAAGGACACTTGGCATTGGATTTAGGGCCCACATGAATAATCTAGGATGATCTCTTCATCTCAAGCTCCTAATCTTAATTATATCTGCAAGGACCCTTTTTGCAGATAAGGTAACATTCACAGGTTCAGGGGTTAGGATGTGGACGTATCTTTTGTGGGGCTATCATTCAATCCAGTATAGTTGGCCTAACATAAAGCATGCAAGTCTGGCTGTCCTCTTGAGAACAGAACTGTTTTCAAACTAGAGTTGACATTTATAGGTGTTTCTTGGGGTTCTCTTTTTATGTGATAAATACATTTCCTTTGGAACTCTAGGTCAGTGTTGTTTTATTTGCATTAGAAAATTATTTTATTTTATAGATGTGGAGTACAATTCAAGATTAGATATAGAAGTAGTCATTGTACAGGGAAAGTTTAGGCCTCTCTTTGGTTCTCACTTCACCTGGTTTGAGATCAGGTACCCTTATTGATGTTGTGTTCTCCACCCTCTCCTGGCAATTTCCCACTACTGCCAATTCCTTTCTTATAGTATTACGAAATGTTCAGGGTCTGCTTATGAGTGAGAACATGTGGTACTCAGTTCTTTGTTTCTGTGATACATCCCTGAGTATTATAGACTCTAAATCCACCCAAGTTCCTTCGAAGTCCATAATTTTGTCCTTCTTTATGGCTGCATAATATTCCATTGTGTAGATGTACCTTTTTTTTTTAAATCCAGTCCACTTTTGATGAACAGCATGGTTGGTTTCATGTTTTTGCTACTGTGAATAATGCTGCAGTAAACATGCATGTGTGGGGACCCTTTTCATAGAGTGATTTGAGTTCCTCTGGGTATATTCCCAGAAGAGGGACTGCTGGGTCATATGGAAGGTTGACTTTTAGATCTTTTAGGAATCTCCACACTGTTTCCCACAGAGGTTGTACTCGTTTAGAGTCCCACTAACAGTGTGGAAGGGTTCCCTTTTTCCCTTCATCTTTTTTCAGTATCTGTTGTTTTTTGAGTTATTGATGATGGCCATTCCAACTGGAGTTAGGTGATATCTCAGTGTAGTTACTTAAAAAAAAAAGATTAGAAGTAGAGATAAATATAGATATAGCCATAAGAGGTGATGCAGGCTACATTTTGTTTTTAGCTCCTTTACTTACATTCGCATCTCCTTCATTTATTCATATGTTCAGCGAATAAGAATTGATTGTGTACCTATTTGTTCAAAGCTATGTTTGAACACTAACCCAGAATGAGACTGTGTGGGTTCAAAAACATATCCTAGTTTTGTGCCTTTGTGCACAAAAAGTTACTAAAAAAAAAAAATCTCTCTGTGTCTCAGTTTCCTCATCTGTAAGACAAAAAGTAATAAGAGTACCTCAATGTAGGGCTGTGCAGGGATTAAATTAAGAAAGTATTTAGAATGCTCCATATCTAGAGAACAAGTCATGTTTGCTAAATAAGTAATACCAAACAGGACAAGCTTTGTGCTGGCTTCTGAGATGAACAAGACAAATGAAAGTGTGCATTCAAGCCGAAGATGAAAACTTCAAAAAGTGAATGGACCTAATCTAATTGTGGTGCTTTAAAAGAAATAAACAAGGTGCAGAGTTGGAGTTAAAGGGTGTATAAGTGGGGTAGGGGGGTTATTTTAGATAATGTGGGGAAGGAGATGGCTCTAACGAGGTGACCTGAGGACTAAAGCATAAGCAGTGAAGAGACATCACAGCAGAGGGATGTTGTTTCTTGAGAAAACAGATTATTTTATACTTTACAAAGATAAGTCGGGGCAGGGGGCATTTATTCCATTGAGTGACTGATTAAGTGATGTCATTTGTTTATTTCGACAGAACTGAGACTAGAAGGGGTGAAAATAGGCAGGAGATTCTCCTGAACTATAAGGAAAATAAGCCAAGCAGAGGGAAATTATTTGCAAATGCATTTCTTAACCTATTCGGAGCAAAATGATCCTTAAATCATCTTGAAGAGAATTATTTCTCTGCAAAGAGTAGCCTCTGAGCTGAGTAGTCTCCAGGGGTATAAATCACAACCAGTATACATTTCAATTCTCCATAGGTTTATTGAATACTTATTACATGGTGAGCAGCTAGAGTGGCCTATGCTAGGGGCTGCGTTCTAGCAGGTCATGGCTCGAGACAAAATGCTAGGTTACATGGCCCATAGTAGCAGATACATAGGATATTCTAAAGGTATACTCATTTCAGGTTATGATTTCAGGTATATTAGACTTTCCTTTAAATTTGTATCTTTTTTTTGTTGTAGAGGTGGAGGTCTCACTTTGTTGTCCAGGCTTGTCTGGAGCTCCTAGGCTCAAGCAATCCTCCTGCCTCAACCTCCCAAGTGCTAGGATTACAGATGTAAGTCACTGTGACCAGCCTAAAGTTGCCTTCTTATTGTTCTCATGCCACTTAACAACTGTGGTTATTCTTATCTTTTCCTTAATCTCCATGAAGAGTGATGTCAAGGACTTCAGGCAAATTTTTATAGCTGCGTGTATCACTCTACACCTAAATGGTGAAGAGGGGATGCTAATAGCACCTACCTCCTAGGGTTGAGCAGGGATTAAAATAATTAATGTATGTATTTTTAACATGTCTGGTACTTCGAAAGCACTCAATAAGTGTTTAGTGATTCAAAACAAAATGAAAGCAAATAAAACAAAATAACAAATAATCACCTGCGTACTGGAGTGCCCAGTCACAAATCTGCCTGTGTTTTAGAGCAAATAGTTGTTCTCTGTAGGCCTCAGTTTTTTCTTGGGTAAAATGAGTACATTGAAAGTGACAAGTTGTTCTCCAGTTCTAAGTGTGTAGAACTCTGGGTTTATAAATCCCATAACATTTATGTTGATCTAGGACTTCACTGATGATTGAGTTTTTATGCTTGCAGGGAGAGAACCACGAAAAGGTTGACAAGCATTTCTTCCATCACTGAAATTTGAACTCAAACAACTTTAAATAGTTATTCAAAGGGCATAGGAAGCAGATGGTTGAGTGTGAGTTCCAAGTCACTGGCCTGGGAAAGAACTCTGGGAAAATTAAGGTAGAATCTGGAGATGTAAAAAATTTTTTTTTTTCTGATTGATTTAGGACATAGAATGAAACTTTGGTAAATTTATTTTTTTAAAAATTTTATTTATTTTTATGTCAATAGCTTTAAAAGGGATACAAGTAACTCTTGGTTACCAGGTTGAATTGCATGCATACTGGTGAAGAAGTCTGGGCTTTAAGTGTACCCACCATTCCTACCCTTTGGAAAAAATTTGATGGAGAACTTAATGATTACTCAGATGATAACCCAGGTATATCTGTAGACAGAGCCCAAGTCATCTTGTGATTTTGTTTCATTCTTTCCCCGTTTTTTTTTTTTTTCTACCCACTTTTTTCCTTTCCCTTTCTTCCCCCTCCTCCCATTTTCTCTTGTTAGGCCAGTTGGTGGCAGCTTTCGCAGGGCAGGCACTGATTCCTTGTTGGTTCAGGGGCCGTGTTCCTTTACTTAGCTCTTGCTTGCTGTCTTCATTATTAAATATCATGCCCTCAGCCTCCTCAGCTGAAAACGAGGATTGCTGTTGTTTCTTCTGAATGTGAAACCTGATTTAGTTTGAGGACTAACCCGACTAGACCTACCGAACTTAACTTGCCTTACTTGCTTTTAGTTGCTTGCTTCTAACTGATTTTAAAACTACCTAGCTGAATCACGTAGCTAAGCAACATACAATGAAACTTCCCCTGGCTTCCTTATAGATAACATCTCTGACGTATAGGTCACCGTGGTAATGGTTGCACAGGTTGTTTTTCAGGAACTTGGGGTCAGCTCTTGTCCAGTTCAAGCCAGACCACTGACCCGCCTACTGGGCCTCCATGAGTGTCTGATGGGTGACCTTTCAACATCAGAGGGCCAACACTCCACCCTCAGCTCATTCTAGTGCCGCCATTTTGTGAACATACATCCCATGAAGAGGCATAAATCTTGACTACTTTTGCGCAGATCACAGATTATTTAACTTTTCCATACCGTCAGTCACCTTTTCCCCCACCTTAGACTGGCTTCCTCCTCTATCCCATAAATATCTCTAAAACTCCATCTGCAGGGAGGCAGATTTCAGGTCTGTTCTCCCATCTCCTTGCTTGGTTGCCTTGTGAAATCAACTCTTTCTTTGCTGCAAAACTCCTCAGTGATTGGCATACTGTGCAACGGGCAGAATGACTCTGGCTCGGTAACAAACTCACTGGAATATTATACAAATTAACAGTTACAACAGATGTTTGAAATTATCCATTATATGTTCATGGCCATCAGAAACAGATATAACCCTAAATATGCCCGGTGTTGTTAGGACTGGGGAGAGACTTTTATTGAAGCCCCAAATGAACAGATACAAAGCTGTGTGTGAGCATGAAAGGATGTGTGGCTAACTGGCTTTGTTTTGGACCAACAAGTACTTCTCTGAGGGGACTGGAGGAGAGAAGGAAAGCAGCATTTCTCCCTCTCTCTCTTGCTGTCATGGCTCCCAGCTTCTGCATGCTGGGAGCACTGCTGGGCTGTGGCTGCTCACGCCTGTGGGGAGAACAGTGCCCTGTGCCTGGCCCAGCCAGTTCACCCAGGAGCCTGGCTTTCAATTTGATGATTCATGGCTTCCTTGCCTGGGGAATGTTTGGATTGAAAAGAAGAAATCTGACAGATTTGTGGATGTTTTAATAAACATAGGCAATGCAAAGTTGGTTTCTGAGCTAACACAAGGATAGAAACACCAAAGTGATAAAACCCCAAGAGCACAGCCCATTTCTAATGAACTACAGGGGCTGTTTTGACTGTGTTGTTGTTGGGGCGGGTGATTCACAGGGTGGTCCAGCAGCATTAGCATCACCTGGAAGCCTGGTAGAAGTGCACATTCACCCTAGACCTGCTGAATCAGAGACCCTGGAGGTGAGGCCTGGCAATCAGTGCCTTAACCAGTCCTCCAGCTAACCTTGAGGCACGCCTAAGTTTTAAAAACCACTGGTGTAAAGGAGTTCGGATTCATTTTTTCTGCGGTACCTCTGCACTGGCCACCCTCAACCTGGATAATCATGCTTTACCTTCCATTCCAACCTTACCTTCTACAGTCAACTGGTCTACCCTAGGAAGACACTGCTGGAGACCTTCCTCCTCAGGCTGAATTAGGTATACCTGTTGGGCGGTGAGAGGGACCAGCACAGATCCTCACACAGCAATGACTAAACTAACCTGTATTTTAACTGTCTGATTCCCACCTCTCTTAGCACCTGTGATCATCTGAAGGCCGAAGCCTCATCTTCACCATCCTCCTAGTGTTTGACAGGCTACCTGGCACAGAGTCAGTGGATGGATAGATATGGGATGTGAGGGAGAAATAAGACAGATTTTATTCTTTGAAAAACTCAACAGTGTTAAAATACTAAGAAAATGGTTATTATTGTATGTAGTTTTTCTGTAAAAAATAAAAGTCTGGATTTTTCCTCTTCACAGGAAGAAGCCCAAAGTAGTCAATTGACTCCCAGGTTTGAATTTTCTCACAGAGCTATGTAGCTTAGAAAATTCAGTCCACCTCTCTTAGCCTCAATCTTTTCATCTGTAAAATGGAGAGATTTTCTTTCTGCAGCAGTTTTGAAAGTTAGAAATAATGTATAGCAGTATCTGGCACATAATAGGGACTAACTAAATGGCAGCTGATGTTGTTATTCATCAGTTGAAGTTTATTTACTATGAAGTTAAGAACAATTTAGATGTTTTTTTTTTAAGGAGTCTATGTCATTCAGGGTAGCCTCAAACTCTTGACCACTAACAATCCTCCTGCCTTAGCCTCCCTAGTAGTTAGGACCATAGGCATGTGCCAGAGTGCCAGTTAATTTTATTCTTTTTAAAAATCAAATTGAGGTTCCCCTAAAGTTCCCAATTTCCTATAGGATTTTAAGGAAAAATGACTTGATATTTCAAAATAAAAATCTTTCAGTTAGGTTCTGAAGGAATGATTCACTGAAATCTAAATTATCTGGGATTGCCTTTTATAGATTAAAATTGCTGGCAAACAGATGACTCTGTGTGTGTATGTCTCTGAGAGAGGAGGTGGGGGGGAGGGAGAGAGAGAGAGAGAGAGAGAGAGAGAGATAGAGGGACTTCAACATAAATTTGCTTTATTTTCCGGAAGCCCTTTCTAATGCAGCAATTTTCCAGACATTTTTCACTTGCTCTCTCTGTTGAAGATATCAGCTATGATTCATGGAAGGTGAAAACAAAATGACATTTATGTCTTTTTCTGAGAGTTGCTCAATAAGCAGATGACTTCTTGCAAATGTGCCTGCTTTGTGAAAACTCTTTGGTGAACCTGCAAGCTAAGTGAATAAAAGGAAGGATCCTGGAGCGAGTGCTGAAGAAACACTCTAGGGAACTGATTGCTGGTGTAACCCAAATATATATATATCATACCCCAAATGTAGAGTAACCTCCATAAGCTTCCCTCTGGCTTCCCAGTTTATGTTGTTGAATCCTGCCCGTCTAAGGCATATGATTGCCCAGAGCAGGTGGATGGCATTCTGCCCCCCAGGAATGTGTATCTGGGACTGAACAGCAGTCACGGGTCACTTGGTGGAGGCTAGTCTTGTGCACAGTGGAAATGTACACTCACGGGTGTCATCTCCTGCTCACCATTTATATAGACACATACAGAGAGCTGGTCTGCAGAGGAACCTGAGGCACAACGGAAGACACAGAACTACCTAGGTCTCAATTACTTTTCAAGTCCCAGGTAGGGCCCTAAGCTTGGCTCTCTTCTGGCCCTTGGCTTCTCTGAGATACCTCATTATCATGTCACCAGTTATCCCTTTTGCTTATGCTACCTCCAGCTGGGTTCTGAAACTGACATCTACATGAGCTGTAAATAGCATTGTGTCAGCAATTAAATGCATCCCAATATTTTAACATTTAGAAATGAGATCAATAGCAAGGGAATGGGCTCCTTATCTCTGGACATAACTAGTTATTGAGTTATGCAGACAGATCCCCTAAAATTCAGCTGATTATTCAAATAATCCATATCGAATGGTCTAACACTACAAGATCTGAAAAAGAACTGAAACTGAACAAATTAGACACTCTTCAGTTTTGAATAGTAAGCAAAAGTAGAGTTAGTCAGCATGTTGCCTGTGGAAAGGTGTGAAAATCAGTTTTTTGAAACCCTCATCTCCACAATTCAAACATTAAGGTGTAGTCAAGTATTGGAGATGCTATTTACTTTTTCTGCAACATTCCATATTACTACCTTCAAGTGGGGAATTGAGGTGGCATTAAGTGCTCTGATTTGGGGATGCCGGGAGCAGCTAAATATAAGTTGCTGCTTTTTAATTCATTTGATATTGCCTTGGAAGAAACAACAGTAGAAACGATAAAAAGCATTAAATAGAAAAATATGAACTCCCAGTTTATTCTGACAAAGTGCTACTTATTTCTCTCATCATGCTAAATCAAACACCAAGATCAGAAGACAAGCAATCTGAGGCAAAATGAATGCAAAACAACAATGGTTATACAATATTGTCTTAAGATAGAGCCACCATTGTTAACAAAACACCCAATTCAGTAAGGTCTTGATTGTTACATGATTCCATAGAGTAGAGGTCAAATCCTCATGCAGCCTTCTTTTGTAAGACCTATGAGCTAAGAATGGTTTTTATGCTTTTAAACGATTGAGAATAAAATCAAAAGAATAACATTTTGTGATGCATGTTAAGTCTATAAAATTCAGTTTTCAGTGCCCATATATATAAATTTTCTGGAACATAGCAAGGCCCATTTGTTTATGTGTTGTCTGTGGTTGTTTCTGCACTACACTATAGTTGCATAGTTGCAATTGAGAATTTATGACGGCAAAGCCTAAAATATTTACTATCTGGCCCTTTACAAGAAGAGTCTGCCAACTTCTGCCAAGAATCTTGTTTAGCTCACTTTGTAACATTCATCTGTTCTCAAGTCTTATGGGTCCTACAGGGCAGAAGTCTCCTGTGTCAGTGCTGTCTCTGCAGCATGCAACTCAGAGCTTTGCTCAAAGTTGGCATTAGTACAGATTTGTCCAATGACAAATCAACAACTACCTTTTGGGCATTCTGCTAGTCACATAGATATAAAGATATAACAGACTCACCCTGTCCTTAAGTTTAAATTTGACTAAAGCCATTTCATGTGTTCTAAATGAATAAATGTACATATATAGTCGTTTCTTGTTATCTGACGGGGATTGGTTCCAGGACCCTTGCAAATACCAAAATCTCTGCATATGTGGCCATGCGGAACCTGCACATACAAAAAGTCTGACCTCTGTGGACAGGTTTTACGTCCCACAGATACTCTACTTCCCATTCACGTTTGGTTGAAAAGAATCTGCATATAAGCAAGCAGACCTACACCGTTCAAAAAACCCATGCTGTTCAAGGGTCAATTGTGTGTGTGTATATGTGTGTGTGTGTGTGTAGATATGTGTTCTAAAACTAAAGTTGCAAGGAAGCTATGCAAAAGAAGCCCACATATAGCCAAATTCAAATCTGAGTTCAAAACCAGGTTCATTTATCAGTGCTGGCAACCTCTGGCAAGTTACTGGTCCTCCTCCTGTGTGCCTCAGTTTTCTCAGCTACAAAACAGGGATAAAATCATCCTCTTTGGGTTCCTGTGATGATAAAAAGGATGCTGAATGGAAATTCTTAGTCTGAGGCTAGGCGCATGGTATGAACGAATTAAATGACAATTCTCAGGTATTAAGAGTCCAGTGGACACAGTGAGAGGAGGGAGGAGGGGCCTTGATGGTTATGAGCAGGAGTGGGTAAACAGAGCCCAGAGGTGAGGGGAGACTCAAGCTTGGCTGGAAAGAGCTGGCTCCCAGAGGGAAGTAAGGGATCAGGAGGTGCTTGACATATGCAGAGGAAAATGAGACAAGTATGGCAGCAATGAAGAGTTCTATAGGGGGAAATGTGAAAAGAACGTGAGAGGCAGAGAAACTGCAAACTGGGCAGCTCCTGGTTTCAGAGTTTTGACTGTCACTTGAAACTAACAGAGATCTGCTAGAGGTTTTTCAATAGGCAGTGATAGGTGCAAACTGGCGTTTAGAAAGTTTCCCTTTACATTATCATCTTCCCAATGAGAGGCTCTCAGCTTCTTTACAATTCTAGCCTTGAATATTCCGGATGTGTTCGGATATATACAGCGCATCCTGATTGCAAGTGCTGGCACAGCCATGATTTGCAAAATTGCTTGGGGATCCCATGAATAGCTGTGCTTCCCTAGCGATTCCTGTATTGGGGTCATTTCAAAGGTACATTCTGGAGACAACTTCTTCCGGTCCTGGAGTCTGCATGTAGTTTAGGAAGTAAAAAAATATACAAATTGGAGGGTTGCTCTGCCAAACTTTTAAGCTGAATAAGAGAAACTTAGACTAAAACACTGTTTTTGTGCAGGTGGCTTTATGCTCTGAGGCATTTGGAGCCTGCTGATTTTTGAGGTCTGTTCATGACATCTACACAGCATGTATATTACTTGAAAAAACATACCCATGATGCTAAAAATACTCCACAGTCTAGCTTGACTGCAGGCTGTCAGAATGTTATATTCTGATTTGTATACTTCCTGCTGATATTTGGACATTTTCGCAAGTATAATGTTTACCCTATTTTGTTTTTCTTTATAAAAGTAGATTGCAGATGAATAAGGCTGAAGAAGGGCTGCTTCAGGAAAGGATTGGTGTTGTATCCTGCCATTTCTGGATAAATCGTTTTGTCTCAGTTGTTTATCTGTGAAGCTGATTTCGGGTTCGAGCTGTCTCGCACATTGAGGGTGAGCTAGTTCTCTTTGGGAGGAGTCCTTTTTCTCGGGATAGCTACTTCTCTTCCTGGCCTAGAACAGGCCCACGTGTCTGTTGGGTGTAACTAGTGCCATGATTTGTCATAGAAGGTCTGAGCAGGGAGGCAGCTCTGGGATGTGCCAGAGTTTGTCACCACATTTTACAGAGAAAAAAACTGAAGCCTTTAGGGTTTTAGTCAAAACTAAAAAGTAGCAACATGACAAAGGTCAGATCTTCTGATTCACAGAAAATGCGTATTTTGACTGCACCATGCTGCCACCTTTTTAAACACAGGAGTCTTGCCTTGGCCTAATGTTTAACAAGAAGCTTCAGGTCAGAGAGGACCCAGGACACAGGCTTTATTGATATAATGGACACCTGCAGATCTCAAAGAGCACAGTGGCAAGGGTGAGGTGTACTGTCACCTTACAAAATTTATCGAGCAACCAGACTAATTATTTTTGCTTCCATTTTCAGAATTAAATCAACACAATTGTTTAAATTAATGAGCAAGAAGTAGAGAGGCTGTGTGTAAATCTGGGCATATTTGTGGCCTAATAACTTTTGTCATTCTTGGACTCAGTCAAAACTCAGTATGCCCCTTGCATTTGACCATGCTTTGGGAATGCCACCTTTTACTTAAGAGGAAAAGAAAAAACCGGGCTCGGTGGCTCAACCTGTAATCCCGCGCCTTTGGGAGGCTGAGGTGAGTGGATTGCCTGAGCCCACGTGTTTGAGACCCGCCTGAGCAACTTGGCGAGACCTCATCTCTACAATGAATCAAAAATTATCCGGGCGTGGTAGCGCGCACCTGTAGTTCCAGCTACTTGGAAGGCTGAGGCAGAAGGATCACTGGAGCCCAGCAGGTCGAGGTTGTGGTGGCTGGGAGCGGCCACTGCACTCCAGTCAGGGTGACAGAGTGAGACTCCAACTCAAAAAAAAAAAAAAAAAAAAGAGGAAAGGAAAAAAATGATTCTGGGTCAAGATACTTATAGAAGGTCTCAGGCAGTTAGCATTATCGCTCCAGGACCCTCCCCAGCCCTGTTTTTTTTTTTTTTAGTTGTCACTTAGGGTGGAGTGCAGAGGCATGATCGCGGCTCACTGCAGCCTAGACTTCCTGGACTCAGGCAGTCCTCCTACCTCAGCCTCCTAAGTAGCTGGGACTACCGCGCACACTACCACACCCAGCTGTTTTTAAAAAAAATTTTTTGTGGAGATGAGATCTTGCAATGTGGCCCGGGGTGGCCTCGACCCCTGGGCTTAAGCAGTTCTCTCTCTTCAGCCTCCCAGAGTGCTAGGATTACAGATGTGAGCCACTGTCCCAGCCCAGGATCCCTTTTAGGTTAAGTAGCTCAGGAAGCCATATCCTATGAACCGCATGTACCTGTACAACATATGATAACAGGGACATACTGCAAATGAACTAACCAAGGAAAAGCAGAGGGAAGAAGAAACAGGCCACGGATCATGCATTATGACTGAAGTTGACTGCAGTAATTTTTTTACATTCAAACTGTACCTAAGACATAGAACACAATATGATAATCCCATATGCTAATTTTAGTGCATCCCAGGCATCTTGCCATCTTTCAACCCCCCAATCCTCTCTCCATGTAACACTGTGTTTAAATAAATTCCATTATCAATAAAACGCCAGCATTTCGCTTTTCTTGACCATCTTCTCTCACTAGTTTGGAGTGATTCCACAATCCTAACTTAGCAGAACCCGTGGGGAAAGCATCTCAAAGTGGGGACCCTGTTGGGGGTGGGTCTGGGCCATGAGTCTGGGCCATACTGGAGAAGTAAAGCCCGGAATCACCTCTGTAGTTTATCATTTTTCATCCCTGCTTATTTGAAGTGAATCTAGCTTTCAGGTATGCCTCAGGCGAAATCTAACGAATGTCATTTGAGTCAAAAAGAGGATAAACACACCCAGCACCTGTGATCACTCATCTATTTAATGCACCAGTGAGAATGTTTGAAAAGCAGGATCTCCACAGAGTGGTTCTGCTTTTGACATATTTTAGTAGGAAGGAGGAGGTGGCTAACAAGGCTGTCAGCCATTCTAGAAGCATAACTTCAGAGTGAATGCCCAGCACAGAACACAGAGGAGGCCCTTTTCTTCCTTCCCAGAATGCCAGGCAAAGATTTAGGGAAACATAGGTGAAGAATGAACAAATAAACAATCCGACCAACCTGCAAAACTCGGAAACTGCTTACCTCTGAGACTGAGCCACCTTGTCAGATGATCCATTTTATGTTTGAATTGTGCATCTGTCTAGAGCTCCCAGGAAGGGATGGTGTCGTATGTCTGGCACGTCGCTGACACTCAACAAACAATATTAATCCTTATCATATGACTTAATGAAGGCCGGCACAGGAAACTAACAGACAAGGTTTCATTTGTCCTCCCTGTCCGGAAGGGGTGTTTCTACTTATTTGGACAACCGTCACCCACCTGGGAAATGGACAGCAACTCAGCTCTTGCTCCTTGCCTCTCTCAACCTCCCAGTGTGTAAACACGTGACCATATAGAGATGTGACATCTTGGTCTGTTTCCTTGTCAGCATTGCATACAAATGCCTATTCTTTCTCTCTTTAGATAATAACCCCCTTGTGTGCAGTCACCGTGCCATTTGCACATTAGGAACCTTCCCAGGGCATCTCATAGAACGTGCCTTCATCCAACAATCCAAAATGACTCACCAACAAGAACAGCAGAACGGCCTCAAAACTTAAAGAACGCAGGACAGTAGAAATAAAGACAGAATGGCCTGTTCTGAAGAGAAGACAATGCACCCCAAACCAAAAATCAATGAGTTCAAAGTGACTTCAAGCGCTTGTTCCCTCCATAAGCTATCCTCTTCTTTCCTCATGCCCGAAACCTGTCTGCCACTCTAACAATCAAATAATGAATGATCCCATCATGAATATTTACCAAACACCCGCATGGAATAAGGCATAAAGAGAAATTTAGACACAGCCTCTCCCTACAGGACTTCACAGTTTAGGCAAATAAAGACATATGTCCATAAAGAGATAATACTTAGAAAGAGGCGATACATGCTGTTATAGGTACAAATTGAAAGCTCTGGGCATCAGAGGTGGAAAAGGAAGTCTTGAGTTGAGGGCTGGTTGAGGATCTGGTATGTGCTCCTTTGAAGAGTGTGGTCTGTGACTTTAGGACAGGACAGGACAGGCCAGGCCAGGTCACAGGGGACTTTGCATCTTGTGGCTGATACTGGCAGCCCAGGCAGACATCACGTATAGGCATGGCTCTACTAAGGAAGCTGTGGGCCTCAGGGATAATGAATGCAATGTCCCTCTGAATTGTCTAATTACCATGTTTCAGGCTTATAAGGCTTTTCTTTGGCTGGGGACTCTTTTCAGATTCAGAGGTTAAAGCTTGCGGTGGCTTGGTGGCTCGTTCTCAGCTTTGGCTGGCCTTCCATCAATGTCTTAGAGCTGAGGTGGATCCTAATTCTTTTTTTTTTCCAGGCAGTTTCACTCCATCACCCAGACTTGTATGCAGTGGCTGCTCCCGGCCACCGCAGCCTCGACCCACTGGGATCCGGCGATCCTTCCGCCTCAGCCTTCTGAGTAGCCGAAATTACAGGCACGTGCTACTACGCCCGGCTGATTTTTGATTTATGGTGGAGATGAGGCCTCGCCAAGTTGCCCAGGTGGGTCTCGAACTCACGGGCTCAGGCAATCCACTCACCTCAGCCTCCCAAAGTCACGGGATTACAGGCTGAGCCACCGAGCCCGGCTAGATCTTAATTCTTAACTCTGTCTTCCGCCAAGGACTCTCTAGGCTTTCAGTTTGTATCACACAGCTTTTTAAAGTGCATGCTAGCCGGGCTTGGTGGCTCAGCCTGTAATCCCGCGCCTTTGGGAGTCTGAGGTGAGTGGATTGCCTGAGCCCGCGGGTTTGAGACCCGCCTGGGCAGCGAGACCTCATCTCTACAATAAATCAAAAAATCAGCCGGGCGTGGTAGCGCATGCCTGTAATTCCGGCTACTTGGAAGGCTGAGGCGGAAGGATCACCGGAGCACCGCAGGCGAGGCTGCGGTGGCCGAGAGCAGCCACTGCACTCCAGTCTGGATGACCGAGTGAGACTCCAACTCAAAAACAAAAAAATAAATAAAGTGCATGCTGCTGGGTCCTCTGCCCAGGTGCTCTCCTTACCCTCGCCTGCTATGTTGGGGGTGATAACTCACAGCTGCTTACCAGGGTGGGGCCAACGCTGGGTATAGTTTGGGCTTCAGAGCTTTCCTGGGGTCAGGCAGAAGCTAGGCTCCAGTCAAGTGTCCTGAGAGTGTTGTCCTAGTAATCTCACAGGAACCCCCACCCTGCGCTCTGCTTCTGGGGAACTCAACTTCAAGGGCTTTTGTTGTTGTTTTTTTTTGAGTTAGAGTCTCACTCTGTCACCCATGCTGAAGTGCAGTGGCATTCTCATGGCCACCTCAGCCTCAACCTGCTGGGTTCAGGCGATCCTTCCCTTCAGCCTTCCAAATAGCTGGATCCACAGGCATGTGCCACCACACTGGGCTAATTTTTTGATTATGGTAGAGATGAGCTCTCACCAAGTCGCCCAGGCTGGTCTCGAACCCCTGAGCTCAGGCAATTCTCTTACCGTGGCCTCCCAAAGTGCTAGGATTATAGGCATGAGCCACCGCGCCTAGCCAACTTCAAGGTTTAAAAAGGAACTCATGGGTGGATTTGTTTCGTGTGAAACAGACTATTATCTATATTTGATCAATCTTGGAACTGAGGCACTGATGAAGTCTCATGGTCAGTAATGAGAGCAGTGTCTACTATAAGCCAGGGTTGCGTTCTCAGCATCCTTCACACTTTCATTAATTCATCTACTCTGTCTGCATGACTGAGGTCAGACTGTAGGATCAAGGCTCTTTCAATGACTTATGGCTGATTCTGTAGTGAAAGAGAAGCACTGTGTCTTTTTGATTCAGCCAGGCACGGTGGGGGTTAAAGAAAGAAGGATGTGAGTACCTACCTGGTGATGCTTGAGAACAGATCAGAGAACTCCTTAAGATGGAGTGGTAGATGAGCTTGATGTTTTCAACAAGAGAAAGCAGCTTAAAATTCACTGTAAAGTGGTCTTTGTTTGGGGCTATTTACTCTGAGACATCTATATCTATCTCAATTATCATTCAAGGTCAGGGCAGCCACTTATAGAGAGGGAGAGAGACCGAGAGAATGAGAACCATGGACAAAGCACCTTGGTACGGTCCCCGGGTGGCAGTCCAGCTACATCATGTGAATAAGCAAATGTGGTATTTAGTGACAACTGTAAAATCAGCATGCCCAGTAGAGATTTGTGCTAGAGTACCCCGACGTAGCATTATTACTGAAGCCCACAAGAGGCCACTTACAGCATCATGCGACAGGAGTTTCCTTCTGTTCTCTGAAAGCACCCAAGGCTATTGCTGAGCAACTTAATTTCTCACCCACACAATAGAACTTTCCTGTGAATGACTTCACAGTTTTGCTTTTTGTATTTCTTTACAGGGTGTGCAGGACACAGGAAGGAAAGGTAGTTAAGCCTTTGATGCAGGGGTGTCTTGGACATGCTGTCGGTGGGCTTTTGCCTCTGTTTCAAGTTCCTCCTGGGCTTGCCCATGACTGGCTAAACACAAGACAGAGGACAGCAGTCTTCTTCAAAGCATATGTGAATCTATACCAATCACCAGGAGGAATCTGGTGTTCCATCGCTACCGGAGACTGGGGATTTTGCCAGTTACATAGTCAGTCTAAGGCTACCTTTGGAGAGGAGCTGTTATATAAAAGAGGAGGCACCGTGTTATCTCTGGACTCCAATAGATATGGCGGTTGAATATGTTGTATTTTTCCTGGTATGATCTTAGTTTCTTCCATCACATCAGACACCTGTAGATGACTTTCGGTGTCACTTACAAAATGCCCTATGCCTAGTGGGTATATTCCTACACCTTACCATATGGTTCAACTTTCAAATATGCAGAGCAATACCACATACTCAGAGGACATTGGTTTTGTATGGACTAGCTTTGCCATCCTAGAACAATCTTCATTTATTTATTTTTATTTTATTAATTGTTGTTTTAGTAATTTAAATATTTTGTTTTTATTTTATTTTATTATAAAAATGTGAGGTACAAGTCAGGATTAGGTAAGTGGGGACAAGTTGGATGACAATCTTCATTTAAAAACAATCCTTGGTGTCAGGGAAAAGGATTTGTATCCTGTGTAATTATTTTATAACACTATTTGATCTCAAGCAAGGTCCCTCCATGCTGATTGAGGCTTTAGGTGTCTGATTGAGGCTTTAGGGTTTGAGCTCTGTGCTAGAGAAGATGGTGCTCAGGGCTGACACTCCTGCCCCAGGTTGGCTCTGAGGAGGCTGCAGGAGGCATTGCAGGGAGCCAGCAGAGGGCATGGCCTCCAGAAGCTGACTGATACAGGTTTGAGTGTGGTTCTCCCACACAGTAGCTCTATGGTCTTTGGCAAAGTAGTTTTCACTGATAAACATCCAATTTTCATATGAAATGTAGGTAGCGGTATCTATTCTATCAGGTAGTTGCTGGGATCCAATAACATGATGTATGCTATGTCCCAAATCAGAGTTTATGAACCCCGGGTGCATCATAAATGGTATTTACTACTTTTAATAGTCAATTTTTAAAAGAAGGGGTAGTATTTTATTCATTCTTTAGCCAGCCAAGTGAATTTCCTTGCACACAATGATTAATAACATTGGTTGAATGAATGAAGGTATATACAGAATTATCATTTCTTTCTCCTTAAACACTTTCACATGCATTACCTAATTTAACAATGAATGTAAAGATGTGACCCTAATAGTGCCCTGCTTCAAACACTGTGCATTCTTTCTCCTGAATCCTAGCTTTCCTGTTCATTTCCATTGCCACAATCCTAGTTTACAGAGGAATTTAAAACAGAGCTTAAAACAAACAACAAACCACTCCCTCCACACACACACACACACACACACACACACACACACACACACACACACACCAGAGCTTAATAATTTTTAAGAGAATGGACTCTACAGTCAGTTGTCCGGTGAATCCAGACTCCACATCTTACTGTCTACACTTCTGGGCAAGCTTTTTAGTCACCCCCAGTCTCAATTCCCCCCATCTGTAAAATAAGTACAATAGCAGAAATCCTCTTCTATGGGTGTTGCCAGATTAAATCAGGCCCTCCATGAAACACCCTGAGGACAGTGCCTGGCAGGGTCTGCCCTTGGGCTGCCTGTACCTATACCCCTTCCCTGTATGCCCCAGGAACTGCTCTGGGCACAGGGGCTGCTAGGGGAACTGGGCACACTCTCTGTGCTCAAGGAGATAGTATGCAGTGCCTCTTTCTTTAAATACACCTTCTCATCTGTAACCGGTTAGGCTTTGAATAGAGCAGTTTTGATTGCATCACTACTTTACTGAAAAGCCTCTGATGGTTTCTCATGGCCTGTCAAGTAAAATGCAGCCCCCTCAAGCCTGGTGTAAATGTCATAGGAAGTGCTGTCCCAATATTGCTACCTTTGATTCTCGCTCTGCTCTCTTTTCTGGTCAAATTTGAGTTCCTGTTGGCCCCTGAACATCCTTCCCCCACTCTTCTAGCTCCACCCATCCACTCCCATGCTCCTCCAGCTTGGAATGGCTGCATTGACCCTCTCTGCGTCTACCCTATCCCAGGTTATGAGTCCCTCTAGTTAACTGGACTGGATCAGTCACCGAACTCTAAATTCCTGCCATATTTTCTGTGCCTTCTATATCTCCTCCTCCTTGGCTGAATTTCCATCTTATTTATTTATTTATTTATATTTTTTGAGTTGGAGTCTCACTCTATCACCCAGACTGGAGTGCAGTGGCCGCTCCCGGCCACCGCAGCCTCGACCTGCTGGGCTCCGGTGATCCTTCCGCCTCAGCCTTCCAAGTAACTGGAATTACAGGCATGCGCTAACACACCCAGCTGATTTTTTTGATTTATTGTAGAGATGAGGTCTCACTGCCCAGGCGGGTCTCGAACCCGTGGGCTCAGGCAATCCACTCACCTCAGCCTCCCAAAGGTACAGGATTACAGGCTGAGCCACCGAGCCTGGCTCTTATTTATTTATTGAAAAGGTAACATTCCTATGGTTCAAAATTCAAAAGCTACATATAAAAATATTTTTCTGACATCCTGATACCCTGGACACCCTATGTTCTACCCCACAGGCAACAAAGATTTCAGTGTCTTGTGCTTCCTTTTGGAGATATTTTAGGCACACACATGTTTATATATCCCATGGTCTTCTTTTTACACAAATGAAACATGTCATATGCAAACAGGAATATGCTATAGATGTTGTTTTCCATCTTGCTTTCTTCAAGTAATAATATATCTTGAAGGAGATTCCATGTCCTTCCCTTTATAAAGAGGTTCCTTCTCCTCTTTATTTAAGTGTAGACAGTAAGAAGTGGAGTCTGGATTCACCAGATAACTGGCTGTAGAGTCCATTCTCTTAAAAATTATTAAGCTCTGGTGTGTGTGTGTGTGTGTGTGTGTGTGTGTGTGTGGAGGGAGTGGAGGAATTACACTCCACTGTGTGGACGGGCTACAATTTAGTCAACTGGCAGCCATTTAGATGGTTTCCATGTTTCTTCTATTATACACAACGCTGTGATGTATATCCTTCATTTGGTACACAGATAACATGTGTAACTTGATGCTGGGAGAGCGGATGCTTTTGTAATTGTGATAGATGTTGCCACATTCTCCACTCTAGAAGATGCATCAATTTACACTCCCACAGACACATGCACCAGAGCCAGGTTCTCTCTTGACATCATAATGTGTCACCATGCTTGTTAGTTCTTCTCCTAAACCAATAGGTAAAGAATCATATCTCAGGATAGTTTAATTTCTATACTTAGAGAGTTAATGGAAAAAAACTTCCACTTTTTAAGTTTCTTGTCTGAGTACAGCAACAATTTTAGAAATGATGGTGATTGCCCTTGTGTTATTCCTGATTTCATGGGAGGCCTCTAGTCATTCTCCTTTAGATTTCATACTAATTGGTGGTTATTAATTTTATATCTTTTTTAGAGCTTCTTGTAAAATCAGACTTAATTTGATTGAATGCTTTCCAGCATCTATGGAGAAGATCATATTATTTTTCTCTTAAAATTTCTTAGTACATTGAATTTTAGTAATATATTTCACAGTGGTGAACCATCTTTACATTCCTGAAATAACACCCATTTGTTCATAGTGTGTTTTCTTCTAATATACTGTTGTACTGTGTTTGCTATTATTATACCTATACTTAGGGTTGGTCAATTTTCAAAACTGAAAGAGTTTGATAGTTTTCTCTTTGGTGAGTTTTATAACATTGTATGCTTGCTTTGTTAAAGAAATTAGGAGGCCTCCTTCCCCTCTCTCTCTGTTTCTTTGTCTCTCTCTGCTTCTCTCTCTCTCTCTTTCTGTTTCTCTCTCTCTCTTTATGTCTTTCATTCCTTTTTTATGCCTAGAACAATTTTAACAGCACTGGGATTATCTTTTCTTAAAAAATTCAGTGGACTTCCCCTTGAGAATCATCATGGTCTCACTCTAACAAACCAGCTACCGGTGGTTCTTTCTGTCTGTTATTCTGGCATCTATCGATATTAGATGGGACTGCCATCTAGATGACCATAGAGGAGCTGGACTAAGGTGGTTAAACCAAGGTAATGGCCAGTAAGGCGGCTCATATTGCAAAGTGACACAAGACCTGACGTGATCTCTTGAACACTGTGAGTCTGAATTGTCCACATAGAAGGAACAGAGAGCAAATAGCCCTGGCTGCTCAGGGCATCACAAGATGATGGCCAGGGCACTGATGGGGTAGAGCCCTGAGAATCCGTACAGCTGATGTCATTACCAGAATACAGATAAGCTATTGTCCCCATCCTATCAGAGGATGGACATGCCATTCTTTCGTCACAGAAGCAAGGCCTGAGCTTATATCCAGGGTGCCTCTTCCTTGCAATTTAAGAAGTTATATAATATGAAGCAATATGAGTTAGCCATTAGATGTAGAGTGTCCGGAGGTGCACAGGCCTGGGTTAGAGTTCTGGCTCTGTCCTTTATCACCTCTTCCTGCTCATAACCCGACTGGAAACTCCTTCAAGGCAAAAACTCCTTCTGATAGCCTCAGGCTCAAAACACAATTATTTAAAGAAACATGTTCTGTGACCAACATCTACCTTAATAATCCAAAGTTTAGGGAAAATTTTCTACATTTTTCATCACAAGCTTTCTATCTAGAATGACAAAGTCAGACATAAATAAGAAAACTGTTGTAATGATTTCCCCAAAGCGTTCTTTAATGTCACTGGAATATGTGCTGTGACCAGTGTAGACCAAATGGAGATGTGCAGACTAAATGGAAGGAAGTTTCTGTGGACACAGGCTGTGTTGAGGCAATTCAGAGCCTATGGTCTTCTTGTTTTGCTTTCTGCTTTATGTAGCAGACTGGGAATCATATTTATTTTCGGATGTTACTAAGTAATAGGCCACTTACAGAAATCAAATTAATAACTATCAAAGTAGCAAATTTAATTATTTACCAACACTTTCAAACACACTCTACCTGAAAATCTCTATGTCTCAGTGCTATTTTTAAATTTCAATCTTTATATATTTTTTCTTTTTCTACTTCCCTTTGGAACTAAGCAAAGAAAACAGTTAAAATAACACAATATTGTTGGAATTTTTATTTAATGAATTCCAACGTCTAGTTATGACTGCATTGATTACTTTGATAATAAACCTTCATGTAGAAGTGTTTTTCTTTGCTTAGTAAACTGTAAATGAGATCAAAGGATGATGATTGTTCAACGCATTATGTGGAGGGGTTTTAATTTTCTGACACAGCTTCATTTTTAATAGACTATGCTTCTCATCTAAGAGGGAAATAGAGTAGCACAATACTTGTGTTTTCCATAAGACTATGTAATTATTGAGAAACTTAGCAAACTTCCTCTTGTGCTTACAGAGCAGGGAATACAAAAATCATGAGAGAGAGTTGCATAATTTTATAGTATCTTTCCTGATTTTGAAGCCTTGGTTAAAACAAGCAAACCTTTCTAAATTGAGAGGATGTAGCCTAGAGACTATCATGCCATTCCCTACTGGAAAGCAGAAGGGGAAGCTGATTTACTGCATGAAGCCATTCTATTGTTTTTTGTTTCTTGTGGTTCTATTTTGGACTTCACAGACAGCCTCAAAAGATAAGCCTGTAGGGGAGAATTTCATTTCCCATCTGCAAAATTGTTGATCTCTCCAAAAACCATTCTTTTCTTTCTACTAAATGGCACTGAATCATTTTTCTTATTTGATCAGCTTGATCAATTACTAAAATTATTCGATTACTTGAACTAAGAAGGCTTGGAACAATTATTTTGAATAGGAAGATCTAAATTTCCCATGGAAATTTCTACAGGCTTTAGAGATGTCCTTTTCCCTCTCAGGAGCTCAGCGAGGTGCTCTGTGAAAAGGGGAATAATGAGTCTGTATGACCTCGAACACACTAAACCTTTCCTGTCCCATCCTTGTCCCACTTGGTCCTATGGACAATCATAACAAGGCCTTGCATGACCCTGCATGAATTGACTTTTGCTATCTCTCCAGCCTCATCTGGGGTCTTTCTCTGTACCACCCTTGCATTATAATGCTTCTGTCTTCTTTCAGTCCCTCTACTGGTCATGTTTCTTTTCACCATGGTCTGCTGTTTCCTCTGCCTGGACTGTCCTTTCTGTCTATTCTTGCTGAATCCATACACAGTTATCCTGCATATCTCAACTCCATCATCACTTCCTGTTAAAATCTTTCCTGATCCCCATGTAGGTCAATCTCTCTTTATAGGCTCTTATAGTACAAAAGCACTTGCCTTCAAAGACATTTTCTCCCCTTGTGATTTTATGTTTATTTGTGTGATTACTGAATTAACAGTCCTCTTCTCCGTTATAAGCCCACAGCTTGTTTTTGAATAACATTGAAACTCTAGGGTCTAGCAGAGAGCCTGACTTATAGAATACACTCAATAAAATATGTGAATGCTAATAATAGGTATTAATGATAGAAAGAAAGCACCTCCCTAAATTTTAGTCCTAGTTCCCCCACTAAGTGACTTAGAAGATATTGGGAATTGCATTTATTTGGTCTGTTTTCTTACCCTCTAAGTATAAATAATAAGACTAGTCCTCAAAGGATATTAAAAGAACAAAATAGTAGGTATGTATAACTACAACTGGTAGGGATTAACTTAGAAAGATATTTGAAATGCGTTAGATTTATTTGATGAACCATACTACTGGTACATTTGTCACTAAGAATTTCAGCTGCACAGTCTGATTTGTCAGTTCTACTTCATCTATTGTTACAGGTTGAGCATCTCTAATTCGAAAAGCTCCAAAATCCAAAATTTTTGAGCACCAACATGAGAGCCACCAGTGAAAAATGCCACACTTAATTAGCCAGACTTGGTGGTGCATGCTTGTAGACCCAGCTACTCAGGAAGCTGAGGTGAAAGGATCGCCTGAGCCCTGGAGGTCGAGTCTGTGGTGAGCTGTGATTATGCCACTGCACTCCGGTGGCAGAGTGAGACCCTGACTCAAAAAATGGGGAAAAAAAGGAAAAATTCCACACTTTAGTACTTATTAACAGAAACTCTGTTTCATGCACAAAATTATTTAAAATAGTGTACGAAATTCAGACTGTGTGTGTAAGATGCATATGAAACATAAATAAATTTTGTGTTTAGACTTCGTTGAGATTTCTCAATATGCATATGCAAAAATTCTAAAAAAAAAAATCAAAAATCCTAAACACTTCTGTTCCCAAGCATATCATATAAGGGCTACTCATCTGTATATGTATATTTAGGAATAATTAATGGGTGAGATAAGCAAATATTGCTTTTAAGAAGCTTGTATATTTTTATACTGTGCTTGCTGTTAAATGCAGAAATGTAGGTATTCATACATTTTTATAATATTGTTTTGTATAGTGCTTCAAAAGTTTGCAGCAAATGTTCACAGACATTATTATGGCTCCATTTTATAAATAAAATCACAGACTCATTTATGTAAGAGAACAGCCTAAGGACACCTAGTAAATGAAGAACTGCCATTGAACAGAGATGCTGTGATTTGAATTTAATGCTCTGCTCCAGTTGGAGCAATTCTCATCACTTGCCAGTTCCCTAAGCAGCTTTCTTCTCATTGAGGCTGCATTCAGTTTTGAGAAAGGGGGCTTCCTTTTAAAAAGCTGACTGTCAGGTTCTTTGGGCTGCACACTTCAGCATTTGCATTGTTTGAGGTTGGTTTTGAAGTACTCCTTTCAGAGCCCACCTGGGGACAGGTCATCTGCTAAAGTAGTGTCTTGATCAGATACTACCAGTAACAGCAACCACAAGTACAACAGTGACTACTATTATAATATACTGTGTTTCTACTCTGTTTCAGATGCTTTTCTGGATCATATCTATTATGTGTGGTTTTTACAACAATCCTGAAAAGTAGGTATATTACATCCATTATACAGATAAAGACATAAATTTGTCCAAGGCTAGACTGCTTGATGTCAGATACAGGAACCCAAACCAAGTCTCTCTGGGTCTAAGTACTTCCCAGTATATCCACAGCAGCATTATTTAATTCATACAAATGTTCATAGTAGCCTCTTTAGTTCATACAAAAAGATCTAAACACAAAGAGTGAACTTAGACAAGGTGTCTATCCAGTTGGTACACACTGTCCTGGCCACATCACTGTTTGGGGCCAGAATTTTTTCTAATTGATTAGAAACCAAGCCATGTCTGTTAAGGCACATATTTTTACCCTAACTCCTAATGTTAGGCATGTAGTTAGCATCTTATTGCTTGTTCATAGCTGAATTGAACATTTCCGAAAGCTTAGGTTTTGTTAGTTTGTTGAAATGTTTCTGCAAATGGCAAATCTTGCATTTCTGGCTACTATAAATGGGCTGTAAGAGATGTAACAACTAAATCTTTGAGTCATATGTAAATATTAAGGAAAGAACAAGATAGTCACGTTCTTACTCTTAGTTAAAATTATGATTGGGTAGGAGAAAAATGTCCTGATTTGCCCCATTGTAATTTAAAGGAGAGGCTGAGTTTGAGGTTCATCTCTGGATCTTGGTTGGCTAACAAATCAATAACTCTCCTTAAACACTAGAATAATGTTGTTCTTCCAGTGGTTGCTTTTCTTACTACCATCTCTTTCCTTCTTTTGCCTCCTAGCCTCAAGGATGTTAAAGAGAAAGGGGACGAAGGAGAAGAAATCTGGCTATGGAGACATGGAACAAGCCTTGATGTCACCTTTTTAATAGGTTTCACAGATGATCTATTTAAAATCCTAACTCCATTCTCTGATTCCTATCTGTGCTTCCCTGTGGTCATTCTCTCTTCCTTTATTTTCTTCCACTGTACTTACCCCCACATGATGTACTATATATTGACTTAGTTATGTGTTTACTGTTTGTCTTATGCCTTAAAAATGTAAGCACTTTTTGTAAACTGTTATTGCAAAGTTCTTAGCATAGCATCTGGCATATAATAGGCATGATGCATATTTGTTGAATGAATGAATGAACAAATAAACAAAGTGTATGCACAAATAAAACTTTTAAAGTAGCTGTGGTCAACGTTAAGAACAAAATCCTCATTATTAAATTAAAAGCAATTAAGTGGTTGTCCTACTTGTGGCATATTCTCATATCACAAAAAGGGTAGAAGAAACAACTTTGATGTGCTTTGAGTATTAAGTTGAGAATGGAATAAAAGTAATGATAATTTTACTTGTCACAAATATCAATGGTGTGAGTAATAAGAAAAGAAAGATATGGTATTCTTTTCTATGCTTATTCTTTATTGGTTTTCCTTTCTAATTTACATTTACTATTTGCAAAGTACTGTTCTACTTATTTTACATATAGTAATACTGTTCTTATTCTGAGATTAAATGGTTTCATGTATATGTGTTTATCTATATATCTTATAATAATGCTTGGCACATGGCATACACTATATAAATATAACCCACTTTTTTCAATGAATAGCTGTTAAAAAACAGTACAAGCCAGGCTCGGTGGCTCAGCCTGTAATTCCACGCTTTGGGAGGTTGAGGTGAGTGAATTGCCTGAGCCCGCGGGTTCAAGACCCGCCTGGGCAATTTGGTGAGACCTCATCTCTACAATAAATCAAAAAACTAGCCGGGCATGGTAGCGCATGCCTGTAGTTCCAATTACTTGGAAGGCTGAGGCGGAAGGATCGCTGGAGCCCAGCAGGTCGAGGCTGCAGTGCCCGGGAGCGGTCACTGCACTCCAGTCTGGGTGACAGAGTGAGACTCCAACTCAAAAAAAAAAAACAAAAACAGTACAAGGCCAACAAGCCCATAAAAAGATGTTCAACCTCACTTGCTGTTAGAAAAATTCAAGTCAAAACCGCAATGAGAAACTACTTCATGGCCACTCTATTTGCCATAATAAAAAATAAATAAGATGAAAAAAGAAAATAACAGTGTTGGCGAGGATACGAACAAAATGGAACCCTCAAACACTGCTTGGAAAAGCAGTCACCTGGGAAACAGTCTGAAAATTCTTCTAATGGTTACCATATGACCCAGCAATTCCACTAACAGATATATACCCCAAAGAAATGGAAACATATGTCTACATGAAACTGGTACACAGATGTTCATAGCAGCATTATTTATAATAGCCAAAAGGTGGAAACAACTCAAATGTTCATCAACTAATAAATGGATAAACAAAATGTAATATTTGCAGTCAATGGATTGTTTATTTAGCCATAACATGGAACACACAGCACAATGTGGGTAGATCTTCAAAACATTATGCTAAGTGAAAGAAGCTAGGCGCCAATGGTCATGTATTGTACAATTCCATTTACACGAAACATACAGAAACAGAAAGTGAATTACTGGTTTCTGGGGAGCGGGTTGTAGGGAGATATGGGGAGTGACTGCTTAATGGGTACAGGGTTTCCTTTTGGGATGATGAGAATGTCTTGAAACTAGAAAGAGGTGATAGTTACCGACACTGTGAATGTATTAAATATCAATAAACTGTATGCTTTAAAAAGATTAGGGGTTAATTTTATGTTATATAAATTTTATGTTAAAAAAATCCCAAACACCCAAACTTGTGTGAGGCAAATACAATTATCATCTTAGTTTTCCAATGGAAACACTAGGGTACATAAAGGCTAAGTAGCTTGCCTCAGGTTTTACGGGTACTTGGAGGCAAAGTCAAAACAGGAATCTAGGCAGTCTGATTTCAGAACACACACTCAAACTGTTACGAATATTCCTCACATAATTCCTTTCTGCTATTCTTAGATTTGATTCAAATGACAATAAAAACTAAGACCCAGCTCTAAAGGTGGAAGAGTGGAGAAGGAAAGGGATGATCCAGTATACACTTAGAGTGAATGCATTCATGTGTGTGATTAAAGAACAACGCCACTTGGTTCTGCAATATTGTGAAATCACAACAAAGATGCCAGTTTGTGAGAGCTATTGAAAACTGGTCAAGGAATATATTGTTGAAGCTTTCTTGCTGTCTAATAAGTACATCATTAAGTGAGTTAACTTGGAGTTATCTTGTTCTTTGGTAACCAATAAGAATTATGACAAGAACTACATAATCTCTACCTTGTATACATATTTATGGCTGTATTGCTAAAGTATAACTTATTTTAATTTATATGTGTATACATACATACATATTTATGTTATTTCCTCTTTTTCTGTAGGACCACACTAGATAATGTTCAATGCAAGTTCAAATCATGTTATAAGAAAAAATAAGAGGTTTAAGATTTTAGACATGTGGAAATAGTGGTACAACATGATTAAGACCTATGGATAATTGAACACAGTTTTTGATGGCTGATAATTTATTTTAACATTTGTGTATGAATGAGCTAGAAAATCTGGCTTTCATTCATTATGATTGTATACAGCTGCCTTTCAGGTTTCTTCATGGACCTAGACGAGGTGAAACAAAGACACTTTGAATGATATAGCATGTTACTCCAAGGTATCCTCTGGCATCACTAAATAATAATAACAATCATTTTTTTAAAAAATAACAGACACTAGTTCAGTTTCCAGAGATTTTTTTGAATTATAAGATAAATTTAAAAATATGTCGTATTCTTATTCTGATTTTTACTTTACACACACACACAAATTTTTGATTCTTTATATTTTTTTATCCTTTAAATCAATAGACCTTATCTTTAGGGAACAGACTATGATATAGCTTATTTGTTAGAGTATTCTTGTAAGGCTCCTTAGCTTTATATGCTAAATGTGAGAAGTTCTGGTTCCAAATAAAAATGTCAGAAAAATTTTTTTATTCTGGCTCTTTCTCCTTGGGGTGTATGTTGAGACATTATCAATTTCCTCATATATATTGAGATCAGTGGCTGAAAGTTATGTGTCTATGTTTTTTGCTTTAGCAACTTTCAGTATGCCTAAAACTTGTCACTTAATCATTTACATTCTTATGGCTTCTATCTGAATTTCAAGTCCCTTAAACAACCTCCAAGAAAATCATATAAGTTTTAGAGACTCTTGCATGCTGCTTGTTTTCAGGAACCTTTACTCCATTCAAGTTTTTGTCACAAAGAATCCAAGTATTCTTTGGCCATCTCTACTTTTAGTTTAGCAAGTGATTCATTATATTAATGTGTTATGTTTATTTGGAGATTTGCTTAAGATTTCCCATTGAGATGAGTTTATCCATACTCTGTACAAAATCTCACTCAGATATTAGATCTTCTAAGAAACCTTCATTCACTATTCTAGCTAGTGTTATCCTTCCCTTATCACCTCCTTCCAATTTCTGCCTTCCTCTCCTCTCTCCTTATCTCCTCCATGTTATAAATGTTTATCAATAATTATCTATGTGCCAGATACTTTATTAGGCACTTTGCCAACTGTCCCTGTCTTTTACGCTTTGTAATCTCCTATGGATTTTAATTGCCTTGTTGATAGTCATCTCATATCAGCTACCTGACACAACTATGAACATGCTGGGCTCAATAATTCTTTCTGACTCATGGCTGTACAAATAAGTCAGTGTGGTGGCGGTAAAGGAATAGAGTTGGGGACACAGAGAGAGGACAACCAGCACTAGACCCAAGGAAGTGGGAAGAAATGAATGGAGCCAAAAAGAGAATGTAATCTCTTCCCATGGGTCTTTACATGGGCAAGAACAACAAGATTAGAATTCTGAGTAGCTTATAATATTTAAGGTCACCTGAAATGGTCCCTTTTGGGAAACTGCTAAAAAACACAAAAACATACATATTTGTTACACTGATATGCCTGCTGAAGTATTTGGGGGAAATGTATGAATGTCTGCAACTGACTTTGCAATGAATCAAATAAATATGATAGATTGTTGGATGAACAGAGGGTCACATATGTGATAAGATCGCAATGTCATAATGCTAATTATTGGCCTTAAGAGGTGGGTCTATGGATGTTAACCGTAATAGTCTTCCAACAACTTTCAGTATGTTTGAAAATTTTTATAACCAATGGTAGGAAAAAATGCTAGGAATGCAAAAAGAAAATAAAAAAGAGATGTTCCCTTGTTTTACCTACTGATCCCTTGCTGGTCCACAGCAGACTGTGATCTGTCAGTAAAGCCTCCCCCTCCCCCGGTGTGTGTATTAGTAATATCCACTAAGTTGACTAGTTTCAAAGGACATAAGACTAAAATACATCATCTCACTTGTAGTTTGCCTTGTCTTGTCTCACTTACAGTCTGCATAGTGAAGGAAATTCTTGTCTAATTGGGAGGGAGTGGTTTTGGAAATTGCAATTCATCTAAAGCTTAAATGAAAATATGTGTGAAGTTGAGTATGTCGTTTCCTGAATGGATTTCACAGTGAAGCTGTTAATCAACAATGGTCAATTTCAAACCTGAAAGCACATTCATAATTTTTTGCTCAAATGTGAAAAAATATTTCGGGGTATGTGTTATAACTTTGTAATTATTTTGACCACTGCAAAACCATCATTGGAAGGCCAGGATTTATTCCAGAGATGCTCATCATTTTGTTGGAGTCGTGTTACTAAGTAACTGCTAGCAAGGTGGGATGTGCATCAGAAATGATGCATACAGATCAGTAAAACATATTTCAATGTGCAAAGTCAAGAGTAAAGGACTTTACCAGAAACAACTGCACAATAAGGTTGTTAAATCACTGCAGACTTTATGAATGAAATGACATCTGATACAGAGTGAAAGGAAAACGTGACAAAAACTAGGAAATGGTTTTTACTCTTGGATCTGAGCATTGCAATTTTTAAAATGAAGCAATTAAGTTTAAAATTCCTTCTACTTATGTGAATTCTTTTGGGTTCATTCAGTATTAAGTTTCAAAAGAATGAAGGAAACATGCTAGCTCTGAAAGTAAATTTTTCCAAATTTAGTATTTTTTTTTTTTGAGTCAGAGTGAGCTCTGTTGCCCAGGCTGGAATGCAGTGGCAAAATCATGGCTCACTACAGCCTCTACCTCCTGGGTTCAAGGGATCCATCTGCCTCAGTTTCCCAAGTAGTTGTGACTACAGGCGTACACCACCATGCCCAGCCAATTTGTCAATTTTTGTAGAGATGTGGTCTTACTATGTTGCCCAGGCTGGTCTTGAACTCCTGGGCTCAGGTGATTCTTCCACCTTGGTCTTCCCTAAGTGCTGGGATTGCAGGTGTGAGATACCATGCCTGACCAGGAAATTATTTCTTTTCCAAAGCCGTAGTGACTTAGAATGAACAGATTGGTAAAACCTTGAGAAGTATATTTCTTCCTTGGAAATAATGTCACAAAGCCCATTTCCCCTGCTGAATATGATTCTTCAGGCATGAATGACAATAGACATTGAGAACTCTTCATCCTCTTTGCAGACTCTGTTTCCTGGGTAACATTTATTGTTTATCTAACAAATGCTAGTGATTGATATGTCTTCTTCCTTTTATTTTCTTTTGTTCACAATTACTTTCTGGGGGCAAAACACTTAAGATGCTGTGCTTTCTTGCCCCAGTAATTTCTTTGACTAAGAGACCAATTGTACCCCTAGGAGTATAGGATGGAATTTTGTTGCTGTTGTTGTTTACTGCTGTATCCCCATGTGACAGTCCCCAGCACATGGGAGCTAAGTAAGTATCTGATTAATGAATACTACATGAATTAATGAATATTATAAGTACTTCTGGAATTATTCTGTTTTCAGAAAGATGGAAGAATAAAATCATATTCTAAAAGCATGGCTACTGTTTCTGATATAATCCTTGAGAGTCTCTTCACTTATATTGCCAATAGCCTATGTTTTATTGTGAGTTTCAAAATTCAAAAATAGAATTAATTTACTTGAATTAAGTATTTTTTAGATTTCACATCATCATTCATACTTTATTTAAAATATCACATATGTCCCTTTAAATGCTATGTAGGTAAAAATCTTTAAAATAAAAACACAGAACCATTCCTAATTTCTCCATCAAGGTGGGCCAATAGCAAAACTTTAAGCAAACCAGATCATATCCTTTCCCTTCTTTTTTTCAAATCTTTCTTTTGAGATTTATTTCTAGCCCTGTATACTGTGAAAAGGATAGATACACAGGTCAATAAGATCAGTTTAAAAATTAAGTTTTTTATGGATTAAAGGCAAGATGTAATTTCTTCCATTATCCCTGCTCTTTTTAACATAATCTAATTTGATAAATATTGATTTTGTATTGAACTTTTGCACAGAGGAGAGGAAGAAGAACATTCAGGTGAATCAGACATGTTTCCTGAAGACAGAGTCTGCAATCTGTGCAGGGAGATACACATACTCACATATTAATTTTTTAATACAAATAAACAGAAGAGGTAAAAGAATGTTCATCTTTTACTTCTTTCAAATGTAAAACAGTTAAATTCCACATTAAAAAAACAATGTTTTATAATGTTGGAACTTAGATTTAAATTTAATTTAAAGGAAAAAGTAATATTTTAATTTAAAAATAAAAATACATACACTTGGCCAGAAACTGCATTTTTCAAGTCACTAATACACTATTGGCCTTGAAACAGAAGAAAAACATAAAAAGAAAAAGAAAAAACCTGTTTCAACATGTTGGACTTACTTTATAAAATTTAGGAGAGTTAAAAAAATACATTTTACAACACAATCTATCAATTAATTTACTCCAATAAAACTAGAAATTTTAAATAAAGTGAATTTTAAAATTTGAAAGTTTTAACTATTTAAAAAACTACCTTCCCACATATTCATTTGGTCATGGAGAGACCACTGACATAAAATAGTATTTGTAAATAAAAACTAATGAGACCAAAACTTTATTCAGAGATTAATTTTTGGTGATGAATGATTTCCTTATATTAAGAGAAACAAAGAAAGTAAACATCTTTGCATTCAATTCAAAAATTTGGAAAAAGAACAAAGATGAAAATCTCAAGGAGTAGAAAAAAACATAAAAGTAAAATAATGCATTCATCTGAACATAGGAAAACAAAAGCTGAGTATAATAGTCCAAAAAGTCACAACAGAATATATTAACTTCTTATAAGAGAAAACAAAGACAGAAGTAAAAGTTACCATGTAACACCTGTCAGTACCTTCATTAGAATGTACTCAATTATGGATGAATCTCTTAAAGTATCACTATCAAGTGTAAACTTTATTTTAAGTCAATCTCGAAAATTTTTTATGTCATGAATTGAAAAGTATTTGCTAAATAATTCTGAGGTGTCTGAAGAATATTGTTAAAATATGACCAGCTGGGAAGATTTATGTTGGCTAAATCATAATCCAAGATTTTATGAGCACATTTTTCATTCACACATTATTTTCTCAAGAATTTATTGGTATTATGGGTCTGAATACTGAGTGAAGAGACCTTGGTTCTCATCTTGGCAATTGTGACTTTATGATACTTGTTAGAAATGAAAAACTCCTCTGGGAGGAAATGACATTGACTGTGTCTGAAATTTTGTTAAAAGAATATAATTGAGGACTTGGATAAAAATGCCTGATTGTTATACATGTACAAATGCATGATGACCATTTATTGGAAGGGACTTTAGGAGTTTCCAAAGAAGGACACAGATTCAGTTACAATGACTAAACCAGGCTCACGTTATTAAGGGCAGTGTCTAATTCACTGCTTTTTCAGATTTCTCAGACTGCCCTTTCCCCCTTTTCCCTCTACCTCCCTTTTATGAAACAAGCAGAGGGTTTGCTCTCCCCCCTCCAAAAGTATTTCTCAAAATATTTTCCATGATTCCTTGAATTGGCACGGGAAAAACTTTCTTTATACCCTTGCAACTAATTCAGTGCAAATAAGCATAAGGGAGTTTGTTGGAGCTGAACTGGAGTTGTCTCCTTTCTGCTGGTAAGTTAAAGGATAGACAGTAAGGATGATGGTGAAGAAGACTATCTAGATCAGCACTTCTCAAACTTCACGATGCCTACAAATCACTCAGGAGTTTTGTTAAAGTACAGACTTTGACTCAGTGGGTCTGGGCTGGGGCTTGTCACTAATGTGCTCCTGAGTGATCCTGTTGCTGCCTGACACTTTGAGAAACCCATGTCTGCTAGAGAGTAGGAAAGCCCTTTGAGAGAAAGCTTATCACTTAGAAACTAATTTATAAAGAGTCATCCCTAGAAGTAAGGAAACTACTTTTCTCATGCAAGCTTTATGGAAAAGAAGCAAATAGTCAATAGGCAAGCAGATGGCAGCAACACTTTCTATAAATTAAGTTCTAGGACACTGCTGAGAACAGCACATGCTGCTTGAATAGTATATTGCAATGATCTTGGATCCCTAAGAAGGTGTCAAATGTTGCTATTTATTTCCTATTTGAAATAAGGGTTGTGGGTGTTTATTATGTTTCAGGAAAGTTTTTAATCAAATGCTGTCAAATTTGAGTTCTTAAAAGACTTCAATTTCATTTGTTAGACAATTGCATTGATTGGAATAGCTTCTTCTCAGTGAGAGAAAGGAAAATATAAGGCTTAAGTCCTTCCTTCTAGGTTTTTGCTTGCTTCTGTCAGATAACAGTGGAAGATAAAACATTTTACTTATATTTGCAATAATTTAGCAAAGATATACAGTACTTCTTGAATAAAATGATGGAAATGATTTTTTTTTCTTAGAATTTTCAGGAACTTTCAGAGTGATGGAAATTCCAACTTAAACAGCTAACTGTATCTTAATGAAGACTTTAAAAAGCACTAGATTGTTTTCTTCAATTTCCAAGAGCAGTGATTAAATATGCTACATTGCCACGACTCTTCAAAATGAAGTAAAATTTTTATCCATAAATTCTTTTTACGTGCTTTATTAGAATTTCATAACAGTGAGTTTTCCTTATCAATATTATTATTCCTAAGCCAGGCCAGCTTTGATTTATTCCCTTTTTTTCTGGAGCTCCACCATCCCTTGGGATATAAAGGACTGAATCTTAGAGTTCATAGCACATATAAAAATGATGCATGAATCATAAATGCCTGTGGTCTGGGAGACAGAAGTTATTTTTCCCTTGCTTGATGTAAATATGTGGGAGAGTAGAGCCACTTTATGCTATAACATTCAATAAAGAACATTTAATCTCTTACCAATGACAACATACAGCAAAAAATACTGTCAGAAGCTAGTATATCCTCTAATTGAAAAACTCCTCTGTATAGATGCCTGGTTATAACAGATTTCCCAAAAAATGACATGACAGTTTTGAAAAGACTGTACAGCTGACCCTTGAACAACACAGGCTGGAACTGTGTGGGTCCGCTTATATGCAGATTTTTTTTTTCAATGAAAGTTACACTGAGTGTGCCTGCTTCTCCGGCCTCCCCTTTTACCTCCTCCACCTTGCCTCGGCCAGCCCTGAACCAGCAAGACCATCATCTCCTCCTCCTCTTTCTCCTTATGGAGACCATAAGGATGAAGATCCTTAGGATAAACCACTTTCGCTTAATGAATAGTAAATCTATTTCTCTTTCTCATGCTTTTCTTTTTTTCGAGTTGGGGTCTTACTCTGTTGCCCAGACTGGAGTGCAGTGGCATGATCATGACTCACCATAGCTTTGACCTTCTAGGCTCAGGCAATCCTTCTGCCTCAGCCCCTCGAGTAGCTGACGCTACAAGTGTGTGCCACCATGCCTGGTTAATTTTTTGATTTTTTTTCTTTTAGAGATGAGGTCTTGCTATGTTGCTTAGGCTGGTCTCAAACTCCTGGGTTCAGGCAACCCTCCCAACTCTTTCTTATGATTTTCTTAATAAGATTTCTTTTCTCCAGCTTACTTTATTGTAAGAGTACGCATATAACACACATAACACAGTATGTGCTAATCGATTATTTATGTTATCGGTAAACTTCCAGTCAATAGTAGACTATTAGTAGTTAGGTTTTTTGTGTTTTTTTTTGAGTTGGAGTCTCACTCTGTCGCCCAGACTGGAGTGCAGTGGCTGCTCCCGGCCACCGCAGCCTTGACCTGCTGGGCTCCGGTGATGCTTCCGCCTCAGCCTTCCGAGTAGCCGGAATTACAGGCATGCGCCACCACGCCCGGCTGATTTTTTAATTTATTGTAGAGATGAGGTCTCGCTGCCCAGGCGGGTCTCGAACCCGCGGGCTCAGGCAATCCACTCACCTCAGCCTCCCAAAGGCGCGGGATTACAGGCTGAGCCACCGAGTCCGGCTAGTAGTTAGGTTTTTAGGGAGTCAAAAGTTATACATGAATTTTCTACTGCATGGGAAGTCAGCCCCCTAACCTCTATGATGTCCAGGGGTCAACTGTCTATTTTTCCAGGAATTTAAATATATTTATGTTAAAAAGTTACTCCATGTGTAAAAAAGGAAGCAGATACCTTTCAACAAGAAAACCAGGGTTCACCAGGTAGATACTAATTTCACCTATTACTACTATTAACAAGCATAGCTCAAATTTATTAGGTATTTACTAAAGGCATTATTCGTATGAACACTCTTTTTTTTGCAAACACCTTATAGGGCAGGTACCATTATTATCTCATTTTAAAGAAGAGAACACTGAGGGAACAAAAGGCTGAGCAACTTGCCCAAAGTTGCACAGCTGCTAAAAGAAGAATCCTCTTTGATCAAATCAGGATCAACCTGCTGCAAAGACTTGTGCTTTAACTACAATTTTAGAATATTTAGTCAACACATTTTAGTAGGTTTTCTTTGTCCTTTTGCTGCACAATAAATATCAATACACATGTCTATATTTTTATTATATTTCATTTGTCATTTGGCTGTCACTGTTTTGTGTCTCAGGAAAGTTTTTCTAATATTCAAAAAGATAAAGTCAACAACCTTTATATACAGTCAGGGTTTGAAGTTTGTTTTAGGATTCAATTCCAGGTGTGTACTACTCCTATAATAGGCAACGTCTGTCGATGGAAGAATGTAGCTCTTGGGCTTATCATTGTGCTACAATGGTACTTGAATCATCACCAGTAATAGAGACTATAGGGAAAGTGAAGTAAATATGCAAAATCAGAATGGTATTCAGTGTCTTCCTCCATTGATGTGTTGGCTTTGCTAAAAACAGCCCGGATTTTGCCTGAAATTGTAAACTAAGCAAATATAACTGGAGGATACATAGGGAACAGATGTTGATTTTTAAAAGACCATTTATCCATCATCACTTTTTTATATAATCAGCTGAAACTAGCATTCAATCCCTTTTCTTGAAATTGTTTAAAATTCCACAAATTGTTAAAAATCCATAAGGACTAAGTCTCAAAGATTCCAAAGTGAAAATGGAGTAATTTATTTTGAAAATCCTATACTGTAAGTATAGTTTGGTAAAATTATCTGAAGGCGATCAAATTATTTTTAATCCTATAGGACCAAGAACGTTCAACACTGTATTGTAGTACGTGCTGTGGAAACATCATGACACATTTATACCATAGTTAGTTTAATGAGTCAAGCTGAATTCTATCAATTCTTGATAATAAACAATGACATCCTGTGTTCCATTATACACGAACAGGGAATACTGAACTTCTCTTGCAGAAGTAAATTCAAGTAGGTATAAATACCTCTGAGTAAATGAATAGTCTCCTTCCACATTGGAGAAATACAGCACAGGGACTCAGAAACCAAGAAAAGCCTGCATGTACAGGCTAATTGTAGACATTAGGCAAATTATTTAACCTCTCTGTTCCTCTGTTTCCACTTAAAAAATGGGAATAAAATATGAGGATAAAGTGATATAACATACACAAACCATTTAACACAATACCAAGCAATCAGTGAACTGTAACTTTTTTATAATTGTTTTGGAATCATTAAAATAATATAAATTGACTGCAGTTTTCCAAACTGGATGTCTGAAAAGTATCAATAAGTAAAGTATATTATAATTTGCTATGAATCAGAACCTAGCAGAACAAATGACCAAGCCAAATAGTCAGTAACTTTGAGGTCACCAAGTCCCTGCACTAATTTTGAATGGCATAAAAGATTGCTTACAACTCCTCCCTCTCATTTTTCAAAAAAGCATTTGAATAATGATTTTCTCCTTAGCTGAATCAGAGCTAATTTTATTATTGGATAGTATGAAAATTCTCTGAATTTGGACAACGTCTGTCCAGTCCTGGTGGATAGATATATCTACTACAATTAGGCAAACGTATGCACCAAAGTCTTAACAAAAAGATATCTTTAATATTAGGGAAAAGATGGTGTTAAATGGTGATTTTCTGATATACCTCCCTCAGTAAGATCAGCTTCTCATTACTATAAATCTATGTAGTTATTTTCCTTTTACTTGTTTCTTCCCATGTGGTTCAACCTTACATCCTATCCCTCCCACTTTTTTGAGGGGGTATGCATTCAAGGAATTAATACCATTAAAAAATTAAGGCCATTGTAAACAATACTTAAATGTATCTACATTATATACAAATGTTTATATGTTATTTTGATGATCTATTTTAGTGATTTCTGAGATACAGCATAGATTCTAATGGTCTACAAAATATCCATTCTCTCTTTCTCTCTGAAATAAACAAATTCTTTATTTTCAGTGGTGTACATGACCACATGGGTGAAAGACTGCATTTCCTATTTTCCTGGAAGTTCAGACTAAGTCTTGGCTAATGAAAGGAAAAGAAAGTGTTTTCTGTATTTCTGGAACACCTCCTTTAAAAGAGAGGTGGCACATAACCCCCACTTTCATCTTATTTTTGAAATACACATGCCATGGGTAGAGCTCCAGCAGCCATATTGGACCATAACAACATGATTCAGTCTGTGGTAGACAGAGCAGAACACCAGAAGGAACTTGGGTTCCCTATGTAAGGGAGATAAGTCACTAATATTGAAGTTTAGTATTGTCTCCTGCAGTTGAACTTATTCCTGATTGATACACAAGGTTTGTTATACAGAGTACTTTTCCCATGAGATACTCTATCCAAACTGAATTTCCTTTAAGTATTACTGTATGCTGTTTATCTTTCTTGGGAATTCATCATTCATGGTCGCACCATAAAAACTCAAAGAAGTCCTGTAGTAAAAGAAAATGTTTGGCTTCATTAACTCAGTGTTTTCCAAACAATGCTTTAAACAATTGTTTTTGGTATAACATCTATCAATATCCTTGGGTACTCCCTTCACATAATTCATTTTGGGAAATGCTGATTTATATTGCTATTCCTCTGAATTAGCATTTACCATGAATTTCCCATTGCTCACTTGTTGCTTGGGACAATCTGTGTTGTTGTCGTTGTTGTAGCAGAACTCGGCAAAGCTGGCAGTTTTGTAGTATTTTTTATTGGCTTGTCCATTTGTGCATTAGACTGAGAATTCATTCTGTTATGTTGAATGAATTAGTTTGAATGAATTTTGATAAACTCTGTTAGTTTTTCTGAGTTTATAACCAAAAATTACTAGATATCTGCTAGGAATAATAATTTTCCCTTTATGTTTGGATAAATGTTTTGAGTCTCAAATAGCTAGTAACTATAGTAGTCCCAAGAATATAATTTTTGTTATAGGCCTTTCAAGAGAAAGCATTTTCTGAAATTTACTTTAAACATGGCATTGACACTACCATTTATGTCAGAAGAAAAATCCACAAAGAAACAAAACACAGATTTATGGTATCCACACAAGTCATGGCCCAGAAAATGTCTATTAAATCACAGCTTAAGAAAAAAAAAGTTGTAAGTTTCACTTTACAATGATTGACCTGAGATAAGTCTATCAGCATACATTTTCTTTTTTAACAGTAAAACTTGGTTAGTGTGCATTTAAAAAACACTCTTACCTAACCCTCCATTGACAAATTACTTTTAACCAAACTTTTATTCTGTAAAATCAACACAACCTTAAGATTCCTTTCCATAAAGTAATACTTAAGAGTGATATTTCTTTAGACCCATCTGGAAGCGAATGGCTTACAGTGATACATAAATATCTACAGCTGAAACCTTATCCTGCATATGTAAAACAGATCAAGGGTATAATTTGGCATGTAAGAAATAAGCCTTTAACTGTTTTATTGTGGTTGTTCTTTAGATTTACTAAGGTTTTTTTTTTTTTAATGTCTCTCTAAGCAAAGTTGTTTCAGAAATAAACTTATGACTTGTTCTTTTGGTGAACTCCAACAACTTCACAAATATCTTAAAGCTGGCACAAATGATGGGTACAACTTCAAGACACCATATTAGAGCTGGGCAGATGCCACATCCCAGCTAGGCAACCATGTGTAGGCAATGAGTAGGACAACAATACATAGTGGAGCTTTCTGGAAGCACATGACTTCTCACCTGTGGATTCAGGTCTGGCAGGATCAGCTTGGACTTTTCAAGAAAAGCCTGTAAATATCCATATTTTAAAATATTGACAACTAACTATAAAAAGCAAAACAAAACAAAAAACCTAAACTGTCAGAAAACTAAAAATCAAATGAAAATCAAATGAAAATAAAACAAAACCATTGTCTGTAGAGTGACTTCCTAATTTGACCTACAGACTGTCAGTTTGCTACCTCTAGTTTATAGGGTTCACTTAGGATCTCAGCACTTCAGGCAACAACCATTCCCCACAGTTTTCTAGTGTCTCCTTGTCAACTGGCTTTTTCTTATGCTTTGTGTAACGTCTTTACTCTGCTACTACGTGCAGTGTTAAGGAAGATTTACTGTGAACTGATTACAATCTCTTATCTGCAAATATGCCATTCAGCCCATCTGTGATCTCTGTCAGCTTCAAGATAGGTAGTCCTTTAGAGGCAGATTAAATTCTGACTAAATCTGGGGGATGGAAAAAAATTTTAAGACATCTTCTAAGAGCCCTTTCCCTTTGTTCACATTGCATTCCATTTACAAAGTTCTCTGTCTATCTTTTCCCCCATCCCTCCCCTTCTTCCCACCTTAATTATCAAAATGGTTATCAATACCTGGGTTATGAGCCTAGACTTTAAAGTCAGATGCATGGGGATGATTACCGACTCTGCCTCTTCCTCACCAACAACTCAGGGTAAGATACCCTGTCTCTCTGCATTGCCGTATTTTTATCCATAAAATGGACTTGGGAATAATAGAACCTACTTATTGGGAGGATTAAATAGAATAACAGATCAGAGTTTGCTTTATAAACACTAGGTAAATATTAGCAAGGGCCAACCATTTTATCAGTATATGGTTCTACTTATCATGGAATTCTTCCTGAATTTGAGTTAAACTATCATCCATGGGTCTCAGTGCTATTTCTTATGGCTTAATCTATCACAAAACCATGGCCCTTGGTTTGGGAGGCAGTAAACTTGGGACAAGAAAGTCATATAAGGCGGTGTGTCCTTATTCTGTACGTGGTAGGATTGAATCCACTGAAGTGTATGAGGGAGAGAAGCAGGATAATCATGACAGAAATTTAGGCTATAATGCAAAGGATAGTCAAGACAATGGGTGGGGGGATGTAGAAAGATCATGCAGGCCCCTGATGGTATAGTCATAGGAATGATAAAGATCTGAATCCTGGATGGTAGCTATGGGAATGGAAATCTAAGTTCTTGAGGTATGGTGGTATCATTTTAACTTAAAAAAAAAACTGCTCTTATCTTTTATGTTTAAAATGTGTGTGTGTGTGTGTGTGTGTGTGTGTGTGTGTGTGTGTGTGTGTGTGTGTGTGTGTATTGGGGTGACCTAGATGATCCATTTAACTTGGAAATTTTATGAAGACACTTGGATACCTGATATATCAAGGGATCAAAATTTGGGGCAAAAAAAAAATGTCTATATGGTTCTATATTCTTCTTATGTGTTTATCAGTCCTCTCCCTTCTTTCCTCCTTCAGCTCTCCCTATCCATCATTGATAAGAAAGAACACGGCATTTAAAGGTGAAATTTTATAATTCTATGACATGCAATAACCATAGGATGTGGATATGGATGATATGGATTCAAATTCTACCTTTGTTATAAGTTGTATGGCATTAAACAAATCTTTCAATATCTCTAAACTTCACTAGTAAAGCAAGGGGTTGCATATTTCAGTACCACCTGGAGGAGATTTTCAAACCATCCAGGCCCCAAATGTTGAAAATACATGACCCTTCCCCCATCCCCCATCAGCTGAGAACCTCAAGGAGTGAACGAACTCCAAGTTTCCTTCCAGATGTAAAGTTTTATTATTTTATAATTGCATTTTGCACAATTTCTCTTCAAGTCACTTCTTCATTCTATCGTGTTTACTTCCAGCTTTTAGCCACTAGAGATGGAGACAACTTTCTAGGGCTTTTGAAACTGTCATTTGGAGCTGTCTTCCCATTGGACAGGAAGAGAAGAGCTCATGATGCCTTGAAAGCTGTTGTTCAAGAGTCACACACCATTCCTGACTCCAAGTAGAAAAATGAGGTAAGTCCAGGTATTGCCTGGGGCCTTGACCACCTGAATCTTGGAACCCAAGTTCTATTTTAATTGTCAATGGATTAAGGATACCAAGTCCCACAGACTTTCAGTTTTCCAACCACATGGTATTTCTTTTTGTGGCAAAATAACAATATGGAATCTGTAGGTCTAATGGAAAATAGCAAGTCAACAAGTAATAGAGTTTTACTCTCAAATTTTCCTCCTTATAGACAGCTGGGAGCTTGTGAATCTGCATGCAATAAAATTCTTCAGTGAATCCCACTAGATCATCGGAAATGAACATAATTCTGTTTTAACAAAATGCAATGTCAGGTTCAGATATGCCCCACCAAATCCCACATTTCTTCTAAATGCACCTCCAGAGCATACTAGCTCACAATGCATACTGAAAGTTCTAGCAAATTGTTGCCCAAGGACCATTTATCTTATGCATACTATACTGGTAGTATTCAAGGAGAGGCTGATTCCAAGAGAAAAATCAGAGGTAAGTGTGTGAAGCCTCCATCACATTTGAAGTAATTTTAAACCCTTATGGCTCAGTGAAAAGCAACACATGTTCTCATTTAATCTTTGCTCATTATTAAAGAAGACATCTCAGGTCAGTTTTATAGCAGCAGAGTCAGGGTGTCTTGAAGTACAATATGGGTGAATGGCCTCTAAGCAATCTGCTCTGGTAGCTGGGCCTTCGTAAATGGCCTAAAATTATGAAGCTTTCTCAGTGTTTGCTGCTACCCACACGTGCACCATGAATCAAGGGACAATCACTTCATATGCCAGGGTGACAGCAATGAATATCAATCACAAAGGAATGGAACAACCACTGACTGTGCTCAATTTTCTGAATAACATATACATATTGAAATAATTCTGGAAATTCTGGAAAGAAACCACCACGGTAACTCTTTTTCTTATTTCAACTGACAACATGTTACTCAAAGAATGTATAAATGAAAAATAATATCTCGATTGTCCTAAAGAGTTTGTTTGAGCTGTATTTTAAAATCAGATCTTTAAAACATTTTCTCTTTGTCTCAGAATAAGGGTCAGATTTGTTCAGTTACAAGTCTAAATCTAATTAATATCTTGCCATAGATCAACGGTGCTCACCACCTCTATCTATGCTTTTCCTCTAGGACAGTAGACTGTATTTTGGCACTAATGGTCATTTACTTGTACACAGAATTGAATTCTTTTGTATATTATCTGTCACTGCCTTCCAAATATCAGTTTATTAGGAGGTAAACTTGAATTGCAGAACCAAATTGCTTCTTTGGGCATTATTAAGAATACAAGATCAATGCTGTGTGAAGTATATATGAGTGCTGCAGGAGTGATCAGCTTTTAAATGAGTTACGGGGCATAGAAATCATAGAATTAATGGGGTTAATGCTCTAATTTGCACAGCGTTCTAAGGTAATAGACTTCTTAATATGTTTAATGGGACGTAAAAATGTCCATAACCAAAGCAAACCTATATATTTATAAATGTACACATAATGTATAGGTAAATTTATAGACAACTTTCTGGATTGATATACCCAAAATTGACGAGTGTGGTTACTTCCACAGAAGAGAGTGAGATTGAGTGCTGGTCAACAGAGAAGCTAGTTCCATCTCTCTTGTTTACAGTTTTGGGTAAGAAAGTATTTGTGCATTATTATTGAAATTACAAATAAATAAATTATAAAAAATTTCATTAAGAACTTAAAAAAAGAGGCCTTGTCGAGATAGCACTTTGCGTCAGGGAATGACATTCCTCCTTGTGTGCTAGGAGAAAAACCTTACCTATAACTATCTTTCTTTCCTCTTTCTTCACTTCTACTCCAGTTCTGAGTGTTTTCTGCAAAATGACTGGTTCTCTCCTTCCTCCCTACCCCTCAGTCCACTCACTGAATGTAATATCAAACTTCCCAAAGCACTTAGGGTACTAGTTGGTCTCTTTGTATATCTTTCTCCATTGCTGTGACACATAAAGGAAGGATATGAATAAGTGGTCCCTCAGGAGGTTCTTACCACTGGCCTTGAGTATTTTAAAGCATTTAAACTTTCAGGGAGATAAATAGTAATGTTGGTCCTAAACATCCTAGTCTGAGTTGGATAGTGTGTTCCAAACGCCAAACAGAGATCTGTCCCAGTAAAACTTAAAAGATGAGGTTGATCAATATGCAGAACCACTGGAGTGAAATAAATATCCTAAACTGAACATTCTCTATAACAACACATTGTTTAATCATCTCAAACATCTTTACTGTTGATATTGAACTAAGGGCAGTGAAAGTAATTTGAATTAAGAGCTACAAGATGTACTTGAATTTCAGTCCCAGCATGATTTGGGCAAATTAATTAGTCCTGATATTTTCCTTTAGCACAGGGAAAATAATATTACCTACCCTGTACCTTATGGAGTTATTTGGAGGAGTAAGTGTTCTTCAAATGGAAGAGAAAATTTCTTTTGCATTCTGTATATTTGAGGATGAATATGATGCTCCCGTATTCTTACCTCTCCTTATAGAAAATCTGTCCTCATTCTGGCTTTAATTTTCCAGATGACACAATGCTTTGGCATCTTCCTTAATCTATTTTGAATTCTTTTTATTCTTCCCTGGATATATAAAAGCATGTCTAGCTGCACTTTTCAGAAGTATTAGTTTCCAGGCAATGATTTTAACTTTCTGCAATAACAGCTCTTTTCTTTATCTATTACAATGTTTTTTGTTTTTTGAGTTGGAGTCTCACTCTGACGCCCAGATTGGAGTGTAGTGGCACACTCCCGGCCACCACAGCCTCGACCTGCTGGGCTCCAGCAATCCTTCCCCCTCAGCCTTCAAGTTGCCAGAACTACAGGTATGTGCTACCATGCCTGGCTAACTTTTTATTTATTGTAGAGATGAGGTTTCACCATGTTGCCCAGCGGGTCTCGAGCTCGCAGGCTCAGGCAATCCAATCACCTTGGCCTCCCAAAGTGTTGGGATTACAGGCCGAGTCACTGAGCCCAGTCTACCTATTATAATGTTTTACACATAAATGAGTCCATCGTATTTTACAGGATTTGTGGTTAGCAGTACAATAACTATGTGCTGGGGACCCTGTCAAATCATGGGTCTGAAGGGAGAAGATACAAATTCGACTTTATCACTAACTAGCTATGTGACCAGATGACAAATCAACCTAATCTCCTTGAGCCTGGATCTCACTGCCTATACAATTGTATAAAACTTCATAACTTTGCATAACAAAATGGGCATGACAATTTTAAAGAAATTTACAAATGTTAAGAGCAATGAGAGAAGAAATGTGTTCGCCATGTGTTCTGTTTGCCACTTACAGCTACCAGTATACCTATATATTGTAGAGTTGTCCAAAGCTGCAAGAAAACAGATGCTGTTTGTGGTATAGGTTGGAATCTTTAACCACAAACATTTGTCTCTCATCAAATCACTCCCTTCTTCCCAAACACCTTCCATGGGTTCTCATAATCTAGAATTCAGTTGAAGCTCTGTTGCCTGATAGTCTCTGACTCAAAACCACCCTTCTAACCTTATGACCCTGATATAGTTTGGGTGTTTGGTCCCTCCAAATCTTATGTTGAAATCTGATCTCCAGTGTTGGAGGTGGGGCCTAGTGAGAAGTGTTGGTATCACGGAGATAGATCTTTTATGAGTGGCTTGGTGCTGTTTCCAAAGTAATTACTGAGTTCTTGTTCTGTTAGTTAATGCAGGAGTAGGTTTTTTAAAAGAGCATGGCACCGCCTCCTGTCTCTCTCTTGTCTCCTGCTCCCTCACCATGTGTAAATCTGCTACCCTTCACTTTTCATTATATGTGGAAGATTCCTGAGGCTTTACCAGAAGCAAATGCTGGCACCATGGTTTTTGTATAGCTTGTGGACTGTCAGCCAAGTAAACCTCTTTTCTTTATACATTACTTAGCCTCAGGTATTCCTTTATAGCAATACAAAGCAGACTAAGACAGTCTTATACTTTCATTTATAGAACCCTTTCTTTTGTCAAAATAAACTGCTTCCTACTCACAAAATATTTCCTGGAATTTCCCACTTCACTGTTTACTCACTGCTTAGGATGTTTTCTCCCATTTTCACATGTCCTGTCTTTAAGACTCAGTCCAGATATCACTTCCTTCATGATCTTTCTCAGAGTCCTACCTTCTGAAGTACTCTATTTTTTAAAATTCCAAAGAGCTTTGCCATTTTACTCTTTCTACCTTTTATCTATTCACATAATTTATCTTTCCATTTGCACGTAAACTCATGAGGGTTAAATTCAGTCTGTTTTGGCTTCATGGTACCTAAGGCTTGGCTAAATGTATTGTTCTTAATAATGATTTAGTGAAAGTATAAGGAATGAATGAATGAGACAGATTGCATTTGGTGGATGCAGATAAGAAAATACCAAAAGGATACTCCAAACTCTAGCCCTCTTTAGGACACTGGAATTTGAAAAACACGTAAGATCAGGAATCTATAAAATTTTGTAGGACAACTGTCTAGTAATGATTATGTAATTTTGTAGTTACATACTCGAGTTCAACAATATTTTGCGAGAATTTACGTTCACTACTATCATGTGGTTCTCACTACTATGCTTCACCTTAAGTTCTGGGGAGCTTAAAACTTATATAACATATTGTAGCCATTCAGTTTAGAGAATTGATTAGTTGCAAATGTCTGCCAGGGTTTACAGCTTATTAAGGAAAGCAGGCATAAGAAAGAGGAACACTGAAGACCTGTACCTAATCTCTGCTCTACAGTCCCTTCCATCTCAAAACTAATGAACCAGCAATGTTAAGAACAGAAAGATCTTAGAGAAGAGGCTGAATTTGATGACTTCTAAAGCTTCTTTATGATTTTGTGGTTCTAGATCCTTGATATTTCTTGACTCTTTCTATCTATCATTAAGGATGTGTCAGATCTTATCATTTATTGGCTCTATACAGACTTCTCAAAGGGCAAACATGGACATGAGAGAAAAGTAAGATGTGTTCTCTCTGTCTCACATATAGTGAGAAAAACAGATTCACAAACTATGGTTCAGTTAGCATGTCCGTGGGTGATCCATGAAGCACAAAACTAAAGTGTTGCATTTTTTAAATTCTCACAACCCCATTTATTATGCATTTCTGGCAGCAGCAAATGATGCTGATTGTGTGGTCCAAAGATTTCCCATAACTGCTTCCTCCCTCCCTCCATCTTGTACTTTAAGAAACCTTCCTTTTGTTACTGACTGCTGAACACGTGGACGGTGGTCTAGAAATCCCACAAGGGTGTGCTGTTAGATGAAAAGGAGGGCTGATGTTTGTGTATGGGGATGGTGGAATGAATTTGGCTTTCACACTTCTAGTAGAGCACAGTGTTACTAAGGACCAGAAGGTCTCTAAATGCAGCTCCCCAACCAAGAAAAATACTGAATAGAAATAACATAATCACAAGGTTTCTTATATTTTTATCAATTGAAATATATTTATATTCAAAGGGAGAGTGAGAGTGAGAGATTTGATATGGCTTCCTTTAGCAAACACTGTGTCAGGCTCAGATGCTTGGTTATGTAACAGAATGAAGAAAAGCACACCTTCTCTAAAGCTACACCCTTTCTTAGTCCAAGGATAAAACTTTGTTTTTGAAATAGCTTTTCGATATCGGACTAAAACAACTTGCATTTCCTGATGTTCTGTTAAATGTTTCTATTTTTTGCTGCAGACTGTTGACTGGAGAACTGGTCACTGAGCTTTGTCAATATGAAGCCAATACGCCCCTTAGTTGAAACGAGAGGTCACACCAGGTGATTGGCTGAACTCTGCAGCCAGCTGTATCCATAAAATGCCATCCGTGCCTGTGTACACATGGCAGAAACCTCCTTTTTCTCTACTAATGTATCTCTACCAACTCAAAAGAAGTGGCACAGACATGATGCGATGTTGGTAATTTGGATCCTTGAAGCTTATTAGCTTGTCATTGAGTCCCTCACTCCTACTTTCCTTCAGTTTCTTAAAACCTGAACTGAAGTAATTTATGACCATGATCCTTGATCCTTCTGAATCAGAGGACTTCTACAATTTTGACTGTGTCCCAAGGAAGGAAATACATTTTACATTGGGACTCAGTGAACAAACATACATACCTGACTGAGAATAAATTTCATGTGAGCATATCCTGTCACCATGGAAGGCACTTGGATGTTTTCTATTCTGTATTATTCTAAATAAATGCAAACATTCTTCCTAATGTACTTTCTTTCACGACTTGAAATTTGAAAACCACTGTTTGAAATTCTAAGGGCTTTGAAGTTGAAAACCAACCTGTATTAATCTCTGTCTCTTACAGTGCCTTTGGACATTCAAGACAGTAAAAAACTGTTGTTCAATAAATAATTTTTATACCAAGCAAAAAAGAATAACCTCTTGGACGGCATTGCTCAAACTGTATTTTGACTTCCCTCACTGTGTTGCAGTGGTGTAAACAACATAGTAGACAATCATCAGCGGCTTGCTGAAGGACTAGGACTACAGAAATCTATAAAATATTTATGATTTAATGTCTTCAATGAAAGAAGGAATAACAAAAGAAAAAAAAGGAAGAAAGGCAGAGGTGGCTCTGTTCATCTTCAGACAAAAGGTTTAACAACGTGCTGACACAGAGAATCAGGAAAGAGCAAAGATTTGCCGAGTCTCATGTTGGCCAGTGAGAGAGCGTTTAATGATTTATATTTTATCATTACTAGACAAAACATTGCTAAAGGAAGAAACATGTTTAAATCACAATGGCAATTTAAGGTAGAATATCACTTCTCCCTTGACCTCCAGTCCCATTACATGAATCTTCAGTAAACTGGCCCACGAACATCTCTAAGTAATGAAAGTAAACTTATTAGCCTAGAACCAAAGCTTGCCCATTTTCCATTTGCTTTTGCTGTGGCATTGACTTTAGACATACAACAGAGTATATATGTTCATAAGCCTAAGTATATTTATTTTTGGAGAATTTCCCTAAGAGAACTTATTCAAGCTGTACTCGGTAAGTGTCCTTGAGAACTAAATTTTGGGAAAGAAAGAAGGGACACCTGAACAGCTCTCAGGTGGAGGCAGCCATGTACAAGGTAGTCTGTAGCCAAGTGATGTGTCATAGGTCTGAGCAAAGAGCCATGGATACATAGAGAGATGGCCATTCTTCCAACCCTCAGGGGAGCTGACAGTTGAGCAGAGCTTGGGACACTGAGTAGGAGTCACTAAAGTTAGAAGCATAAAGAGCATTCAGGTGAGAGGGGACTATGTGAACTTGGCTGTCAGGAGCAGGTGAGTGTGGAATGCCTTAGGGATTGCTAAGAAAGTGGGTGTTTTTGTTGCTTAAAGATCTGCAGTGCAAGTGGAGCAGGAATAAGTTGATACTATAATAAGTTGAGAAGAAACCTGGGTATTATGGTAGTGAGTTGGGTATTCACTGAGTATTTAAATGTGTACTATTTCATTTTTACTCTAATTGTTGAGTATGTGCAAATCTTGTTCTCCCCAGTGTGTGTGAGCGTAAGATGTGGAATTATACAGCCAGAAGGGGACTCAGGTTATTTATCCCTAAACCACTAATTTTATACATGAAGAAACAGAAGTATAAGTCATTTAGTTAAAAGGGTCTTTTCCCAGGGATTGGAGAGAACTCAGCCTATTTGCATATAGATAGAAAGCAATCTTTCTGCTGCTGTTGTATAGACTGGCTCTTCGTCAAAAAGGAAAACAGCTCACTGTTTATTTAAATTGAGCAGGAAGGAAGTGAGGGAGCAGGTGGGTGTACCCGATAATCTCACTATTCAGGACACAGAGGAATGTGGTGTAAAGGTAGCTTTGATTTGGCCACCTTCCAAGGAAACCGAGCTCCAGAAGTAGCAGAAGGACTTGGCAATAAGGCAGTTTTATGCCAAAAGTAAGCACAAGTCAGAGCCTCCAGACTCCACCAGAGCATCTGTTACATTCAGTCCTGAATAGTACACATAGAAGGTTGTCACCTTCTCGGGGAATTAAAACAAAATTCTCTTCACTTGGTGTGCAGGAATTCCCCTGTTGGTAGCAATGAGGTTTTGGATAGAGACCAAGTCCCATGGATACCCTGAGTCTGAGAGTATCAGTCTCCTTTGATGGGTCCTGTTTCAACCTTCACAGGGATGTAGTGTGAAGTCCAAAGGGTAAGATGTGACCCAGGAAGAGGTTCTAAGAAGTCACCACCTAGAAGATACTGAGAAACTCTATCTCTCACCATACTTTTATTTTTCACATGGGTTTCAAGATTGAGCCTGGACCATATTCATCCTAGCCACAAGACAAAGCCAGGTTCTCTTTGCATGAGCAATCAAGAAACTTCCTGAGAAAGATCTTATTGTGAGGTAGGACAGAGTGGAGGTATCCAAGCAAAATGCAAGGAAAAGGCCTCTCTTACAGGGGAGTGACCAGGTTAATTTACTGTCTGGTCCAGCACTGGCCCATCCCTACGACAAGAGCGGTAGATCCTCAACTCGAGTTCATAGAAAAGTGAAACGTCACTAAAATGTCTTCAGGGACTGACATACGAGATTTTGTAGCTTATGAAATTTGCACAACAGGCCCAAAGGCAGTTTCCATATTGCTAAAGAAGGTGAGGAGGTCTCTTTAGCATACTCAAGTAAGGAATAAATGCAGTGGAGGGTGCCTCCATTTCTAAGAATGAAGATAAAAACTAGAGATTCCACAAAGGAAAAAAAAAAGTCATTGAAAGTCGAACAAGAGTGAACTAACTCAGGAACAGAAAACCCAGTGCCACATGTTCTCACTTATAAGTGGGAGCTAATTTAAGGACCCATAAATGCATAGACAATGGTATAATGAACACTGTAGACTCAAGGGGGAGGGGGAGAAGGACTGGGGGGACAAAAAGTTATTCACTGGGTACAAGGTGCACAGATGAGGGTGGTGGGTACACTGAAAGCCCAGACCAAAAACTACTTGTATCCCCTAAAGCTATTCAAACAATAATAAAAAAAGAATGTCGAACAAGTAGCCATGGGAAACTAGATGTATTTAATGTTAGCACAGGATTCCAGTGTGCTTTCTGCACAATGTGTCAGCTTTCCTTCTCAGTTTGAAAAAATTATAAATGAAGAACAAAAATATGACAAAAGGCGATTGGCTGGCAACTAACCCATGGAGAAGCACAACTTCCTCTAGAAATCAGTCAGTGGTACAATGAATGGAGCACGCAGCCTCACATGCAGCAGCCTCTTTTGAATGATTTTACTGTACAACATTCAGTGACAAGCAGGTGGAGTTAATTATTTTCCTCATTTCCATAAAGGTCATAAGCAAAAAATGAGCATGATGACCAAGGTAAAGTGTAATGGTCTTTCAGTAAATACACAGAGAAAGCATAAAAATGCTAATGCCTGTTTGCCTTTTAGGTAAGTTACTTCTAAGAGAGAGAAAAAAATTTATATCTCCTTTAAAAGCCTTACTGCTTAATTCCTGATAAAATACAACACCATTGCCTTTAATTTGTGTAACACCTGATTTCATCACTATGGCACTTAGAAAATTATGTTCCAGAATGCTGCTGGATCCTCCCTTCCCACATGGCAGTTTAGTGTTTGGGTCAGGCCCCTCCAAGGCCTCATGTTTGCATCTGAACTTCTGACTTAATTTCCAGTGAATGGATACCTGCCAGGTTAACTTTGAAATGATAAATTATCCCTTTTCTTATGACTCTCAACACTACCACCAGTTTGTTTGATATTCTTTCCATAAACCGGAGACAGAATTGGAGGATGAGTTCTCATTTTCCTGCTTATGTCTCGTGAGAACACTCACCATGATAGGGTCAGGAATAGAAATGTATTAAAAAATTCATATACAAAGAAAAATGGTTCCTTCCAGTATTCTGTTAGCATGTTCCCTCAATTTATCAAGAGGGTATGATAAAGCACTTGGTAAAGAGTACTTTGAGCAAAGACCGCCAGCTGCTGTTCTTTCTCCTCCTTCATCCAGGCCCAAGAAAGGGACCACCAAGAGCTTCCTCTGGTGTTCATAAATCAAAGGATTATAGATGGAACAAAGACCTTAGAAATCATTTCATGCATCTACATTTAGAGTTGAGAAAATGCAGAGGTGAAATGACTTGTCTGGAGTCAGAGTGCATTGGGGTTGGCCCCATGTCCTGACTCCCTGGCCTGTGTGCTTTCTTTTAAGTAATGCTGCTTTTATCTCTCGGTGACACAAAACAGTCAATAGTGAAATGTATAGCAATGCCATTTCTTAAATGTGTTTTTAAAATACAAAGCCTACATTAAAAAAAAACAAAACAAACAAACACAAAGAAAGACAATTTTGAAAATCTCCTCATGAAATGAATAGGGGGTTTTTCCACCTCCTCAGCCCATTGGTACTAAATGTTCTGAAATTAGGACTGAGAAAGCACCAAGCAAAAATATGGTTGTTTCAGGTTGGGAGAGGCTGTGGGGTGGTCCTGTGGAGATCTTGTGTGGGAGCCTGGCAGTGCCCATGGCTCAGGGACATCATTGGCTCTCTTTGCCCACAGGGGCAATGTTGCCATATATGGCCTCGTTTTCTTATAAATAACTCTCATCCATGTGTGTTTCACAGAAACATTTCATTTCTGAATCTTGGGGGCACCATGCTAAATTTCATATATACTGATTTGAGTTATACACATTTTCACTGAGGATGAAGGGCCAAACAATGTAATATAGTTTCCAGCACTTTGCATTTGTTATCTTTTTAAATCCTAACAACAACCCTGAGAAGTACATATTTTAATCTTTATTCGACAGACGTATAAATAGAAGCTCAGGAAGAATTCCCCTAAATACTTAGTGCCAATAAATGGGCAGGGCAGGATTAACTGAGTTCTTTCTGATTTGAAAATCCATGATGCTTAGAAAGACACATTTCCTAAATAGTCCATCTTGAATTACAGTTCCAGGGCATGGGTATCATTTTACCATTAAAAAGAATTCCTTGAAATAAATGCAGAGACTTCAAATATCTATCACTTTTCAAATTCTTTAAAAGCTAAGGTAGGTACAATATTTGAATAAGGAGAAGAAATTAATAATTATAAAGAATTCTTATTTAGTGTTTCTGCATGTCAGGCAATGTTTCAGGTGCTTATCAAACATCAGGTCATTTAATCCTCATAACAATCCTGTGAGGGAGGTACAATTGCTATCCCTATTTTAGAGATGAGGAAACTGAGCACAGACAGGTTGAATAATTTGCCTAAGATCACACAGTGAAGAAGTGCAGAGCAGAGTTTCACATCCAGGCAGTCTAGCTCCAGGGACCTTGCTTTAACAGATCTACTGTGCTGTCTCTCCTAGCCTTCCCCAAATTGCAGACCACGTGAGACTCAAACAGTTTTTGTAAGACAGTTACAAGAAGAAACACTAAAGACTAATATATTAACATTTGTCTGAAAATGCATGCTTTTAAAACATGAAAGTATTAATAAAATGTAGTAATGGATAACAGGTGTTTTAGAACCCTAAGATTTACGAAGGAATTCTTGATCCGAGTAGAAAGTAAGCTAATCAACTTTAAAATTCCAATGATTGAGTCTGCAAATAATTAGACTAGCTACTTCCTAGTCCCTGTGTGCCGTGCCAACCGGGAAGACCTTTGACCAAAATAATACCAATATTGTGGCTTCTCGTAGGAGAGACAGATTCACAAAGCTGTCAATTTTTCTTTATAACTGAGGTAACTGAGGCTCAGTGTGGTCAAGATTACTACTGTTGGAATCAGACCTAGAACTGTTATTCTACACATGTCTACAGTTAAACAATCCACTTCACCACAGAGATAAATTAATTTCACTCTGCATTAATTAGGGAGATGGAAATAAATTAAAACGAAAAAGCAACAAAAAGAAAAGCAAGCTGACATAAAGTACACTTCAAGAAAATAGGTTGTCTGCATACCTGCTATAGTTGCTCACATATGGCTGTAACCAACAAAGTCTACCACTCTTAGTACTTCCCATCTGTCAGCAGATCCCTTTGACTCTATTTCCGATAAGCCCAGAATCTCAGTCTGAGCCATGACCACTTCCTGCAAGAGTCTTCTAAGTGGTCTCTTTCGTTCATCTTGGACCTCTTCCTATTCACCATATGCAGAGAAGGTAGAGTGACACTTCTGAAACAAAAGTCAGATCATGCCACTCCTCTCACAAAATCCCTCCAAAATCTTCCCACTTACTGAGAGCAAAACGGAAATCCATATTGTAGTTTCCAGCTTTCTTCCTGGTCTTCTCTTATATCACTCTTCTCCCTGCTCATGCTCTCTGGTCACCCATCTCTGTGCTGTTCCCTGAACACTGTAGAACTGTTCCTGCCTCAGACTTTTGCACCTCCTGTACTCTCTTCTTTGACCCAGTCTTTTCCCAGAGACTCCAATCAGTTCTTTGCTTCAATGGCATTGTATCAAACTGTCCATCCCTGAATACATTGTATAAACTATCTTATTCATGCTCTGCCTGCTGTAACCATTTTTCTTCATAGCAGTTATTGTCCCATAATATTGTGTGCATGTGTGTATATATGTGTGCATGCATATTTCTATGTGTGAGAATATGTAACTATGTGTGTGTATATTTATCTAAGAGTAGATGTAAATATGTGTGTACCTACGTGTGCATATATGTGTGTGTATCTATGTGTATATATATATGTATATAGATGTGTGTATATATGTGTACCTATATGTGTGTCTATGTCTGCGTTTATTTGCATGTCTCTGTGTAAGTATATACATCTGTGTATATATATATATGTGTGTGTATACATATTTGTTTGTTTTTCCTAACAGAAATATAAGCTCAAAGGGAGCTTATACTCATCAATATATGTTTAATTACCATTGCATCCCTTGATAGATTTAGATTTATTATCCTTAGTTATATCATCCCTTGTTATATACAGATAGTATATGTAGAATATAATAGGTGTTTAATAAAAATGTGTTGAATGAGAAATGAATAATTTATGATCATAATAGTGAATCTGAAACACAAAGAGAAAGTTTAATTACTGCTTATATATTGGAAGAACGTGTAAACAATTATTAAAATATTTTTCCAGTTTAAAGTACATTAAAATTATTTAGTTTCTTAGATACTAGATACTGTACAAGTCTGCATTTTAATCTGGCTTACTGTCTCAAATTTATTAACAGGTGAGATTTTATTGCTAGGTGGTAGCTATGTTGAATATTTTTTAGTGGGTCAAATTTGTACTTTAAGAATTTCTTATTTTCCGTGTACAATGAAATATCTTATGGTTATTAGGTCTATATAATCACTTAGCAAAAATAATATGAGTAACAGGTAATATTTATTGAGATGTGCTACTTCCAGACATTGGTCTAAAAAATTTATCCATCCTAAGTCATGTAATCCTCAAAAAGCTTCTGAGGTAGGAACTACTATCGCCAATGAGGAAACTGAGAGATATAGAGTTAAAATATCCTAATCAAGATCACGCAGCTAATTAGTGATTAGCTAGACTATAAAAGGTAACTTCTCTATTCTTCTATTACGTTACCACTATTTAATTTAAAAAATACCTCTTGTGTACTTATAACCTACCAGGATTAGTAATAAGGATGCTAAAAACTCATGTAATCTCTATGTCATGATGATCATGGCACAAGAAAGAGAAGTGAACCAGATGTCAGGCGGTCTAAGAGACCAGCTTCAAACCTGGGGAGATAGAAACCAGGAAGGTCCAACTAGGTGAGGAATAAGTTCTTTCTCTCATTTTTAATTTCTGTTTTAATGGTAAAGTCATAAAACATAGCTTGATCCAAGTTCTCCTTTTTCATTCCCTAGAGTCTCATACTGAAGTCATAGCAGAAAGGGGCTATTTCGGTAATAAGTTGTCTAAGCTTAATGTTTGGTTCTGTGGGTGGCCTTGAATTTGTAACTTTGCAGCGTGCCACTCTTGCTGCACTTCATCCAGGTTTTTCTTGACATCTGAAGAGGCTGTATCTCTGGGGAGTATATTTTTGTGTTTCTCCATATGTTGCTTTTTGTCTCCTCACATTTATTGCCAATAAGACTTGTGAGTTTCACCACAGGCCAGTTCTGCAACTTATGTTTAGTGTTGGCCCGGAAAGAAATGCATTATTATTATTTTCACCGGTTCCTGTCTTTCCCTGTATTGTAGAAATAATATTTTCTTGCATTTTCCCCTCAGCAGACTGATGTACTTTCTTCCATCTTATTTCATCCATATTTCTTATATTCCTCATAGGCTTCTTTTATTCAGCATCATGTTTGCTTTCCCCTTTAATAAAAAATCTGTTTAACACTGTGCCCTCCTTCTATATTTATCCAGAGGCTTTTCTATCGACTACGTTTCCTGATTCTTTTCACTTTTCCAGTCCTGTAGATTAAGGGATTTTTTTTGCTCATTTGATTCTTTGCCACAGTGCTTTCTTTAAAATATAGGCTATGTTGACCTTGGTTTATCCCAGACCACAACTGCCACATAACACTGAAGTCATTGATGCTTTGATGCTGAGGAACTTTCTCTTATTTCTTTTTCTCTTCCTCTTCAACTGTGTCATTTTCCAGTCATATTCAAATATGTCTATTCAGCATATTTGTTTATTGAATGTTTTCAGTGTTAAAAGAACATAACTGATGAGAACAAGGATTATAAGATAGCAAAAGGCAGTATCCTTCAAATTCCTTACAACTGAAGGGGAGGTAGGGGGAATAAACATATATAATTTTCAAAAACATTTAAAAAAATTGTGGTAAATACACATAATAAGTTTTAGAATGTTAATCATTTTTAGGTGTATAATTCAGTGGCATTAAATATGTTCCCCCTGTTGTGCAACCATCGCCATCATCAATCTCTAGAACTCTTTTGCCTGTTGTCAACTTGAAATGCTATACCTGTTCAACAATAACTTCCCATGCCTCCCTCCCCTCAGCTCCTGGCAATCTCCATTCTTCTTCCTGCCTCTATGAATTTGACTCCTCTAGGTACCTCATATTAGTGAAATCATACAGTATCTGACCTTTTGAGACTGACTTAGTGTACTGTCCTCCAGATTCACCTATGCTCTATCACTCATCAGAATTTCCATCCTTCGTAAGGCCAAATAGCATTTTATTGTATGACTATACCACATTTTGTTTATCCATTCACCCATCGATGGACACATAGGCTGCTTCCACCTTTTGGCGATTGTGAATAATTCTGCTATGAACATCAGTGTAAAAATATATGTTTTGAGCAAGAGTAATTCTAAAGGTTTTAAAGGCTCAAAGTCACAGAATGAAAATAACAAAGTCACAGAATGAAAATAACATACATACCCCATGAGAACTTATAGCCACAGACAAGTGCTAAGGGTATTGTGGGAAGCACTGAAGTCAGATGGGAACTTTTTAGAAGAGGGAATTGTTGAGTAGCACTTTCAAGATGCAAGAGATAAGATTTGAAAGTGAAGAGACAGGAAGGGCACTTGGCATATTTGTATTGTGCATAGAATAATCATAAAAGTTGAGAAATGAGTGATGAGGAGGGTGCAGCAGGCATGGAATATTTTCTAGGCTAGAACCGATAGCACAGGACTGAATGAATGGGAAGAATGCTAGTCAATTGATATGAAACATAATGACCATGATTTTAATGTTTTCACAGAGCAATCCCTACAATGGAGAAACTGGAAGCTTCTCAGAATTAAAGAGGCATCCACTGGGCCATACTTCCTGTGAGTGTAGGCTTGGAGAAGCTCAGTTAGCCATACTGCAACGCAGTGCTGATCACAGTGCTGGGAGGTACTCAGTAAATGTTAACTACATGTATGAACAAATAAACGGCAAAGGATGATCGTCACTGATGTAGATGGGCTGAAGTTGAGAAAGCTGAAGTTGCAGGTTTTGTTTGAAGGAACTAAACTTGAATGGAATTGCTGTAAGACATAACAAAGGTATTGGAACTGAAGTCCTTTAAGAAGGAAGAATCCAGCAAACAAAACACTAAAACTCTTTGGTTAGGATTTTGTTAATATCCTTTGTCAAAACCAAAATGTATTAATGTGTCCTAAGTTACTGTAACCTTTTATAAATGATAGGTGTTTTGATAGATGTTATTTTTTTCACTCTGCCCTAGATGTGTTCTTAATCACTTCTTTTTTACAAGGCTCACCTGTAGTCAGAATGTACACCTCATCAACAAGGGTACCTGGATAATGAACATTTGTATATCTAACCCAGAATTGTGCCCCACATCTTTAAAATAAAAAAATTAAAAGTTAAAAAAAAGATACTCATAATTCTAAGGTTAGAGTAACACAAACATGATCTCAATTAATGGGTATGCCAATTGTTCTTATCTCTTACAGGAAAAAAGAATCAATATATTCATTAATTATCTTTTGCTTATCTACAAACAACTTTTTATTTTGTCATTTTCACTAACTTTGTGGTTTTCTGCCAGCAATAAATGGAATTCTATTGGCATTGCACAAATATTGAACATTGGGCTTTGACAGTCTTCTGGATAAAGCAAGGGAAGAAGTCTATACTTCCACATTAAAACACCTCATTTGAAGGCATTGAGTCCACCTTGTGTAATCTTTGGTTCTAAATAAATGAGGATACATAAATTTGCGGACTGTTGTTTTCTGCAATGTCTAATCACCGGCATGGAATCTTTGGTGATAAAACTGTAGTATTTCTATTCTGCATTCAAGATATAAAGCAAATGGATATATTCTAAAGTAGGGAACAAAGATGTGTGCTACAATGGCCTGAGGAAATATGTTGGTGTGAAACGAGGCCTCGCTGGTGGGTCTGAGGGCACCACTGGCAGCCTGGCATTCTGTTTCTGGTAGCAGATGGCCACACATACACTCCAGAATCACAGCCACCAGACACACGATGGGCCTCGCAGGCTACTTTTGACAGTTATTATACAGGAGCTGTTTTCTTTAGGTGTTTGTGAAAGGTCAGCGTCTGATCTAATTCCACCCACAGTTGCACAGTTATAGCTTCCTTGACTGCATTTGTCACTCTTTTAGCATCGTTTGACATTCTGTCTGCTTGCCAGTTTTCTCGTCAATTCTGTTTGGAAAACTGCCCCCCCCAAGTTTGTCTTTTTACTTAAAAAAGAAATCACAAAAGGGTCTTCTTTGTTCTTGAATGATCCACTTTTTTTTGGCCTTTCCTATATGAAAAATTTCGCATAAACCACTTATTGATGAGAAAAATAGCTTATTTCATTTTAACACACTTTTATAATTATTTTCTGAATTGTTTCTGAAAGATGACCCCAATGCATTAGTAAATTATTAGATTGTGCCTATTTTAGATACTCAATTGTAATAAATCTTTTTGATAATATTGACTTGTGACTGAGAGGGAAAGGGGCAGGAACAAAGGTGTTTGGTCCCTACGCTGGATAAACAGAGCGTGCAGGGTGGGAGTGAATGTTCGGCTCTGCCTCAGGCATTTCATAAGTGGTCTCCCTGGACCAAGGCTGGAGGAATTTATCACAATTGCCTTGCCAACTGTGATACTATTAGATACTATCCTGCTTAAGTCATAACACCTGACAAGATGGTACCTGGAGGCCTCTTCTAGCTCTATGATTCCATAAAGCAGTTGGTTTTTACATTCCTGGTTGAATGTAATTACATCTTTGACTCCAAGCCTCAGTTTCCGAAAAATATTTCTCTGTCTCCCTCATTGAGCTTTCTTGACAACTAGCTAAACTGGTGTAGGACACATTGCTTTGAAATTTATAAAATGCTGTACAAATGTTACAGCTTTTTAGGTTATGTACAAGGAAAATTCTCTCATTTGGGTATAAATCTGTTATCAACTTTCCACTGCTGGTTGAATTCGAGTATCTTGCTGCACATTTTTTTCTAATATTACCTTTTTGTTTTTTGAAGATCTGGGTTCTAGTCTACTTCTCTATTACTTTATAACTGTGGGGAAACTATAATTGATGGATTTAGTTCTCTGTGCATATCCTTTTTTCTTCCCCACAAAACTGGTACTCTAAATATCTATGTTACTTGAGTGATGATGCCAACATTGCAAATTGCCTAGGTTCCTCAAAGGCACAACTTAATGAAAAACCTTTTTCCATATCTCATTGATTAGCAATGATGTTAGTGTCCATAATGCAACTTTAATTTCAACTGATTCATTATATCCTTTGTTTAACATAGGGTTAAATAATAAGAATCTCTGTGCTTACTAGGCTTATGAAAATTTATTTAAATATAACCAGAAAAAATTGTATTTTTGCTAATTACATGAACCAAAATTTTTTAACTTGTGTCAATAATTTTTCCAGCTGTAAAAGTTATTTGAAGTACTAACTTAGTTTATGTAGAATAATGATCCTTCAACATGTTCACGTTTCATGCTAGATAAATCATCATCATCAATGAACATCCACCTTTGGATACTCTGGTTAAATGGATACATCATCCTTAGAAAGTAGAAAGGCTTTCTGCAATCTGTCCTACTCAATTTAGCTGTCTTTTTTGCTAGTTTTACAATCCTGGTTTTAGAAACACAAACACAAGTTACACGACACCCTAGGAATCCCAGCATCAGAACAAAGATATGAGTACAACGTGTTGGTTACAGAAGAGCAAGGGTTGCTCATTATTATCTAATTGTCTTGGTGTGGCACCATACTTTTGAAAGATATTATAATTTAGTGGATTAAGTTTTCATCCAGAAATACTTCTGTTAAAGCTTTTCTATTAGCTTCCAACTGTTCCAAGTACGGTTTTAGAAAACTGCATACTGATTCTGGAATTTAACAATTCTGTTCCAGCTAAATTTAACCTTCAAAAAAGTGGTTTCAAATTTCACCACATTCTATCCCATACAGAACTGAGTGTTGGTGTGCATGGTGAGGGATAATTTCTCATTCCAGTGTCTGGGAGACTTGTGCTCTTGGGGCACCTGTCACTTGGTACCTATTTCTTACCCAGCACTGAGTACTGCATGCCCCACTGGAATGTAGGGGTAGTCAGAATGTGCATCAGACAATTTCTGGGAGTATCTTGATATGACTGGAGAGTCACTTAAAGACCAGCAGTGATGTCAAATGAAACAAAGTAGAGGGATTCCATTTTGCCCTGAATTCTAGGAGGCAGATTTGCACCATATGCTCAAGTGGGTTAACTGAGGCAGAGATCCCAAATGCTATTTTTCTTTTGGTTCAAACAAAAAGCAATGTTTACATAGCTGATTATAGACTCTGTAGTATCTTTGAAAGTGTTGGTCAGCTTTATCCTGGATGATAGAAACGCCACAGAGTTAATAAAACACTTTACTTTTTTGAGCTGAGTGTCTCACTTTGTTGTGCAGACTGTAGGGAGGTGGCATGATCTTAGCTCACCACAGCCTTGATCTGCTAACCTCAGGTGATCTTTCCACCTCGGTTCCTAAGTAATTGGGACCACAGGTGTGTGTCACCATGCCCAGCTAATTTTTTGTAGACCTAGGTCTTGCTATGTTGTTCAGGTTGGCCTTGAACTCCTGGGCTCCAGTAATCCTCCCACCTTGGTCTCCCAAAGTGCTGGGATTACAGGTGTGAGCTACCATGCCTGGCCAATAAAGCACTTTGAATTTTAAAAATAACTGGCACAAATGCTTTCTTCTAGCTTTGAGATGGCATCAAACTCATGAAGTCAGAACATGTAGGTCTTTTTGGATGATCTAGAAGCACATCATAAGATGTTAATAAACCCATGTAAATCATGATAGGTTATGGCTTTCCTTTCCTAGTTTTTCCTCACTCAATGTAAGAGAAAGATAGACAAGGAATGAAAAGAGAAAGCTCGTTCAAGACCCCCATGTGTGTATCCCTAATTAACAATATACAGATTCAGACACTATCATTTTTAAATGGCCACTTTTTGGATAGTATTAATAAAGTTGCTTAATGAAATGCAGAACAGCAAAGGCAAAATTTTTGACCATTTGTTTCGTTGTTTTGAAGACTAACATGGCATCTCCCTGTCTACAGTTCTTTCAGGCTCGGGGATTCAGAGACTGGTTGTGTAAATTACCCTAGAGGTCTCACCCATGTGATAAATACAGGGTGCATACTCACCCACATCCTCACTGCCCAGAGAGCACAGGACCAGTCAGTAGTTTCCAGGCATTCCCTTAGAATAGGCTATATCTAGAAATTGTGGTCAGTGAAGGAAGCCCTGTGCAGGGCACTGTTGTTGGGAAGGGAGTAAGGAATTCCATAGTAGTCACATAGTCTCTTCTCCTATGAAAACCAGAAGATGATTGGCAGGAACAAAAGCTCCTAGACACCTCTCGTCTGCTCTGTGCTTCAAGCCTCACTACAAACAACACATTCACAAAATGATCCTATTTTGATGTAGCAGGGCTGCATATGTCTAAGCTCATGGTAACAGAGCTTTACTGATATTTTTATCATACGAGCTTCTTCAATGAACATTTCAATACAAAATACTTCCCACAGCCATCTCATGTCATTACCCATTTTTCCATTAATCCTTCCTACAGGTGTTTATACATTTATTGAACCTTTTGATCAAATTTCCCTACTGTTTAAATATATATGTAGCATACTGAATTGTTTTGTTCAATACTAACAGGCAATAATAGAAAACTGAAGTCAGATAACAAACTGAGTGTAAAGGGTTTGTGGACTCAAAATTTTCTCCCTCTGAAGGGGGAACAGGCCCCAAGATGATACCTGCTCTTAAGAAACATCAGAAACTTCAAAATGTGAAAAGTGTTGATCCAACCCTTTCATGTGCACGGATGAATTACCATTTGCCTGACCAGAGACTTCTCAGAGGGGGACCTAACATACCCACCTGCATTTCTGGGGTTCATGCCCACTAGTCTCATATATTCAAGGTGATATCAGCTGGAGGGAGGGTAGGGTAGGGGTGCAGGGAGGGTGAGACAGAGTCTTTAAGGAGCACAATTCCATCTGCTTGGTCAGGGGTTCCAGTCAGGCAGGCACCTGGCTGAGTGGCAGAGAACTGAGGGAATGATTGGTATTCAACCGATCTGAAAGGAGGCCACCATTTTGGAGTACCCTCCTGCACTAGGCTCCAGCAGACCAGATCAAACCAGAGTGTAGTCACTCATGCTAAGTGCCATGTAATCAAACAACTTTGAAATGGGTCCGTTTTCCACACAACAGGAGATTCACAGCAACATATCAGAAGAGGCCCATTTACCTGAGCTTGTTTGATGGGGAAGACCCCTCTGTTTTAATCTTATTAGGAAAGTAACTTTGACAATACCAATGTGCTTTTTATTTCATTTCTGTTTTCTTCTGCTCTTTTCTGTCTCTAAAGGCAACTCCGTCTGCTCAGCTCAGCAGAACACACATTTTATTTTATAGAACGAGATATCATCCAATTCTAGAATTTCAAATAAAAGCCAATTAGATCTTTATGTTAAACTTGTTTTACTTCTGTTTTTGGACACAGAGGAGCAGGCATCACTAGGACAGGAGTTGTCAGGAGGTCGCCTTGTGCGAGAAGCAGGACTGTGGTGTTCTCCATCAGTAGGCTGCACTGGAAGCAGGACTCTAGTATGAGGCAGATGCATACATGTGATTTCAGGATTGGAAACCAAGGAACTACCAGAGCATGGGAAAAGCACAGGGTAGGTGAGGGCAAACATCACTTACTGTGCCCCTTTGATGTGCATTACAGATTGAATTGTGTTCCCTTAACATTTTTAGCCTGGAGATCTAGCTCCCTATGTGACTATATTTGGAGGTAAGGCCTTTAGGGAAGTAATTAGGATTAAATGAAGTCCCAAGAGTGGAACCCTAATCTGGTAGGATTGATATCCTTATAAAGAAAGGCAGAGACACCAGAACTTTTTTGTGTGTTCACAGAGAAAAGCCCATGTGAGGATCCAGTGAAAAGGCTTCCACGTGCAACCCAGGAAGAGGGCCCTCACCAGAAACCAACTCTGCAGACACCTTGATCTTGGACTTTCAACTCCCAGAACTGCTAGAAATAAACGTCCATTGTTAAGACACCGAGTCTGTGGTATTTTGTTGTGGCAACTCAAATAGATGAGGAAAATGTGCCAATACCATGTGTACGATTAGCTCATTAATTCTCAAAACCTCTGAGTAAGGCAGGCTTTATTTTTTTCTCAATTTCATAGATGTAGAAACAGTGATTTCTCAGGATGAGAATGTAGTCTTTACAGTCCGATAGCTAGTAAGTGGCTCATGAAATTTGAGTGGAGTTGGAGGGTAGGGAGTGGGCTTGAGGGATGGGTGGGGGTTGATAGTAATGTAGGAAAGCTCGGTAATTGGACTGAATCACAATTCCCTGAGTTTGCTAAGGACGATTTCCTTCTAAAGATCTGAGCTTGGAGATCTGTACTAGTGTGTGTGTGTGTGTGTGTGTGTGCGCGCTTGTGCATTAGGGGCACCAGGTGAGACAAAGTCAAGGCTTAAGGCAGAGAAAGCCAAGGGCAGTGCTCTCAGTAGCCTATGGGTAGGCTCCACATGCCTTTGAGATATTATAGAAGGTCCCAGGGACCCAGAGGAGCTATGACTCATGGCAATCTCGTGGGCCTGGGTTCTATTTTAAAGATCCTAACTGGGAAAGGAATAGTCAGGAGAGAGAGAGTTCTGCAAACAACTCAGGAAGGGACCCTGAAGGCAGAGCTATCCTGGATTTAAACAGGTCATCAGGAGCTTCAAAACTATTCTCTGGATATCCAGGAATCCAGGACAGCCTTGGAACTTTGAGCGTGGGACAGTGGTGCTGTGTGTGTGGATATTTCTGTCTTTGTGGAGAGGGTGACAGGCATAGTAAACCCTGAGGAGGCACCGCCCATGCCCACATAATATGCAAAGCTTTTGGCATTCATCAGTTCACAATGCCTTATACTTGCTTTGTGAGGCAGGTACTGATATCATCCCTAGTTTGTGGATAAAGACTGAGGCACAGAGAGGCTAGATGTAGTTTCTGCAGTTACCTAGGCGGCAAAGAGCTAAGGCAGGTTTTGAGCTCAGGCAGTCCACTAGATTAGGCTGCCCTGTGGCTTCTTGAATAAACCCATCTTGCTCAGTACTTCCCGGACCAGGAGAAGAACAGGCAGATCTGGGAACAATGTTCTGAGCTTGGTATCCAGAGCTCCTTCATCTGGGCCTCAGTTTGCCTTGCTTTAAATGGTGTCATTCAATCAACTGTGTCTAACTTATAGACTCTCTGTGGGAGTTAGTAAAAGAATGTTCACAAATTATTAATAAAACTCTTTAGGAAAACAGGATTACATGGATTAAAAAAAGGAAGAAAAAAAGGAACAGTGCATGTGGAGTAGTAAAGCAAGACTGTATTAGGAAAGACCATCTCTTTGAAGCAAGATAAACACATTCTCTGGGCCTGAATCAGTCTCATGGGAAGGGCAGCAGCAGATATCAATCATGCAGCGCCACCTTCTCTGCATTCTGGATGCTTCTGTGTAACTCAGAGGCTCTGCCAGCCTCTGGATCATCTAGATGGCAGCAACCAGTGGGTGGGTGAATCTTCTGGATGTGTTGAAGAGGATGTGAGGGCAGTAAGCTGACTGACTTGTTCCTTTTTAAATTTTTTTGAATGAAAAAGTTTTAGCAAAAAAAAAAGAAAGAAAGAAAAAAGAAAAGAAAAGAAACACCAGACTGAAATATATTGATATCTGATGAACTACAGTGACCCAGAGATACCATCTAATTTGTCATCGAGATAAAAGTGCTGTATCGATTTTGCTGAAGTGCTGTCACTGCACATCACTCATCTAGAGGAGAGTCAATTAAGAGCGCGATTTAAAGATGCACAACTTGGACACGAGGACTAGCGTCAGGCCAGGCACCATGTGCCTGAGATCAGAGACAAGTCCTGAGATGAACATGTCTTCATCCTCCTCCCACAGTCAATTTACCTCTGCTCAGTGTTTAGATATCATTTTGTTTTGCATTTGATTTGATTGCCTATGGGCTGAATGAGACCTACCCTATAGTAAATGTTCTGGCATTTTCTTTATGGTTGTGTCCATGTGTTTACCTCTTTCAACTTATTTTATTTTACTTGAGTTATGGGGTACACGTGAGCATTTATGACATAGTAAATTACATGCAACTGAAGTTTGGACTTCTAGGCTGGTCCTCTCTTCCCCTGATAGTGGACGAGGTACCCAGTGTGTGGCCATTCAACTTTTCATATATATATATATATATAATACTAGATGTAAGCTTTCAGAAGGTTTGTACTATATTCTTGGTTTAAGTTACTATAACTTCCAAAATAAGCATAATACCATTCAAATGAAGATAGGGGTTATGTATTGCTTATGGACTCAGAGAAAGACAGGAGGATGCCTTGAAGGGTTTTAGGCAAGCTTCTTCATTTTACAAATTAAAAAAAAACCCTGGATTAAAAATGGAAGGAAAAAAAAACTCTGCAAGATAAAGTGATGAGTATGTAAAATACCTAGATCAAAGTCACACATTTCCTTTAGTGTGTGAGTCATGAGAATGGGCATATTCTGATTTACCATGACAATCCAGAGGAAAATGTAGACAAATCAGCACATGCTTTCAATTTCATTTATCAATCTCTTTCAACTGACTTTGGTTGTCAAAACATACTTTTTTCTACCTTTCGATAACATGATAAAGTGTTTAAATGCATAAACAAAGATCAGTCATAGGAAAGGAAATGAAAAGCAAATGGAACGGTAATAGGAAAAATCAGGAGGTGCTGCTATCCCGTCCCTACCTCTGAGGTGATTGTGAGTTACCTTCAGCAAACCTTTGCTGGACTGAAACACGATGTATCACGTACAGGACTTTTGTATGTTGACTTCCAAGTGTGGACCATCTTCCTCACTGTGCAGTCATCACTTGCCTCAGCCCAGGGAGGACTGAATCAGTAGGGAAGACAAGCTCATTGGCATTCAAGATGCTGAAGCTGCAGGCAGGTACCCATGGCAGTACTGCAGATGACAGGAAAACAGATGTGTTTCCCCCTGGGGTGCAGGCTGGGGAGGCAGAGAAAGCTCTGAATGTCTCTGAAATGCACATACATTCATCGCCAGGCCCGGGCAGCACAGATGTGACTCACGACCATTTTTCTTGTGTGTGACTAAGAGGAAAAGCAGCCAACACTGTAAGCAGAGGAGGTTGGATTTGCTGAGAAACGCATCAAACACACTCTACAGTGACCTTCTTAAAAGCCAAACTTGTCTCCCATGAGCAAGACCTAGGTAATGCGTATGAATTTATGATATTGAGAGAGAGAGGAAGAAAGAGAACGCACACTAAACTACTCACTTTGAAAATAACTATTTGACTTCTAGTCCAGGGACACCCAAAATGATTATAATCCCTCATTTAAATTTGGATTTAAACATCTGAAATTGTTCTTTCATCAGATTTTTAGTTTTTTTTTTAAAGCAAGCTAATAACTTTCACAGGATTATTGTGAAATATGGGTGGGAATAAAAGGGAAGGGCTTTGTCAACAGTAAGGCAGTCTGTAGCTATAAGTCTGATGGTTGCTGCTACTTCATTCTGTTGGGGTTGCCCAGTCTTTCTCCTCATTTTGGACAAGACTGGGAGCCCAGAAGATAGATATTTGCTGAAGCAACCAAGAAATATGCATATTTGCAAAAATTAGTTCATGCAAAAACAACTGTTGTGGTCAAACACGTTTGAAATGCTGGTTAGTTCGAATTAGCTTTTCTCTCTTTTTTTAAGTGTAAGTTTTACTTCTTAGAACCATTAATTTACTGATATGTATTGTGAATCTCTGAATAGAAGACTACAGTAGGCATCCTTTGCTAAATTTATTTATTTATTTTTTTAAGGAAGTTTCATTGAGACTAGTTTTTTGCAGAAGACTCTTCAGGAAATGGTGCAGTAATGGACAGAGTACACATTTTAGAGGGAGTTACATTCTAGGCCAGACTTTGACTTTGCTATTTTCCACCTATGTGACCTGCAACACTTTACCTCTAGGAAGCTTATACCACATCTAGAAAATACCTTGTATGTTCAGGTTGTTGGATTGGAAATTGACCAGTGTGCTTGGCAAGTGCTAGGGCAGGTAGACACACAACCCATGTTGACTATGCCATTATTTTTATTTACATAACAAATTAATGGTTTGCATATAGGGATTATATAGTTGAAAACAGATTTTTTTTTGCAATTGTAGAAAAATACAATTAGTGACTAACTAAGTCAGCCTTACACAGACCTTTCTTTAAATTCACTTTAGATGAACTCTTTGAAAATTAAGCCATCCTATATAGCACTCTGACTTTATAATGAATTTTGCAATCCTCTAATCTCCTTTACTTATTTCTCATTTTAAGTAACTCTTTGAGTTGTCCTACTCAGTAGGCATGGGTCTTTTTCTTAATATTACCTAATGCCACCATGGCCCAAATAATGTTGGGCACTTCACTCAGCACACACTAAGTTCTCTAAAAAATGACAGAATTAGCATCTTTCCCCCCACTTTGTGAAATGTTTAACAATATACTTGATCTGCAGTTTCTGGGAAGTCCTACTGGGTACATCTTAATAAACAAATACCCGTTTACAGGAATATTCTTCATTTGGTAAAGGAAGCTCAAATAAAAAAAGTAGTTCGTTTCAGGGAACTCCTCCAAGTTTCGCCATCGGTTCTGGATGTGCCTCAATGGGGCCCAGGTTCCAGTTGCTCAGTAACCACCAACACTACTGGGCTGCCCTTCCCATGGCTGGCATTTTATCACAATGGCAGGTCCAGATCATCTATCCTCTATGAGAAGTGATGGTTTCCATGCAGTTAGATACCAGATTACAGCATGACTCTACTCCAGGATACAGAAACCCTTCCCCAGGACGGTAGCAATCAGCCAGCTCATACATGATTGAGATGACATCAAGCTTTGCTCCTGTGTTGAGCCCAGGCTCTGTGTTGTTGAAGTGGTAGCCATGGTTTCAACATGAAACCTGACTGTACCTATACATAGTGGATATCCAAAGAACTGAGAAATGAACTGAGAATAGTGCAAAGATACAATTGCAAAGTGACTCATATTATTATAACATGTGTCCAAAAGGAGTTCTAGTATAAACCTTGAATCTTAAATACTTTTTCAAAGAAGCAGACTTCCTAAAGCAAATGAGTTGGGAGACTCCCCCACTATAGTCTGTATTCTCACTGAATCTTATACATCCGTCTTCTCTGGAACCAATAGCTTGTTTTTAGTATTGGAGGAAAGGGACTATAGTCTTTGTTGTTGTTTTGTTGTTAATTCCAGGGGTTAAAAAAGAACCCAACATATATCAGCCTCTTGATATATTTCTGCTAAATGCATAAATGAATAAAGGCATAAATGAATGTGAATTAAAAATGAATCTGTGCTTTATACTTTGTTCCATGTTTCCTTCTTGCAATATCTATCCTTCATGTTGGTTGCTCCTCCATATTGTGGCTATAAACCCTTCTTTTATTTTGTTAACTGTACCACTGAAAATAGTACTGGAACAGTTCTTTCTCCCTCTAGAAGTCTTCCCTGGAGAAACTTTTAACATTAAGTAGCCCCCTGATTGCACATAAAATATGTAAAACATGAGTCGATATGCAGGTCTCCTTTTCGAACTTCTGAAGGCTAGAACTAGCACATGCTAGATGGAGACTGCTTTATAAGTGTCCCAATTCTATTTTGGTAAACTGTGCTAGGGAAAGCAAGGCATCAAAAGTGTTAGATTGTGTCAAAGGAGTCTGAGAACAGCTTTGTTAGGCTGGAGCTAAGGAAGTTGACAGGAGATTAGGGTAATCTGTGGTTAGGGAAGGAACTGGGTTGCAGCAGCCATAATGAGGAGGCAGAGGCTGATGTCAAGGCCTCAGGAAACAGTGAGAAGCTTTCAGTGCAGGAATGACAAGATCAAATTAGCTGGCAAGGAAAACAATTTTCACAGTGGTCTTGGATGGCCTGAATTGGAGACAATGGGTTTTTCGGTTAGCGTGTCAGCATGCTACATGGTGCCAATTGTGCCCCTACATTATAAGTGCTAAAATAAATCTAATCACAGACTACCTAGGAAACACAAAAGGCATGAACCTCATTACATTGGTCTGTTCACAGGTAGTGTTCTCCACACCTTGAAATGCTATTGGGGCTTTGAATCAGGATGGCTTTTGCTGACAAAATAAAATCATAAGCAAGTTCCAATTCCTGAGCTGTTCAAATTCATAAACACTTTAACAGGAAGGAGGAGACTTTTAATATACACATATATATTTAGTTTGATTATGAATATGCAAGATATGAAGGTGGTTCTATGCTCTTAGAGGCAAAACTTAACAGCTATTCCAAGGATTTCTTTGGAGACTTGGTTAGAACCTGTACAGGAGCTTGGCAGTGAACTTTACACTTACAGATGGCCATTATCAGAAATGTTACTCAGGCACAGCACAGGCTGTGAATGGTCAAATGAGGACAACTACTTCCCTTGGCCTCAAAGGGTTGATAAGCAGGTGGCAGTGTTTAATCACAACTAAGTAGTTCAGCCCCATTTGTTAGCTCTCACCAACAAATGATCAAGGTGCCTTTGCTCTTGGCCAAGATCATATTGATAATAATTGTAATTACTCTGAAATTTAACATTTGTCACTCGGCCCTCACTGATAGCTATTGAGAAATGCAACTTCCAGCAACTCCTAGGGAAATACAAGGGGAAACCTCAAACCCTCCCAGAATTTATTTATAAAAAAATGTATATTTATTGTTACATGTTTCAACTTCAGTTACCTTCAAATTACTCGCCGTTTGATGCAATACACCTATCAAAATGCTTTTCCCACTACTCAAAACGGTTTTTGAATTCATCAATTATGGTGCCTTTTAATGCTTCCGTCATTTTTTTTTTCATGCCTTCCACATTGGCAAAATATTTCCCTTTAAACTGCTGAACACTCAGCATGCTGTGGGCAGGTGCATTTGTAAATCACCCATCATGAAATGGGCAAACAGGCTGAAAGACTCTCAAAAAAAAAAAATTCACTGAAACCAAATGCAACCTCTTACATCACTAGCTAGTACACCGATATTAATGAGTACCTAGAACACTTACCTAGCAGGGGAAGCCTGTACTCTCAGGGGCCCACCTTCCAAATATTAATTAAGGCTTTTGGGGTCCCCCCTGTAACATTTGGGATAAGTGGCATGGGCTTAAATTCTGGAATTCTAGGCACATGATTTGGAAATCCTTCCCACTGTTCGAGGTTTGTTCGCCTGGAAGAACTTGGGATGTGTATCCCTGGAAGAACATTTTATTTTATCTCACAGCAGAAAGTAACATTTCCCTGACTGGCCTTGCTATCCTCATCCTTGAGAAGACAAGCAGCATGGTCCCTCAGCCCTGGAGAAGTAACAGGCTGTGATGTGAACTTCTCTGTGGGCTCTTTCTGCCACAGAGCTTCAGCAGGACAACAAAGCATGCCCTTAAGTTCTCCTGCATTCCTTTAATCGCCTGGGGAATCCGAAGCAGCAAGGATCTCTTTTTGGTGAGGATTACCTCACAGCTGGCATCTCATCACAGCCCCAGGGATTGCAGAAAGATATGTGGAGGAACAGTCATTACATGCTGGCAGCTGCAACACACAGATCAGCTTTTGTCCCCCAAGCTTGTGGCTTGGCACAGGCTGATCAGCACAATAATCACAGTGGCTGCATTCCACACATGGGCCTCCCGTGAGTGCCCTGAATCTCAGGGCAGATGAGGAATCTTGTCAGTCTCAAGATAAATGGCAAAGTCCACAAACACCTGCTCCTTAGAGCAGCGGACACTACCTGCTACTTTAATTTACTGAGCCCCTCTCCAGCCCAGGTGCAGAAGAGCATAGTTTCCTTATTTTCTCATGTGGTCTGTCTGCTCAGTTGAAAGGGCAAAAGGAGCCTTTGGGGAAGCAAAGAGGAAAACAACAGCAACAATAAGTGGACAGAAGGCTCATTGCTAGGAAAGAGACAAGGGGTAGGGGAATGGAAAGAAAAAAAGAGGGAGTAGGGGAGAGACACTGGCTTCTGAGCTTTAATTCTATGGGTTCAGAAGCTGATCTACTAAAATATTTGGATTAAAAAGGGACTTTAGAGACAAAGATCCCAAGCACAGACCTGGAAGGAGTGAGGGAAATACAAACTCACCAACTTTCTTATTTCACTCTTTTGTCAAGATTAACATGCAATGCTTAAGTGAGAACTTGACAAGACTTTACTAGGGGGAAAAGGTAGTGTTACAAATCAGCTTTTGCAGTTATCACTTGTCCACTGCACAACACAGGCAGTCATCTGTAATAGGTCTTATATGAGACTGCTGATTTCTTATAAACAGTGTATTTCTAGGAGATGCAAATATTTTGGACAATTGTTTGGAAGACTATTACGTAGTCTAGGACTGCAGTCCCCAACCATTTTGACATTAGGGACTGGTTTTACGGTAGATAATTTTTCCACAGATTGGGGCTGGAGATAGTTTCAGGATGATTCAAGCACCTAACATCTATTGTACACTTTATTTCTATTATTACTACATTGTAATATATAATTAAATAATTATACAACCCACCATTAAAAAAAGAGGCACAGAAGGAAGTGGTAAATAGAATAATGGGCAGGCCACACATAGACTAAAATAAGTATCATTTTCTGACTTAAAGTCTGCCACCAGATGCAGATATACAATTGAAATATATCAACCCACTTGCTCACTCACTGATAGGGTTTTGATATGAGTCTGCAATCAATTGATTTATTATGGTTTCTGTGCAGTCATATATCACTGCTAATGTTAATCTGTATTGCAGCCACTCCCCAGTGCTAGCATCACTGCCTCAGCTCCACCTCAGATCATCAGGCAATAGAGTCTCAAAAGAAGCATGCAACCTAGTTCTCACGCATGCACAGTTCACAATAGGGTTTGAACTCCTTAGAGATTCTAATGCCACTGCTGATTTAACAGAAGGTAGAGCTCAGGCTGTAATGCCAGAGATGAGGAGCAGCTATAAATAAAGATAAATTTTGCTTGCTTGCCCGCTGCTCACCTCCTAATAGGTTCCTCACAGGCCAGGTTCCTAACAGGCCACAGACCCATAGATTGTTACTGGTCTGTGGCCTGGGGGTTGGGGATCCCTGGTCTAGAAAAAGTCTAAGGCTATGAATAAAATCAGTGGTCCACCCTAGTTTTATCTTCAGGATTCACTTCTTCTTATAGGAAGCTGGAGGAATAGCAGTCTTGATGAGTTAGTCCTATAGACATGGCAAAAACTACCACTAAGCACTTTGAGGTGACAAATAAGAAACTCCCATCTTTATTTCTTTAGATTAGATCTAGTACCATAGCTAGAGAAGATCACTTGTACAGGAGTGAAAATATTTCACACAGCTTATAATTAAGGCAGCATGAGGCTGTCTGCTCACCCACAGTATGATTCTAGGGCAAATTCTATTTGACTCTCTTCATTCAAACGTCTAATATGAATCTTCACCTTCTCTGCTGCAGATTAATCCTGCCCATACAATAGCCTAGCATTTCACTGAATGATAGCAGAACTCTATTGATACACTTTGCCTGAAGGTCACATAGGAGGAGAAACAAGAGAATTGCAATTCCTTTCTGCTCATCTGACTTCAAGTTATTACTTGTTGTGGATGTATATATGCTTGAGAGCTTTCTTTAAGGCTGTCTCTCTTGAATTCCCATGGAATGGACACTGGGACTTTGGGGCTTGTCAGATATGGAGTCAAAACAACCAGCATTTCAAAATGGGAAAAGGTGACGATTACTGAAAAAAAATTTAAAGGAATTTTGGAATATGTTTCTTAAAAAACAAAAACCCTTCATTTTTATATAACTAATGAATATTCATTGCAGAACAGCTTGAAACAGAGGGAAGAAAAGAATAATGAGATAATCATAATGACTCATGATGCAGCCACCAAGCAGCAAATATTTTTATCATCCCAGTTTATTCCAGTGTTTTGGGATAAGTGTGAGTATAAAGCAAAAGACTCAGTTACACGTACTCCCAATGTCCTACAGCAAATTTGCTTCTCTTACATAAACTAAAAGGTATAAATTAGATTTTTTATTTGATGAAGCTGATGAGCTAAAACACAACAGAGCATGTAAAGATCAAAGATGAAGTGAGGAAAGCCAGAAAACATTTCACTTAAATATTTGAATGCAATGCATGATTACTAAGCCAAAGAAGAACTATTTATCTGGTCTGAGAATGTTATTTAAATCCCAGGCTCATTCATGCTAAACAGAGGCAACATTTTCCATTCAGTTCTCCAAGGCCTCTCCTCCTTCCCCCTCATTCCCCCTTTTGCATTCCTATTTATGGGCTTAATGCCCACAATTGAGAAGGATAAGTTTAGAAGGTGTTCATTGCCAAAATGATGATATTTAATACGCAGGTCAATTTTAAACAAGGTGATTTTTTTTTTTAGGCTGTGCAGTGTATAAACATTATTCTTGCCATAAAGCTATAAACTAAAGCCCACTAGTAAAAAGGCCTGGGGAATAATTATTTACAACAATGTACTAAGGAGTTTGAACTACTTTTCTTTCTCTAAAGAAGTAAAAAGAAATTGTATTTCTAAAGATTAAAAAGTCATATAATCTTCTACCCAAATAAGACTTGTGTTTTCTTTCTTATGTTTTTGTTGTAACAATTAACACCTGCAGAAGAAAGTACTTGTCAAATACTCATATTTTGGTTTTGGATGTCATCATGCAATGCTAACCCCAAATAAAGAAACTGTATTAATGGGAATTTTCATTATCACCTCCATCAAAACTCAGGTGTGTCTACCACCATATGGAATATTCTTTAGCCAGAGAACAGCCTAGGGAGCAGTGACAGGTGCTCCTCTCAAAACAGAACACTGTATATGCTTCGTTGGGGTTCTTCTGGGCACAGTTTATTATTTGTATGTCTTGAAAGATAATGGAATATCCCTAATATTGCCAGATACTTCATAATTCTAGCTTTTCTTTCAGCATTTCTCTTTTCTGGCCGGTACTGCCTATTCTGAACAACTAATGGAAATAAGAAAGTTATCATTTATGTTTCTTTTTTAGAAGGAGAGGTAGCATGTGAGTGTTTATTTTATGTGACAATTGCATTTCTGAAAGTGAACACAGTCATGTTCCGTCTCCCAGAGGAAGCTCTGCCTGTGTGGCTCACCCCTACACTCCCAGCCACGTGGCGTGCCACGACGCGGCTATTACTCGTTAGGGCCTTAATGCATCTGGCCTACTAATTCACTTACTGCTCTCTGTTTAATTCCTGCAGTCAATTCCATTCTGTTGCTAAGCACGCCCATCTGCTCCCGATGGACTCAGCAATTATAGTCTCTGGGTGTCCACAGAAGTGTGTGTGTGCTGTGTAACTCCATCCCATCGGATACTGTAGGTCTGCTTAACACCTGGACACACAAGTGATTTTATAAGTGGATGAGGCCAAAGCAATTTCAAGCAGGCAGTCGTGACACTGGAAGATCAGACATTCTGAGGTTTTCAGCAATTGCTCAAAGCTAGGCAAAGGCTGCCACTGAATTGGAGGCTGGCAGATGAGGGCTCATTATGACATCTCAGAACCTCTCTCAGAAATTTGCAGACAGGAGCGGGGTAGGGGTTTTATGTGGACCCATGCCAAAGGTGTCTGAGCAGGCTGGGTTCCCCCATAGCCTAGGGAATCAAAAGCTTTCCAAATACGGAATCAAGCTTCAGGAGAGATGCTTCTTTTTTTTTTTTTTTTTTAAAGTGGTAGTGAAACAGCAATTATTAAGATGCCAGGAAGAAACAGCATGGAAGCAAACCTCTTCAGAATTAACCACTAAGGGAAATCAAGTGCTTTGAAGTTAGTACAGTTAAAAATAATAAAAATAATGATGCTAATTATCATCTTCCTGAGATAGTATTTTATACATTTTAAAGTTCAGTAGTTCATTTAGTTCTTACAATAATATGATGAGATACATGGCAACAGTATTCTCATTATTTAAAAAAATGCCACTAAAGGGGATACACACACACACACACACACACACAGACACACAAGCACACAGTCACTACAGTCACTCCATCTCCCTCTCATCACGTTCCCAGACTTCAGGGGAGTTCAGTTGGAGTAGAGGCTTTGAATGCATTAAGAAGCCAGTTCCCACTTTTTTTCTCTCTCCTAGTTGCTTCTGTTGTTCCTCTCCCCCTTCCTTCTTCTAATCCTCCACTTGTCTACCTATAATACCTAAGTTTATAAACTTCCTAGGATAAATACTCAATATATACTGATAGATCTGGAGTCAAAGGAATTTATTGACCCAGTGAAGATGGGTCAGTAAATGGTATAAAAATTTGTCAAACTTTGCTCCAGACCTATGAGTTATAGTTCATAATTAAGCAAACCATGTCATTTTTCTGTATGCCAGGATTCATGTAAACTGTGCTGGACTACCAGGGCTGCCAGCAATTCATTACATGAACCTCACTGCATCTCATCTATTTGGAGGGACACGATGCCGTCCTCTCATTTGCAGGGATTAAACGAGATGTCAAGTGTGAAATACGTTGTGCAGTTGTGCAGTGTGTCATGAAACACAGTAGTGTTCAACATAGGGTAACTATTCCTCTTGGCATTATGACTTATTTTAGGTCTAGAGAGGAAATTATGTAAGAATTAAGGAAACAGGCAGAGGATGATTTCAGAATTATGAAAGAACAGGAGGTGGAAATGAGTTAATGATCTTTGTGAATAACTAGCAGAGATGAAATAGAAATAGTAGAATTAGTAATACAAGGAAGTGATAAAGGAGAACATTTTACAGAGAAGAAAAGAGCTGGCATAAATCATAGCCAGGCAGAGAGGAATTAAGGAGAAAACATACAAGCACAAAATGACACACACAAAAGAATCAATGCGAGAGGCAAAGGAAGGAAATTTTGACGAATGATAACTCTTATCTTTTGCTGCCTTCTCAGCACCCATGAGGAAGAAAGAATTGTATTTAACTCAAGCTGAGTTGCAGGATTTGGGAATGAACTTGCACGTGTTCCATGGACCAGCAGGACCACTCAAGAAAGATTCTATGGAGTTTAGAGGCATTATCAGCTTGTTTCCTTTTGAAACTCAACTGCAAAAACAAGCTCCCTTAAAAACCAAAGGTTGTTCTGATCCAAAAGAGGACAAGTCTTGCAGCGGTAACAAGTGGTAGGGCGACCTCCATTTACACTGAGTGGAAACAATGCAGTTCAAAGGTCCTAACTTTGAAAATTCCCAGGAGAATGCCAAACAAAGAATGCACAATCTCTACCACAGAGAGTGCAACTTTTACAGTGCCATCCACTATGAAAAAAGAAATACAAAGAGTGACATTTGAAGATGCAATGGGTTGAATTGAGGGAAGGAAGTCAATTTCCCCTCACAGTAATGACATCTCATTTCTCACTCCTGGGTTTTATTCAGCTTCTGCTTCATAATATGCCCCCTCTTTCCTGTGCCTTTACTCTTGGAAATATCTCAGAAGACTGTCGATTTTGTAAAGCCACCTTCCATGGATTTTTCATATACAATCATAAAGTTGTCATCACTAAGGAGAGATAAAAGCTCCCTAAGAGGGGGGAATACTGCCTCTCTCCTGTTACCACAATACTCACTGCTCCTGAAGGCTGTAAATCCTCTGAGATCCATAGTTGAAAAGGTAAATTGGTTTGTTTGGCAATTCTTGCGAATCTTAGGCAAGATATCAGTCCGTCTGCTTCTGTACCAGGGTTACCTACAGAGTTAAACTCAGACAAATGCTGTTGCAGTGGTTCTGAAAGAGTGGGTGACCTACTTTTCTGTTTCACTTGGTGGAACCCCACTCTACTCGGCAATATGGTGCATATTCTTAGCCTGGCTGCGTCATTTGACTCGATTACTCTCTGTCTTCCAGACTCGATTGTAGTAGCTAAGACCATAGCATTTATGCCAAGAAAAAGAAAAGTTGATCTTCAAGAATTTAATCTATGATCAAACTTGAGATTTTTAGATCCTTGGCAGTCAGTGAGGAAGGATAGAGAGATCAGGCACCTCCTGAAATTCAAGGCTCCTTGTTTCAGCTCTGTCTGGTAAAAAGGAAAACATTCCCCAGGACACTTGCCTAACTCCTGAGAAAAGGACATGTTTAGAAAAGTATCTGGTAATCCATTTCATGGTTTTGTAGAGTGTCTGATGTTGGAGCTGCTTGCCCTGCATTTTTATCCCATCATAGCCAAGCAATTAAACAATATGAAGATACGTGTCTAAATTTACCTGCAGGATGTGCTCTAAGGAAGTGGTCTCTGAATGTGTTGCCACATGTGAGGAGTTTGTGTTGTAAGAATAGACTATCAAAATGAACTGGCACAATGGAGTCTTGACCCACCCAAAACTGGAAAGAAGGTAAGACATGTGGGTGTTTCCCAACCTCTTTGTTCATTAGGAAAATACAGTTTTCCATCCTATTTCCCTAGGAAGTGTTTAAAAGTATTTCATACTGTGATATAAGGAATTTAGTGTGCTACCCATCTCAGGGATATTTGTATTTTCAAAATAATGGGGAAGCATATGGCAAGGTTTAGCACATATCATAGATTGCATATGGCAGATTTTAGGCTTAACTAGAAGAGAGATTTTCTTGTGGGGCAGGTTCCCTGCCCCTGTCAATCAAAAATCAGATGAAGATTTAGAAATGACTACCCCTGCCATTTACATGTAAAGGGGTTCCTAGGACCCTCTGCTTCTTATCTTCACAAATATGATGGACGGAATTACTGCTGCCACTAGACAACATTGGGTACTGGTAAGCCTTTTGATGGGACTTTTAGCATATCACTCACAGGGCTAGTGGTGTTTTAACTGCCTTACCTTGTGGTATTTTCAGTGCCTGCTGTATTTCTTGGAATTACGTTAGATTTTAACATATTCTCAGTCATTGGTATGAAATAATATATAATGTAATGATACTGTTTGGCTCAGATAATATTTTTTTCTATAGCATATGCTTAATAATTATTTGCTTAAAGGAGAAAGATAAAAAAACTTCAGGGTTTCTGCTTACTCTGGAATCTACCAATGGTATCAGAAATATCAATCTGTACCATTTCAAAACTACTTGGCTTCATCCAAACCTAAATCTCCACAAAGTCTCCCTTACTAGAAATGATCCAGAATTTTTCATTTTTGAAAATGTCAAGGATTCATTAGAGGACAGAGAAGAGAATTAAGTCTATTTTTATAGAACAGAGGGCCGTAATGCATGAGAGAAATTGGCCTGCCACTGGAACTGTTGCTATTCCTACAGATGCTCTTGGTCACTGAGTATGTCTGTGGGGCAGAAACCATATCTGTCCTTGTCCTAGGGTAAGCTCAGTGCATCTTTGGTATCACAAAGATGAAAGTATTAGTATCATAAGCATGGAAAAATACCACAAAATATTTTTCTCAAAAGCTTCTAGAATGCTGAGTTGAAATGCATAGATGAAGATAATTAATTCTTTTTAACCCTCCTGGTGCTACCCTTTTTAATTCCATTTATGTATGGAATGAAACCCATTTACTGTTCACCTAGTCATGCAATTTATAAACGCTCATTACAGATACCATTTTGCTTTAACTCTAATGGCTTCTTGGCAAGAAAAGTACACATTAGTGAGAAAGTATTGATTTTCCATGAGCTTAGAATGATGGCTCAGTTACCAAACAGAAAATACTGCTAATCCATTTATTGTTATCATGAAAGAAAAAAGAATGGAGTAAATGTCCAGATTACTCTAAGGCACTTTTCTGTAACTTTCAAAGACACTCTTGGAAATACCGGGTGATGTGAAATTGCATCAACCTGCTTTATCTCAGCCTTTCCATGGACAGCAGTGCTATCTTGTGAACTGAGCTCCAGACAGAAGAGAGAGAGTGGATCTTACACTGGTTGTACTGACTTCAGAATGCGCTAAGTCGCCATGGTTGACAGCAGGAACTTGCGTGGCAAATATGTGTGTGTTCTAGAGTAAACTATGCTGCTCTAAACCTCAGTCTCCTCAGATCCAAAATTTGACCAACAGTAATGCATATTGCAGAAGAATATGTATGAATAGTCACTGTAATAGTATATGCATTTTGCACCTTATCTGGCTCACAAGAACAACTCAATAAGTGTTGGCTGTTGTCATTAATGTTACAATTAGGCTAACTAGTTCCTTAAAGCTCCCTGGCTACCCATTTCCTCAGAAGGACTAGATTAGTGCTTCTGAAACTTTTCCTCTAAAGTACTCACTCCTAAGGGCAGATAAAAAATGTATTCTCTGGAGGCCAACTGGAGTATAACCTGAAAGGGGAAGCCTCGACTGAAAAACAAAAAACAAACAAAAAACCTCTTACATTTTTTACAGTGTACATTTTTCTTAATTTCTTAATAAAATTTTGCATTCTGCCTCATAATAAATCTTTAAGTGTTTTAAAAAATCAAATTCTATTTTAAATGGTCTTCCAACATATTTAGCACTGTAGGAAGATGAACTAAGATCACCCTGTAGTTCCGGGCATCCCAGCCTATCCTCAGTGGTAGGAAGGCCCTGTAGGAAATATATTCTACTGTGGTCTGTGGACCAGTGTGCTGGCCTCCCCTTGGAGTTTGTGAGAAATACAGAATTTCAGACCTCACCCAGACCCGCAGGATCAGAACTCTTCTGGGGTGATTGAATCACATGCATGACTCGCAAGCATGTTAAAGTTGGGAATCACTGAACTAGATGATCTTTGACAAACACTGGAACTTCTGGTGCTAACCTGATTTGATTAAGCAAGATGGGAAAGTCAGAAAACATTCATGGAATGTGAGGAATACAACAATGAAGGTGATATCTTCTCTCCTCTTGAGGGTTTTCTAGCTGGGTAAAAGGTAGTAGCCATGACCTGGCTCTGTGGAAACCTGCCATCTGCTCCACAAGCACTTGACTCAGCTATTCTTATAGTGATTGTCATTCTTAAAAGAGATTTGAACACAAAGGAGTTTGATAATCTCAGCCTGGAGAGCTCAGAGCAGTGATGATAATCCTCTTTCTTATTCCCTTACCCCATGGCCCTGCCTGTCTCTAGCCCTATTAACAAGTTCTTCAGAGTTCTTATCTATCATTTTTGTAGTCCTACACATACCATTAGCATAGGGAAAAAACAAAAATGGAAAATAACAAAAATCTCACCTGATATGTAGAAGGAATAAAAATCTATTTTAATAGACTGGTAATAAGCCATCTTGCCAGTCAACCCTTAGGGCACATAATGAGTTAAGTCTGTAGACTGCAGACACCTGTTTACAGTCTAAGCTTCCGATGTGCTCTCATTTGACTCTGTTGCTCATAAATCACGGGTTCATTGAGCGTTGCAGTGGAATGAATACTTTTTCAGTATTTTATAGAGCCCTCCTTTTCTACTCCCAAGACAGGGCTGTGTGGAGTGGTTAACATTTGATGTTGTGCAGAGTGACATTTTTGCCTGAAGAAAATGGGATCTGCACTGTTACAAAAGATTGTCAAGGCAGAAAAAGCAAAGAAAGTCATTGGAATCCTCACTAGACTGTTTTTCTATTGTCTACAAATGGAGCTGTGTCACTGAAAGTGACAACAGTGGCAAAGTGTGATCTGTGAACATGGGCACATCAGAGAAGAGGATGATGAAGACAGGACCAGTAGGGTCCCTGAGAGGGTGGGCTGAGGGAGTCTGTGAGGAGGATGCCTGGTCCCTCTGAGCCTCAGCATCTGGAAGAAGAGGAGGGTGCTTGATCTGGTCTTGCCTGTTAGAAGCAAGATCAACTCTGGTAGCCCTCCTTGAAGTCATTTATGATGCTTTGGTCCTTTTCCTGCTTCACATCATGAACATATCATCAGTACCAGCCACCCCTCATTCCCACATATTCAGTTTCAAGCCTGTTCCATCCAGCTCACTCCACTCCTTGCAACTTAAGTTGCTCTCTCTAAGTCTACCAATGACCTTTTAAGCTCCAAGTCCAATGGCCTTCTGAAAAGTCTTCTACTAAGACTTTACTTCAGCATTTGAAACAGTTTTCTCTTTTAATATTCTCTCTTCCATTAGCACCTCATTATTCTGCTGATTTTCAACATATCAAGTCTTCTCTTCTGTGTTTCCTTTAATGGCTTGACCCTTCACCTTGTCTGTGAAACATGGACAATTCCTGAGGTCCAATCTCTGCCTCCCACTAGCTACACTTTCATTTGTAGGTACTCATCCACTCCAACAGCTTCAAACAACACTTCACTGAAAATGTCTCCAAAATACACTTATCAAAATCTGAGTTTTCCCCCAGGATAAAATAATAGATCTCCCACAGCCAGCCTGGTGTTTGCACATGATTGACAATTCTTCCACTTACCTGCATCTAACTCTAAGGACTACCTGTCATCCCAAGTTGAGCACCGGCCGTATCTACATCAGGAAATCTCCAGCGACATCTAGACCTAGAATAACCTCTCTCCCTCCTGAAGTGTGCCAGTTAAAATTCACAAAGCAATCCTTGCTCTTAGGTATTTCACAAAGCCATTTTCTCCCCAAGACAGTGTAGCACTGAGAATTCTGATGCTATGAAGAGTGGCATTTCTGCCTTACATCATTCACTCATTTAGCGCATATTTATTCAGTGTCTGCTGTGTGCCAGGGGTAATTCTATGTGCTAGAAGTAGCAGAATTAACAAAAGAGGGTTTGCCATCATGCAACTTATCTTCTGGAGTAAGAGGGGGCACTGTCCAATATACAGTTGACCCTTAAACAATGAGAGGGTAGTAGTACTTAACCCCCACACAATTGAAAATCCACATACAACTGTTGGCTTCCCTAAAACGTAACTACTAATAGCCTACTCTTGATCGGACACCTCACTGATAACATAAAGTAGCTGATGAACATATATTTTGCATGTTGTATGTATTATATACCATATTCTTATGATAAAGTAAGCTAGGTAAAAGATAATATTATTTAAAGAATCATAAAGAAGAGAAAATATATTTATTATTCATTAAGTGGAAGTAGGTCATCATAAAAGTCTTCATCCTTATCCTCTTCACATTGAGGAGAAGCAAGAGGAGGAGAGGTTGGTCTTGCTGTCTCAGGGATGGCAGAGGAAGAAGGAAATCTACTTAAAAGTGGACTTGAGCAGTTCGAGCCTGTGTTGTTCAAGAGTGAACTGTATATACCAGGTGGTAATAAACACTATGAAGAAAAATCTTAAGTCAGAGGAAAAGGAAATGATGTATTATTAGGGGAGGGCTACTTAGAGTTGACAAGAAGGGTCTTTCTGATAGATTGATCTTGAGCAAAGATGTAGAAGGCAAGAGAGCATGTCACAAAGACAACTGCTGGAAGAGTACTCCAGATGCCGAGGAAGGAGTGTGCTATGTACAGGATACAGTGATGAAGCCAGAGTGTGCCAGGAAGTGAGGGAAGAGGATGGTGGTAGGAGATGATTTTGGAGAAGCTGCAGGTAACAGGTCATAGAGGGCCTCCGTAATGACTCTGAATTTCACCCTGGGTGAGAGAAGATGCTATTATAACGTTTTGAATATGAGCCTTTAAGTGTCATGATTAGCTTATATTTCATAATAATCGTTCTGGCTACTATGCTGAGAACAGACTGGAGGGACCTGTGTATTCAAACACAGAAAAAAAGAGCAGTGAGATGATTAAAATAGTTCAGGGAGAGGTGTGGTGAGCTGGACTGGGGGGCAGGTGTGGAGTTGTAAGGAGTGGTTAGATATATGGGTTTTTTAAAGACAGCACCAATAGTATCGGGAGGGGAACAAAAGAAACAAGAATGACCCCCAAATTTTAGGCCTGAGAAATTAGAAAAAAGCAGGTGTCCAAAGATAGAAGGAAGAGTAGGTCTGGGGCTATGAGAATGTGGAATTTGATTTGGGCTTTTTAAAGTTTGAGGTGTGTACAGTGTTAGGCATATAGGTAAAGAATCAAGGAGGTAATTTGTTAAATATGCTCTAGTCGCCTCACTCTTAGCCATTGCACGGAAAATCCAGCTTTTATTTTATTATTTTATTTTAATTCTTTTGTAGTTGGAGTCTCACTCTTGTCGCCCAGGCTGGAGTGCAGCAGCATGCTTATGACCACTGCGGCCTCAACCTGCTGGGCTTAGGCAATTCTTCTACCTCAGTCTTTCAAGTAGCTGGTACTACAGACACACGCCACCATGCCCAGCTAGTTTTATGATTTATTGTAGAGACGAGGTCTCACCAAGTTGCCCAGGCTGGTCTCGAACCCCCTGGTTCAGGTAATCCTCTCGCCTCAGTCACCCAAAGTGCTGGGATTACAGGCTAAGCCATTGCGCCCAGCCAAAAATACAGTTTTAAGATACTTCATAGCAAAAGGAAGCATGGGGAATGAATGAGGTAGATCACATAAACTGCTTATGCTCTTTTGCACACTACATGGTGAGACAGTCATCCAATGTATACAATTATTTCTATTATATAATCAAATTATTCCTTTATGTATGCCTAGCACTTTTCATATTTTAAAATCAGTCTTTTGGAGCAGTTGAGACCTTTAGTCTTACTCTTGATGCCAAAAAAAAAAAAATCAGTGTAGTGTCAGTCATACAGATGACGAATTCAGTTTATTTTGTTTATAAACAACACTGGATAAAATGTTTTGTAGTGAGTGAAATAATAGACATTGGAGATTACCAAAGATGGGAGTGGGAGGGGGTGAGAGATGAAAAATTACCTATTGGGTACAATGTACACTGTTTGGGTGCTGAGAACACTAAAAGCCCAGACTTTACTACTATATGGTATATCCATGTAACGCAACTGCATTTGTACCCTATAAATCTATTTGTAAAACCTGTCTTGTAATATGACTTGGTGAATGTCAAGAAGCGGTATAGGGAACCGTCTTTCCTACAACAATACCCAAAGCCTCTGAGAGGAGGATCAGCCCATGCTCTGACCATGGTCCCGTGCTTAAGCACATGCCCACCAGAGCCTAAGCACATAACTAATCACACCAAAATGTCCACGGAGCCTACACAACTGATTTCCAGTTTCTACTCATTATTTATGAAGTAATTGATAAGTTGCATTGAAATGTTAATCTAATAGAACCTTATGTGGTGTATGTTCATTTTAGAAGATCTCTCTCCCTTAAAGAGTGCTGCAATTTTTGTCTCTCCTATAACATATAGATACAAATCTTTGTTTTTCCATGTCCCTTTTTGCTCTGTGACCGCTCTCCATTTAACTTCATCATTATTCTGTCTATTTTCTTTTTTCAACTCTAATGGGAAAGATGGAGTAGAGAGACAGAAGGAAAGTATCAAAACTCCAGTGCCTATATAGAAGTTCCTCCCTAGATGCTTTTCTAGGATGAGCAGCTTTCATTCATGTACATCTTTAATATATATTTGTTCCAGGCAGTCATAATAACAAATGTCCTAGAACAAACTATAATAGCAATAGGAGTTTCAATATTTTGCATTTCTTTGATGAACTTAAAAATATCTTCAGCCAAAAGACTCGAAGAAATGTGTGCCCCATGCCAGATTGTAAATGTCACTGAACACAGTCAATGTAAAAATATCACCATAAACTCCCCTTACACCTTATCCTTGTGGAGATGATAGTTTATTTATACTCAGCTGAGACTAAGATAAATTGGTCCTATCAAATATGCAACCAGCTAGGTAAATGGAAAAAAATTCGTTATTTCAAAACATGATCCCTTCAAATCTGAGGAAAAATTTCTGTTTATGTAATACACAAAGATGGTCAATTTTTAATAAAATTATGAATCTTTTCAGGTTTTCCCAATTTTGAGGTGACAGTAAATTCATCAAGAAGTACATTATTACCACAGACGAATAAAGTACTTTATAGGAAGATAGAAACAAATTAAGAAGTTAAGAGAAAATCCTTCATCTTTATTCTGAAATGGAGAGTCGTTCCTGTTTGTGTTCAATCAATATGTGCTTGGACAGTCAGCAAGGGACTGAACGACAGCCAATTTCCACACCATGAAGGAAATCGGCTTCACAAAAGATTAATCAGAAAACTTTCCCTGAGACACTAAGATGCTAACTTGCAGCATAAGCAGTTGCAGTGATGAGTAACTGTACAAATCACTCTCAATACAACTGGTGAGCAAAACTTAAAGTTACATTAGTCAAAGGTATATACAGTCTTTGAGAATCCTGAGAAAAAATATTTAAGGCTCATTTTATTAAAATATCCTTCAAATCTTCCTTTGTTAAGTCAAATTACTTTTAAAGATAATAAATAAAAAAATTCATTATCATCCAGCCTGGACAACACAGTGAGATCCCACCTCTACAAAATATAAAAAATATTAGCTAGGCGTGGTGGCATGCACTTATAGTCTGAGCTGCTCTGGAGACTGAGGCAGAAGGATCACTTGAAGGAGGCTGGGGCTGCAGTGAGCTGTGATGGCACAGTGAGCTGTGCCATTGCACTCCAGTCTCAGTAACAGAGTGAGACCCCAACTCAAAAAAACAATCCATTATCTCCCGCCTACATATTATACCAGTTCATTTTCAAAATGCCACTCAACAAATCAGTCAAAGAATTTTAGGTCAGTTAATACCAGAAAAGCTATTTTTTTTTTTTAATTTTCAGTTTAATAAAAAAGAGTTTGCTGTGGAAAATGTATCAATTTGTTGTTCACATAAGCAAGCAAAATATTTACTGAAGACAATTTTACAATTAAGAACAACCAATACAACAATATAGTAAAAATTGGTTAGTTTACAAGTATGAGTTAATTAATGGGTTAAAAAATTATTCTCATGTATGAATCATGCTGCAAACATTTTAAACATTATCCAGTATCAGTTATTTGCAGAGATGTGATAACAAACTAAATGCTGTTGTCTGGCCAACACAATGGCTATTCTGCTTTTTAGAAGACCTACTAAGTTTTTTGATAGGATTAGAAACATCTTGAAAATATGTAATGAAAGAGAAAAACGATGGTGATATATTAATGTAAAATCAAGTACTTAATATCTGAGGTAGTTTAATATGTTATAAAACTTGTAAATTAATAAGTAGAAACAATACTGCTTGTCAGAAGGTGGTAATTAAAAGCACAAAGTTAGATCTGAAACATGTCTTCAAATTTGTGTAGCTCTACTCCTACATTTTACTGGTAAGAAAACAAAAACAGGGATATTATTACAGAGAGAACTATAAACCACCAATTAGCACTAATTAAAACAAAATGCAGGATGCATATAATAGTTTCTTGGTTACCACTCCTCTCGCTCTAATGTCTGAAATCTTGCATGCTACTGAGTCATCCATTTGAGTTATATGATGATCATACAATAAATCTAATAGAATTTATGGGCCGGCCGAAGGGAAAAAGACAAAAAGGAACAAGCGAATTAATAAATGGGAGAGGCAAAGCAAAAGTTAGTTCTCAAGTGTTTCCTATACTTATGAGGTTCTTCCCTAATCATATGCATGCCATCATTAGAAAAAAAACAACAACAAAAGGAGCCCGAATAGCTAAAGAAATCATTAGCAAAAAGAACAAAGCTGGAGATATCACACCTCTAGACTTCAAACTTTACTACAAGGCTACAATAACTAAAACAGCATGGTACTGTATAAAAACAGACCCATAAACCAATGAACAGTACAGAAAATCCAGAAATAAAACCATGAACCTTCAACCAACTCATCTTTGACAAACCCGACAAAAACAAACACTGGGGAAAGAAAACTATCTTTAGCAAATGATACCAGGAAAACTAGCTAGCCACATGAAGAAGAATGAAACTGAACCCCTACCTATCACCATATATAAAAATTAACTCAAAATGGATCAAGGACTTAAATGTGAAACCTCAAGCCCTAAGAATCTTGGAAGAAAACTTAGGGCACACCCTCTTTTTATTGGAGTTGGCAATGACTTCATGGCCAAGTCCTCAAAAGCAAATGCAGCAAAATCTAAAATTGACAGATGAGACCTTATCAGGCTAAAAAGTTTTTGCACAGCAAAAGAAGCCACCGAGAGAATAAAGAGACACCACACAGAATGGAAAAAAAAATTTTGCAAAATATGCATCCGGAAAGGACTAACATTGAGGGTCTATGAGGAACTCAAATAAGTTGACAGAAAAGCAAGCAAACAAACAAACAAAAAACCCAATAAAAAGGGGACAAAGGACATGAACATATTTTTCAAGAACCAACAAATATATGAAAAAATGCTTAGCCTCACTAATCAGCAGAGAAATGCAAATCAAAACTACAATGAGATATAACCTCACACCGGTCAGGATGGCTATCATTAAAAAGTCAAAAACAAAACCAAAAACGAAACAGCAGGTGTTGGCGAGGCTGCTGAGAAAAGGGAACGCTTCTACACTGATGGTGGGAAAGTAAGCTAGTTCAGCCTTTGTAGAAAGCGTGTGGCAATTTCTCAAAGGACTGAAAATTGAGCTACCATATGACCCAGCAATCCCACTTCTGAGAATATACCTGGAGGAACATAAATCACTCTACCAGAAAGACACCTGCATACATATATTCACTGCAGCACTCTACACAACAGCAAAAACATGGAACCAATCCAGATGCCCATCAAAAGTGGACCGAATAAGAAAATATGGTATATATACATAATGGAGACACCTAAACCTCACCTTCATGGAACTCACTTATATAGCAAATCCTCATATGTACCCCACAACTCTGAAATAAAAAGAAAATAATTATTTATTTTATTATGTGCTCTGTACTGTCTCCAGTCAGACATGTTAGAGCTAATGACTTGTGTACCATTATTTTACTGTAATCTCTACACTCTCCGCTCAGAAATATTTGCTGTGCAGAAAATAAAGATGTTCAGACCTAAACTTTTTAAAGTGGGTAATGTGAGGGGAAAGTACACATTCTATTTCCAACAAGTTTATATTTGCTCACTTGTAACACAGAAGATTGTGATAAAGTCAGAATTTCCTAAACTCCTCAAAAACGGAGGTGCTATGACAATTTCTGATCCTTTTCAGTGTTCTGCTTAATCCTAGCAGGTGAAATATTTTCATGCTTAAAAGCTCAAAAACCAAGGACATCTACAGAAGCTTCCCGTCTGTGACCCCTAATCTGATTTTGTTTAATTATTCTGCCTGAGCAATTAGGAAAAATTTTGACTGTTTCTAGGAATCAGTTTCTTTGAATGTGAGGTCTTATTGCTTACTATCAGTTTTCAAAAGGTACCAAATGCTGACATGCTCCCCTCGCTCTTTTCTGGAATTATGATAACTGGGTGGAGAACCAGTGTGGTGATTCTATCAAAGGGAGACCCATTGGTCTTGCCAGGACCCTCCCTGACAACTTTATCCTGGAGAGTGACAGGGTCATTGTGATTTGATTTTATCATGCTCCCATAGGCACACTAAATCTTCACCCCTTGAAACAAAAAAGAAAATTATATTCAACAAACAATCCTGAACTAATCCCTAGAGAACTAAGAAACTGGTGTCACAATTCAATACCTTTTAGAATGGCTACTTATTTTTAAAGGCCAAACAAAAAGACAGCAGTGTTTTACTGAAACCCAATTATTTCTACCATTCTAATATTGAGAAAAGTCCAAATGTGTGATAAATAATGAGAAATAATTAAGGTATGCTTGTAGTGTTTCTGGAAAAATAACTGTGAGGCAAATCCAACTCTTCATCTAGCACCAAGGACAGCTAGGAAGCTCAGGATTTGACTTCCTACTGATATTTATATTATAAAAGATAATCATTCTCTATTTAACAACATCTTCAACTAGGCCATCCATAAACAAAGGCAAGGTTCTTGCTGTAAAATGTAAATAATAGATATGTCATTCAGTTATGTCATAATTTACTGAAGGTACCAGCAGCACCATAATTTGATTAATAAACTTCAAGCCTGGGGTCCAAGACTTAGATTATAAGCTTGAGGCTGTGGACCACGACTTCAATGACCTTGGCAAGAGCCAGTTAGCCTCTCTGAGCTTTGAACTTTTCCATCTTTAAGATCTATTCAAGTCCTGTTGTCCTATAACTTTATTTGAACACACTTTAGTTTTTGCAAATTGCTAAGTGAGAGAACAATAAATTTGTAAATTTATAGGTTTTTGAATATGAAAAATGATTCTAAAACAATTTCACCCATGTGTCAACATTAAAATACATCTTTATATTGAAAGCTGTTCAGCGCTGGGGCGTGGAGCAGTGGGAAGATGGGATCAGCAGTAGTGGAAACTGCCTGGGGAAGGGGTGGCACATTTCATCAACAAGGGTACCTGCACAATGAATATTTGTATACCTAATCCTGAATTGTATCCCACACTTTTAAAATTAAAAATTAAAAAAAAGAAGAAAAGAAAATTGCTCAGGGTTTGTTTTGATGTGGATCTACATAAAAGAAAGTAAGGAACTTTTTTTCTCTGCTGGCCCCAAGACTTTACTCACAGCCTGCAAGACAAGCTGTCTTTGACTAATGGAGGAATATCAATTCTGTGTATCAGAAGATTTTTTTTATCAGCAGACTTAAAGCTTTCAGTGGATTGGGACTTCTGTTTGATTTGTTCATCATTGTTTCCCTGATGTCCGATACAATGACTGGCTCATAATAAGTACTCAATAACACATAAATAACTCAAAAACAGAGTTTTCCCCACTCCATGATCCTGGCAGTGAAAATCAGAAAAAGCAGAGAAAGAAGTAGGATCTGTCTTGATGACCAGGTAACCAAGGTCCTCAGAGAGAGAGACTGGAAGACAACCTGAGCTGTGGATCACAGCAGCTGTGAGATGCACTGCAGGGGCAACAAACGATTCTGCATCTTGACCTGTCCAAGTGCCTTTCCCTCTCATATGACCAGAACTCAATGGACTCTTCATTTTCTTTTTTTAAACCAGTACTCGAAGTAGGATTGATAAGACTGAATACACACACACACATGCATGCACACACACACATATGATAAGACTGAATATATATACGATGATTGAATATATATATACATATATATGTGTGTATATGTATATATATAATTACAGATACATACGTTATCATAGGTCGTGTACCTGCTGATCTACCAATTGTGTTTCTGGTAGCCACATGCCCCAGCACTTTCTTATCTTCTCAGCTAAATCCATGGACTTTCAATTCTGTCTCATTACACAGCACAGTGAGGACCTGTTTCCTCCTTTCTTACCATCTTAAAGTCTGTGCCTAATAAAATACCCCCTCCCCGCTTCTTTTTCTCAAGCTCTCTGAACTGGTTGAGACTATATTAAGCCCTCTGTTAAGTTTGTTGTCTCCCAGGGCAAAACCAGTCTTAGGATGGCAGGGAAATATATTATTGCCTCACACATCAGAAAAGAAAACAGATTAGAAAAACACAAATGCCCATAATAGGATTTTCACAGCCACTAAAGATGCAGAGACACCCAGACCAATTCACTCTTCCCAAGTCCCCTTGCTCAGCAGATCCTTTAATGATATTACTGAAATTGCTCAACATGCCCCTTTAAAAAATGCTATTGATCTTGACAAGCTGTGGGATGTGCTGTTTTCAATTTTCTTCAGGAGAGATTCCTACATATATTTTCATATTTTTTGGTGGTATTTTACTAGGAAAAAATACAAACCCAAATCCCTATACTCTGCGAATAATTTCATTGTATTCTATATTTTCTTTTTAATAGTTCTGTCCATAAACATATACATTTGATACAATTACAGAGTAGATGAGACTCTAGCCTGCAAATGACTCTAACATCAACAAAGTGTATTTTGAGGCACTAGCTCAGTCCTTGTTCTGTGTTTGTACTCTGGGAAGTTAATGTAACTTAGAAACAAATATTCCGTGCAAGAGGTGAGAGAACTCATTTTCTACTCTTAGGTCTCCTAATAGCTTTTGTGGTTGTCTCTGCTTAGGTTTCTGCAACTGCCAGGCTATAGCAAGAATACTGATCTTAAGTAATTCTCAAAAGACAAATGGAATCCACAAAATGGACTAACTCCACATGTATCCAGTGTGGCTGGGATGGTGGTTGCTATAGTCTGAATGTTTGTCCCCTCCAAATCTCATGTTGCAATTTGATCCTCAATGTTGGAGATGAGGCCTAATAAGAGGGGTCATAGGTACCTAATGAATAGATTAAAGACCTTCCTGGTGTGGGGGAGTTTTTTTTAAAAAAAGTCACAAAACTGGCTGTTAAAAAGAACCTGGGACTACCTCCTTCTTTTTGCTTCCTCTCTCACCATGTGATCTCTGCAAACACTGACTTCCCTTTGCCTTGAGTAAAAACAGCCTGAGGCCCTCATCAGAAGTGGATGTTGGTGTCATCCCTCTTGTACAGCCTGTAAAACCATGAACCAAATAAACTTTTTTTCTTTATAAATTACCCAATCTCAGGTATTCCTTTATAGAATACAAAATGAACCAAGACAGTCATGTTCTGCTTAGTAACAATAAAAAGTATGTGTTTATTTAATACTGCTTACATACTATGTAGAAATTAGTTAATCTTCACCAAATTAATTTTCTCTTCCTCCAGACCATACAACTGGATGACGTTTTCTGACCTCTTTTGTAATTTGGCATGGTCTGAGTGTTGACCAATGGAGCACAGCAGAAGTAATATGTACCACTCCCAGCCTGCCCATAGCACCCTTTCATGACCAATCTCACAAGCTCTTTTCCTTTTCTAAATGGCTGCAAAGGAGACACTCATAGGGTGATCTTGAAAGCCATATTTGAACAAGGAGAAGTTGGAGGATAGAATGATGCTCAAATTCCTGCTCAGAGAAGAAACGCCTGACCAGGAAGACCCAAACAAGTAGATGCTTATAGAAGTAAAGTATAAGATAATTCTGTTTTCATCTGCTGGGTTTTTGGAGTTTATTAGTTATATCAGCTAGAATTACTATAATGCACATTCAATATCCTTTCAAAGAATTAAAATAGCATAAAATACACAATTGAATAAAATTTCATCTTTTTTACCGATTTAACATTACAGTTTTTCACTCAGAGTTATCCTCTGAAACATAAATTCCCTTGAACGGATCATCAAAGTAAACCTTAGAGGAGATGGAAGGAAAACTGTTAACCATGTCAAGTGATATGAGGGAATCTAAATACAAAATGTCAAAAAAAGTCTAGTAACTGAACTTGGTTGTCTGATTTCCCAATATTAAAATATTTGCCTTATATGAGATTCAGGGAAAGAATTAATGAAACTAAGAGCTATTTAATGTAAGAATTATAGTGAAATAATAACTGTTTACATTAACAATGTACATATATATAATTTCTACATTTCATCTCCAAATATGCACTAAGATACGTAGAAATAACTTTACATGTTAGAAAATTGCAGGTCATATGTGTTAAGATACTTACCCGAGATCAGACAACTTGTAAATAACAGAACTATAATTTAAACTTGGTTATGCTGATTATCATGTTCATTCTCATTAAAAGAGGAGTCTGAGATAGTTGTTTCCACTTCCTCTCAGCATGAGCCAGCATAATCACACTGCAATCTGAGTCTCTCTGTTTCACTCCACTGAACTATCCCAAGATCACAAGGACCTTTGAATTGCTGAGTCTAATGATACTTTTGCTATCCTTATTTTACCTCTCACGAATTTCAGTTATTTATCTTTCCTGTCACTGGAAACTCTTGTTTTGGGTCTTAAAATATGGTTCTCTCCTGGTTTCTTCCCTCCTTGCAGGCTTCTTTCAAATTTCTGTTTGTAGCTTTAGTGTCAAGGCTCATCCTCTGCCCTGTGGACTCTTCACGCCATATAGGGGTGATTTTACCCAAACTACCTGAATCCACAGCTTCCCCAGCCATCTCAAGGAGGAATTCTGTTTCTTTAAATCAGATGTCTCCAAGTTCCGGATATGGTCCTTCAGTTGCCAACGATACAATTTGATGACTTTGGCATTTCAGAATCCAGAAATCCCAAATCAAACTCCCCATCTTTCCTTTCCAACCTGATATTCCTGTATTCTCTAAGTTGGCATCATTCACATATTTATGAAAGTCAAGATTATGAGCAAGATCCTAGATGTAAACTTTCTCCTCATGCACCCCCACTTTATTGCAATCAACCACTAATTAGTCTTCCAGACTCCTGTCTAACCCTTCTGCCAACCATTTCTACATTGAAGACATAGCAGTTTTTCTAAAATATATATCTTATCATTGAATTTTATTGTACAATGTCCTTCAATGACTCCCTATAACTTCAAACTCCCTATGAGATTTTCCATGACCTTGCATTCCTCTCCAAACGTCTCTCCTGTATTTTGTTCACTTGGTTCTTGCATCTTGCCTTTCACTATGCACATGATTCCCTAAAGCCAGAGACATTACAGCATTCTCTTTTGCTTTCCATGTGATATGCTATAGTAGCGTCCTACCCCCCACACTCTGGAAAACCCTCCTTGCCCTCGGCACCTTGCAGTCTGTGATGGAGAGTTTCTCTGGGCCCACTGACCTCTGAGCACACCTCTGCTACAACAACTATCACAAGGCACTGTCTTTGCTGGAGCTGCTTAGGTAAGGTTCATCTCAGACTGTAGCAGCTTAGAAGTTAAAATACAGAGATTTGTAAGCAAGACCACCCAGATTTTTCTTCTACAACTGATTACCTGTGTGGCCTTGGGCAAATTACTTTATCCTTTCTGAGTCTCAGTTTCCTTATCTATAAGATGGGAATGCTGCCAGTATCTATATCATTGTGATGTTGTGAGGATTAAATGAGGAAATATATATATATAAAGTGGTCGGTATGGTTTTTGGCACATAGTACTTTATAAATGTGAGTAATTATGATTTGCCTTTGCCTCACCATAGCCTGGCACAGTGGATAGAAAATATCAATAAAATGAATTGTACACTGCTGAAGGAGAGAGGGCTGCTATGATTTGTTTCAAAAAATTAAATTAAACCAGACAGCATCTTGACTAAAGTAATATTCAGTCCTCATGAAATTAAATGGATATTGGGAGAACTATAGGCTAATGCTATTATAGAGGAAATAAAAGAAAATAGATGAAAAATGCAGCTGACAAGCCCTCAATGTATGGTTACTCAAACAAGTAACCTGAGATAATATGTTTAAAACATTAGACTGGCCTATATTGTGAAAGCACCTCAACATATGCCTAAGGACAGTTATACCCATAGGTGTACACACACACACACAAACACCCATACAGAGAAAAAATTTATTTTACATGAAATATTTTCATTCTCTTCCTTTGGAACGCCTTCTAAATCTCAAAGCAGGAATGATCTGCCAATAAATCTTACTATGAAGATTAAAACAAAAACCTATTGATGGTAATAGCTTCTACCAGTCAGTTTAGTCCCCATTTTTTTCTACAAAGAAACTGACCTTTGTCAGTCCCAGATGATACTCGTCAATGTAGAAAAAGTTTGTCCAAGGCAGTAATAGTCGAAAAATCTACAAAACATCAATAAAGATAATAAGAAACTAGAGAGACTAGGAAGGAAGGAGGGAAGGAAGGAAGGAAGGAAGGAAGGAAGGAAGGAAGGAAGGAAGGAATTTCATACAGGAATAAGAGAGAAGAGTAGGACAAACATGGAGAGGAAGGTTACAGAGAGCAGAGAAGTCAATGAGACTACAATGGATGAAAATGTGCTATCTATGTGGTCTTTAGGCAGGCAGACAGAAAGCCAGGGGTTTAAAGGATTTATTTTTCTTTTTTAAGTCCCCAAATGCTCATCTCCACTAAATTCCAAAATCCATTTAAAATAATGCAGTCTTCATAACCCACAATTTAACTTTAAGAAGTCACAAAACTAGGTTTTATAATGTTTTCCATCTCCAGTAATTTTGACTAATCTATATAAATAAAATATTTCTCAATTAAGTCCCAAAGAGTTCATTTGTAATCACGTCCCAGAGAATGCTGGACTTTTACTTCTAGTCTTTATAGGGGAGCAATCACACTGCAGAGGTTGGAAGGCGTCCCTCTGCCTCCCTGACTCTATTTATTCCAAGACCCTCAAATTGTGCAGAAGGAACTGCATGCTTCGCTGAGAGGTTGCAAAGCTGGCACACGGGTACTGGAAATATTGCCAAGTCAGCAACCTGACAGATGGCAAATTGGAAAGAAAGCAAGGGAACTGAGAAGAGAATGGAAATGCTAGACAACTGTAGGATACAATGTGGCTTGGTTTTAATTAACAATTTGATATGCTAATCTTGCAAGAAATAAAAGAGAAAAAGGCTAAACTAAAATCACTGAAAAGTAGAGCTGGAAGGGACATTAGAAATCACTTGGTTTTCCTGCTCCCCTAAATTTATCAAGAGAGGAGAAAGATCTAGAGAGGAACAAATGATTTCCAGTAGCCTTATTGCTAATAATTTAATTGTCACTAATAATATACAGAAATAAAAACAACCAACCATAAAAAGGAAGAGCACTAAAGAAGGAATAAATAAAGGTACAATAAAAACTTTCATTTTTCTTATTTTTAAATAATCTAACATGACATTTTGTTCAAAATAATAAGAATAACAATGTATTGATGTGTAGTTAATGTTTAAGTAAAATAAATGACAACAATGATACAAGGTTTAAGAGGAGGGAGTTTGGAATGCCTAGTATTATAAAGTACTTATACCACCTGTGAAGTGGTATAGTCTTATTTGAAAGCAGACTCAAGGCTGAGGTGAGAGGATTACCTGAATTCAGGGGCTTGAGACCAGCCTGGGGAACTTAGCGAGACCTCATCTCTACAATAAATCAAAAAATTAGCTGGACGTGGTGGTATGAACTTGTAGTTCCAGGTATTTGGAAGGTTGAGATGGAAGAATTGCCTAGGCCCAGTGGGCCAAGGCTCCAGTGGCCAAGAGTGAGACTCAAAAAAGAAAAGAAAAAGTGGACTCAAATTAGCTGTAAAAGTATTATAAACTCTAGGACAACCACTAAAAAAGGTGAATAAATAAATAAATAAATAAACTGACCTACTAAGAAAGAAGAGAAAATGGAATCATATAAAATGCTCAACACCACAGAAAGTAGAAAAAGAACTAGGACAATATATTAAAAAACACCATGCTAATCAAGACAAAGCAGGATTAGTCATATTACTATCAGACAGGGCAGGCTTCTGAGCAAAAAAGGTTATAAGGAATAAAGAACAGCATCACACAGTGATAAAGTAGTCAATTCTCCAAAATGACATAATAATGTAACTTGAAAACAGTGTCAAAATACATGAAGTAAAAATGCTACACACCTGTAGGATACAATGTGGCTTGGACACGTTAACATTTCCCTATCAGAAACAGATTCAGCAGACAGAAAATCAGTAAGAACATAGTTAAACTTAATATAGCATGGCTTTAATGGACATCTATAATAGGGTATACATTCCTCTCAAACTTACATGAAACATTCATTAAGATAGATAATTTTCTGAACCATAAAATGTACCTTAATAAATTTAGAAGCATATGAATTATACAACATTTTCTTTCTCTCAGACCACAATGGACTCAAACTGGAAAACAATAACGTAAATACAATTGAAAAATCCCTAAAGTACATAGAGATTAACAACTCACTTCTAAATAACACATGGGCCAAAAAATAAATTTCAAGAAAAATTTAAAATATTTAGAACTAAATGAAAATGAAATACAACTTTATCAAAATTTGTGACCTACACCAGAAGGAGTGCTTAAAGAGAAAGTTATGGCATTCAATGCACATATTAGGAAAGAAAAAGATAAAATCTGTCATCTAAGATTTCACCTTAGAAAAGTAGAAAACGAAGAGCAAGCCGAATGCAAAGTAAGCAGAAAAAGAGATAATAAAAAAATAGAGTAGAAATCAATGAAATTGAAAACAGAAAATCAGTAGAGAACATCAACAAAACCAAAGGCTAGTTCTTTGAAAAGATCAATAAACTTCTAGCCAGGCTAACTCAGAGAAAAAGAGAGATGATTCAAATTACTAATATCAGAAATGAAAGGGGAGACTCACTAAAGATAACATGGGTCTTAAAAGGGTAATAAATAAATATTATGAACAAATCTTGCTCACAAGTTTAGATAATCTTGATGAACAAGATCAATTACATGAAAGTCACAATCTGCCAAAACTCACACAAGAAGAAACCAATGATCTGAAAGGCCAATATCCATTAAAAATTGAATAAATAATAACTTTCCAAAACAGAAAGTTTCAAACTATACAAACAACATTTGAAACTCAACAATAAGAAGACAACGTGATTTAAAAAAGAGCAAAAGCCACGAACAAACACTAAAGAGTATGTATGAATGGCAAATAAATAAATGAAAAGATGCTCATATCATGTCATTAGGAAACCGCAAATTAAAACAATGATTCGGTTCCACTACACAACTATTAGAATAGCCTAAATTCAGAACACAGAGAATGCCAAGTGCTGGCAAGGATATGAAGCAATATAAACTCTCACTTATTCCTGGTGGGAATGTAAAACAGTACTGCTTCTTTGGAATATTGTTTGGCAGTTTCTTACAAAACTAAACATATACTTACCATAAAATTTGGCAATCACACTACTTGGTATTTATCCAAAGGAACTGAAAACGTATGTCCACACAAAAACCTACACATGAATATTTATAGTAGCTTTATTCACAATTGCCAAAACTTGAAGGTAACCAAGATGTCTTTCAGTAGGTGAATGGATAAATAAATTGTGTTACATCTAGAAAATGGAATTTTATTCAGAACTAAAAAGACATGAGCTATCAAGCCATAAAAAATATGAAGAAACTTTAAATGCATATTGCTAAACAAAAGAAGCAAGCTGAAAATGCTACATACTGTATGATTCCATGTATATGACATTCTGGAAAAGGCAAAACCAGGGAGACAGTCAAACAGTTGCCAGGGGTTGGAGGGTAAGGAGGAATGAAAAAGCAAAACACAGAGGATTTTTAGGAGAAACTATTCTGTATGAAACCATAATAGTGGATAGAATCAGTGTACATTTGTCCATAACCATAGAATGTACAACACTAGGAAAGCAAACTCACGTAAACTAGGAGCATTGGGTGATATTGATATGTTGATGTTGGTACTTCACTTGTAATGACTGTACCACTCCAGTGAGGGATGTCGATAACAAGGGAGACTTACGTATGTGCAGGGGAAGGGGGTATATGGAAAATCTTTGTGCTTTCCTCTCCATTTTGCTGTAAACTCAAGAATGCTCTAAAAATAAAGTTTGTTAAAAACAAGGAAACAATACAAAACAAACACCTCCACCCTCACAAACCAAGATTCAGTAAAGGATAATTGTAAATATTAAGATGGAAAAGCAGCCTACCTATTCTGAAAAGCAACAGGAAAATACTATTAAACTATTCTTTTTGAAGGGAGAAAAATGGAAATAGGACCACAATCAGACATCATCTTTCTGAAACTATACGTGAGTCTCTTTTAGTGACAGGACTTTATATGGTCATTGCAAGTGCTTATAATTAGAGAAGGAAAAGTTGGACCAAAAAGGCCAAAATGAATACGACCTGACATTCCCCTGTAATTATGGCTATAAAGAGAGGAATTACTAGATTGCGTGTGGGTAATGTCCAAGTCATTTCTGAATCAAATCCAAATCCCCTAGCTGCTGTCAAGAAAATGACATGTGAACCAATGGATTCACAATCTTTTGCCGCATAGCAAAGCATATGCGTTCCTTGATACTGCCCCACAAGAATCCTATAATGCTGCTGGAGAAGGACCAGAGGAATACAATGGGGATGATTCAAGTCAGGAGGCGGCTGTTAAATTTGTATAAGTTCTTGTCTGCCAAGATAAATGTCGGAGATGTTTCTGATAGAAGTCTGTAACATGAAAAGGCACTGGTAGGGTAAGTACAAAACTTCTAGCCAGATGCTGTTCAAACCAGGATTTGAGGAAAAGGCTGTGGATATGATGCCTTAGTGATTTCAGAAGTAAATTTTGGACAAATAGCAGTACTATTTAACCAGTATAGAGCAAACATTGGTCACCCATTACCTCAATAATTAGTGATGGTTGAAAATATAAAGCACCCCAAAAAGATGGTTTGCATAATTTCAAGCCTATTAGTTCACTTTTTATGTTTTGAGACTGTATTCTTTTGGGTTTAGGGATGTGGTCTGTTTGATGTGCTGCTGTCAAGCCAGATACTGGGGCAGATTGTCAAAGGCCAACCCAACACTGATTTTTGTAGTCCCCTGAAGAAAAGAAACATGCCAAAGGCATTTTTTATAGGTGTCAAGAAATACAATTCTCCAAATATTTAAAGGATTCAAATTTTTGGCTAACGTCTTGCATAGACTCTAGGATACAATGAACTCTCTATGAATGGTCATGTATTTTTTTTTCTGTATTTAATTTGCATCTGAATAGCATAACTCATATGCTCAAGCAAAGAATAGGAGAAAGTGTTTTTTGCACCTTTGTACACTATCTATGCCCACCAATCCCTTAAACACAAACTTTGTACCTTGCCCAAATTTTGGACTTAATGTTTATTTGCCTAAATGGGATAGATTTAATGTTTTATCTCTCTGAAGTCTTCATTGCAATTCGATCAATTATTATAATTCCATCTCAAATAGTACAAGTTCCAGTACAAATTTTTATATGTTCATTTTTAAAATAGTTATTGAGCTAATGTTTAATTATTGCATTATTAAGCAATCCATATTTTCCTTTCTTTTTTCTTTTCTTTCTTTCTTTTCTTTTTTTTGAGTCAGACTCTTACTCCATTGCCCAGGCTGGAGTACAGTGGCATGCTCATAGCTACCACAGCCTCAAGCTGCTGGGCTCAGGCAATCCTTCTGCCTCAACCTTCCAAGTAGCTAGAATTCTAGGTGTACACCACCACACCTGGGTAATTTTTGATTTACTGTAGAGATGAGGTCTCGCCAAGTTGCCCAGGCTGGTCTTAAATCCCTGAGTTCAGGCAATCCTCTTTCCTCTGCCTCCCAAATGCTGGGATTACAGGCATGAGTCACCACACCTGGCCGCAATCCAGATTTTCAATCACAGTACTTGAGAAATTCCATCAAATGTGTTTCTGAAATCAAGACGGACTAACCTGGAGCAAAGTTTTGCTACATTAGTCTGTCCTATCAGAGATGATGACATTGGTTTGGCTTGACCTCTTTATAGTAGGCTCTTGTTTATTTCTAGGGATGTCTTCTACTTTCTTATGGTTTATAAACATCAGTATAAAAACCATTTCCAGAATACAACATTTTAAAGAATAGTGCAGATAGTTAAAATTCTTTGGTTGAAAGAATTGTTGCTTCAGCTCATGGATGAAGCACATGCTACATTACATTTCACTATATGGTGTGTCCTTTGGTGTGGTACTCATTTAACATATCCTTTCTATGGACAGATTATCTCTTTCCTCTCCTTCCCTTTATTCTTCTTCCCCCCCCCCCACCTCATAAATTTTGTGAAGGGCTTGCTATCTATGAGGGCATAAGGAAGATACGGAGTATGGCATTTAGAGCACCAGGACTCCAAAGAACTCAGAAGAGTAGCCATGTTGAGAGAGATAAGAACGTATTGAACAGTCCTTCATATTATTATACCACTTAATAATTGTACCACTTAAAAATATTTAAGACACATTTTTATAATGATTACTATGTGTTAGGCAGTATTTTAAAAAATTTGCCATCATTGACTCATGTAATCCGTATAACAACCTTATAAAGCACTTATTATTATCCCCATTTTACAGATGAGAAAACCAGGGCACAGAGTTGGTAACTGGTGGAGTCTGGATTCAAGTCCAAGGAATCTGGCTCCAGAGACTATGCTTTTAGCCATTGTACTATGCTTCTATGGAAGTAATAGGAGAAATGTCCACAGAGGCCAGAAATCAGTTGGTGTCCCTTTCAACAGAGAAGACAATACAAAGAAAATAAATGATAAAATAAGCATACACAAACGAAAGCAGAGATGCATGAAACCTGCCAGATTCCTCTTATTATAAAACACAATGTAAGACTTCAGTTCTAGAAAGACCTATAAGAGTTAAAAAGCTTCTTATAAAGATGCCACAATATTGCACTACAGTCAAATCCATCTTTCCTGGAAATTTCCCGTCTTATCACTGAATTTCTGCTCTTTCTGTCATCGCTAGCAGCAGCCCTAAGCCGTAGGCTCCGTCTTCTCAAATCCTTCCCTGAGAGAGCTTGTTTCTCCTCTCCATTTCCTCTTGATTGTATGATGACTGCCACAATATGCCACACACTAGTTTGTCTTACAACATGATGCTATTCTATAATTCCTTTTTACAATACCTTGTGTTTTCTTCCACTAGGCAGCCTAAAACTGAATTTTGATCAAATTCCTGACGGGCACTGCCCTAGTTTATACATTCACTCAGGGAAAACAGCAACTGCCACTTGGCGCTGAGATTTTGGAAGTTCTTAGAGTACGAGTTAAACCTGAATTGTATTTTCTGTTTCAGGAGACCCCAGGACACGTCTCTACTCATATTACAAAAGATAATATGTGTTTTGACACCTTTTTTACAGCAGAATTTTTGTAGGTAAGGCTTTGGAAACTGAAAAATTCTTCCTATCTGTGTAGAATCTTGCACATTTTCACAGACAATCCTGTACCTCTTGAAAAGATGAATATATTAAATATAAAAAGAGAGACCTAAGTTTTCTAAATACTTTCCAAAGAGTAAAACCTAATTGTGCAAGGCTGCAGATCAAGCACTTTTGAAGAAGTGGGAATAATTTTAAGCTTCACACTACTTGTTAAACAGCAATACAAATAAAAGTGTTACCTGATTCTTAATGTGGATGCCAAAGATAAAATCACTACATATTTTAGTAATTCTGAAAACTAATTCGAATTCCCTCTCCATCCCCTTTTTTAAAATTTTAACTTGTCAAAGAAGTAAAGCGAACTTTTTTTTTTGGTTTCTTTTGGTCATGACCTCAAGATAGAACAGATAAGAAGCTATCAGCTAAAAGAAGACTATCAAATAGCACTTACTGCAAAGTTTTAATTCAGTAGAATCTCCAAAAATGATAGTGATAAGCAGTGTCCTTTTCCTCTGTGAAGGGAAACACTTGCTGATCTTTCTATTAGTAGGAATGTCTGACAAGGTGAGAACCAGATAATTCTTGTTTCTAAATTGTGGGACTTCCTCCATAATCTCCTATGACCCAATGCAACCCCAGATTTTGGAGAAAGCTGCCAGAAAGAAAGGATGATTAACATTATTCTGAAACATGATCCAATCCCTCAGACTCATTATTTTATTTAATAAAATGTCTGCCATTATGGATGATCAAAACAGTCTTATTTGATGAAAACTATGGCATCTAAGGGTGTGAACTTCAAAATAATTTTTATTCTGCATTGGTTCCTAAATTAAATTTTCTTTTTCTATATCCTGATTTTTGAATCTTTCTACTTCCCATATTTTAAGATGAATTTGCTTACATGATTAAGCACTTAGGAGCTGTTGTATGTCGTAAGTACCTCATCCCTCTCTAAAAAAACACATTGCCTAGGTATTTCTACTCTGATTACTAAAATACATTAAAAGGACCCAATTTATATCTAATGGACCCAGCCACAACTGTGCAAATAGTAATGACATCAGTGGAATGGAACACAGATTGAAGTTCAAGGACACCGAAGAATAAACCAAGCTCAATCCCTGCACTCAGACAAATAAGGAAGGCTTCTGGTATTGTTGGCATGCTGACCATGTGGCACACATGTGCTAGGATGGAGGTTAGGTTAAATCCAATAATCCCAGGAGATGCGTGGTATTTTTCTCATATTTTATAGATAAGATAAAAAGTCCAGGGAGGTTAAGTAATTATTCCAGGCACCCATAGCTGGTAAGTAGTAGAACATAGTGGAATTATAATCTTCTTGTTTAATCTTAAATTTCATGATTACTAGTCCAGCATCTCTAGATTTAATTACTTTCCAATCTGACAATGACAGGTGGTCTTTGCTCACCACCAAAGGCTCATTCTTCCTTCTTCCATTCTAAGGAAATCCCTATGCATTGAGGTAACAGGTAGAGAGTTCTTAAATGAAGGGGAACTATCTTCATCCTCCTGAATCTAGGGATTGAGCCACAATGGATTTCAACTAGTCATCTTCATCTCATTTCCCCTGAATAGTGACTGATAGCTGAGTGAATGCAAGTGAGGAGTCGATGGACCCTAAGACTGCTAGTGGGGACTCCCCTTTCAGAACTAAATGACAAAGGAGAGAAAATCTTTTGTTCCTTTGCTTCCATTCCTGCTTGGAATGTGGCTGTGATTCCTAGTAGTGCAGTAGACACCTGATAACTATGAAGCCATGAGAATGGCGATTGTAGCCAACATGCTATTAGAAAAGGGAAAGATGGGAAGAGTGTGTGCTCCTGATGCCAGTGTTAAATAGTTAATTCAAGATCAGCAATTGCCTTCTTCTAGAACACTTCCTATTTGAATTAGTAAACAGTTATTCAGGCTATGATTAATGGAATATTGTATTACTTGCAGCTGAACACATTTGTTATGAATACTACCACAAAGTCAACATCTTAGAGTAGAATGTGCTGCTTGAGAATATAGAAGGCTTTTGTTTGTGTTGGTTACTTCGATGCTGTTGAAAACACCTGCAACAATTCAGCAGTAAAGTAGACCCAAGTGTGCACTCTCCTTTAAAGACTGTTAGTGAATAACCCTTTTCTAGATTGGGATATTTAAGAATTGTTGACATATTAGCCTACGTTGTAGACTTTCATGAACATTTCAAATTCAATGCAAAAATCTCCCTATCCTATCACTAAAAATCTTATAGTATTTCTTTTAGAAGTCTTCATCTGCAGAGATTTAATGAGTGTTTGCTGAGTCCCAAGCTCAGTGCCAAGTGGGGTATTTAAAAATGACAAGATGACACCCTTGCTTGAAGAAACTCAGTCTAGTCTGCTAGAGATGGAAAATATAAACAAATATGCATTAAAATAAAATGTTGGGAGCAGCTTCTTCCTTTAGGGTATGGCAAAGATGAGAGAGAAGAGGGACATCTGGCTGGGACTGTGTAGAATGAGTCAGAGTTTATTGGGAGGAAAAGTAGAGCAAAAGCCACTCAGAGTAACAAGGAATAATTGTATGTTCGAAAAGAGAGTCATGGAAAGGCATGGTGGTGTACGGTGGAAGTAGAAGATCAGGAAGATATGAGACAGGCCAGAGCAAACTATGAGCTATCTTAGATGTTCTGATAAACTGCTTGGAGGTTAGTCTGTAGATAATGCAGAACAACAGAAGGCTTAATGAGTAGAGAATAGAAACTGATTTGGGGAGATTATTCATTATTTCAATAATTTTCTACAATATGAATATAATATATAACCATGTACAAATTAAATAAATAAAGAAGTATACACATAGAAATAGAAAGGTTTTTTTTGCCTTCACATCCACTTTATTTCAGGGGAAACGCTAACAGTATTTGTTGTGTATTCTTCTGGATTTTCCTTTTTCACACAAACTGTATCATCTATCTTATCTCTCTTTAAGTTCTCTGTTTATATCTGTCTCGATCTCCTATTTATGTGCCTATCTTTTAAACAAAGCTAGAATCACACAGAAATATTCTAGGTTGGGATATTCTTGTAGTATATACTGTTTGACCTAGAATATATCCTGGATATCCTTTCCTGTCGATACATGCAGATGTTTTTCCCCATTGTTTTTCATGTCTGCATAATCGTCTAGAACAGGGCCCAGCAACCAACGGGCCTGAAAGCCAAATATGGCATGCTCTTGTGTTTTTTGTAATTAAAGTTTTATTGGCACACAACCACTCCCATTTGTGTATGCTTTGTCTATGGCTGTCCTCTTGTTACAAGAGCAGAGTTGTGTAATTATAGAGACCTTGTCACCTGCAAAACCTGAATCATTGTCATATGCCCTTATAGATTAAAGTTTGCCAACACCCAATCTATAATATGTACACACTCGAATGAATTTCATCATTTCTGTACTGATGGATATTTAGGTCATTCAGTTGTTTTGTTACAAATAAAGCTTCAATGAACATCTTGACACATCTTTATGCTCATAATTGAATGCTTCTGTAAGAGAGTTTGCTAGAAGTGAATGTGCTGTATTTACCCATCTTTTTTGTTTGTTTGTTTTTCCTGTTGTGGAGACAATCCTGGTGGCAGCGAGGAGAGGAGTCTGGAGCTAGGTATCTCAGAGCAAACAGATCACTTAGGAGTCTATTTCTAGAATCCAGGCTAGAGAGGAGGAAAGCCCAAACGTAAGAATGCAAAGAGGTGTTACAATTAAAGAGATATTTGGGAGAAAATACTGAGAACGAGAGGTTAAATGAAATGGAGGAGGGTGAGTAAAATGCATCTGAGATTAAAATGTTGGATAACTCCTCCACTGAAAAGATTAGCATCATCTGAAATATGAAACTAAGGAAAGATGCTTTATTTGATTGTCACTTTTAAGACAAATTGACATGAAATTTATGTGAGTACCTTCAATTTGAGATAAGTAGATATGACTGTGAAAAAGGTTATTGGTTTCCTATATTACCAATGTTAATTGTTATTATTTTTTTAAGAGATGTTTCTCACTTTGTTGCCCAGGCTGGAGTGCAGTGGGTTGACCATAGCTCACTGCAGCCTCCAACTCCTAGGCTCAGGCGATTCTCCTTCCTTAGCCTCCTGAGTAGCTGGGATTACAGGTGCCAGTCACTGTGCTATGTTCACCAATGTTAAATTATTTTAAATCTAACAGTTCCCTACGTGTCTATCATCACCCTGTGGCCCCTCGACTTTCCTGGTCACAGAAGCAGCTGTCTTCCATGCAATCCTTTTTCTCATCCCTCAAAACTGTGGACTATATTTCTAAGGCAAAGATCCTTGAATCCTTAAAAATCATGATTATTGAAATGTTTATCCTGGTTCCCAGTTTTCTTCTGGATTACATTTTCATAAGAAGACACATATTTCCTGTCTATATTCTCATATCACAAGTTAAACCAATGTTCACATTTCACTAAAATTATGTCTTTCACTTGACCATTTTTTTTCAAACAAAGAAACAATTTGCCATGTCACAGGGATTACTGATGAAGCAGAGATTAGCACAGGCCACAAAGTCAAACGAATCTGCAAACATGGATACTATCTAAGCCCACCCAATAACCTTGAAGATCATTGAGATCCAGGCCACCACAAGCTTGCATCCCTGAATTTTAGGAGCAACAACACATGATTCAAATGAAATCTCAAATATCTGTAAATGCCATAGGTCAGCAGTATTCTCTAAGCACCGTGGAATTTTCCACAGTGAATCTTCAACATATTTTGCTAAAGAGTTCTGTATGAAACCAAAGTGCTCTGGAATCTAAAAAGTACTAGAAAAATGAGCTAATATTATTACACTGGGTTTTTTGTTTGTTTTGTTTCTGTTTTTGCTCTTTCTTTCTTTCTTTCTTTCTTTCTTTCTTTCTTTCTTTCTTTCTTTCTTTCTTTCAGAGGGAAGTTACCCCTGTAACAGACAGAGTTTGGCCAAAAAGAAGGTGAAGTATGCCCCTAAAAGGAATGGGTGGGCCCCAAACAGATGATTTGGAGCCCTGAGGAGAAAAAGCGACAGATTTACTGGGTGATCTGGAAGGGGAAGAGCTAGCAACAAAGTTGAGAGCAAAATGTCATGATGTCTTTTGGAACACGGTGCTTATACAACTGCTCTACATGCTGACTAGGTCAGTAATCACATCACCAAAATCCACATTTTAAAGCAAAGAACATCTTGGGGCTCTCTGCCTATGAGAACCCGTGACTTTGATACAAAAGTTCTTAGACAACTCTGGGATCAAGTCTTACAGGGTTGACATAACAGTGACATCAATGCCTTTGCCTGAGACCTTTGAGATCAGATCTAGGGAAAGGCATGATAGGACAGATCAAAGCCCTGTGAGACCAGCCGCAGGCACAGCAATCCTTCCCTACTTATTCATTGCCAGCTTGTTTTCCCTATCCTGGGAGGGAAAAGCAAAGGGATCACAATTCATGCCACTTTCCATATAGAGAAATTGAATGAAAGAAGAAATTCATGGAATAGATGTGCAAAATCATGCAGAACGTATTCCGCAGAAAAAAACAAAACAAAACAAATAAAACAAAACAAAAAGAACCCCAAAAAACCACTGTCATTCTAGCCTGGCCCCCACAGAGAAGTAAGGAAAAAAAGAGATGTCTATAGTATGGGAAACGGTTAAATCTGGAAAACACTCAACCCTCTACATCTCTCCATGAGCAATCACCACAATGTCCAAGGATTTCAATGAAGGAAGCATCAGATGGAGAAAAAGAGAATTCCAAATGACTAACAAACATCTAGAATTCATAACTCCTCTATTCCTTACAGCATGTTTCATTCAACCAGTAGTTAGAATTTATTTAATTCTGCCCTGCAATTAATTGTTTACATGTTTGTTTTTGTCAGCTTGAGTTTTCCTTGAAGGCACCGGCCCTGCTTTAATCATTTTTATATCATGTATCTAGTCCAACCCATCCCAATTCCAGTATATACCTGGCATATATTAGGCACAACAAAATCAGAGCTATATAATTTTACCCTATTGTGACTCCTGTCTTTATTTCAGTAAATACTCTTACATCTAATCAGTCAGTTTGATGAAGTTCAATGCTTCTAAGAGACTACTAATCCTGAGATAAATATTATACTGCCAAACATATTTGAAAAATTAGGCATACTCTATTCTTTCAGAAAATTACAATATGTATTAGCAAATTAAAGACTCTGAAAAGACTTGCTCTGAAGAGACCAATTTAGCCCTGCTTCACCCGGTCTTTCCTATTATTCTGAATAGGTGCATGTTGTTGTTGTTTTAATCAGACTATTGACATATTCTGGAATTTCTGCTCTTTAGAACATTACTACTCAACAAATGGCCTATGGACCAGCAGCACCCAGAGCTTGTTAGAAATGCAAGATCTCAAGGTTGTAGCATGTCTCAGAATATTATGCTAAGTGAAAAAAGCCAGTTGTAAAAGGTCATATATTGCATGATTCCATTTATGTGAAATGTCCAGAACAGGCACATCCATAGCGATAGTGAGCAGACCGGTGGATGCCACTGGCCAGGGATGGGCAGTAAAGGTAAGACGGCAGGGGGTGCCAATGGGTAGGGATCTCTTTATGGGATGATGAAACTGTTCTAGAATGGATTGTGGCGATGGTTGTATAACCTTAAGAAAACCACTGGAGTGCACACTCTAATTGGGCGAATTGTATGGTATGTGAATTGTATCTCAACAAAGTTGTTATAAAACTTTAATGGCAAATAACCAATTGGAAAAAAAAAAAAAGGAAATACAAGATCTCAGGTTCCACGCCAGCCCTGTTGAACCAGAGCCTGCCCTTTAACAAGATATACAGGTGATTCTCATGCAAATCAGTGCAGAAAACACCTGAGGAAACTCTGGTGGAGTGAAAAAACTTTCTCTTGGAAACCAGATAGATCTACCTGATTCCATCAATTACAAATTATGTGATCTTCTGCAAGAAAATAAGTATCTTGCACGGTCATTATGAAGAGTAAATAAGACAATATGTCCAAGTCATATAATAAATATTAAATAAATTATAGCAATTTATATTATGGTCATTATTCATGCTTTACATATACTTCACTTACTATATAGTATTTAATTATAGTTATTCACTTGAACTAGTCAACAGAAATAATTTGTTAAGAGCCTTGATTCTAGAAGGGTTAGTATAATTAATGTGGATTGTAATCAAAGAGAATTTTACAGTCCCCAAAGTCCCTTTTTGTCGTTCTCTTCAAAGGAGTTATTTTTAGTATAGGAATAAGAGTTTTCGGGGAAAAAACAATGAAATAAAGACAGTAGTCCGCATAGGGTAAAATTATATAGCTCTAATTTTGTTGTGCCTAATATATGCCAGGTAGAAACTGGAATTGGGAAGGCATGGAGTAGACACATGATACAAAAATGTTTAAAGCAAGACCAGTGCCTTCAAAGAAAACTCCAGCTGTCAAAAACAAACATGTAACCAATTAATTGCAGGGCAGAATTAAATAAATTCGAACTGTAGATTGAGTGAAACATGGAGGAAGGAATAGATGAATTGCGAATTTCAAATTCCGATTTCTAAGTTCTAAGTCTGAGGTGTTTCTCCTTGGATTGCCTCCTCTCCTTTCCTCTGGAGCAGAAATGGATGACTCAGAAGTGAAATTTAAGTCTCATGCCTGTAAGTTCAGATTCCTGAGAACCGCACATTCTATACCATTACATTAATACCCAAATGTTTAATTAGCACTTCAGTTTCAATTTAGCCTAGGCATGAACAAACAATATCCATTTAAAAAATCACACTAGTCTGATTTTACTGTTCCATGTAACAGAGAGTTACTGAGCTATTATCAGAAAAAAAAATATATATATATACACAAAAGTTGGTTGAGGAAGAAGTAAAACTCATTGAGAAAAATGATGTTTCGCATGCAAATATCTGTCCACATTTTTGGTTTTTGCTACATTATTTAATATATATCCTGTGAACTCCATCTGTATTTTTTAGAATTTTATTTTATTATAGGAATGTGGGGGGACAAATGAGGGTTAAGTACATAAGTAGGTGGCATGCAGGTGAAGTTTGGGCTTCTGACTGACCCTCACTTCCTCTGGTAATTAAGCAAGCAAGTACCCTTTGTGTTGTCACATGCTCTCCATCACTTCCTCCTTCTCCTAGCAGTGCCCAGTGATTGCCAATCCCCGCTTTGTGCTAATGTGACTAATGTTTAAGGCCCACTTATGAGTGAGAACATGTTGGTATTCAGTTATTTGTTTCTGTGATAGTTCACTTAGTAGTCTCCAATTCAATCCAATTCAATGCAAAGCCCATGATTTTGTTCCTCTTTATGGCTGCATAATACTCCACTATGTATATGTACCACATTTTCCTTATCCAGTCCACTTTTGTTGGTCAGTAGGGTGGGTTCCATGTTTTTGCTATTGTGACTAGTGTGCGCAATAAACATGTGTGCGCACATATCTTTTTTGTAGAATAATTTATAAGCTCCTCTGTGTATATTCCTGGGAGAGGGATTTCTGGATCATATGGAAGGTCAATTTTTAGTTCTTATAGGAACTGTCACACTGCTTTCTTTCTTTCTTTCTTTCTTTTTGAGCTGGAGTCTCACTCTGTTGCCCAAATTGGAGTGCAGAGATGCACGCTCCTGGCCACTGCAGCCTCGACCTGCTGGGCTCCAGCGAGCCTTCTGCCTCAACCTTCCAAGTAGCTAGAACTACAGTCGTACGCTACCATGCCCAGCTAACTTTTTGATTTATTGTAGAGATGAGGTCTCACCAAGTTGCCCAGGCGGGTCTCGAACCCGCGGGCTCAGGCAATCCACTCACCTCAGCTTCCCAAAGCACGGGATTACAGGCTGAGCCACCGAGTCGGCTTTACACTGCTTTCTAAAGAAGCTGAACTAGTTTGTGCTCCCACCAACAGGGTAGAAGCGTTCCATTTTCTCAACACCTGCACCAGCATCTGTTGTTTTTTTTTTTATTTATTAAGGATGGCCATCCTTACCGGAGTTAGATGGTATCTCATTGCAGCTTTGATTTGCATTTCTCTGATGATTAGTGAGGCTGAGTGCTTTTTTCAGGTGTCTATTGGCTACTTGTATGTCATCTTTTGAGAAGTGTCTGTTCATGTCCTTTCTCACTTTTTAATAAGGCTGTTTGTCTTTTTCCTTTCACTTTGAGTTCCTTATAGGTCCTAGATGTTAGGCCTTTGTAAGTTGCATAATTTGCCAATATTTTTTCTTATTCTGTGGGTTGTCTCTTTATTCTCTTGATAGTTTCTTTTGCTGTGCAAAAGCTTTTCAGTTTGAAAAGGTGCCACTTGTCTATCTTAGTTTTTATGGCATTTTCTTTTGGGAACTTTGTCAGGAATTCCTTGCCTACTTTGATGTGTATAAGGGTGTTTCCTATGTTTCCTTCTAGGATTCTTACAGTTTGAAGTTTTACGTTTAGGTCTTTGATCCATTTTAAGTTGATTTTTGTATATGGTGATAGGTAAAGGTCTAGTCCATCTATATTTTATACCCACAAATGCTTTAAATGGTCAAAGCACATTTTATTGTAGAATTATAAGTAAGTAAAATTCCTAGAAATGATATGCTTCAATCTCTCTGTATATAATCTTTTATCTATATTATATATTTATGTATTACACATTTTATTTGATATATGTGTGTGTATGTGTGTGTGTGTGTATACATACACACACACACACACACACGCTCAGAGGTCCTTTCACAATTACGTCTATTTAAAGCTTACAATATTTCCATAGAGGTAAAAGTAAACACATACACACACACACACACACACACACACACACACACACACACACACACACACAAAACAAAACACAGTATATTTTTTAATAGGATATTTCAGAGGCCTGGGAAGATTAAGGAACTTATTAAGGGATACACAGTGTTTTACAGGCAAGGCCAGAATAAGAACTCAGGGTTTTGTTGCAGTTATTTTTTTTTTGCAATCCATTTCTTTGCTAAATCTTCTACAGTATCAAATTAAGTTTTCCAGAAGTTTGGGTTCTGAAGTGTAAGAGCCTATGTGTTTTTACAGTAGTTTAGTAAGCTGGAAATGTGATTACCTGTCTTATGTAGAAACCATTTTCCCATCCATCTGGCTAGGAGTGTGGGTCTGATCTTGACTACAGCAGCATGGATATTCTTCTATCTGGATTCCCTATGTCCATTATCACAGAGAGAACTCTGTAAGAGGAAAGACTGGGTAATATGAAGTCTCTACAGCTCCCTATGTATGCTTAACAAATGTCAAGTAAAAACAAAAATGACATTAAGAGTTTACTTCATCCTAATGTTGAAAGGGGTATGATATGAACTTCTTTACTCACAGAATTGGTAGTGTTTATTACTTATGATTAAAGAACTTTTGCATCCCTCCTAGATTCCAGCAAACCTTCGTGACATAATACACTGTGATGCATGCACTGCTTTTTCTTGTTTTCCCTCCATTTTATTCTCCCATATGGCATCAGATCCATTTATGGTAACCCACATTTGATGATAAACCCTCAGGGTTTCAGTTATTTATACATACTAGTTCTTTTTTCTCACCTCTCCCATTTCTAGCATTTATTTTTGTTAAGAAAGTACTCATTCATTTTATTAAACTTATTTCATTGCCAATTTGATCCTCCCTCCTCCAGTTTAGCCATATAAATGCATGCTGAAAATACTGGCCACTTGAGGGGCTTTTAAATATGTCCATACATTTTTACATCAAATACAGCAGATAGAATTTGCACCCTTTCACTACAAAGCCATTGTGTGTGTGTGTGTGTGTGTGTAAAGAAATAAGGTTCAGTTTTTATTATCAATCCAACACCAGCAACATCAAGAAGTTCAACTACTAGTTTTTGTCTTAAAAACGTGTTTAGTTTACTTCTGTCAAATGTCAAAGACTGTCAAAATGAAATCTGCACAGGTTCCTTGTTGCTATAAACAGTCAGCATTACAAGCGTTGTAACTAGAAAATAATAAAGCATTAACCGGCCCTGACCCTGAAGAGGACTTTCTGCCCTAGTAGTGAGTGCTTAAGAAGCAGGCAAGGCACAGAGACCAACAGTAAAGGACCCCAGTGCTTCCTATGAGGCAGTGGAGAGTAACAGGGAGGGCAGAGATGAATTCCTAGGCTACTTCAATAGACAAAGGTCTGCAAAGAGGTTTGCTGCTTCTACATGCTAGATCAACATTTACCACAAAAAGACTGGGCAGGCCAAACGTAGCACCCCTAGTGCTAGGTTCTGGAACAACCTGGTTAAAGTGCCCTGTGACTGGTATAGTCTCCTCATTTCCAAAAAGAGAAAATAAAATGATGATCTAGGGTCCCTATCATTTTCAGACTATTGTGTGCCTTTAGTCTGGGATGAGATTTTCTTTTTTGGAATATTGAGAATATTGAGATTATGGAAAAAGGCAGAACCTTTCTAGAGTCACGTTACTTCATGATCACACTTGTTATTCAACAAAAGGCAATTTCTGGCTCATTGAACCACACTCTTGAATGGTAATTTGTAAAAGATGTCTACCTGTTCTGAATTTGTCAAACCAAGAGATAAATCTGATGAGAAGTGGCAGAGAATAGCCTCTTTTTGCCAAAATGGTTGTACTGAATTAATGTAGCTGAATTTATCAACTCATTTTCCTATCTTCGGAGATTTGCATTTCAACAATTGTTTTCCGTGATGGAAAATTGCAGTAAGCATCTAAGTGCACACACAAAAAGGAAATAAAGCGATTTAGAGATGTGGGTTTTTTTTTTTTTCACAGCAACTATTTAAAACTCTCCGGATTTCTTCACACCTCTATTCTACTTCACCACCATGCCCTGACCCAAGTCACATGCCCAATACTCACATTGAGAGCAACTGATCTGCCCCATAGAATTCACTGAGAAAGCAGAATAATTTAGATAGAAACTTGCTCAACATTTATCTGTCACATAGTTCCTGTGTCAATTATTTCTTCTTTCCTTCTGTTGTAATGGAAGATTAGACCTTCTGCATATCAAGGATAATTCTTACAACTAGCATTAATTTTACCTTTTTTTTTTGCCCAAATTCTTCAACATCCACTTCAAGGGACCCTATAGACTTACAATTCTTAAAGAGGTATACAAATCAACTTAAAATAAATACATGAGTGGAGGTGGCATAGTCAAGTAAATTGCTAACTCTTGCAAGATGGGGAAGGAGTTGGCAGCCTCACCACCTTATAATAACAATGCCCATCATGGATTTAATGAGATAAAAACTTCACTGAGGGCAAAAGTCTTATATTGCTTGTCTATTATATTCCTAGTGCTAGAACATAACAAATAATTTTTTTTTTCTAAATGTTGAATGAATTCATAGTTCATGGTGGCCAAATCTTCATATCGCAAAAAATAATATTTACTATCTCCCATTTTGCACTACTCTTTGTTGTACATATATTGGAGGTATTGGAGAGACCTCTCTATATTTGTCTAGTTTATGTTGTTAATTAGCTACTTGCAGCCGGGCTCAGTGGCTCAGCCTGTAATCCCGCGCCTTTGGGAGACTGAGGTGAGTGAATTGCCTGAGCTCGCGGGTTCAAGACCCGCCTGGGCAGCGAGACCTCATCTCTACAATTAAAAAAAAAAAATCAGCCAGGCATGGTAGTGCATGCCTGTAATTCCGGCTACTTGGAAGGCTGAGGCGGAAGGATCGCTGGAGCCCAGCAGGCGAGGCTGCGGTGGCCGGGAGCAGCCACTGCACTCCAGTCTGGACGACAGAGTGAGACTCCAACTCAAAAACAAACAAAAAAAAGTTAGCTACTTGGCCTGAAATAAAGTTCATTTCTCTAGGACTACTCAATTTTATCATCTGTGAAATGGAAATAATATTTCAAGGAATAGTTGTGAGGTTTAAATATATACTCATGATACACTCAAAAGTCAAAAGAGCTATTTGAATGCTAGGCATTCTTTTGTATATCTCAAAAATAGTCAGCATGGCACCCATTGAAAACCTAGTGAATGTCATTAAGGGTTTGTCATGTTTTTTACATACAGCCTCCCAATACCAAGGCTTTTGTTTCAGTTTAAGGCAGTGGTTGTCCTTTTTTGTTTGCATGTTTTCTTTGTTACAGCATGATAATTTTCTGCATATGCACCTTGTTCTCCCAGAAAAATAAAAAACGCAAAAGAGAAAAGGGAATAAGATTTCCACATGGATTCCATTTGCAGCATTTTAACAGTTTTTTTCTGAAAACTTTATATTTTCTGATGCTCTTAAGACAAAAATGGACCTCTAAAATGCCACAGAATTTTATAAGAGTTTTACAATTATGAGTATAAAAGGATAATTATTTTTGTCATTCTTACACAGCATCGTATAACAATGAAAAATTTCATTTTTGACTCATTTTCAACTTGTGATTCACTATGGCTCCTACAATCTGACTTGGATCTAACAATTTCTGTCATGACACATGACTTAGTTTCCTTTTAAAATGTAATACCTGTCTTTTCATTTAATTTTACTTTCTTTGTGATCATTCCTCTTACTCGCCAAGGACATAGTTAGCTCTAATTGTATACGTGAGATTAAGAATCCCTTTGGATTTTGGGTGTCAACTACAAATTTAATGAACATGCTTATTATTCCCCCATTCTTGTCATGGGTAAAATCACACAGAACGACTGCAGGGGGAAGCTGGAGTGAAAGCAAATATAGACAAATATATTTAATTTATCTGCAAGGTTAAACACAGACCCAATTATCACAGATAAATTTACATGAACATGTCATAAATGCCCTTTGAGACAATTAATTAATTAACTCAACTGACCTTTATCAAATACCATCTAAGTGCCATACACTTTGTTTTGTGTAACAGGGGATTTTAAATGTTTTTCAGATACACTGGACAACAAGCAATGCAGGACAGAGTCTTCAAGAGAAGGGAACCAAATGAAGTGAACCCTGGGATTATCCCAGTTTAACACCAAGAGAGAGCTTCTGAGCTGCAGTGCTGGGAAGGGAAATCCAAACAGAGCCCAGGTTCTTGCTGAGTTGAAGAGACCAAGTTGAGAATTCTGAGACCAACGCAGCTAGAGTTGGCAGGGCAGACTACCAGAGAGAGAGGAGAGCTGCAAAGAGTGAGAGAGTTCCAGAAATCTGTCAGTTATAACTGATCAGTGCCATTGTGTGAAGATTCTACCTGAGTCCAGGGACAGAACCACTGGGAAGAAGCTGCAAGAAAAATATGCAAACCACGTAGGCCAGATGTAGTTTGTATTTCCATCAATCAGCAGGGAAAGACCTCCTAACACATGGGGCATCTGGTCGGGCATTCTGAAGGGCACTGCCTCAGTAGCAGTGCCAGAGCAGCCTTACACTAAAGGCTTTCTTAGTTCCTCCTAACACAGCTTGAAAGCAAGCCTCGAAAAGATTGAACTGTTTCCAACTTGAATATATCCCAGAACAAAGATAAAACATCTTAGAGGAATACGGAAAATCTAGTACTCAGTGACATATTCAACGATTCAAAATATCTGGCATCAAATAAAGCAATCTTTAGATACGTAAACAAAGCAGAAACACACAATTTGTAAAAAGAAGAAAAATCAGTCAATATAAATGGATCCAGACATGACACAGATGATACCATTAAGTAGCTAAAGCCACAAGAGCTTATATATGACCCCCTCCCCCCCCACAGTCTCTCTATGTTTAAGATGGTAATGGAATGCATGAACATGATAAGGCGAAACATACAAGATATAGAAAGAACCAAGTCAGACTTCTAGAGATGAAATATACAATGTCTGAAATGAAAAGTATGCCGACCAGGATTAGTAGTGTATTTGAAACTGCAGAAGAAAAGATTAGTGAGATATAGAGCTATTAACTATCTAAAAGGAACCAGGGAGAAAAAAGACAGGGAGAAAAATATCAGTGAACAGCAGGACATAAGACGGCCACATAAAGGGATAATTGGAATCTCAGTAGTAGAGAGGAATGGGGGAGGAGAGAGGGAAACAGATAAGATATTTGAAGGACTAACATCCCCCCAAATTTCCAAATCTGATAAAAATTGTAAGCCCGCAGATTCAAGAAGCTTTACAAATGTGAAGTGCACATGTGCGCCCACACACACACACAAATGAAGAAAACTGCACCAAGTAATATCATAATCAAACTGCTTCAAAATAGTGATGAAGAGGAAATCTTAAAAGCAGCCAGAGAAAAAACATACATTATGTATAGTGGTATAAAGGCAAGAATAAGAGCCAAATCCTGGTCAGAGACAATGCAGATCACATGTGAGTAGAGCAATACCTTAACAATCCGAAGAAAAGAAATAACTACTCCACCCAGAATTCAGAGCCAAAGAAAATATCTTGTACATATAACAGTGAAATGAGAGAAAAGTAGTTTGTGGGAGGCGAGGAGACAGTGTAAGAAAAGCTGTGGAGGTGGGAAAAGGCAGAGTGATTTCAGAAATAGACAGAAAAAGGATGACATGCAGGTGAGTAGATGGAGGGGCAGGGCTGGTCACCAGGTGAAAAGCAGGTTCGTAGCTGATTTCAGAGGTTGTTGATATCTATTTCAATAAAGGTACTTTTTTTTTTTTCCGGGCAAAGTGGGGAGTTCAATGATGATTTTAAAATGGGATGATCTGATATACAGGGTTTTAGAAACTTTGTTCTGAATAAAGAGCGAAGACCCCACTGGGGAGGCAAATTTTGGAGAAAAATAATTATAAAATTATTTTATTGTATTATTACTTTTTGACACCATAAATATATACAATTTTTGTTTGTCAATGATACATTAACAAAATGAGGTAGGCGCTTATTAAAAGTAGTCAATATAATTTTGATGTCAATAGGCACGAAAGGGCACATCTTAGAAGTGGATTATAAATGATTCATCTAAACCTCTATTGGTGCTTTACAAAATAATGTTCTGACTCCTTTTTGACTCCTACAATAACTTAAGCACTCAACATTTTATTCTAGTAGAAAGAGCAGGGGCTGTACTCCGTTGCTCCATCACTTCCTGGCTGTGTAAAACTGGGCAGAATACGGCATGACCACACCTGTTTTTCAGTTTCAAAGTCTCTTTATTTTATAGTTTATTTCAAAACAACTTTAAAATAACAATATGACTATTTTTGCTAACTATTTTTGTGCACAGTCTTAAGAACAGATTTAGATATCCCAAAAGATGGAGTCAGTGCTGTCTCATTTGGATGATAAAAAGACTGGATAGTACTGCAGTTTAACTCTCCAATCTCTTTTATTTTGTGGTTATGTGGCCAAGATTTATTTGGCATACCCAAAAGCCTGTATTTCTCTTGCTGCAGCTCCTTTTTTTAAAGTATGAAGGGTATCCAAAAATTCATCCTCACTTCTGCTTTGATAAATTAATATAAAATTAAATTCTAGGTAAAATTAAACAGATAATATATTAAAGAGTTTGTTCCAAAATAATGTATTTTTTTATGGAGATAAAATTCAGCCCAAAGTATATATGCATATATTTTAAAATATGAGTTTCCTCTCTGCTAAAGCTCACAGACATGCTGGATAAGCCCCTTAAACTAAACACAGAGTTCAGGGGGGAGAGGCTCAAATTCTGATTGGTCTTTCAACCCTGCTTTTATGATTTAGGTATAGAGTTATTTAATAAATCTGAATGCCTGACTCCAAACACTGGAAAAACCTGCAAGTTTAAGCACTGAGTACCTGATTATAAGACAATCTGCACTGCTGATTCTCTGACTTCTTAGAAAAGATGCCTTAGGCTTCACATTTCCTGGCAGGAGGTCTTAAACAGCCAACTGTGCAAGAATTAGGAATCCTAACATTGTTTTACTTTTATTTCTATGGTAGTCCAAGCTCTGCTACAGGAATATCTATGAAACAAAAGTTATACACTTCTAAGTGTCACCAATAGCTGCGACAATTGACCAAAAAACAAAATAGGCTCTGTAGAGTTTACTTCAAGGCAGAAAAAAATCATAGAACTATAAAATGAAAAGTCATCTTTCCTTTGAAAAAAAATGCTTTTAGTAGACAGGCTAATTTAAAGCAGAACTGCTTTTATTAAGCAAGCCAATTTTTTAAAAAGCATGAATGTTCAAGCATTTAACAATTTCAGTTAACTCAAAAATTATGAAGCATGAAGACAACTAGAAATGTTGAATTAGTTTGGAATTATTTACATAATTGCTATTAATATCTTCATATTCCAATATGCAATTGATAACCATTTTCATGTAAGTGCGCTACTTCCCCTACAGTGTTATTACAATGATTGTATACCACTTTGTTGGGGTGGTGATGAGGTGATATGTAACCTACCAATCACTGACTCATTCAACTTTGAGTTTTTGAAGATTTGATGCCTGCAAGCAGAGAGAGATGCTGTGAGGGAACATGAAGATGAACAAAATATAACTTCTGTCTGCCATTTAGCAAGCAGGTTAAAAGTACTGGCTATAAAAGGCTCTATTCTCATTAATATTTGAGATGTTTATTTAAAGTTTCAAGTGCTGTAATTCTTGGAAAGTATTTTATTAGGTCAAGGTAAACTTGTCCTTACCCCTACTCTCTATGAGATACTTAAATTAAACCTAGATATTTGGTTCCATTTAAAAAAAAACCCAGCTAGATAGTTTTCTAAATATTTATGTTTACATTTGAATAAGTTTATAAGGTAGTAAGAGCCTAAAGTTACATGGTTGATAGGCAAGAAAAAGAAATCCTCTGAAATATATTATTCTTGAGTACAATGGCTAATCAGTCTGGGTAGTTTCAGCATGCCAAGTGCAAGAGAGTTGTGTAAGATATTTGGTGTTATAAACCAATGTCAATAGTTGTCATTTTTTTTTTTTTTTTTTTTTTTTTGAGTTGGAGTCTCACTCTGTCGCTCAGGCTGGAGTGCTGCAACCTTGACCTGATGGGCTCAGGTGATCCTTCCGCCTCAGCCTTCCAAGTAGCCAGAACTACAGGTGCGTGCTACCATGCCCAGCTGATTTTTGATGTAGTGTAGAGAGGAGGTCTCGCCAAGTTGCTTGGGCGGGTCTTGAACCCACAGGCTCAGGCAATCCACTTGCCTCAGCCTCCCAAAGTCCTGGAATTACAGACTTGAGCCACCGCACCTGGCAGGAGATCCTTCTGCCTCAGCCTCCTGAGTAGCTGGGAATATAGGTATGCACCACTATATCAGGATAATTTTTTGAATTTTTTGTAGAGATGAGGCCTCACTATGCTGCCAAGACAAGTCTCTCACTACTAGGCTCACACAGTCTTCCGGCCTCAGTATCCCAAAGTGCTGGGATTACAGGTGTGAGCCACTGCACCCGGTCTCAATAGTTGTTATTTATACAACAAACTGCTAAGATCTAGCACTACTTTGTTGGACAGTGCTGGGAATTATTCAGTCATAGTAATTAATTTCAATTTCTTATTCGCACATAAGATGTTTGCAGTTGACTGACTATATATATAACCTAGAGTCACTCAGAAAGAGTGAGTTGCGTTTAAACATCTTTATACATCCAGGATTAAGTGCTTAAGTCACTGCTGCTTTATTAATGTAACTGCTTCCTTTTGTCTCTTTCAGGAGATGGGCAAACAGAATGCATTAACATTCAACATGCAGTTACCAAATGTTTACTGAGCATTAAAGTAGGGAAAGCACAGGATTAAAATGGATTGCTTGTATTGAACTTCTACTTTACATAGCCACTGGCAGTACGTAAAAACCACCACTTTCTCATTTAACATTCGGAAATTCTTAGTAGGGATGTCTTTCCTATAGTTATTTTAAAATAGGTTGTATATACTGGAGATATAATATATATTTATATAAGACAAGAAATGTAAACAATTGATCTTTCAGTATGTCACTCCTTGAGTTAATAACTAAGTGAAGCTTAGAATAAATATTAACTTGAAACTGTTTCATGGATGATGGAGATTTAAAAAATGCAACGATGCTCGCAATTTTAACACATTTGTCTTGAAATTTTTAAAATCCTTTATAAATAATACTTAAAAATGGAAATTTTGCTGTTAAATGAAAAATAAAAGGCTAACTAAGATATGTGGTCTATTTTACATTCCATTAAATAGACGATGGATACAACTTTTCAGTGATTAGAAGTCACATGTCTAATGCTTAAAAACTCAAGCAAAAAAAAAAACAAAACAAAACAAACTCCAGCAATAAATGACATTTCAGAACGTCCTTATAAACAAAATGTAAACAGTCTAATAAATTTACCTCTGTACAAATTTTTTATGCAGAGCATTATGTAAATTATTATGTGAAAATATACAAAAACCTAAAAGATGAATAATGCTAGAAGAGGCAGTAACTCGAAGTATCTTAAAACTTCACACAGAAAACAAGTCGGCCTTTCCTCCCCATCAGTTTTTGCACTTAGAGAATTCAGTTCATTCTCTCAAAGCATTTTGATTGTTATTATTTTAGCAATTTTATATTTTTCTTCCTTACTAGACATTGAATCTTCAAACAATATAGGTTTGGTATACACAAACATTTCAGGGCTATGCATTTTACTTTATCAACTTCGATTGGTCCCTTCCTGAAATAAATTGATAGTCTCATAAATACAAATGCGGCAATATTAACTTAAGTATTATTAATAAGAAGATAACAATCTGCTATCTAAGCTTTAATGATTATGTAATAGATATTTTTCATTTTGTTGGCACTGGGTTTCAGTTTATTTCCTCAGTTCACTTTATCTATGAAAAGTACAGACTGACTAGGAGAAGCTTCCTTTATCATTGCGATGAGTGTTGAGAAACCACAGTCATGTGCGTGAACCAGCCTGACTGTGTTCTATTACAAGATTGAGTCATGAATCCAAATGCAGATGAGAAATCAAGCAAAGTACACATAGTATCAAGAAGTCTGTATGTCAGAAAGATATATCATTTGGTGGGGGAATCCAGTCAAACTACAGAATTCATTGTTTTCTGCTTTGAGTAATTTCAACCTTCAAAGGCACAATTCTGAAATGAATTACACATACAACTACTTTATTTATCTGTTTTATCAGGTATTAAGATACTCAAAAAGTGATTTTTTTTCCCCAGACAACTATAGCTTAGTCTTATAATTAACTCAAACTTAAAACATTCCAAATTTAGAGGGAATCTTGTAAAATGCATTACAAACTTCTTTCCTTTCCTATGGTACGGTTCTGATCATCAACGACTTCATCTAGCTAGGAGCCAGAAGTGCTTCAGGAACTACTAGTTGGCTGGCCCCTCTGAACACAACCCGGTCCCAGATTCTCATGATTTGGCAGCTTCTTCATTATTTTCAAATACATGTTTGGAAGCTTTTTTACTACGTCTTTTCCTTGTTAGGCTACAGGCAGTCTCTTTCTGTGGTCAGTCTGAACTAAAAGAGTCTCTGGCTGTTCATTTTCTGTTGTAAGCTGGAAAACCAACCAGGTAACCAGCCTTCTTTGAATTGTATGCAAATTAAGAATAAATCGACCTTGAGGCGAGCTGAAGGGTTTCCATTTTTGGTATAAAAATCAGGAACTTTGTTGTTTGGGTTTACTATGTCCTAGATATTTGAGGTTCACAGATAAGTCACTTCCTGATAAGTGAGATTCTATTATGTTATTGAAATAAAACACAATGGTTTACAAAATTCAACTGGATTTACAAAATTCAGCTGGGGGCTGCCTGACATACTTAAGGTAAATAAAACCTTTCAAAATGTTAATCATAATATCCATGGTGGGTTTGGACAGATTTCCTTAAAAAAAAAAAATAGTGTTCTGGATCTTTAACCAGGATAACAGAAGCATTGATAGGGGTATGGTTTGGAATCAGTTTTAAGAGAACAAAGAAAGGATAAATCTCTTTAGAATTAAAAGACTTCTACCTCAACAATATGGGAAAACTCTTGTAAGCTTTGATGAAACAGAAAAGTCCCTTAATCCAATGCATAATTCTTTTAAGACAGGATAGGACACTCTTGGGTCTGTATACTTAAAATTCATTAATGATCTTAGCATGAGAATTAGATCAGGCATTTATTCCACAATCAGACAATTTGTGAAAGAAAATCTTCCATCTCACTTTCTGGCTTTCAGCCTCTGGAGGACTTATCCCATAGCTCATGAAACTGAAGTGTTTTCTTTCTCACTGTCAGTTGGGTAGGCAAAACCCAAGGATTACAATCCCCCTATGAATATAGCATCAGTTGTCACAGATTCAGGTATGGTTCTTTTCATCCTGGGTTCTATGCATGAATGGATTGCCTTTTCATTGCTTAGATGTCTAAAGCAGGACTTTTAGAATACTGAAAGTGGAAGAAAATGCCTTGATCTCTCCTAGGTCTTCTCAATGGGGAGCCAAAGACATTTTGCCAAGAATTGTCCTCTCTCTGCATTACTGAGCTGCTCCTGTGTACTGTAGGGTATCTATGAATCTTGGCCTCTGCCCAGCATCCTCAGTCTTTGTGAGATGTGCAAATGTCCTAATATTTTTCCAAATGTCACCTGAAAGTTTGGTGCCACCACCAAATGAGTACCCCTTTAGAAGCTGTGCTGAAATGTCTATGGAAATAAATACCACTACCTGCCCCCTACCCCCCGCCCCCCCAGCACAAACAAACAGGTTAAAATAAGACCAGCATGGATAGAAATTCCATTAAAGAGTAGCTGAGTCAATATGCAATTGAAGGATGTTTGCTTGGAACCTCTCTGTGACAGAGTCCTCACACCTGATTATAGTATGCTTGTATTTGCCTCAAAACTATAAGCTCCTTTAGGGCGAGGTCCTTGTTCCTTTTATTTGTCATTATAATCACAGTGCTATGCAAAGTGTTTACCATAAATAAACACTGAAACAACAAACAAGTAAATGAGTGAACACAGCAAAGTCACATTCAAGACCCCCACAATCAAACAGAGATGAGTCCTGTCACACATGGTTGATGGCATGCAAAAGGTCAACAGAGAAAATTGTCTACTTCTATGGAGTTACTTTTCTTAGTCTGCCAAAAATCATCTTTTAAAAATTATCTTGGGAAATATCCACTTTTGTCTTTGCAGAAACTACCATTTGCTAAATAACATTTTCCCAATCTACAGCATGCTTACATAACCCAGAAATAAGCCGAAACCTCTCTCATATTCACACTTCTGCATTCCTTCATTCAACAAAATATGAGGACTATTATTGTTATCTATTATTATTATCTTATTATCTATATCTTTGTCTATTAAGCATCCCTCTAGATTCTGGGACTTGTACCCTGGTGAACAATATGGATAGAACTCTTGCCTTTAGAGGGTTTTAAGGACATTTCTGTTTTTTTGGCCTGAAGTCATCCTAGGTGCTAAACTCCTTTATAGGAATTGGAATGCTCATTATAATAAATTTCAGGAAGTGTGTAAATTATTCTAATCCTATTCACAGTAGTTTATGTCTTTGCAGTCTTGCCCTCTACCCAAGGCAGATTATCAAAATAGATCTTTCAAATACTGTGCTGCCCCAAAGAGGAATGGCAAAGAAATTCCCTAACTCTTTCTATGTAAATATCTATAGAAAATGATGTATATCTTGAAACTTCACATCTTCTTTAACAAAATATGAAAGAGAATGTGAACCTTAGCCCTGACATCATACTTTTGTTCTCTTTGATTTCTTAAGTGAATCCTACCACAACTGAAGACTAGTGAAAAAAATTAAAACCAATGTAAGTATCACATGTAATAGAGTCATTCCAGGATTTTCAGAATTAGAAAAACTGACATGATTAAACAATCCTGTTTTTAAAAATGTTTAAATGGATAAATTGGCAGTTGTTTATTATAACCTGACTTAAAATGTTATTTAAATTTGAAAATAAAAAGCAAAAAATAAACCCACATGGTATTTATCCTATGATTTTGTATCCTATAATTTTGCAATGGGGGAAGATACTTGTCCAAGGTGATATTTTGCTAACAATTTAGTATTACCTAATTCTATAACATTGAGAACTGTAAGCCATCTTGTAAACTGTTTATTCCCACTAACTCATTTGATTAAAAAAAAAAAAACAAAACACCCAAACCACAGAACTATAAATTATAGTCAGGCTTGGCTCATAAACTCAAAAAACAGGTAGTTTCTTTAAGACCTATGTGTGCTGTGGCAATCTATCTTAGAAGACCAATGATTCAAGAAAAAAAAAAAAATCTTTCTCTTCTTCCACAGAAATAGAACAGTGGCTAGACATATGGCTGCCTAACTACAATCTTTTTCCCAGTCTTCCTTGCAATTATGAATAGCTTTGTGACTATTTTTTTCCCCCAGTGCTGAGAGGATCTGACAAGTGCTACTTCCATGTCTAACCACAAATCCCCCACATTTGCTCCTCTATATTCTTTTGCCCTCTGCATATGCTGGAATGATGCTAACCAGGGTGACCTTGAAAATTATCACATAAAGTAGAACTCATTGATCTAGAACACCTGTTGAAGAGCATGAAGTGAACAATTCATAAACTTATGTATTCTTGAGTCATTGAATTGTGAGGGATCTTTCGTTAAAGAAATTTTGCGTTTCCTATCTAATATGCAGTCCTGATAAATTCCTTAGCAAATTAATTTCATTTTGTGTCTTCTCTCATACCTTTAAGATAATGTTAATATTATTAAACTTTTATTTTTTAAAATGCTAAGTTTTTGTTACCCCCAATGTTAAGCACTTTACCCAAATCATATTATTTATTGACCATAAATCCTATCAGGTAGATTCAATAGTTTTACAGATTAGAAAATTAAGGACCCCTCAGATAACTTGGTGAATTTGCGATAAGAATCTCTGTCTGTCTGACTGTTTTTGCTCTTTGTTCTGAACAATAATTACTTGTTTTTCTGGAGTTATACTTGCTACTTGTATAAATTAGCGGTAGCCCAGAGGTCCAGTATCTAAAAGAAATGATGTTAGGAGTAAAAACATCTTAATAAAAAGAATCCCAACAATTTCAATTTTATTTAGATGGCCAATACCCCTTGTTCTTATCTCAGCAGTACAAGACAGTTGAGATGACTGATCTAAATTACAGGTTTACATTGCAAAAACTAAATTGCAGAAATATGGTGGTTGGCATCTATCCCAGAAAGCTTGCCCTTGTTTTCCCCTAGAACACAAAGTATGCATATAGGAAGTAAAGATGAATATGACTTCGATGAATATCCTTCAAGGGATAATCAAGTTAATGCATAGATTTTGGTATTAGCCGAAAATCCCAAAGGAGTCCCTTTCGCTTTCGCTAAGAATTCAATAAAAGAATACATCAGGAGATAATTTGTGTCAAAAGAAAAAATTTAGACAAATTAGAGTTACCAGAGTTTAAGTGAACAAAGAATGATTTTCGAATCCGGCAGTCCCTCAAAACTAGAATAGGCTCAGAGAGACTGTTGTCCCTGCTGTCAAAGAGGATTTATGAACAAAAAAGGAAAATGAAATGCAGAAAATGGAAGTAAGGTACAAAAATAGCTGGCATTTGCCTTATTTGAACATGGTTTGAAGAGTTGACTGCTGTGATTGGCTGAAACTCTATGACTGGCACAAGAGTAGGTTACAGTCTGTTTTCACATCTAGTAAGGTTACAGTTTACTATGTAGAGAGAGACTTTTTTTTTTTTTTTGAGTTGGAGTCTCACTCTGTCGCCCAGACTGGAGTGCAGTAGCCGTTCCCTGCCACCGCAGCCTCGACCTGCTGGGCTCTGGCGATCCTTCCGCCTCAGCCTTCCAAGTAGCCAGAATTACAGGCATGCGCTACCACGCCCGGCTGATTTTTTGATTTATTGTAGAGATGAGGTTCGCTGCCCAGGCGGGTCTCCAACCCGCGGGCTCAGGCAATCCACTCACCTCAGCCTCCCAAAGGTGCGGGATTACAGGCTGAGCCACCGAGCCCGGCTGAGAGAGACTTTTAGGAGGAACTTAAAATACATAAGGAGGCAGCTTTAGGCTAACCTTTATTGAACATTGGTAAGAAGACCAAAAGTTCCTTACATGAAAATGGAACTTGAAGTGTTGATTGAATGAAAGAAGAAACACAAGTTCAAAGGAAGAAACTTCTAAGTAAATTGCAAAAATATATTTGATTACAATAATGCACATCACTGGAGAGAGTCTAGAGAGCCATTTTATTATTATAGGCTTTCATGTACCATCTTCCAAATGCGTTTATATCTCTTTGTTTATCATTTTTTCCATTTAGCATCTTGCACATATTTACTAAATCCTCTGCTGGCCAGGCCATCAAGTACACTGCTAACTCTATAGCTGAGTTACAAGTGCAACAGTGAAGGTACACAAAGATCAAAATGGCATGAGAGGGGGTACTCAGAAGAGACTGGCAAGAAAAGGGTGTCTCAGAGTGGGTAATAGTTAAAATATAACTTGATGTAATTGGATAAGTGTTAAACTCATGAATAAAAATTCAATCTTTGAATAATTATTTAATAAACAGCAGCCATGGTGTATTCTAAACTTGACTGAAACTCAAATTCTTACTATTTGGCCAGGTAACTTCTTCAATGCCCTAAATGGACTATTTTATAAGTTGAGGTCAGACTGTCCTACTTAAGTTTTAATTTGCTTACAACAGAAACTCTTATTTAACCAAATACAATAATTCTGGTTACGGATTAAACTACCCTTGCACAAATGGGATTCCAAAACACTTAAGCAGTATGCAAAGCTACCCCCAAACTTCTTGCAAAGCACTTCAGAATTTAAAGTGATAATAGCAACACTTCCACTATAGCTGAGCAGAGTCGTCTTAACAAAGTCAGTCTTTCCAAAGAAAAGGAAAACAAAAAGAATTCCATGTATGTTCACTACTGCAAAGTTGTGGAAGGTCAAAGGGTAGAGTTTGACCACCAGTAATGATTCTTTTTTCTTTATCAAATAGTGCCTTATCTAAATTTTACTAAGGGAAAGCAAACATCAAGGGGAGAAAATACATATATATTTGGTCTTCGGAACTAGTGAGCAACAGTGTGTTGTCCTGGTAATCACAAGGCTCAGCCCCCAGTTTTTCTCTACCTGTATCTTAGTGAGAAGCCATCTTTCCTAGCATTTCAGTATTGATTCTCATTCAGCACCAATTTCTCCAAGGCTACCAGTACAATATTGGTACTCCCCAGAAATCATTTTTCCTCAATAAAGCTAGCTACTCAATATGAAGGCCAAACTATCTCAGCCCTACATAAATCTAGAGAAGGGCTAACTTACAAAGGCACAATAGAATTTGCATAAACTTTCTTTGTGTTCTATAAATTATTCCTTATTAAATGAAGCTGGTGTTTAAAGGCTAATTATATTTATCAAATGAATTAAATTCATCCATTCTGGATTAATCACATATTCCTGTCCATTCCTTCCTTCCCAATATTGAGGTAACAATGAAGCAAGATACGTAAAATTGATTCTAGTTAATAATTTCATAGTTTAAATTTTTCCTACCTAGAAATTGACTTCTGCACATAATTTACAACTCAGTTGTCTAGATACTGCATTAACTAAAACATACAGTATATTTAAAACTTCTGTGGAACAAGAAATGTCAAGGGCAGATGGATATGATGATTTATCCTTTTTCCTGAATAATGGCTGAGAAAAAGTTCACCATGGAGTGGTATTAATGGGGAATTGAACAGGCTGAGAATTAAGAAAGGAAATGCCAATAACTCTGTTCTCATAATAAGATATCATCCAAATATCATTGATGTTTGGAAAACCAAAACAAAACAAAATATGAGGAATGTGACTCTCGGCATGAGAATTAATGATAAAAAGCAGTTTATCTTCAGTATATCTTCAGTTAGTACAGACAAAGGGTGTGTGTAAACTTTCTTCTTGAGTAGTGGTTTAAAATAGGGCTCAGCCTGTAACCCCAGCACTTTGGGAGGCCGAGGCGAGTGGATTGCCTGAGTCTACGGGTTCGAGACCCACCCGGGCAACTTGGTGGAACCTCGTCTCTACAATAAATAAAAAATTAGCCGGGCGTGGTAGCTTGCGCCTGTAGTTCCAGTTACTTGGAAGACTGAGGCAGAAGGATTGCTGGAGCCTAGCATTTCGAGGCTGCGGTGGCCGGAATCGTGCCACTGCACTCCAGTCTGGGTGACAGAGTGAGACTTCAACTCAAATAAATAAATAAAATAAAATAATCCCAAGGTTAGTAATCCAGTACAATTTTTAGAACCAGTAAAATCTATAGGTGTCTGCTTCACACTATAAGATCTTTTCCTCACTCTCATTTTCGTAGTTTTTTTTTAAACACCAATGTTTGTATTTGGGTGGAATGCTCCATCATTTTTCCACAATGAAATGCTAAAATTGGATCGGCATTATTTGGCTAATATTATTCTGGGATGGAAAACTCAAGGACATTTCTGACTTGACACTATCTTTTTCATATATTAACTCAAAGTCGAATTTAATCCCAGGTAAGTTGGATCAGTTTCCTTAGGAAGTAAATGAAATGATTAATTACAGTGACACCTGAGGGTCTATGCAGCCCTGTGGGCAGAAGATATAAATATTTATAATGTTCTCACATTTCAAAGTAGATTATAATTTTAGAAGGAAAGTTGTCAAGAGAAAGTCCTTCGAAACAAAGATATCAGCCATATCGCATTATACTCTAACAAAACTTATAAGAAAAAATAACATTAAACACAGGCCACAAGTGGTTCCTATTAAGATTTTTTTTAAAACTGAAGAGGTACATATAACCTCTCCACAGCACTTGACTTGCACATTTTATGACCATCAGTCTCAACTTTGTGAATACTTATGCAAATGTCTTAGGTCTTTCTCCTTTTCAATTTAACTTTAAATTTTCTTCACTGTATTACCATGCATCTAATCATGTCACATACCTGCTTAAAATCCTTCAATAGCCCCCACGTAGTCGCAGAACAAATACTAAATTTCTTAGCATGTCATAAAAAGACGTTAGCAAGCTGGCTCTCCAATCTCTAACCTCATCACCACTTCCTCCCATAATCTTTCTTGCTTCTTCGTGTTGTGTCCCGAGGTACAACCACATCTGACTCCCCCCTGCTCTCCGAACACGCCAAACCATCCCTTGTCCCGTGTCCTCTGGCAAAACTGATTCCTTTGCGTGCAATGACTTCCCCAATTTCTGCTCCTTGATCTCATGCAAACATCAGGATCTAGTCCAAAAAGATCATTCTTCATAGACAACTTCCTAAAACATCGTTGGTCTCTTTTCATTGTTGCCGCAGCTTTAAACCCTCTCTATGAACTGATTACTTTAAGCCCTGTTTATGAACGGATTTCCCAGCCCAGGTGTCTTTCCAGCACTCCTGATCCTTATGTCTATCTATGTGCCTCCTTAGCATCTCCTCATGGGTAATTAATAAGCATCTTAAAATTAAAATCTCTAAAACAAACCCTCCTCTCCCAACCTTTCCAGGTTTGTCTACCCACTTTCAGCAAATCTCTTCTTGCTGGCTGTCTTCCCCCATGCTGGCTTCCTTGCCCTTTCTTTCTTTCTTTCTTTTTTTTTTTTGAGTTGGAGTCTCATTCTGTCACCTAGACTGGAATGCAGTGGCATGCTCCTGGCCACCGCAGCCCCAACCGGCTGGACTCCAGTGATTCTTCCGCCTCAGCCTTCCAAGTAGTTGGAACTACAGGCATACGCTACTATGCCCAGCTAATTTTTTATTTATTGTAGAGACGAGGTCTCACCAAGTTGCCCGGGTAGGTCTTGAACCCGTGGGCTCAGGCAATCCACTTGTCTCTGACTTCCAAAGTGCTGGGATTACAGGCTGAGCCACTGAGCCCGATCCCTTGCCCTTTCTTGAACAATGCACTCATACTCCTGACTCAGGACATTTGTATCTGTTGGTCTGTCTGTCTAAAACATCCTTCTTTCACAGTCACTGGCCTCTCTCTTGCCTCTTTCAGATCATTGCTCAACTGTTGCCTCTCAATGAGACCTAACTTACTTTTTTGTCTATAACCCTGACTAATGTGAGCGGAATCATGAAAGGGACTTGGTCACTTTTGTTCACCTCTGAAACCTAAGAGTTTAAGGGTCTAAAATAGTTCCTAGAATGTACAGTGGCTTGATGAATATATGCCGAATGAAGTAGGTATTAATTTTGTCATTAAAATGAAGGCTGAGGTTGGGTGTAGTGGCTCATGCCTGCAATTCCAGCACTTTGGGAGGCTGAGGCAAAAGGATTGCTTGAGCCCAGGAGGTTGAGTTTGTAGTGAGCCATGATTGTGCCACAGCACTCCAGCTTAAGAGTGAAACTCCTACTCAAAAAAGAAAAAAAAAAGAAGTTCTCGTGGGTAGAGAGAAATTGAATGATTAGTTCTGACCAACTTTAGGAAAATAGTAAAACCTCGTGGTGAAGCACTTTGGTTTAGATCTGTGTTCTAATTCATACTGAATCTGTAACTCCAGACATATGACAAGCTCCCATGCCTCAGTTTGTTCATATGTGACGAGGATGAACTCTGATATCCCATTTGGAAGGTTGTGTGGGATGTATGGACAATGTTCTTGTAGGAGGCCTGGCACCCGCCAAGTGCTTGACCCTTGTCGGCTGCCTTTATTATCAGAAACAGCTCCCAGGATTTTTATGTCCAGGCCACCTCCATGAAGTTCATACCACTTATTTCTATAGTTCTATTATTAAGAAACATAGATACTGTGTATTAAAATTCAAATGAGAAATGCCCTTTGCCTAAGAGAGTAAACATTAGATGATGGAGAAGACCAAAATTCAGTTTGTTGTTGAATATATAAATTATTTGAAGTACTGCTGTCTCGGTTATCTATTGCTATGTAACAAACCACCCCAAAATTTAGTGACTTAAAGCAATAACCATTCATTCGCTCACATTTCTGCAATTTGGGCTAGTCTCAGCTAGGCAGGTCTTCTGCTGATCTTGCCTAGGGCAAGTAAAGTAAAAAAAGTAAAGCAACAAACTGAAAAAAATATCTAAAATATAATAAAAAGTAATGATTCATGGCATTTATTGTTCCCTTATTGCTAATGAAAAAAAATCTGTTTTCTTTGAAAATCTGTTTCAAATTTGGCTTCAAATTATAAATATAATAAATGAAAAATGAAGACATTCTCATTATCTAAATAATTGTTAGTTTACATTTAAATAGAGGACTTTTCCTCCTGACTGGTTTTATTTTGTTCTCCAAGTCATGACTTCATTAAATATTAGGAGACATTGAACATATCCTTATGATTTCCCCTTTCAATAATTTATAAAATATTTATAAAAGATTATAAAAAGTGGCTTTATAGAAAGATCTATCTTCAGTAGATGAGGTATAGATGGAGACAGATGATGGTAAGTGTAAGTAAACTGGAAAACGGCAGTATTGTTTTTTAGTTTTATTTAAATTGTTCCAGGGTCATGTTTCTGAATGAATCTTGTTAGAAATTAAAAACTAATTCTTGTTTCTCTAATTTTCAGTCTTGTGACATGACTTTGTTATTTATCTTACTTGCATATCTACTACTAATTAAATGATTTCAACAAAAATGAACATGGTTGTGATAGAGTAAGTATGGATGTCACTTGTTTGTTGTTCTTTTCATCAGGGAATCTACTTCCTTATTCTTTGATTGGGGCTGACCTTGTGACTTATACAATGTGAAGAGTATAACATCTGTGATGTCAGAGACCTGCTGCTTCTGCTTTCCCCACCTGGGACTGGCAAGACTGTCATGAGAAACCCAGCCATCCTGCTGGATCTGCCATGCGAAGGATAACTTAAACACCTGCAGAGAGCCTGCTAGCCGCCATACTTGTCAATTTAAGACAATTTTGGGCCATCTGACCCTACTTGAACCTCCAGATAACTGTGGCTACATGAATAGCCCTAGGCAAGATCAGCAGAAGACCTGCCTAGCTGAGACTAGCCCAAATTGCAGAAATGTGAGCGAATGAATGGTTATTGCTTTAAGTCACTAAATTTTGGGGTGGTTTGTTACATAGCAATAGATAACCGAGACAGCAGTACTTCAAATAATTTATATATTCAACAACAAAAATATTTTCTAACATAAATATGTCCTTTTCATATAAAATTTCCCTTGTATCAAGTTCATCCAATGCTATATTGAACAGAGATGGAAGAAAAAAAGGCACGTATGCTGCAGTGATAAGGCAAGAATCGTAATATTCTGTTGGGAGCAATGTGAGAAAGCTTTGCTCACCACAAAGGTGGCTGGAGAGGATAGTTAGGGGAGGAAGAGGAAGAATCAAGAGATGTGGAGAAGTCCTAACTATCATGATGCACGGGGCTGACTTTGCTTTGGGTAGAGAGTGTTGGATGGATAGGTGGAGTCGAGGTTGATGGGTAAAATAAAATTAGATTCATTTTCTAAAAGAAATTCTTCTTCTAATCCACTACAACTCTCATAAACTCTCTTCTTGTGAAACTAAATATAGCTTCTGACTATATTTACATATAAATATATGATGTGTGTGTGTGTGTGTGTGTGTGTGTGTGTGAAAGAGAGTGTGTATAAAGTATGTGTGCATGCAGTGTGGGTGCTATTATTAAAAAAATAAAAAGGCTTTAACTGATTGAATTCATCCAATATTCGACTGACTTCAATAATGGAATTCCTTTCATTTGTTTGTTCAAAGTCAGATGCCTTATTGAAACTATAGGAGAGGACTAATGAGGTTCAGGATATGCTACTCCTAAATATGGCATCTTGGCATTTGACAAAACAGCAGAAGCAGGAAGGTTACTCTCTGATCTTCTCTTGCTCTTCTTCTCTGAAGGAGGCTACAAAATCTCCAAAGAATTTTCTCCAAAGTCTTCCTCTGAAATAGGTCATGAGACCTTCATGTGAGAGGTGCCCACCCTAGACCTGGAAGAAAGGAACATCCTTATCTTTGAAGAGGGACACGGAGAAGAATCTGAACAGACCTTGCTAAATTCCTACCAGTTTATTACCATTAGACTATGCCCTTTTGTCCTCCAATAATATTTCCCACAACTATCTTCATCAAATCTAAGCATAAAAATACATGTGTACCTGTTTCTTTGGATCTTCATTTCTGAAGGTTCCTGTGTCACATAAAATTTATATTAAATACATTTGCATGCTTTTCTTCTGTTAATCTGTATTCTGCTATGGGAACCTCAGTCATGAACCTAGCAATAAGAAACAAAGATGTTTCTTTTCCCCTATAGGTCTTACCGAACACATACACATCAAGATAAAAAGAATATCCAGGAATGAAAAGATTAAGCTAAAGGAATCATTCTTAAAAACAACAATGATTTATTTAACTAAATTTAACCTTCACCCTCATCTCAGTGCATGTTTATGAAAACATCCTCAAAGTCAACTTCCTTGGTAGTCAGTTGTACCTCAAAGTAAGCTCAAACATCTTGTCAAAACTCCAAACTTCCAGTTTTGAATAAGGGAAAAAAAATAATTTTTCCTCAAATTTTCAGTATAGCACTTCACAGTATTATTTTGAAACAATTTCCAGTTGTTGTATTAAAAGACAATAGTTTTCTTAACTTTAGTTTTAACCTCTAAAATTCCTGGACTAGAGAACATCCTATTCCATTGTATTATTTCTGCCGTGACAGGAAGTAAAAGATTATTTGACAGAAAGTGACCTTGCTAGAGACATCAAAATATCTCACGGCAGTCGAACTCTTCTCTACTACGACTAATTCATTATGCTGCACATTTTGGGGGTATATACTCCCACATATTTGGGGCAGAACTTCCCTTCTGTATTGTTCTTCTGACTCCAAAGAAAGCACATCTATTCCATTACTGCCTAGAGAGAGGTGAGGCCCACATCTCCCTGTACAACTATCTCTTGCAAAGCATCTCATGTTCCTAACTTAAGTGCCAGGACAAAGAGCAAAGTCAACTAAACTCCAGATGTGAAGCATCCAGCAGCCAGCAGAGTGCAAGAATAATCCTCAAGTATCAATATCTTAAGAAAACACTAGATTACTAAAAAAATAGACACTAAGTCTTTTGATATCACGTTCACTATTTTCCCTGAGATTACTGGGACATGCCCCATTTTTCCAGTATAGTCTTTATAGCTAGGGAAAAAAAAAGTTCTCTAGCATGTGACTGAGGCTATCTGGGTGTATACTATGATGCTGAGTTCTTCAGAATAATACAGCTTCCCAGCATTATAGCAAAGTTGGCTGTTTCCCAGGCTGGGTGGGGGAACCTCAGCATTCACCATCTTCACTCAGTTCGAATCCTGTAATATTTTGTGCACAAAGGGAAGATCCTGCCTAAAAGTGGTATGGTTTAGCTTACCTATCTCAAGTTTTAGCAGTTATGTGATGCTATGGCAAAGGAGTGCTATAGTTGGCTTTGGTAGTTTGGGAAAAGAAAAGCTTTTCAATTTTTTTTTTCTCAGATAATAAGGGCAATAGCACAAGTCCTGAACTTCTATTAATAGTCCCTGCAAGCACAGCAGCAAAGGCCAGTGCATGCCCGTTTGCGAGTGCTTCTGAAATGACAGGAGCTTTCAAACAGAACTGGGCAGTGCATTTTTCCAATGCCAATGCATCCTGGTGCTGCTGTGCCCTGTCAAATACATAATATTGAAAAGCCCAACTGGGCACCTATTTGCTTCAATGTTCCTGGCTGCTCTCCACCCATCGTGTCCCAAGATAGAATCTGCTCAGAGCAGCAAGGCTATTCTTAGGTGCTTCCTGTAGTGAACATTAACAAAACCATTGAAATCTATGGAAACAGGTAGGAAAGATGTAAGGAAAGGGAGGTAGATGCAAAAACCTTCTAGGAGCAACCTCAGAAGAGACATTACATGTACTGTGCCTTAGCAGTGACTGAGATGTCTGCCTCGAAAACAAGCCTTAAATGAAAGACGCCTTTTCCAGAGCCATACGAGAATGGATTATTTTGCAATATTTTATTAACAGATACACGACTCTCTGAAAAATATCTGTTATTTACACAGAACTTTTCTAAGTGCATAGAGTACACGCTACAAACCTTCTGAGAAAGCAGCAAAAGTGCCCAATCGGTTAATTTTAAGTTTTTCTTCCCAGTGTGCAACAGCTGGAATAAGAAAGTCCTTCCTGTGTCTCTTCCGACTGGGTTGTTGTCGCTCTCCCACCATGTCCAACTATCTATTTGACAGGTTCCTAATACCAAACTGACCACATTCATCCACCTAAGATGAGAGTCCCACTTTCCCAGGAAGGAACAGTTTATTGACTGCTCTGAGATTGATGTATCTGATTCTCCCATTTATATATGATGCCTGGACTCTCAAGCCCTCTCTGAGCCTGACCCTAGGATGATAATCTCCACCTGGCGGGCTGGGACCAACTGCTGACCCCAGCCATTAAACTCCAGTGCTGACTGCAAGCCAGTGCTCTCTGCATGGGGCACAAGAGGTACATCCTACAACTAGAGATGACTTCAGAGTGAGAAATGAAGGGTATAAGGTTATCAGGGATGAGGACGAGGGTGAGAGAAGGGTTCAAAAGCTTATTACCAAAATGCAGAACCCGGGTACAATTAGAGAAAGTTTAGTCACACTGATGCTCCAATACAAAACTGCCATGAAGCAAAAATTCTAAACTGAAGCTCCACATTCGTTTTTGAAAACAGTTCTTGTAATTCTTGTGGTTAATAAAATAAACAGAGAAACTAAAGAAGTTACATCCACAAGTAATTAATTATTTCCATTTGTTGTTGTCATTCCCGATTTGGTAACACAAGAAAGAAACAGAAGTAGTCCATCAAATTTGCTGCCCAGAGTTTCTGGATTTTTATTTATTTATTTTGAATTGCCCACATGTGTTCTGAAGGATCAGTTTACTTCATTTGTTGACTCTCTGAGATGTGATCTTAAAGATACCTTAGCAGATATCTGTGTCATTTATCAGTATTGTCTCCTAACCAGGATGTCTTAGATTGTTCTGAATAATCAACACAACAGAGAGAGCAGCATCACATTGCAAAAGGTGCTAGCTCTATTGTGGAAAACACTGCTCCACCATAGGTTAACCCATAATGTCTGTTCTAAGCAGCAAAGAACTAGTGATACAAATGTGCAAGAAGAAAGTGGATATAATTTTAGGTTGAGAACCAGAAGATATCTAAAAAAGTAGGCAAGGTCAAATCTACATGCTGAGCCTTAGTTTTGAACTAAACTTGGGTAAAGACCATTTGAAACATTCAAACAGCTATAACTACAACTAGGTGTGTGTGTGTGTGTATGTGTGTGTGTGTGTGTGTATGTGTGTGTGTGTGTGTGTGTGTGTGTGTGTGTGTTTTCTTTAAGCAATTTGTAGAAATAGTCCCAAAAGTAACATTATCACACTTTCCATGACTGATCTTGAATTTAGTGGTTAAATTCAAGTTTCATTATTAGCTCAGATTTTCTGCGGAAAGTTTATTTTGTCAAAACGGATCATTGCAAAGTGACTTTATTCACTACTCATAGTGATAAAGGGAAATAATTAAATTGTAAAAATTATTTTGCCATTTTATTAAAATGTGGGATTAAAATTTGTGTAACAAACACACTCTGGATGACTAATGATTTTAAGTGGACTTGGGCATGTTATTCTAATTATGTGTACTTTAGAGTAATACTTTGGAAAAGTAATGTGTATGAGGGAAATGCAGATACTAAGTCAAGTATATACTTACTTGGCCAGAAGTTAGTTTTAGGGAAAAAAAGTCCCTGAAATGAACCAATAACAATAAACTATTTTAAAACACTCCTGCAGAAGCAGTGATTCTATACAAATATAAATGTGTTACATAAGTGTATTCACACATTTTCAGCAAGACTGAACTTTCATGTAAAACTAAATTAGGAGCAGAGAATCGATTTCGATGATTACCCAATGGAGTATTTTAAGCAGATTCCAACTTGCAGTCATTTTTATAGGCAATTTCTTTACAAGTTTCTGTATTATACCTTATTATATTTAAGGAAACAAAATATTAACAACACAATGCTGCCAATGTAATGCTGGAAAGATAAACTGTATTGCCATCATCTATAATGGAAATAACATCAGCAAACTCAGCAATGTATCTTGGGAAAATTCCAGAAAAAAAAATTGCTAAGGAGTTTCAAACCCAGACTATAAAGCAAAATCTATAGCATTCTGTATTAATCTGAGAATAATTAAGTCCAACACCTGATAATATATCCTAAAAATACACCCTTTATTTCCACACCAATGTCCCTGTGTACATAGTGCATTTGAAGCTGGTGTCATTTGTTACAGCGAAGTATTAAAGTAGAGTTGGAAGTAAATAACGATGTATCACATTTTAGCTTATCGTTGTTGATATTATTGGTTATGCTTTTAACACCTTATTGTTTAGTTAATAGTAATAATTTATTTCTCCTCAAAGAGGCTGTATTGAGTGGAGATGGCAAGGAGGGTTCAAATTCTGGTTCTGTCAGTCTGACTTGTGGGCTTCTCCCCTTTCTTTACCACAAGTCCTCATATGACATATCTACTTGCAACAACAAATAACACCCTCCTCATGCACTCTTGGGAAGAGTAAAGGTCTTAGTGTTTATAAAGCACAAGAGGTACACGTGGCACCTAGGAAAAGTGTGATTTCTACTAGCTGCTGCTATACAGTTGAGAATATAATGCCATTAGAATTAGTTTTGTGCTGTTTGCCCTGCAGGCTCAAACCTCATGCGAATTTGGGGAGAGATACTGAAGCTGGGAACCAGATGTCATTCATTTATTTTCCCCAGTGTCTGCAGAGGGACTTCTTTTGATGAAGAGTGTGACCAGAAAACATCACGGCAAATCCTTGTATCTCCAAGGAAACTCTCTTGTGTGGTTTTAGCTGATAAGTTATTTTGGCATAGCTGCTTTTCTGATGTGTGTGTTAGAGTACATTGCACAATAATGGTTAATTTAACAGCATTCATTTGAAAGGGGGAACTTTCTTTTCTCTAGGTGGCACATTCTCAAGGACAAAAGAGGAAGATAAGTAATTGAACCCAAATCAATCCTTAAGAGGCAATGATCAAAAATTGTACTACAGATGGTCAGGAAAAGAAAGGTGACAGAAATTTAGACCTCGAACCAAAATATTGCTTCATTTACTATTTGTTGTTTTTATTCATCATTTTTATTTGATTCAAAAGCAATGAATCCATGTTTAGGAAAGAAAAGTTTGAGAGTGACTGTTTTAACAAAAACATTCAAAACGATTCCATGACTTAAAATTCGGCTCATCATTTTTAAAAGAGTAAAACAAAAAAAAAAAAGCAGAAAAAATATTTGCCTCTGGCTTAAAACTTGTCAGCTACATGAAACATCTGCCATTGCCACAGACAGACAGTAGCAGAGGCAAGTGTTGAACAAGATTATTCGGCTGTGCAGGCAATGGACACAGGCAGTGTGCTTTGAATATCCTATTTGTGCGCCAAACAAATCAGTATCACCTATAACATGGTGATAGAAACTATCTGACTTTTGCTTTGAAGGGAGACCTATGCAGAACAGCCTATCGTTCTGGCACACTGATCTCCAACAGGGTGCCATTAGAGATGATAAACTCATGCTACACTGATTGTATAATAAAGTTTTCTGTTTCTGTCTCTGAGTACATACATTCAGTCTATTTTCCTTGCCACAAAAATAGGCAAATCAAAAGTATGATAATTCGTTTCCTGTTCCAACATAACTACCCTTTTGGAGCAAATGCAAATGCCCTATATTTCAAATGAATACATCCTATGGAATAGGAAGAATTAAAAAAATTTAAATAATGGACAATTTCCAACATACACAAATGCAGAGATAGATTATAATGAATTCCATCACCCAGTTTCAGTAATTGTCAACATATGGCAATCCTATCTCCTTTAAGTTCCCACCTACTTCTCTCCATCTTAAGTTGTTTTGAAGCAAATCCCAGATAGCTCATCATTTTGTCTGCACACTCATCAGTATATGTCGCTAAAAGACACTTCTTAAAATGTGTAACTGGCTGGGCGCAATGGCTCACACTTGTAATCCTAGCACTTTGGGAGGTGGTGGTTAGAGGACTGCCTGAGCCCAGGGGTGAACAACGTGGTGAGACCTCATCTTTACAATAAATAAAAAATTAGCTGGCCGTGCTGATGTGCACCTGTGGTTTTCCAGCTACTTGAAAGGCTGAGGCAGAAGGATTGCCTGAGTCAGCAGGTTGAGGCTGCAATGGCTATGAGCATGTCTTTGTACTCCAGCCTGAGGTACAGGGCAAGACACCAACTCAAAAAAAAAAAAAAAAAAAGGTGTAACCATTGTACCAATATCCCAGAAGAAAAAATAATATAAATTCTCTAATGCTCACCAATAATATTTCTCTATGTCAGAAATGTTAATTTATGATTGATCTTTTGAAATTAGATTCAAAATAGAGTCCATATATTATATTTTTTTGGTCTTAGGTCTCTTTTAATCTTTTAATTTTATTTACCATCACTTCTTTTTTTCCCTTGTTTTGGAGATCCAAATTTACTTACCATGTGTAAATTTCTTATCAGCTTTTCTGCTGATGGTTTTGACAATGATTAGTGATAACTGTCCAAATTCGCTATTTCATTTAAAAGTTAAAAAGCATGATATCCTAAGTTTATCATTTCTTTGTCAGTTATCACCTGGAATTATTCTAAAAAGATAACATTTCCCTCATCAATTACAACCCGTATAGCATGAGGTACTGTTTGACCAGGAAAGGCAGGAAAAAAAAAAAAGTTTGATTTTTTCCCCTTTATTTACTAGTTTCCAGAAAAGTTAACAATTTTCTTGTATTATTATAAATCCATGAAATTTTAGCACATTTAATGTGTTTTAATAAACTGTAAATATTCCTTTTGACTTTCAAAGTGTGTCATTGGTCGCCAGTGACAGTTCATTCAAGTTGGCTCTGAGTCACTTTGACATGACCCAGCAGTCTCTGGTTTCTTAGGTGTCTGATGCAACAAGATACTCTAAACTTGTCCTGAATATTGCCTGCTCCAAACCTAGAGTCTGTCATTTCTCCAAGAAGAACTAGTTTCATTATGACGATTGTTAAAGGCCAAAATGTGAATGTTTAAAGTGTTCATTGCTATTAAGTTGGTTGTCTTTTATGAGTAAAACTTTTGCTTTATACAGAGATAGAGGTAATAGTGATATCATGGATAAAAATAACTGACAAATGACCAGCACCTTCTACCCTCTGTCAAACTATGGAAAGTTTTCAGGGTACAATAATTTCTGTCATGCAAAAAATGCTTAAATAAAAATAACATTTGAATTCACAACATTAGAATCAGGTTTAATATTTTACACTAAGAAGCATAAGAGAGGATTTACTTTATATTAAACTGAATTAAATGAAATAAGGTAGTAAAGGATCTAGCAATGTCTGACTGACAATAGATGCTTAATAAGCAATTCCCTCCCCTTTCTTCCCCTCCCCTTATTTTCCCACCCTTCTTTTTCCCTTCCCTCTCCTTCCCCTTTCCAAAATAAGGAAAATATATATACCAATATTTGCGTTTACTTCAACTCAGTGTCTTATTTAACCCTCCTTCTCCAATTTTATTTCAAAATTACTATTTTTCTTTAAAATGAATATAAATGGTACTTTGTGATAAAACTATAGCATGTCTACATGCACCTATAGGAACTAAGAGCAAAATAAGCACTTATTAATAGTCCCTAACTTACAATAACCTATGTTAAAGATAACTAAATAATTATAATGAAATATTTCTCAGATGCTTACTAGATGTCAGGTATATATCCACAAATAGCCACTTGCCCACCATTCATGGAACTTTTTGGCCTCAATTCTCTTTCTTTGTTCATATGTCTTTGAGATAGCTAGGGAAACCTCAGGAGTATTTTGGATTTTCTGTGCATCCTTCTAGCCCTTGAAGCCTCCTCCTTCTCTGCATACTTTTAGGAGTTGTTTCGATGCTGGTGCCATACCCAGTCTCTACTTTGGCTCAAGGCTGGTTGAGATAATTGGTGGGTCAATTTGGGATGAGAGGCCACAGAGAGGTATGCAACTCAAACAGGTGGAGAGCTCAGCAAACAGAATTTGCTTAAGCTGATTAAATAACCAAAAATCGGAAGATAAAATGATAAGGTGTCATAAAATATTTATTGAATAAAATGGCATTTAGGCAATAGAGACATCTGGAGAGAAAATCTCACTTCTAAGAATGTGAGCTATGTTAAAACGCATTACCTCAATTAAACAAACAAAATGAGATGGCAAGTATGATTATCTAAATGTTATGTGCTTTAAAGACCATGAGAATCATCAAACTTCACAGTACAGTGCATGGCTCGGAGACCAAGTGTAAATCTCAAGTGAACTGTGTCCCATAGCTATGTCACTGAGCGTTTTCCAGATCCAAGATTTTTCTGAGTTAGAACTAAAATGGAAAGGTTGCTAAATAATTGTGCTGGACCTAATTATTTACATTTACTCTTTATAATTTAGAGCCATGATCCTCATAAAGTAATTGAATATATATCTAAAAATGTGAAACACAAGCACATATGGCTAATTACTGGTTAACTTTTCAGTTTTGGACTATCATTTCTCTGCCAAACCATCAAGGCCAGCAGTAAAAATTTTTAAGTGTTTTTGAGGAAACAATCTTAATGGCTATATATAGATCATAAATGGTTGGCAAAAGATGCATTTGAATCTAAGCCAAAATTAAAATGTTTTAAATTATCTAACTGCTGCCAGATATTTAAAAAGGGGAAGATTTGTACTTGAAAATGTTCGCAGTTTCCATGTGTATTCATACTCACTCCACTCCATCCTCTCCTGTCCAGCTCACTCTCCACAATTTCCCCTCTCTTGTTCTTCCTTACATGCAAAAAGGCATACAGGTTATCACTATACTAATTGCATATTCAAATTTTGACAGAGTTAATCATTGAATTCTCCAGTTGTGAACAGATAATCAACTGAGATCTTACTTAACCTCAACCATAAATAAGACTGCGAGTACTATAATAGCCAATATCACTGGCAGGATTTCTCTTCCCCATTCCTCTCTTTTATGGTTGTATCTGCAGCCTTTGCTGTGGTCTCATCCTATGCCCACTGTCTGCGTGCTCTCCATCAGACCAATGGATTCAGCTGACATCTATATAGTGAAAACTCCCAAATTTCTATTTTTAGCTTCTGCGTTTTCTTACCTAAAAGAAGTACACATTCAACCGTGCACTGGCTATCTTCACTTGACGATTCACAGCACATAAAGCTCAAAATGTTAAAATAAAGTTATCTACATTCTCCTTCCCCATTTTTTCCCTCCTTTTTTTCTCTCACTCAAAGAATGGAACCACTATTTTCCAACTACCTAAGTCCCAAACTTAATTTTTTTCTCACCGTCTTCACTCAGTCTGCTACCAAGTCCTAAAGCTTCTTCCTTGTTAACATTGCTGAAATTCACTTTCATTTTCTTCCCTGATGTTATTGCTTTAGTACAGCTTTCTTTTTTTTTTTTTTTTGAGTTGGAGTCTCACTCTGTCGCCCATACTGGAGTGCAGTGTCCGTAGCTGGAACTACAGGCACGTGCTACCACGCCCAGCTAATTTTTTGATTTATTGTAGAGATGAGGTCTCGCCTGCCCAGATGGGTCTAGAACCCATGGGCTCAGGCAATCCACTCACCTCAACCTCCCAAAGGCGCGGGATTACAGGCTGAGCCACCGAGCCCGGCTTAGTGCAGCTTTCATCAGTTATCTCTCAGATCATTGCAATAGAGTCCTAAATTATTATCTCTCTCCTAGTCTTTCCTAATTCCCCATGAGGCTCTAGCCATTGCTACAGCTGTCTTTCTAAAATATTCTAAAAAATTTTTGTGTCCCCCACTGTCAGGATCATGTCAAGATGTGTTGTTCTCACTCTCTACTCCAGATTCTGCACCCATGGTTCACTCATGCAACCTAAACTTGTAGTTCTCAGAACATGGCATGTTTCCTAATAATCAGTTTCTATGAACAGACTGGTCCCACTACATGAATGCCTACTGTTTCCTTATTTGTTTGCCTAACGTGTACTTAAACTTCAAAACTGAGATGGAAGACACTCATAGAGTGATATTTCCTTTACGAAGCCTTCCTTCTTCCACTTCTGTGAGTTAGAAATCCTGCCCCTACCTTCCCATGGTCTGCTTACAGACCATGACAGTATCACATGTCATGTAGTAGTTGCATTGCTTGTTTTGCCTCTTCTCTTAAACTGGGAGGTTGGGGACGAAGTTTTGATGCTATATTCCCTGTATCTAAAATACTGGTTCACAAAATTTTTGGTCTCAAGTCCTCTTTGCCCTAATAAAGTCATTGAGTATGCCAAATAACTTTTGATTATGGAGATATATACATATACACATATATAGTATGTAATAATATTTGCTATATTAAAAGTTAAAACTGAGATTAAGTGGACCTTGAACGATTATCATAATACTATAAGAAAGGGATCGGCTGTAGTCGCAAACTGCCAGAGCTGGAGGCGTGGGGCACACCTCATCAACAAGGGTACCTGCATAATGACCATTTGTATGCCTAACCCTGAATTGTACCCCACATCTTTAAAATTAAAAAAAATGTAAAAAGAAAGACTTTAAAACAAAATTTTAAGATAACAAGTCAATTACATGTTTAAAAATTACATACTTTTAAAAGTGGCTCTGTTGTCTAAAACAAAAATGTAATGATAAGAATGGTATCATTTGACATCTTTGCAAATTGCAGTGTCTTTGCTTCTGAATTCAATCTGTTATGAGATTTTTTTTGTTGGTACAGATAAAGAAAATCCAGCTTCACAAAGATAATATAGTTGGAAGGAGAGTAGTATTTTAGTAGTCTTTTCAAATAACTTTAGATATTTTACTTTGAAAATACACTCAAACTCAACAGTAATAGTTTCTTAAATATGAGGTGCACAGTGAAATTTAAAACCATATCTATAAAGTTTTCACTACTGAAACCTGCTGAATTTTGAATGAGTCTTTTTTCCAAGACTTTTGGGACATCATGCATTTTTAAAAAAATATTAGTTTACTGGATTATGCAGATCATTCAAATTTTGTCACATTTCATCATATAATACAAAAAAGTCACATTAATTAATATCACCACCAATCTCATCAGAAAACTCTGATGAAATAGCTATTATGAAGCTGTCAAGTTCAGTGCGGTGAACATAATTTATCCAGAATTTAAATTTTGCTTGAGAGCTCAAATTTTATCATTGGCAACAAGTGCTGTCAACTGTTTTCCTTGTGGCAACAGCTCACTTCATTCATTTTTGAGAAAATATCTGCGAAATGACCAGAGTTTATCTGTTATTCATTCTTTCAAGTACAAATCGTATTTTATAAAAGGTAGCTTGCGTCTGAAAAGAGCCTAAAAGTGTTTTCTTCTTCAAAACAACTATCATGCTTCAGTATGAAACAATTCAGTAAGACATGTATGCATACTTTATCCTGTATGCACAGAATATTAAAAAGATGTGTACTCAAGGATTAAGATTTAACCAAGTTAATTTTTTTATACTACTTCATCAAGAACATTCTTAAGCAAAACCCATGTAAGCAAAGGGTAGGAAGAATATAAAAGTTAGAATGAAAAACAGAGACCTTATGGCAAAACTTCCATTGTGACTTGGGAATATACTAAAGTTATCCCACCTTTGGCTACCAGAGAATATCACAACGCTTTTGCTTCATTTTATGGAGATTTGTCAGTTAATGCCATTTTAATTATTTTGAAGAGCCATTTATCTACATAATACTTAACTGAGCTACCATTGTGAACTTATAAAATATAGGGCAAACATAGGTTCAAAGACTTAAAGGACTCACTCAACCAAGCTAGGTAGGAATATCGGCAAATGAACACAGTGTCTTCTAGAAGATTAGTTTCCCCTCCTAAACACTGTACTGCATTACTTCCTTTAACAGAAAGTTAATCACAGAGTAATCATGTCTTAAAGTTACATAAAACAGAAACTCAAATTTTTGCCAGAAGCCCTAGGGTCTCATTCTGTTATATCCCGATTTCATTCAAATAGGATATAACCGTGAACACTAATGTTAAATCTAGCTTCTGTCAGTGAGGGTATAATGAAGTGTGTGTATGTTAAGAGGACAGCATGGTGTTTGTTTCACTTATGGGCAAAGAGGTAGTTAACTTTATAATCCTGCTAACATTGTGTAAGAAAGAAGTAGATTATATAAATTAACTTGGTGTATCCCTTCTTTAAGAAAAACATTTATTTTCATGTACTCTTATAGGATGACAAGCAAAATCTTGAAAAAGTTCAACAAAGAAACTTCCAAGTGCAGCAAGAATTTCAGAAAGAAATAATGAGTAGGGATAATTGGAGTAATTTGCTTAAGGTGCCCTTG